>JBBMOC010000039.1:1018319-1688319 GCA_037975185.1 Centropyge bicolor | reverse complement strand
GGCCGCCACTCCGATCAGTCCGATGAAGCCGATGACGAGGGCCACTACCTCACAACAGATGGCGTTCCGGCGTTTCTTCTTTTCAAGTATCTTTTTCTCCTCATACACAGAGTCTTGATAGTCTGCATAGCTCTGGGGCTGCTTCCCATCGTAGTACGAGCCCACGTAAGATTGAGGTGGCTTGCTGTAGCCGCTGTAGGCAGTGTAAGAGGCCATGGCGGCGATCACACGGTGAGCCAAAGACAGACCTCTGGCTGCACTCTCACAGCCCAAGAAACAAATCTGAGGAGAAGAACAAGTCGAGGAACTTATACACCCAACAAAAAATGCTAACGATGCAATGCAACCGATCTGGTTCTGCTGCTCTACAGCCAGATAAGTGGGGACACACCAAAGAGCGCTGCTTGTTTTGAATGCACATATAACTGCCACTGCTGACAATCAAGCATTTGGTCTTGTGATTAAGATGAAAAAAACTGGAAACATACTTATGATCACTTTATACAGTGATTTAATATGTTTTTGATCAAGTTTAGCCAACATGATTTCAGTAATGTGCAGAACAATTTTTCATTCATTCATCATTTAGACAGCAAACAGGAAAATGTACTGTAATTAGGAAAAAATATATAAAAATCTCTTTGAAGATGAACTTTCTTATCTATGTAAATAATTGGTATAAAATTAAAACTTTGTTTTGGATACGTAATGTTATATAACAAGTGAACTACAGTATTTTTCTATTATGTAGTTTGATTTACGTAGGTGGTGGTTTCTCTCAATCTGAAAGCTGATAGGATGGTCACATGTGTCAGACTGTCTCCTCCTTTATATGTAAACCGAGCTGATAAAAAAACAAAAAAAAGGTGTTGAGCGCAGAAACTCGAGTAGGATGGCTTTCATTGTAACACAGTATTGACCGTTTGCCAGCAGTTCTCACCTCGTCACTGCCATCCTGAAGTCTTCAGTCCTCTAGTCCACACGTACACAGGTATTTGTGTTACGAGCCAAACAACTCAATCTTCACATAAACAGTCTAAACAGAGTTTCTGAACATCCTCAAAAAAAACACTTGTATTTGAAAAAAGAAAAAGCTTTGTTTTAAAAGATGCCTGTGCTCGTGTGGACTAGGCCTCAAACATAAAAAGAAAGTGTTTTTGCAGATAATGTGTACGTGCACTGACTAGGTTCTCACTATCCATCTTCATTGTTTAAGTGCATTGAAAATAACTAAACAGCAAAACTGCAATATCTGTTTATGTGGTTAGTAAAAAGTTTATTTAATGTTTTTGAGGTAGAAACATAAAAATAGCTCACTAGAAAAAAAATGCAATGACAAGCAAATATAGAATCAAACTTTTTATTGAACTACCTGTCGACTATGCTGATGTGAAGGTTTGACAATTTCATGCTATTATATCGAAATGATTAAGCACAATTGAGGAGTTAAAGTTGATATTTGGCAGTTGAGAAAGTCATAATGTCATATGAAAGCTCAGAAACAATTGCAAACAATTAGTGTTAAACACACTGATTACATTAACATTAACTATGCATATCATATACATGTACATCAAATATCACTCAAATGTTGTGCAACTGAAGGATTTGGGTCAACAATACAAACAATAGAGACAAGAATTATTTACAGTAGGATGAGAACACAAAGTGCATTAGTCGTTTTAATAGTCACAGTGATAAGTATACGTACATAGGTAGTGAAACCAAATACATTCACGCAACATCTTGTGACCTTCATCAGACACCATATTTCAAATGAGTCATTAAAAAGCGGAATTTGCACATTCATTTCAGTACAGTTCTTTACACGTACTCTTGATGATTATGAAAGCTGGATGGTGTCCTCTTCAAGGACATGCTCTCCTCTGTCTTTGTGCCCCTCACTGGCATGATATAGGCTTCAGCGTAGCTCTCTTCCTCCTTTGATCTACGTTTGCTGTAGCTGAACAGAAGGATGATCCCGGTGATGAGCAGAACACCAGACGTGGCCCAGCCGATGAAGAGGGCCTCCCCCAGCTCCCGTTTCTGAGAATCCACCACCGCCGGGTTGTAGAAGTTCCTGATGACGGTGTGGCCCACCCAGCTGACTGGGATGAGTGTGGTCAAAAAGGACAGCAGATACAAACTACCTGCTAACGCCACAGTGACGTTCTTGCTCTTGATATTGTCGCCACAACACTTGCTCTTCTGGGTCCCACATCCTGTGACAGACAGGGAGACGACAACCAGCACTATGGAGACACACATGAGCCCCCGGGCCGCCTGCAGCTCTGCAGGGAGAATGAGCAGCGAATCGTACACCTTGCACTGCATCTTGATGTCGGCCTGTCTGTAGCAGTTCATCCACAGGCCTTCCCAGAGTTCCTCCATGACGATGAGGTTGGCACCAATGAAGGCGGAGACCCTCCACATGGGCAGGGCGGTGACAGTTATGGTCCCAACCAGGCCGACGAAGCCCAGGACCAGGGCTAAGACCTCCAACTTTGCTCTCATGGTTCAACAAGAAGCGCAGCCTCGTCTCTCATCTGCAGCTAGTGAAAGCACTGCTCTACTAATCTGTTTTCAAGACCAGTCTGTGATAATATCATCCAGCCTGCTATGTCATCCTACTGGTTTGTGTTGACTTGGTCTTGATCCTGCCAGTTTAAGGTGCAATTCAAAAAAGTACCATGTATTTGTTTGGCTTTCACTTCAACAGGTCTTTCACATTTGTCATTGTTACTCGTCATGCATGACAAACACCCATGAAAAGAGTAGGATTATGCAGTCATGTGGAAAAACTTGGACGTTCATTTTTGGTGACTTTCAAGTTTACATCGATCAAACCGAAGACATTGGTTAGTTTGTTGAGCTTGAAAAGCCTCTTCAGACTCAGTTGGATGAAATCAAAAAACTGTTGCTTTACTTAAATTTTGGAGGTACTGATTGTAGTGTGCTGCTGTTCTGTGCCCAATTTATTCCTAAAGTGACCACATTCATGTGAGGTGGCATTTAATTCAGCTGTTTACATTATGGATGATAGACAGGGCAAAGAAAAGCTGTTCTAAAATCAATGAACTAAATCTGACTACTACATTTTTTTCTTGTTCAAAATCAGTCTGCCACCTTGGACTGAAATATGGCATTGTCCTTGGTAACACCCCAAAGGGCGACACACACACCCCCATTGTCTGTGCAAGTCCACACATAGGTGGCATCGCTCGTCAGGATAAGCCATGGTCCTGTTTCCTATTTGCTTCCCAAATCAACACAAGCTGACCGCTGTACTTCTTCTTTAATCTTTTTGTGTGTGCCATGGGTGTTGATTAAAGTGACTTGACGCTACAGGGTCAGTGTGTATCACCGTAAAGTCAACATTAATTTGAAGTGTTGTGTTTTTCTGGGACAGAGTTTGTCATAGATCTTCTACATGACTTCATTGTGAGGCTCATTAATTATCTCCGTTTAGGATGGAGAATTGACAGCGTTCCTCATTTAATCTCATCCCACTCATTAGAAAGAGATGAACGAAAATCAATCATCGGTCGGTCGTCGCTGGATGAAGGGTTTGACTTTCACTGACTGTTGTGACTTTATGTATGACTTGCTTTAACTGAGACTAAAGATTCGTGACCAGGTTGTTGGTCTGAATGCAGATAAGGAGGAAATGTTAGAAAACAACAGGGAATTTTCTCAGTTCTTACCGAGAGCCACTCCTTTATTTAAACTTCAGTTGGTCTTGAGAAGATAACATCCTGTTGGCCACTTTGTTTCTGAGAAGTAGGAAGGACAGAAAAGGAAAGGGAGAGAGAGAGAGAGGTCTTAAAACAGGAACAGAAACTGGAAAGCTTGTTGAACAGGTTTGCTGAGTGATACTATCGTCACACGCTCAGCTGCTTTAAATGTAAACAGATTTCACGCATGCTGAGAAAACCGGAGCTCAAATACATCAAACACGTGTTTTCTGTAGATGTTTGACGGCATTGGAGTTTTGGAGAATTGAGATGGGCTTGATTAAAAATGTGATGCAAACTGAGGTAACTCGATACAGAGTAGGGTGCAAAAAAGTGCTGGTATAGAGGCACAGGATGTAATGTACATGTACAACAGAGTGGGTGTGCCCCCTGCTGTATGTAAATGTTACTACACATTCCTGGTCAGAAATAAGATGCATATGACTGTTGAAAATATGTTAATTCCCTTTCCCCTGTCTGCTATCACCTCTAATTTAGTGTCCATTTTTAGACTTAAGATTCAGACATCTGTTCAGACAGATAGAAAAGAGAATCCCATAAATCAAGGCTTGAGCCATTTGATCTCAAGATATGCATTGGTTTCTTCAAAGCAAGGGCACTGGCAAAGCAGCCCTGTCCCATCTCAGCTCATTCAGCAGAGATACTGTGGCTGCAGATCTACAGCACAATGAAGTCTGAAGTGATCTTCTTCCCTTTATCTGAAGGAGCTTTTATGGTGGGGTGGTGATTGACAGGAGTGAGAAGGGAGGGGTGGTGGTGACGGGGGCTGAGTCTGGGTGACAGGATGTTCACAGAGCTCCCAGACAGGAAAGAAGAGATAGGACTGTGAGAACTATAGATTATAGTGTGTAGGGCGTGTGCAGCTGTAAGATCCCATGTGGGCTTTAAATTTCTATAAAAATGTAAAGTTTGGATCGTGGGCGGCACCAGAGGAAGGGCTGTGTCATTATCTAAATCAAAGTCACCATTATAGGATCTTAGACTCAGCTTCTCAGGCTCATTTTCATGAATAGAGGACAAGCTCGTGTGTTTTGCTTCTTATGGATTTTACTAATATGAATGAGGGATGTTCATTGGAATTTATAGGAGTAAACAAACCTAACTTCCTGCAAACTCTCTCATCACCTCTACCCCAAAAATTTGATGAAGGGACCACCAGTGATGAGATGTGTTGTTGTATTTTTTTTGGTCTTTTTCATACATACCTGTCATTAGCATTAAGAGTGTTGTTGCTGTATTTCAGTTCCTCTGTAGTACCACCTTTTGCTGTCACTTGTCAGGTGCCATTTTTAAAAAAAAAAAGAAACAGAGGGGGTGGACAACATAAAACAAGCACTTTACAACAGGACAGCCCTCCATTAAATCCCAGCATGGTGAAGCTCTTAAGCTCTTGTTGAAATTGCCACTGATTTTGATTGAATTAGGATCTGCTTGTGACCATCTTTGCTAATACACTATTTCTGTGACTGGCATCATGATTTTTAACGCTGTTCCCCGTGTCACATTGTTTTGGAGCATTTGTAACAGATGCATCAAAAATCATGATGACATTTGAGCTTGGCCAAATTTTTTTGCTACTTATGGCAGTGTTTTGTCTTGTATAGTCTTTATTTTGCTATTTATTGCAGTATTTTCTATTTTGTTTATTTTGTCTGTGTATAGAATTTTAATGGTTGGACAGGAGTGGTACTGCAGACCAATGGATTCCTCAGCTTCTTCCCACAGAGATGAGGAGAAAAAAAGAGTCATGTGTAAATCTGTAATCTCAATTTACAAATCCATGGGACATGGTTTTACACATGGCTCTTTTTTCCCCTCATTTGACCCCAGGGGGCCTCCATAGTTTCCTATACGCCTGAGCATGGCTTTTTTTTTCCCCCAAGTGAGTCCACAGACATTCCTTTATCCTTTCTGTGATAATAGGGGTTTTCGCCTCTTCACCATCATTCACACACCTAATCAGCCGTGGCTTGCAAACACACAAAGTGGCTCTTAATGTCTTCAGAAGGTTCAGGTTCAGTTTTTCCCTGTTTTGTTCTGGACTTGCCGTGTGCCTTTCTGGGCTTCTTCCAGGCAGGAGAGCATCGATTAGCTGCTCAGTTCTGTCGTTTTCAGGCGTGTCTGAGCACATTGGGCATTTATGTGTTTTTCTCACATCACAGCATTGTTTTGCAGAGCTGCAGGGGATGAGTGAGGCTGCTGAGGTCAAACCACAAAGCCAATGAATCACTCTAGAGAGGTGCTTTGAATTATAAGTAGGAAACAACTGTATTTATTATGATATCAATACATTTTTCTATATACACACAGTAATAAAAATGCAGTCTTAGTAGCACAATGAGTTGTTTACAAGTATGACTTCTTTCACTGTTCAGGCATACTGCAAGTCTTTCCCCTTGATTGCTTAAGCAAATTTGGACTTTATTTGTGAAAAAAAAGGTTACTTGTGTTTTTGCTAACAAATTAATTTACATATGAATAAATAAAAAAAACATTGCTTTGTAATGCATTGCCAGTGAACAATCTTTTTGAGCACACAAAATCTTTTCAAAATAGCTGATGTGCAAAGTCTCTACAACAGAGTGTGCACGCAAAGTGTTAAGAATGAACTGTCACATCGAGCGTCCTTTAAATGGCAATACTGAAGAGCAAAAAGGAAAAAATAAAATGCAAGAAAAATGTTTCACAGTAAACAAAAACATGAAACAGCAAATTCAAGTAAAACAGGATTATGTTAAGTTAAAACAAATTCTCCTAGCCTCTGTGACATAGGGGCTAATACATAAGTCCACCATTAAATGTAACGAGAGAACAACCAAAATATTTTTCAGGCTAAAAAGATAGCTTTAAGTGTGTAAAACAAGAGATCAAAATCTGTTCCCAAAACATATCAGTGTATATTCATGTGAAAATGTACAAGTACAGTAAACTATGCAAGACGAGACTGTCCTTTGCAATTATTTATTCTATTTCTTTAAGGACAAATAATATACAGCCCTTAACTATGATAATATCTGAGTCACACAGACAAAACAAATATTAATGTTCTCACAATACCCAAATTTGGCAACAGCAGGCAGGACTATAGGATGCTGCCCAAATGTGCAAACCATGCCAATCAAAGCAACTATTAGATTCCATGATTGTACCATTAGTTCATCTCTCAAAGCTTACAATTGACTTCTGTGTGCCAGCATTTGATTTGAGATAAAGCTCCCTCGTTCTGGATTCCTGTATTGCTCCACTGATGATCTTACCTGTACAAAAAGCATTCAGCAAAAGTAAGGTAAGGAAGGATATATCTTCTACTAGCTGTGCGATATACATCAATGCCCATGCATTGTTTGCGAAGACTGACTGATCTTAATGGAGCCCATGTAAAGCTGTTTCAGACACTCCCCGTCCGCCTGTCTTCTTCAGCATTTATGTGCTGCTGGATTGCTCCCTTCGTACCCAAATCTCATCCGTTTGCTCCACGTTGTCCTCGATCACAGCGCTCTGATTCTCCGTGTTGGACAGCTCCACTTCATCAGGTGTCTCGCTGACCTCTGGGGACTTGAGGCTCTCGCTCTCCTCTGTTTCGTCGCTCGCCAAGGACAGAGCCATGACAGGGGCCTCCAGGTCGACCTCGGCGGACGGCGCTCTGGGCGTCTGGCAGAGCTCGTCATCCTCATCGCTAAGGATGTCGGTCTCCTTCACCTCTTCTTGGTCCTCGTATTCTTCTAAGTCGAACTGTTCTTCCACCCAGCGGTCTGTGTCGCCCGCTAACTCCGACTGTTGCTGCTGCTGCTGATCTGGCTTGTTGTCCTGCTGCAGCCGATTCGAGTCGGGCTCCTGTGGTGAAGCGAGGTCCTGTTCGGGCTCGCCGTCAAAAACAATGTCTGTGTCTATGGTGAAACGGTTGCGCACCAACTTCCTCCTGCCAAGAGTCCTGGTTGGGGCAGATGCTGCAAAAAAAAAAAAAACAGGAGATCAAAAACACATAAATAATATAAATGACTCAGTAACATTTTTAGGGCAATACTTTGAATTTTGACAACATAACATTAATACTTTACTTTACATTTTTCACATTTTGAGGACCAGCCGTTCAATGATTAGCATTACTGGTGTACAGCATAGTATAATGGATTATAAAAAGGGACACAGTTGACAAATTATGGATTGAAATTAAAACCATCAAATTAAGTTCAAAGCAAACTTAAAAATAATACTCTCCTGACTAACTTTATTACCTATAGTTTGTTGAATCTCCCCACATTAAATCCACAAATGAAAGTGTCAGATTCAAGTCTTACTCGTATTCTATCTATATCAGGTAAGAAGGAACAAATTAAGAACTGGGACACTTGGAGCTGAAGGGGTGAATGCAGCCACCGACTGGCATTTACCTGCTCTATTTATGGCGGGACGGGCTCCCTTCAGGGCACAAAGGCGCTTTCCTCCAAAGGGCACATACTGCTGGTTGAGGGGTAAACTCTCCGTTTTCAGGAGCTGCCGGCGGTGCTTTTCCCTCAAGATGGAATGGACTGTCTTCAGAAAGTCTTTTCTGCTCTCCGGAGAGCTGAGGGAGATAAAAGGACACGTTATCAGTTTGTCACTCTGTAGATAACAGCAGACGGGACCGTATCGGCGGAAGCGTCCATCGACGGTGGAATTCAAGCTCCATTAGAAGAGATCCTCACCTACAGCACAGCTGAAATGTCCTCTCTGGTCTTCCCTCTGACTCCGACTTTGTGTGGACAATCTCACACACAGCTGAGCCCTCGCCATCTGACGAAGAAGTCAACACTTGTGATTTTATGTACAGAGCAATGTGGCAAGATTTTCTGAGGTAATCATTTCAGGATTAAGAATGAGTATTTCAGCACAGTGGTGTATATTATTCACTGAGTAATCTACCTGCATTGGCCAAGGATCTGACTTGAAGGGCGTCAGTCGGGATCATGTGACGGAATCTGAAAGGGTCTTTTTCCTCTGAGGCGACAGAGACTCGATGGGAGCCGCCCTACAACCATTGAACAAAGACAGTTTCTTGTGAAATGAGCTGCATGCAGTTCCAATCTTTTACAGGTGACCCACTGGGCTGATTCTTAAAGTGGCACATTGGAAAAGTGACTTCACAATGCTGTGACAAAATAGGTTATATTTTAAATTGGTTTTGCTGTTGGCTTTCTTTCTTACCATTTTCTTTTTCTGCTTGGATCCGTCCTTGCATACAAAAACCACTGCTGTTTTGAACACTGAAAAGCAACAGGAAAAAGACAGTTATCACTTAAATGTAAAGTATATGACATAAGCAAGCTTTAAATTGCTATTTAGACAATCACAGAGGAAACTCATCTGGGACATACCAAATGTAGTCATCTGAGGCTCTTTCTTCCATTTCCCCAAGGATGCAGGGGGGTTGATCCAGGTCACACTGGTATGAAGGAGCAGGTCACCCATGGACAGATCAGCAACCTGGCAACAAAATATCAGCAGTCACTCCACATGTCAAGCTTTGGTTGGCAGAATTGAACTGAGACACAAATCTTTTTGTCCAACCTACCTCTTTCTTTTCACCGGTCTGCTCAGTGATGAGCTGATCGAACACTGCTCCAAACTCCTCGTGGATCTTCTGCATCTCATTGATGTGGCTGGCAACTTTGTTCATGGCTTTCATGGCAACTGCAGAGAACAATAAGGTGAGGCTTGAATTGTTGTTACTAAAGGCATTCACCCACGTTCTCCCCTGTTGAAGTGATTTTATCTCAGTCGGCCTTGTGACTTTGTGTCTTACCATCCAGGTGGTAGTGCTCCTCGCTGTCTGGGTCTGTCAGCGAGTAGAGCTCCTTCAGCAGGAGGGGATACTTCAGCACCCTCTGGATGGGTTTGATCAGGTAGGACTCCAGGGTGGAAGAGTGCTGCTGCTTGGGGTTGCGCTCATCCAGGAAGGCCTTGAAATCAGGATCGGTTTTGGCTGGAATGACCAATAGAAAAAAATGATTGCACAACTTCCAGACTTCCAACTTCCTTTTTTTAATTTATCCTTTCCTAAATTTATGTGTTTGGATACACAGATACACAAAACAGATGATTCTTCTCCTTTGTGGTTTACTCAAGTAATTTTATTTATGGTCTTCTAATTCACCGTAATAAAGCTTGTACTCTGTTTATTTGAAACTGCAATAAGTTGTTTGGCTGAAATTGGCTGATATTTCCCAGGTAGCTGTGGCTAAAAAATGTTGATCTTGAGCAAACTCAGACCCAGTTAGTGTTTATGTTTTACTTTGTCTTGCATTAAAATTGATGTACAGTCAAGTCAAAAAGAACTGAATTGTTTCATGTATTTTGTAGACGAGTCATTTTGTGTAAGAGGCAGCTACAAGTGTAAGATTATTTTGTTTACTGCTTAAAAAACAGCTTTAGAACACATCATCAAACTCCGTATGGCCAATAAGTAGCTGACTCATTGAATGTAAATGCAACAAACAAAGCCATCCACTTAGTGTTAAAGGGAGTGGGCGTGCTAGCAAGAGAACAGATTGTGCAACGCTTCTCATTATATATCATAGCGTTGCCGGGCTTTTTCGCCCCGGGAGCCACCAGCTTCAAAGTATGCAGAGGTCAAATGGACAACTGTCTGGCTGACAACTCGGCAGAGCAGATTTATGGAGCCTTGCAGGATATGGCAGATGGTTGATGGATAAATACATCCTCTCCTTTGAGCCAAGGAGGAATGTTGACCCAAGAGCGCATTTACTCACCCTTTACGAGGACCTTAGGGACTTTGGTGTGGCTGGCGCAGAAAGCACTGTAGATTTTAAAACGGTCTGCATAGTACAGGAAAGAGCCTCCCAGAGAGAAGAGGATTTTCTGTGAAAAAGGGAAGAGACGTTATCCAACCGGTGGTTATAAAAGAGCTTATTGGTGTTTTTAAGATGCTTATTGCTGAGAGGGTATACCTTAAACTGATCCACTCTCTCCAGCTTCTCTAGATCTGGAACCAGTCTGGTCCCATCTTCCAGGGTCTTGAGAAATTCGACCTGGAACTCCACCATTTCCGGCAAGTTCCCAAAGAGGACGTCCAGCTGGAGGACAAACGGATTCAAGCTAAGCCAACACAATTTTTTCTTATTTTACAGAATGTTGTACTAGTTCTCTTTTAATATGGCTCATCCAATCCTAGTCCCTTGCTATAGTTAGATCATGGAAATGCTCAAAAATCTAATTGTACCAAATGAATTTCATTATTGCAGGTGCATGTAAAACATCTCTTCACTTTGCAAACCTCGCTCTCTCCCTCTCTCTTGTGCTGGTACACAGCTACTCTCCACATGATTATGTAACCCACTTTTCTTAGAACATTTCAACAGTGTTGGCATTTAAAAGCCAACTACCCCTCAAAGGCTCACAGGGAACATTTGACATACCTCATCCTGAGTGAGGAAGGTCTCTTTCTGCAGTGGGGTTAAATATCGCCCGATGAGGCAATTGAGATCCTGCAAGACAAAAGTGAATTATGTTTGAGTCAGGGTTGTCCAAGTCATTATTTGAAACACAGATAGGAAAAACATGCAGCTTTATATAATGCTTAAATGTTCCTCACAACAAAACTGTGATTAAGCTGCGAGACAGTCCCTCCACGCACTGGTGGATGCTTTGCTGTATGCACCGTATAGGGAAGGCAGCTACATATATGGAAACTCAATTTAATAAAAGACTATGGCAACAGTTACCTGAGCTGAACTGTCGAGAGCCTGTGAGATTAGCAGCACTGCCAAAAAGTAGGGAAATAGACCATCTAATTTCTCCACAGAAGGATAGCTGGGCTAACGAAACATTGCACTGTGCAACTTATATTTCTCATCTTTCTTAATGTTCTAATCTAAAATCAACCTCATATTAACTTTCTAATTATAGACCTGAAAGAGGAGCTGCCTAAAATATGTCCATCTTATTAAAAAAAATAAGTAAGTGAATTCTTTGTTAGAAGGTAGGATGTCTACATGGAATGGAGAAAATAATAATAAACATGTTTCATTCTGAAATATCTTACTAATCAATCAATCAGCCTACTGATCAACAAATGGGTATGAATTATCAAAGCAACATGAGCTTTAATTTGAGAAAAATATCTGGGCCCAAATTGGTAAAAAAAAGGAAAATGATTCTAAATGTCTAAATCAGCAACAGCAGTCACAAGCTGAAACTAACCAACAAGAATATAAAGTAGCTGCCAGTATTTGGAAAATATGGCTAACTACTGTAGCTCAAAACTGCAAATGCTGAATCTTAGTAGCAAGTTCTTCTAAATTTAGTGTTCGTGTATTACGAGAGCAGTTGAACTACCAAGTCCAGCTTCTACAAACTGCACACACAGACACACAAAAGCAATATCCATTTGGGTCATTAGGACAAATAGCACAACTTCACCAAAATCAAAACTGTCCCCTCTGAAGGTTCTACAATACATCATTAATCATGCACAATATGGTTTCTGTAATAAGCACACATACGTATATATGCCCTGTGTAATGAGGTATAACATTTTAGATAGCCTTGACATTATCCCATTATATACCCTCTCTAACCCACTTATTCCACTGAGCCACATTTATACCGGGCAGAAAAAGATTAGGCAATATCCAGGCAAGGGCACAGCTGTGTCCCCCCTCGTATCTCCTGGGACACGGAGATAAATATGGATTGGTCATGTGGAATAGGTAATGTGTAGGGCTAACACAACCCGGGGCAGACAGGAACACAGATCGATCGACAGGAGGAACACGCGCACGCTCACAGAGACCATCTGCCCCTTACAAGTAAGATGAGTGATACTGACTTTGACATAGGTGCGTTCGGTCTCCACGAGTTCACAGATGACTTTGCGGAGCTTGTCGGCGTCGGAGAGCTGTCGGAGAGTCGCAGGAGGTGGGAAGGGCGAGTCCGGGCTAGGCGAAGAGGACACACACTCCGAGGGATTCATGTCATGGAGACTGCGGCAGAAAGCAGCGACTTGCTCCGTACTCTGCAAATTGAAGAGGGAGAGAAAGTGTGATATGATAAATGATGCAACTCCAGCTTGAAGGCGAAGGAAGTAAAATCCACAAAAAAATCGATCAATCTGCAAAGAAACAGCACCACAGATATGAACTTGCAGGGGTTACTTTCCCCCCTACTGATGTGCACAGATTCATGACTGTGCAGAGAGTGAGCCTGGAAAGAGGCAGTGAGGCAGCTCAAAAAAAAAAAAAAAAATCATTTGCACTAATTTGGTCTATTTTCAGTCTGTCATAACAATGGCTCTCCACCTCCCTCTCTTTCACTCATATCCCTCTTCTCCCTGGTGTTTTCCTCCTACTGACGGATCGGTGGTGTAATGATTCATTTCTTTCACAGAATCAAAATATACACACGACCGGGTCTGTCCACATACAGTAGGGGTTGCTGTGGAGACCAGCCTTGATGTGCATTAGACTATCATTTTGGACAAAAATAGACCCCACTCAACAACTGCCTACATGGCTGAACTAATACAGTCACTTTGTTCGCAACAGGCTCCAGCCGCTCCAGCCATAACCACCAAATGTCATTTCGGCATTTTGCATCAATACGAAGACAAAACAGAAAGCACAGAGGGAACTCTATTCATACCCATCCAACCTGTATTTCATTTTATGAGCAAAGACTTTAATAGGTCAGACACTTTATAAGACTAAAGTAGATGATACATAAAGATTAAGTGAACGTTGCAGGGAGCCAGAAGTTATGGCCACATAACAGGAACCACTAGTAGGTATTGATGCCACTGAGTGCACTACAGGGTTTTTTATGGGCCAGACAGAAGCAATTTATCCTATCACACCTATAAGCTCCTGTGGGAAATAATAATATAACCTCCACAAAGCTGTGGATGATGGAACGTTATCATTCTCAGATAAAAATAATCTTAATTAAGATCTGCGCTACACGGCTGTCATCAGTCTGCGTATCTGAGGGCATCAGAACAACTTTGTGTTTTTCATATTGGATATTACTTTGCATCAAAAGAACAGCATATACAAACTGTTCATTTAACTGTAATATACAATGTATTTTTAAGATTTACAACAACGAGTAGATGACGGGTAGAAACAGCTGCAGGTTAGATGGTTCACTGCAATGTGATTAAAAGAGAAATACATACAGCACGAGGGAACATCCAGTTACAGTCACACAGCATCTCATGCAGCTTTGCAAATGACAGCGGATATCAGTATTGTTATCTAATCACACAGACACATCCATATGTGAGGCATGACAGCCGTTTGTCCCTCTCGGCCATTTCCCAGAATAATCAGGCAGCTCTCAGATGAACTGGGAAGTGCTGTAATATCTGTAAATGTTACGTTGCAAATGTAATTTAGACCAATGCATTGGTGCTATTTTAGCTAAATCTGTAGTAAAAGAGCTTTGCAATAGGCATGTTTTGCTGATTAATAAAATGTAAACCGCAGAGTGGTTTTAAAAACTGCTTCTGATGTGCAAGATCAGTTAAATTTTATACATACACACACTTAAAAAAAAAATCAGCCCAAGAGATCCTGTCAAAACAGATCAATTGAGATTTGCTCCATTAGCATCCATAAAAACATGTCTTGTCACCAGACGCAACAGTTTCTCAGTACATCACGTCTGTATTCTTTCCTGCAGTACTTTACTGATGTGATGAGCTACTGAATATTCAACCCGAATGGAAGTTCAAGTGCAGTATGACAGCAAAGAAGTCACAAAAACACATTCAATAGCAGCACCAATTCAATTTTGCAATCAAAGCGAAAAAGGGACGTATTGCAAAGAACAGAAGGAAAAGAGTCTGCAAATAAACCTGATTTTTTTTTCCCCCTGCCCAATTAGTCAAATGAGCACAACCAGTTTCTCTGAGCCTAATAAGACAGTCACAGTCCAGTCATAGTCTTCACAATCACAATCTAGGCTAATTAACACCATGACAGCTTTGGATGCATGGACAGTCATGACATGACAGAGAGAGGAGACAGAAGAGAGGGGGGGGGGGGGGCGTCCAAAGCCTTCACATGAAAAGAACAATATGTAGATAAGAGAGGCTGTCACGGGTAAGACTGTGAGATGGCAGAGACGAGCATTTCCCCGAGCAAATGAAATATAGATTAAAAACACTTTCAAAGCATGAAAGCACTGATGACAGAAGAAGAAGATTGCACGCCTGCCCTCTGAAACTGAGATAAGCCTGAGATCACAGCTCGAGGTGCCAAGAGAGAGGGAACTCTACAATATTCACAGAGTCACTGCAACAACGGCCAGGGTAGTTTGTCAAAGTCAAATTAAGTCCAAGTTGTCTGGAGTCAGATCTGTAGATTCTCCGCTCCTACATGCAGCGCTGGATTTTTTTTTTTCTCATCCCGTGGAGCCCTCCAGTGATTATGGGGTAACTCTGCGACACAACAGTGAGTCACAGCTTCCTGTTGTCTGTCTGAAGCAGCCAAGAGGAGGTGTGAAACAAACGCAAAGGAAAAGGTGTTTTACTCTCGCTGGAATACGACCACGACTGGCACGTATCGCAGCGGGAGCAAGAGCAAACCAGGTAAAGATCAGAGACAGAAGGAAGGAAGCTCACCAGATGAAGCATGTCATAGATGGAGTCAGAGGAGCGCTTGCTGTGTTTGCTCCACTTCAGGACGGACATAGCCAGGTGGACAGTCCGTGCAAGAGCCGGAAGGAAAGTGACTCCAGGCTTTGGGAAGAGTCAAGTCTACACTGTGTCTCTGTGATACATCTCTCAGCCCTTTTGTCTTCCCTCGGTTTAAAAAAAAAAAAGGAGAAGGTGCTGTGGTGCTTGTGATGAAGGATGAGTGAAGCTGCTCAGCCTCCTCCTCTCCGCCCACCAGTGCTTACAGTCTTCCAACTCCCCTTCTTTTCGCCTTCAGAGTCTGCTGTAGTTCTGTCACTGATAGTCTGCCGTTTTCTCTCCCTCCCTCCCTCCCTCTCTCTCTCCCTTCTCCACAGGCTGGATAAACTCAGGCACACAGTGTGAGTGTGAAGATCTGGCCAACTCCAGCAGCATCGTAAATGAGTCTTGATACTCCTCCAGACCGGGGAGAGAGCAAAGGAGCAGGAGGGAAGGCGTCTCCTCCTCAAGGTTGCGGTGGAGCAGGATTGGCTGGGCGAGCCACACCGCAGTAGAATATAAATGCAGGATTTCAGGAATAGGGGGAAGTGATGGGGAGAGGGGCGCAGGCTGCAGAGGAGGGTGAATTACAGGGACAACTGGTGTGGGAGGTTTTGCAGGAAGAAAATGGAGAGTGGGAAATGTTTAGGTGTGCCAGATTGTATTTAATGATAAGTAACAAATCAAATGAGTTCCTGTGATAAGTTCACAAGCCCAGAAAATGTTCTGGAAAAAAACAAGGAAAATACACCTGCAGATTTTATCGCATATTTAGATGTCCTCCATCTCTGAGTAGATTCCAGGAGTTATGCAACAACTGAATCCTCATGACTTACTTTTCTGGTGTGTCCTAGAAATTTCCATAAAACCCTGACAAAGGGCACAAAGTTGGACATCCAGAGTGTGACGGCGTATAACAAAGTAGCTGTGACTGTTATTCACAACACAAAATATCAAGTGCACTGCATGCTTGTCTATTGAGCTACAGCCAGTCAAGGAAATGGTGCCATCGCCTCTTCTGCGATGAAGTTTCACTCACTGGTGAAACTCAGCACCAAATGGTGAGTCTGGGACAAAACTCCTCACTCTGAATTTCTGGCACTTAAGCCTGAAAATTAACCGATGTGACCGAGTGAATTTACCCCAGAACAAGTGAAAGGGGCAGAGCAACAGAAGAATGGAAGCTATATTGCAAATAGCTTTTTTTTTACGAGGTGGGAGTGTTACGAGGGATTTTTACCCTTAAGTGCAAAGAGGTTTGTTCCAAAGCACAGAATACAATGGAACATTTCTGCAGGGGTTAGATTAGGGGGTTATTGGTCCTTTAAAATGGTTCACATTGCAGCCATTGCCTGTTCAGAAACAAAACTCCCAGCTTGTTGGTGTTGATGCAAATTTCCTCTGATTGCAGTAGCATTTGTTGTAACAAGAAGTTAAAGCAATAAACAGTCAGCATTTTGTCAAACACAATCAAAAAGCGGATTCACAAACATTTGTATGATTCTGTTCTGTCATTAGTGAGTTTGTGGTGCACTTCCAGACATCACTCCTGCATTTCAGATACAAAGACTTAAATCTTCTCTCATCTCTGAACTTTGATGAATCAGTGTAAGAAGCTGCGCTCTGTAGTACTGAAAGCAATTGCAGATAAATCAGCAAGTTAAAGGCTTCCTTTGTCTTTGACAAACAGACATCTAGCCTCAAAGAGAGAGGAGGGAAGGCTGACATTAAAAGAGGGAAACTGTTGAAAAGACAAAAGGCACAATTTAACCGAACAAAACGCCACCTAAACCACCACTATGATGGAGTCCAGACCTTTTCCCTTTGTTTAGCCTATATTCTAAATTCTTTTCTGCCAATATCCATAGTATTACTTACACAAGCAATTAACTAGAAGTGGTCCAATATTTGATTTATTGCAGCTCATTAAAGAGGGAACAGATAAAAGAGCAGTAATGTGACCTGTCCACAATGTGAAGGGTAAGTGGGGGGGATTGAGGATCTCACAGTGATTCTTAGAGCTGCAATGAGAAACAGTGTCGTAATCAAGTGTTTTGATAAGAGATAAACTAATCTATGAGAAGATATCTTTTCATTCAGCATTTCGTGAACAGGAGTCCAGCTGGACATTGAAGTCAGCTACTTTCAGAAAGAAGATGATACCACTGCTTTAATCTAATTTGATTTTTTTTTTTCACTCAAAGGCTCATGTTTTACTCAGCTTAAGAAGAATTACTCAGCCAAAGCACAAAACAGTAAAATGTAGGTCTTTGAGATTTCCTTCCTATTTTCTTGTTTTGCTTATCCAGCTCTGGGGTTTCTTCAGTAATTGGTGTCTGAATGTTCATTTAGAGTTAAAATGAATACACCTCCATTCATTACCTGATACTAATCACCACACATAATTAAGCAATTACAACGCAAGCTTAATCAAAGACCCATCCATCACTTGGCTGTTATATTCAAAGCGAACACATCACCCCGCCTCAGGTTTCTCATGCAGAAAATACTCTGTTCAGCATCATGTAGGCATAATATTTAAGTCCCACTGATTTTCATTATTTCAGAAGCTACAGCTACAAACCCGCTGCAAAAGTGTATTGGGAAGCATGGGGTTAACACTTGGAAAATGTAAATATGGCCGCTACTTCCTAAACAGGATATAATGAGCCAGTAACAGATGGTGCCTCAAACTATGGTGAAGTAAACTATCCTTAAGTGCTCTTCTCATAATAAGGCAGAGCTGAGTGGGATGCTGCGAAGGGCAAGGACAAGGACAGGAAACAAGCACAGGAGCCAGCACATCATATGAAATATGTGTTGTCAGTTCGTACTCGGTCGGACTCCACAAACAAACGCTGAAGCAGGGCTCTTACCTTTCTACACTCGTCAAACTCACTGAAGATCTCGGAGTCGTCATCCAGACTATCTCCTGAGCTCTCGAGCAACAGCCCCACCCCGTCGTCCAGGATCTCCTCTGCAGCAAACACAACAGACATGTATGAGCTTCATGAAATGCTGTTTGGGATTTTCTTTCTCTCAATGAGATAAATGCATTTTTTATACGCACTGTAGAGTAGAAATATTGTCCTTGCCTTGTCATATTTATCAAGCTTTAAGACCTTTGGGTAAAACACTCCGACCTTATCAAACTAATTGTGGGGCTGCACCACACTGCTGAGAGCCTCTTATTCTCTCTAATTGAGACCCTGTGGATCACCGTCTTTGCATAAATGAAACTGGTGTCACTAAGGACACTAACAAGAAATCTTTTCTGCTCATGCTTGAACTGCAGGCTTTTTGGCATTCTGGTCTATTTGGTATCCTTGGGTATAAAGGGATTACAGGCCAGCTGGTTTGGTAACCATTACCATACTGTGAGCAATTGACGGCTCTAACACACAGCACATGATTTCTGGAAACTGGAGTTTGGAAGTTTAACTTTTCGGTAAGCTCTGTTAATTGGACCTATGAATGTGCCAAGTTGCCTAATGCAGCGTTGAACGAGTAACGGAAACAAAATACTGTGTTTCGGGCTGTGTTTGACTCACCTTGGCTCTGGGAGAAGATGTCGGTGTACAGATCTTCCTCGGCATCCGAGCGGCGTGGCGGCAGGTAGCAGAGCTGGCGCCGGTCCACAGAAGGAAGGGTGTTGACTGTTAAAGCCAGTGAGGCTTGAGAAAACGCCGCCTTCATGTCGGAGAAGTTCAGGCTGTGAGAGTCTTTTCCGTTCAGCTGAAGTATTTCATCCCCTGCATTTAGACCTGCAAAGAGGGAACAAGATCGGCTTTGATGAGCTTTTGATTCAATGTACTGCCTGTCACGCATCCATGCACAACATAAACACTGTCTCCTTCCGAAATCCAAGACAACAATCTAATTTGAACATTGATTAGCTGACTGTTAAACTCCTAATTAAGATAACGAGATGACATTGTTGTAAGAAACCAAAACAAAGGAAACTTTGGAGACTATTAGCTGCAGATTTATTAGCCTTCAGACCCATAAGCGTGACCCACTTCTCCATGCCCTGTACAGTGTCAGCTGCTGAGACGGTGCAGGTATCTGGCTTTCTGCAGCACAGCAACACTGCATGTGCTCCACACTATGAAAGATTCCAGTGTGATACTTTGACATCATTCAACCCTGCAGTCTAACTTTGTGAAGGACGGTGCTGAATAAAACACCTCGCCACAGCTGCTTTACATTGGTTTCCCTGCTACAAAGGCCAGTGAGAGGCAGTGTACTTATGATTATAGTAATCAACGTCCTTGAGAACTGCTGTGTTCTCTCCAACCTTCCCTGCCTATTGAAAAACATGCACAAATGCATTTCTAAAGAGACTGCATAAATGCCTATTGACCTCAATGTGAGAAAAATCTCACTCGTTTTCAAAACATTACAGTATGTTAAGGAGTAGAAAAACAGCTAATGCAGCCCAGATTCTCTGCTTTGTTTCTTTAGCTGAAACTCATCAGTTCAGAGACACAGATTGAGCGTCTTTGAAGGGAGTTCATTTGATGGAAATGAAGGGTAATGAACCTTTGGCAAAGGCTAATCCGCCCGCCTTCACATCAGTGATGTAGAGCTGCTGTACTCCGTCCTCCTCCACCACTGAAATGGAGAAACCTGGAGGAGGAAAAGGAGAGGCAAGAAGAGGAGGAGAGAGAGAGAGAGAGAAGGAGGACTGTTATATAAAACACATCAGAGGGATTTGTGCAGTACATGGGAATGGTCTGGAAAAAAAAAACACAGGTCATGTATGGGTCAAAGAAAAGCAATTATTATGCACAAAACAGGAGCACCACATATGGAATCTTTGACACAGCATCTTAACTGACAACATAATTGTCTGAAAGAAAACTACACAGGATAAATGAAATGGTTCCTACCGTAACCAATCATGCAGGATTCATCTCTGTCGAACTGGATTACTTTTGTGATTTTGGAGCAGAGCTCAATTTCTTTGTAAAGCTGTGAGGAACAAAAAGAAGCCATTATATAAATCATGAAACAACGGCCTACTTTATTCATATTCTGGTGGGTGGGTTACTGACAGCACAGAAAGAGAGTATTAATTTTCTGTATTCTTAGACAAAGCAGCTCTAACAGAGTCTTTATGCCAGATGGTCTGTGACATGTCATAATTACACCATGTAAATACAAAAGTCACTACAGATCATGTTTATTGAGGCTCTCCATGAATAGATTCATGTTTTGCTGCATGTTCCTCCCAGGGTGACGGCTCTCCAGAGAAAACACATGAAATCGAAAGGATAAAAATACAAAACCTATTAATAATTCACAAAGATCTTATGGTCTGTGGTTTTTTTCCATATTGTGATTCCTCACACATTCTGATGCAATTACTACTTTCCTTAAATCATTTTCTGACCTTTATAGTCTTGAAAAGTCTGGAGGGGAAGGAGGGATTAGATCATGTTGAAGCACGTAGTGACTTACCAGGTCGCACACATCCTCCTCTGGTTTGGGGATGTAGAATTGCACTTGGTTTTCAATAAGGAATTTGAGTCGCAAGTAGTGTTTGGTGGGATCGAGCTGGTGAGCCTGTGGGTTGAGGGCAAGAAGACAGAAAGAGGATTGGTACCATAAACTTGACAGCGTCTTATCAGTGATTCATTTTTCGCTGATAGAAATAGAAATTAACAAAGCTATTCAGCATTTTCACCCAGCAACATGTTACAGTGAGATATGAGTTTTCTCTCATCTTTCTCTGCAAGTCAGATTTATTATTGTCTGGCTTAATTATGTTATAAGAAGCAGACAGTGGTTTTCAAGTTTCCAAATGTCTTTACATCTTTGTCATCAAACTTCACTGCAGTGAAATGTGAACTGTGGGTCGGGTCAGGTCACTCGAGGCTGTTACCTTGCAGATGGTTTCCAGAACGCACAGTGCCGACTCCCCTGGCTGGATGATGGTTAGCACTGGCTGGTCATTTGGCAGACACACCCATGAGGGGGTGAGGTGGTCAGGGACCCAGATGTCACTTTCCGTGCTGGGCCGGGGAAGGCTTTTCACAGTTCCATCCTCACTTTTCTTTGGACACAGACATTAAAAATTTTTTCAGTCTCCTACTTTCATACAAATTTATTTTAGTATGTAAGCAGGTTTTAGTTTGATTAATTGAGTAACGGCTGATAAATTCATTCAATTCAATAAAGTGAACTCTCTCACCAGCACTTCCCATCTAAACGGTTAACATTAATACACCCACAGAGCGGTTGCAATACATTTTTCAAGGACTACAACACTGTGCATTTGCTTGAGGAATGAAAGAAAAATTACAACCTCTAATGTGACTGAGTAGCTACTATAGTTGTCACCTCCGGGCCTCTGCTCTCTCTGCTGCTTACTCAGGATACACAGAGGGCTCGTATTTCATTGACGTCAGTGTACGCTAAAGATTTAGTCGAGAAACTTCCTGCTCGTGCTTGACCTACACCTCGCTGTCAAATGTATGCAAACAGAATGATTACTCCTCCTTACTGTGTGTTCCTTGGCCGGATCAACATATATGCCATCGTCAGGCTTTTTCGCTGGCTCTTCGCCATCAGCGAAGACCTGCTGGGACAAAAAGAAGGTCAAGTGGTTATAACTCAAGTAGAACTGTGGATGATAAAAGCTTCAGGAAACAGGAAATCTTTGTGCAGCTGTACTGTAAAACCTCACAGACCTGATTGATACTGGGATGGGCTTTCGTTTTTTTCTTTGAGGTAGTGTCAAGACCCCAGAGCGAGGAGAATCTGCTCTTGCGCTTGCTGCAGGAACGGGACATGGCCTGCGTTCGTCGCCTCACTCCGGTCTCTGTGCGAGCGGCCACCTGCAAAAACATTACGACTCAGTCAGGGTTCAAACATACCAAAGGACACATAGAGAGCAATCTGTTTGATCTCATGTGACATTTTGCAAAAATGTGCAGAAACCATTCATTTGTTCTTTCGACAGCATATTCTAAGGAACATGAAATAGTAAAGTGGGCTAAGAGGGGTGCAAAAAAAAAAAAAACATCTTTAAAAGGACACAAGAGCTAGACTGTAATCTTTAAAAAAATCAGACAGTCGCTGTAAATTTTCTTTTCTTAACTAACTTATCTGGTTAAATAAAATGAGGACAAGGGGTCACATAGGCCTCTTTATGATAAATAGTTAACATATGACAATTCTTTATTGGTCCCCCAGAGAGAAAAAAATCTAGTGTCACGGCAGCACTAGCACAGAAATAATGTATCGATACATAAATCATTAAAAAGTATATACATAATAATGAGAACAGAATAAGGTACAGATATAGAGCCGTCATGTCTATTTCACACATAAGCACCATGCAGATTATTATACACCCTGGCATTTCTAGGTTACTCTACTAAACTAGAACTTACTACTTAAAAATATGCTGAATTGGGCATTAAAAATGACTTTGCAAGTAGGAGCAAGCATCTTCTAAACGTAACCTCGGCACTCATTGTCTTTTTTCATTCTGTCAATTTTTCTCTGTCCATTTCAGACATAATGCTGATTCAGGTATTTGTGGAAGCAGAGATGTGCAGATTATGGACTGAGAAGTGAAACAGCAGGAAAGATTAAAAAAAAGAGAAGGAGAGAGCTGTTAGATAGTGTCTTTTGTTAGACGTCCCACCCTGCTATCTCGCAGCTCAAACACCCATCTGCTGCACAGCACTGCGTTGGTGGTGAGAGAGAGAAAAAATAGTGCCTCAATGATCTGCAAACACGTCTCTAAAAATGAAATAGATGCTTTCCTGTACTAGTAGTGCTTTTAGCCATGGAGTACATGACCTCAGTGCAGCAGTGGGAGGCCAAAACTGAACCAAAACCGCCCAAACAGGTGCCCTGCGTGACACCCAGGCTTCAAAATAGCAGCCATCATGGAAAGGCATGGTTTGACACTCCGGATTTTAGTTTGAAATCAATTGCCCTTCCAGGAGAGTCACCAGGTGTACTCAGTGATGACAATGTGTACTTTTGAGGGAGATGCAGTATTTTGCTCTGCTCACAATTTGGGGGACTTCTAAATATAAGGGCAGCATAGTGTCGAGAGAGATCACCCTAAAAACGAAAGCTTAT
This sequence comes from Centropyge bicolor, assembly GCA_037975185.1. Classification (NCBI taxonomy): domain Eukaryota; kingdom Metazoa; phylum Chordata; class Actinopteri; family Pomacanthidae; genus Centropyge; species Centropyge bicolor. The sequence continues at coordinate 1,664,790 of JBBMOC010000039.1, read as the reverse complement.
AGTTGTACAATTTGTGCAGCTGAAGTATACTTGAGCAAGACATTGGACCCTCAAATATTCACTGTAAATGTATGTAAAACTATTTGATGTGAAAGTATATCATCACTCCACTTATGAGCATTTAATAAGGACAAACAAAGAGGTGATATTTACCAGTGCATGGAAGGAGGAGACAGAGAATATACCCAGTCGGCCCATTGCCAGCTTGGTGGGGCGAGAGGCAAAGGCCAGGAGGCGTTTGGGGTTGGGCAGCTCTCCCCCCTGCAGACTGGCCAGGTAGCATCTGAAGCGGAATAGATCCATGTGAAACTGCTCCAGGTTCTGCTCCCACAGGAAGATCTGCGGAGTGAGAGGGACGCAACAGCACATCCAGTTAATTGTTCATCAAGGCACTTGTTTGTCAACTCCAGACCAAGATGGAGCATCTCCCTTCTCTCCCAGAAGCTCTGTTACCACTTTGCTCAGTGTTGCCAACCTGCGCTCTCTGTTCCTAATGGTTTGATGTTTACTGGGGCAGTAGAGCAGGACATTGTGATTATTCACTGGGCCGTCCCCTCCCAGTCACGGTCCTGCACTGATGTTTGGAAGCGGCGGCCAGCGCCATGGCGGAGGGCTCTGTATCACTGCCAAGTAGCCCAGAGACGAGAAAGAAACAATACTGCACATTCCACTGGCAGATAGAGGCTGGGAGCGCTTCGGCTTTCTAAGGAGCAGGCCTTTATCCATTCAGCACGGCACAAATGTGAAACCTGACACTGCCAAACAGAAGCGCTCCAACCAGTCACTACCTAACCGGCCAAACAAAGGCCATCTGATCTCCCTCCTCCGTAAACAGACCCATTAAAGACAATGTGAGCTTTGCAATTAATTGAGTGGATGGGAGGGCATCGGCTGGTGCCAACTGCATGCCGTGTTAAGAAACAAAAAAGCAACCCGGGTCTGATAGGTGTGTAGCTTCAGCAGCCTGATGATATCGGATGATAGCCCTGAGATCTGTTACTTAATCCCCTTGTACCTCTCGCTGCTTCTCTTTCCATCTCCGGTTTCCTGCATCAGAACAACTTGAGGATACGGATATTGAAATACCTACACAGAAGGTGATACCTGTAAATAAGCAATACAATATACACAACCTGAATACGTTCTGAAGATAATTGTTATTGTCACTATAATATTATATTGTCACTTTCAGTTCTCTAGTAGTTTGGTTCCTAAGTGAAGTTGAAGTTCATCATGGAGCAGATCTCCTACTTTTTGAAGTCGTGTCAGTCAGAGAGAGCAGCAGCAGGAGGTTGATGGCGAGAGCTCTCGTGTTGATGAAATATTTTGTGACGTTTTTCTTCTGCTTTATTAAATCAAGACAAAGCTCGTCTGCGACCTTTTATCAATCCCTCCTTGCTTGTTACGTGGTTTATCAGCCCAGAAAACTTTCAAAGAAGTAAATTAGTTAGTTTCCACTGGGACTGCTGTGGAGAAAAGAGTTACTCACCCTGAATTAAATAACAATTAAATATTCTGCCCCATTTGGAATATTTAAGTGAATTACATTGTTTTCTAGCTGCAGATGTTTTTTGACATTTAAAAAGGAAGCTGTGCTGCCCATGTTTAAATATTGTAATTTCTTTCAGTACTTTTTTTTTGTTATATGAACACAGGCAAAGTTCTTGACAAATGATGCCTATTAACCTGTACTTGAGTTGTCAAATTAAATATTTATCCTCTCAGAACAACTTGTTTTTATAGAGTGGGTCAAATGGGGAACAGAGAGAGGAAATTGTGAAACAACAAGAATTTTAAATGCTCTTAAATGTACACAATGTTGAAAAAAAAGTTTTATGTTACTCCTCTAAAGTGATTTTCTAGGTTTACTTGATATTCCTGATTTCAATTTCCAGACTCTTCCAGTCAGGATAATACTTCCCAAAATCCCACACAACTGCCTGACATGTGGGAAGAGAGACAAGCTGAAGTGAGAAAAGAGAATGAAACCTACTTGATCCAGGATTGTCTTCCTCTTCTTGGTGTCAGTTACAGCCGACAGCTGCATGTCTCCCATTTTCTTCATCTTCTCGTCCATGTCAATCTTCTGCTCCAGCTTCTTGATTTCGGCGCGAAGCAGTCGCACCGTGTCCTCTCTGTGGTGCTGGCGGGCGACGGCGGTGGCACATGCCGAGTGGATGGCTGTGATCCAGTTCTCTAGCTCCGTCTGGCTGCAGGTCTGCGTGGGGACACACAGCGAAAGGTCAGAGGTTAAACAACAAACCAGCCTCTTGACATTCAAAATGAAAAGCACTTCACTTGTTTTTCCTGTGTTGATGCTCTGATAATTATAATAGCAAATCAGACTTTAAAAGAGCATGAAAGGAAAGAAAACAGTACATACAGGTCAAGGTAACATTCGCCCATGGGAGAATTTGCACTTATTCACAGACCACATGACATTTAAGCATTCTCTTACCTGAAACAGAAAAGCATCTCCCAGGGAGTTACTGAGGCAGAACACAAAGTCTTTTTTGGGATGCTCTGGTACAGCCTGAACAATACTGTTCTCTACCCAGATGGCATGCTTGGGAATACTGTTGTTGTCGATCCCCGAGCGCCCATCAGTCTCATAGAAGAACAAAGTGCAACCTGGAAAACAAAAAGAACATATTTATTGCTTGACAGCACAGACCCTTACTGGCCCACAGTCTATATAAAAGAATAACAATGATATTCTGATTTTTTTTTTAAAGCCAGGTTTGCTCAAGCAATTTAATTCTGCTCTCCAGTGGCCAACATTAAGAAGTGCAGCATGGCTGACTTATCAGTGAGAGAGGCATCATGATCATTAGAGTCCTGATTTCATTTCAAGCCCAGTCAAGTGGCATAAAATTTGATAATGAGGTTTGCATCATGCTCGAATTAAAGCTTGGTTTACTGAGCTTAGATGGAGACAGATTAGATTAAGTATTTCTGCATAAACTACTATGTGTCAGCAAAAAAACTAAACATCATCAAAAGCATGTTGTGTGGAGCTGTATGGATACTGAGATTATGGAATGAAGTGGAAATGTTACGGACACATTAAGGGCATAACAAACCTTTCAGGGAAACCCAGTAACTCTTCCACTTGCGCCTCGTGGCCGACTCTACTTTCTTGTTCTTCTTATGCACGAGGAAGTTCTTGACAGCCAGCCTGCCAGCTTTGCGCACCATCCCCTGCGCGACGCTGAGCAGAGGGTCAGACTGGTAGGCGGAGCTCATGGTGCTCTGCTCGTCACTCAGGGCTGACCCCGCCTCCTCCAAGCTCTCCGTCTGGCAGGAGCTCATCTCCAGCTCCTGGCGAAAGTTCTCGTACACGCCCTGCACACACTCGCTGGCCCCGCCGCCGCTGCTGCTGCCGCTGTCGCTGCCGGCGAACATGCTCCTGCCGGCCGCCGAGCACACGGAGAAGGAGGCCGACATGGTCTTGTAGCGTCTGGACTGGTGCTCTGCCTCCACCGTCACCCCGTCGATGCCGCTGTCCTCGTACTCGCTGCCCTCCCCGGCTGTGACATCCTGCGTCGTGGCAGAAGCACAAGACAGGTGAGACGGCATGGCCCCCGCGTTTTCCTCATCACTGAGACGGAAGCCAGTCAACAACTCCCACCCTGACTGACGACTAAGCTGTCTCTGTAGATACGAGATAGAGCCATTCTCCTAATGTTGCAAAAACTGTGACTACAGATGCCTAACGAGAGTCCATGGGCTGCTTAATCCCGAGGTTGTGCTCGAAATTAATTACTCACAGCAAAGCGTCTGCTGCTGTGAGTGCAGCCTGCCCTCTCTGTGGCACCGCAGGGTCTGCCCTCTCCTGCCCACATGGCCAAAGGCTCCTGGGAGATGAAGGGGGTTACACCGAGCTCGGTATCTCCATCTGGTCACATGACCTAATCATGCGCTCCAGAGCTCCATTCACCAGGGCTGACGGTGCCCCGCAGTGACAGGGCCACCATACACGTTTTACTGTTACACTCTTCCACAGGCCTCCCCTCATTTTCATAACAAAAGACTGAGGCATTTCAGACGGGGAGTGACTTTAAGCTCTGCCCCCCCTCCTCTTCCTATCATCGCAGCCTCCTCTCTCAAGAAAAACAACAGTTTGATCAGGAAACGACACATCGGTCCCCTGACATAAGCTTTCCTTTTACACTTAATCTGTCTCAGCAGCTTATTATCTGCGAGGTGAATGCAGCAGAGGAAACGCTCAGACAAAATGGGGGGGATGAAATGAAAGAGGGGAGCTGTCGTATTGGTGATGCCACCAGACTACATTAAGATTCTGCACAGCTTTTCATACTCTGTCCAAGAAGCATAAAAGGAGCCATGACACAGCTTCAGCAGTTCGGGGGCCCTGACATTTCACTAACTTCAGAGAGAATCAAACCAACATTTACACATTATTTACATTGTCATGGATAGAAGAAAAGATGTGTTCTGTTTTCTATGAATCCTGCCACATTTCAAATTTAAATATTTGAGCTAAATTAGTGGCGTCAAAGATCAGCACTATGTGAAATTGCTCTACATCTTACCTGTATAGTCTGCGCCCTCCTGCCCTGCATGCTGGCACACATGGCAGCTTGGTGGCTGCTCAGGCCTTCAGACAGACAGTGCGAACGCCGGCAGGGGAGCGTGTAGGCGCCGTAGGTGTTCCCATCCTCCTCTGATGGGGAGAGCATCTTATCGTCCTCTCCCTCTCTGATAGCCCGGTTGCCGTCGTGCCACTTGGCATAGCGCCGCTGGGGTTGATGGCGAGCGGGGTTCTTCTGGCTATACAGCTCGTCAAGGGAGTTCGCCCTGTCGGCTGAGTCTGTGGGGCTGGACTGCAGGTGGCCTTCGCAGTCAGTGAAGTCCCTCTCGTTGGCTGGGTCTATGATCTCCTCTGTGCTGGTCAGGTGCTCTTGGCTGAGGTCAGACAGGGAGAACTCCAGGCTGTCATCTCGCCACATGTCTGCAGACTTGGACCTTTTCTTCTTGAAGCTGACAGTCTCTTTGGAGCCATCCTGAGTTTTCTGGAGGTACGTTACCTCGCCTGTATACACATCTTCGTCCTGCACCTCCTCTGCAGTGGGGCCGGGGAGGGTTATGTGCATCATGTTCATGTGCACCGAGGGATTGGCAAGGTCATTGTGGAAGGACACAGGCCGCAGGTTCATGGCCACGCGGTCCACCCAAATGGGGCTTCCAAAGTCTGGGAGTATGTTCGTCTCATTGAAGGGCTCCAGGCCATTGTCAGCCAGGGATTGTGGGATACTGGGTGTGCTACTTGAGCGTGTGCTCGTCTCTGAGTTCCTGTGCTCTATTTTCCCTGATGAAGCGTGTCGAGAGCGTCTGGACTGCTTGTTGGAGATGCGAAGGGACCGAGACATGTGCTTACGTGACAAATAGCCATGTTCGTTACCGTAGAGGGCGTGGTCCCCGTTCTGGCTCTCGACATTTCCCATGACTCAGAGGCTGAACGGAAGAAGAGGATACACAGCTTAACTCAACTCAGAAAGAAAATGAAACCATTAGAGGCACATAATGTTGTTTCTCTAGCAGATATCTAATGACAAAATTGTGAATGAAGCTCACCTGCAGGATTGGAATGATTTTTCGGGCATCTTGTTTGTCACTGGATCTTCAGAGTTTGGTCCTTCAGCTGCTGGTACGATGCACAAAGATCTGAAAACAGACATCCAGAGGAGAAATCATATTAAATGTGTGACTCCACTTATGTATGTTGTTATAGTTAAATGCTGGCTTACGATTAAAAAATTGTTTAGCTAATGATGGAAATATAAACACTCTAATTTCTTTGTGTCCATAGGGGCCTCTCTAAGGCTGTTATGTAAAAACCTTGAACACAAAACTAGAGTTGTTTTTCACCCAAGAGCATCCTATAACAGAGCATCAACCATGGGACAAAACTTTATCCAGGCGGTTAAATTAAATCAAGTTTGCATGATCACAGGCCCAAGCCATATGCTATCAGTCTTTACTTTGTTTCACTGGTCAAAAAAGCCTGTAGTTGTAATTCTGTACCCTACTGCAACTTGCATATCAGCTCCTTAAGCAAATTCCTGTGGGAATATGCAAACAGGCCTGGACGAGGCCAACACACTGATGGTGGTCAGGAAAAGAAGTCGAGGAGCTGAAACAAGGAAAGCAGGACATTCACTTGACAGAAAAAAAAACAGAAGAGCCAGTTTTGGTCAAGCCAGCAAGATAAACACCACCCTCACTCTGACAGAGGAAGTGATCCACTCAGCCCCCTTCAACATGCACAGGGGTTGTGTGAAGTGGAGGGGATGTAATGACAATATGAGCACTGCGGCAGCCTGAGTGAACACGAGCTATTCAGAGCTGAAGTGAACCATCCATGTCCTGTTGTTGTTGTTGTTGGTTCTCAAGCACTACCTCCTGCATTAGAGAGGGTTGGGAGCATGGGGGGTGATGGGGGTGGGGGGCAGCTTTAGACTTTTCACCATAATGCACATTGGACTCCATCTACTTGCCTTTAGGCTGGTAGGTCTGGTTCCATGCTTGGGACCATCAACAGATGGGACAGAAGATTAACGACCCACGTTGCGGCTGATGTGCGCTCCCCTCCTTTTAGGACAGACCCTTTGGGGGGGGGGTGCTGTGTTTTTCGAGTGTAGCCAGCGCAGATGAGTGGGAGCCCAGCCCTCTGCTGCTGCATGCACTCAGGCTTACTGTGATGAGGGGCGTTACGTAAACTGGAGCTGACCCCGTTTCTCTACCTTATGTTTACCCCTTTCCCCTCTTCGCTCCGTTCACCCCTCACCGGTGCTGCAATGCACAATGAAGGATGCTGATGGAAGTCCATTAATTTTTCCCTCTAACCCTGCAGTTTATTGCCAGTTTCACTCAATCCGTTTTGGTAGAGCAAAATAACAGAGAGGAAAGAGAAGAGGGATGGAACTATGAAATGCCACTGCACTTATTGCAGGAAATGAGATTCACCAAAGGACACAAATGTAGAGAAATGCCATAAACCAGAGGCTACTTCTAGGCTTGTTTGCACCATTTATTTTTCCTATATATAAGGTGAAAGTTTGATGGCTGTGCAGATGTCATCCCCCAGAGAAATAAAATGCCTAGTGTGTTTTCGCTCTGATTGCCATTCTGGGCCTACAGGGCTTCATTAAACTGTAAATACAATTAAATAAAGCCCTAAAACAATCCTTTTGACAGGTCCAGCAGTATTTATGGATGCAGGTTCTGCTATTTATAGGGGAGCTTTAATATGCTGCTGTGCCGGATTTGTTAATGTTCACAGTGGTTTCAATGTTAATATGATGTGAAATTGGCCAGAAATTAATTACACCGTTTCAAGCAGAGATGAGGGGCTTAAAGAGCGGGCGATGTGGTTTCCTCACTCGGTACAGTTAAGACAACCCACTGTTCACTGACCTTGGATTTTACAGGACAACCTCATTCAGTCAGGCTTGTAATAACAGCTAATCATCAAATACAGCAAAATGGTCAAAATAACATGAAAACAGCCAATTCTGCAACACTGTCAGGGTGATACAAAACCTCCTATTACTCCAACTATACATTATCTGCCCTTTCTCTCACATGTGTAGTTGCATTTAGATTAAAACATGCAGCAGCAAATTCAGAGAAAAGCCTAACTGTGTATACAATTCAATTTCACTCAAACAAGATAAGTCAAATTAGTTGTCCAGTTTTGTTCCAGTGTTTATGATTTGTCCTCATCCAAGTATGACGAGGATTAGCAACATGTGAAACGTGTTTGCTCATGGCAGTCTCTTAAAATACATTTACTAAAAGTGTCTTCATTGCTCCCATGTTAACAGTAATTTCTGCACCATGCATCATCTAACATCATTATTCAGCTGTTTTCTGTTTACTCTAATGGCCATGTACGAGTGAGACAATAGCTAATGTTACAGAGCGTTGTAGTCTGTAAATCGTTTCAATTATTGGTGGCACATGCCTACATCTAAAACTGTGGGGTCTGGAACTGCTGCATCTACAACTACATGGCTCTCTGCCTGTGCTGGTTAATGATATAGAAAAATGTCTGAAGTTTCCCATCATGGTTATCCAAGAAGGGGTGAATCTAGGTCAACTAGACTTGGTTGTAAATACTTGAGGACATTTTGCCTCTCATACAAGGGGCTTCTTCAGTCCCAGGTCTTTCACCCTTGTGGGGTTGTTATTAAGGTCACTGACACCACCATTACTGCCCCTGGTTGATATTGAGGAAGCTGGAAGTAGCAATACCAGAGACAGAAATCAGTCCATTCAAACAGGCACGTTTTGAACAAGTGGGGACAAAAGATTCAAATCTTAATGGTCTAAACAGCTCCTTGTTCAATCTATTAGAAATTTGTTTTAGCTGACAAAAAGAGAGAACAGCTCTCTTTACACTACAATAAGTTTTACAGTAAGATCAGACTTTTGCCTCTTTCAAAGATAACACTAATTCCATCTGAACATAGTGATAGTTCCCACCAAATGTGTAAAGATGGAAGAACATAGATAGTTACGAGGCTGAGCTTATGAAAGTGAACAAATGAACGAGCATGCATGTTCCAATTTTGGGAAAATCTGGGATATAACACTGCACTGCATCTGAGGTTAAAATGGCTTCACTTCCCCAACACTATATTCTCTAAGGCTGCACTGCTGCTACTGCACAAAATCCATCATCAGCTCTTTATTAATACATGAGGAAGAAATGCCTGGGTAGGGAAAGATGTTCTGGAGCACCAAATCCCCAGGAACAGCCAGTGGCTTCTTCTAGAAATACCTGCTAACACACATTGGTAAGTTAGAGCCCTTGTCTAGGTCTTGTATTCACAATGGTCTTGAACATAAAAAAAAATGCAAATCAACAACTAGATGGGAAAATGTTGCAGGTACTTTGGCAGCGTGACAGAGTGAGGACCCAAGTAAGTGGGTCATTTTCATCTGGCTGCGAAAAGCACAGGACAGCAGACGTCTCCGAGGATTCATCTGTTACAAGCCCTTTAATGAAATACACAGCCACAGGAGATTCCAGCCACCCACAGATCGCAAAGAAGAATAGTTTTATTGTGACTCAAGATTAGCAACAGCAGCTGCCGGGAAAAGCACAGAAATACACCACAGCTAAAATCACTTTGGGAAGTTGTAAACAGTAAGTTCATGAAAAGCATCAAGCAGTTTCTAAATAGCAGGTGATGTGAGTCCAATTCATAAAACCCAGAAAATACACGTCTCATGTCAGATACTGAGGGTGTGGCGAGTTTCATTTTGTCATTTTAAGTTGCATATCAGATTCTGCAAATTTGTTATCAGACCCATATAAAATTATATATTATTAGATATGAAAATATTCAATTGTAAAATTGGAGTGGGAAATTGTTATTTAAAGATGTTTTAAGTTTAATCTTCCTCCCAGTAGCCAAAACTTTGATTTATGGTCTTCACAAAATACCAACTAGAACCAGTCTCAATATCTGCATGACACTATTGGAACATAAATGTCACACACTCTGATTTATGCCAGAAGAACTTCATTTCACAACACTGCTGATGAAATGTGAAACTGTTTTGGGAGAGTCATGTTCATCTTTCCATCCCATGTGCCGTGGGATTTTGTCATCCCTGAAATATGTGACAAGTAGATTTAGGGGTCCTTTTGTTATGACAGACCACTTGAAAGTTCAGCTTATATTTGACAAATACTTGGACCTGTTCGAACAGGAACAAGGGGAAAGGGTCCCAACCCCGACCTGCTCTTCCTCTCAGATCCCCCAGGACAAAAATGTCAAGTTGTTTCCATCATTTGAGGAAACAGTGACTAAGTTAACATTCACACAAATTTTGCACTATTATTGCAAATATGACAACATTTGATGTGGGGTCATGTAAACAGCATATTGCGATTTGATATTCCAAAATAGGCCTTATTCCATAGACACATTTTCTCATTTGTACAGCTGGAGTAGAGATGCATGCACAAAAGAAAAGCTCATACTTTTGGTCGGAGGGGCAAGCACACAGACTTTTAAACATGATCCAGACTTGGATTTCAACATTACAACAGGTTTTTGGGATATGTGAAAATATTCCAATCCTGACCTTTTCAAGAGGGTGGCTGAACAAATGAAAATCATGTCATTATTAATGTCATTAAGTTAATCAGAGTGTGCACACTGCATGTAAATGAGAATATCAGCGCAAATTCATTTTCACTAGCCATGTAAACAGTTTAGCAGCAATGGTGTCTTTTTAGGAAAAAGGACAAAAAAAATGAATATTTTCTGCATGTACATGTAGTCTGTGAAAATTCTTGCCCCTCGGCCAAAATATGACTGCTGGACTGTCAAAACAAGTTAGAACCTACTGACAGTGTGAAACACCTGGTCTCATGTTCCTATACTCGTGAGCTCCATGTAAAGTAAAAGGCAATGCTGCAATACACAAGACAAATTGGAAGACAACAAATGGCCTGGCTGCATAACCCATTGAAATCACACTCATAATGCGACAGTACATACAAACACACATTTAGACACAATCTGAATTTGACTGTACACGTATGTTGCTCTGACTCTTGCGAACACATTCCTGTCATTTAAACCCAACTACGCTGGTGAAAGGCAAGAATGCACGGAGCTGACTAGTTACAAGCTCCAACACAAAACCCTGTAATCTGAACACTCCGGTCTCTTGAGATAATAACACAGGTAGTTGTAAGGAGGGGGTTTACCACTGAAAGACTGCTCTCAGGACAGCTCACGTATCCCCGCTGATATGGAGTCATATGCTTCTGTGCGAATGGAAGCAGCAAACAGCAATCTCCTGTTCTCATGACTCATTTTCTGCTCCCGAGTGAGCTCAACTGTATTTAAGATTCTATTAAGCCAGAGGGAAACTAAGCATCACCAAAGCCTGCATCCTCTTTCGAGAAACATCCGTAGCAGGGTAGCATTTATTTGGGATGTTGAACATAACAAGTACTTCCTCCAGTCTTTTTTAATAGCTCGAATAAAAAGTATACACACCACTATCATGTTGCCAAAGAGTGTTTTTTTCCGACTTGGATCTGTAGCCCTAGAAACCCTAAGCAGCAAGACAGCTGAAAAAAAGTGGCCTCCAGTGATAATGAAAGCTGCAAACTTCACTTGGAATAGCTTTGTGCCAAGAATGTACCATGAAGCAAAGAGTTAGCCGGCATTTGTCTCATCCAGCCAAGATTCATGCAGCCTTATTCAAAATATATCTGCAGAAAAAACAATTGGAAAAACTACAGGTAAAAGTAACATTGGTCAGAGTAGTTCTACTGCCCTTGCATTGTAGTAGCAGGACAACATGACAGGCAGAAAAATGACTTGTGAACAACAAATATTAACCACCGAACAACCCAGTTATTTTCATTTGCAGCGGAATGGATTTCATGTTTCACAGGACGGCGGCAAATGCTGCTGCTGTGTGTGACCTGTCTGACTCCGGCATGAGAGGCTCAGGTGGTCTTCTGATGAGGGACTTAATGTAGGATGCCAGCACATATCAAGCAGAATAATGGCTGATAGTGCAGCTGGTGAGAGACCTGGCAACCCGGCAGCAACCACTGGTAAAGGTAGATGATGCAGGTAGATAGGCAATTTGACTTTAAATTTGATACTTGCCTGTGGATTTTGCACACTGGGCTAAGCAGGACATCTATTTTTTGTGATAGATAATGTGGTGGAACAGCTTAATGACTTCATATCCTTGATTGCATTATGCAAAATAAATAAATTGTTTTGAGTAGTGCAGCTTAAGCACCATGACCATGAATGCATTCTGTCTATGCAAAGTGGTGCTGCAGTGTTTCTCCATCTGAGGACTGCAAAAGATGAGCCTGAAAAGATGCACCTATCAATGCCTTGGGTGTGTAATTTTGAAAGTGAATTACAGTTTTTGCCATAAATCTGCAGGCACTGATTTTGGAGGCTGATGCTGAGCAGCAGCTGGTGTTGTTTAGCCTGGTGGCACCTTTGTCCCTGCCAGTGTTTTCTCTGAGGCGCCGCTGTGTGCAGAGGTCACTGCTTCTGATGGTGTTTAAGCTCTGTGGGGTTTGTGTACAGCAGATGCTGCAGGTTTTGTTGGGTCAACAAGTCTTTTGTCCACTCTATAGGTTTAAGTTACTATGGCCACTGGTAAAAAATGTAATTTACAAAAGTTTAATTTGAAAATTACAGGCACTTTTGCCCACATTGTTTGGCAAAATGATAACCTACTAAATCTTTGTCCTTTTAACTGTGGATCCTAGTTATTATGTGCTGGCTGTACCAGCAGATGTGTGAAATTAACACTTAGATGTCGACATAAAGAAACCCAGATGATATAAGAGCTTATAAATAGATGCAGTTAGATGTTTTTCTTTTTCCACCCTAGCTCAAGATTTTGCGATGTCATTTTGTGCCACAGTACTTTTATCTCTGTCAGCAATTTGCTTGTCCGGCGGGGGGGTCACAGCAGAGGTGTTATCAGGCCACATCCTGCTTATGGCTCTTTAGTTCCTCATTGACGACCTTTGAAGTCCTTAAACAGCTGTTAATTGGAGGTACATGTGAGCCACAGACTACTGTTGAAGACAAAGGGGGGTGGATACAGGTTGTGACTTCACTTCAATGGGGGAAGGGATCTGTGGTTTTTTAATCTGTTAAAGGGAGTGGCTGAATTTTGTTGAAACTACAATCTATTCAGTGCTACTTAAAACTATTACAGCATGTGAAAAATGAGTCTGTACATGTTTTCAGTTTTATTAGACTAGTCCATTAGAGGAGAATAATCTGCTAAGTATTACTTGCTCCGATTAGAGGACAATTAACAACACTGTTAGAAACTTGCAGGTTTAGCCCCAAAGCCATTCCCATTAGTGTGTCTGATAAATGTAAAGTCTGAATATACTCCCAAACAGACAGGTATACAGACAGCTGTTGACACATAATAGTCCTCTTAATTCTTTCTGGAGTCAAGCTGAAAGACGCATTCAAACACATGCACAGACATATTCTGGGGCATGTATGAATGAATTTAAGTTCTTCCTCAGAATTTCCCTTCTCAAAAATCACAGCCCCAATGTTTATTACATAAGACACTGTCAGAGCATCAATGACCCATTTTTCTCTCATTCTGGTAGCAGCTGCTTTTAGATCTGCAAATCTACTGTTAGATATCTGTAAATCCAAACTCTGCACTAATTTAAAGCGATCTGGACGAAAGCACGTGTGCCAAACTAAATCCTTTGAAAGTCATTCAAACTTAACTCCCAATAATGTGAAACTTGATCATATGCTGAGGAAATGTTCACTGCGAGATAGTGACGGCAAGATTACACAAGAATTCAAGATCAATACCTAATAGTTTGTGATGGAAGTATTCATGTGGGAAATGCTTCATGTAATGAAAAAAGGCTGCAGTTGCTGTTTCAAAATATCACAACCACAATCACCACAGACTTTCATGAGTTGACCTTCTCATAGCCTGTTACAGTAACTGTCAGTGAAAAGGTCTCCCCACACACTGGGCTCAGCAAATGCTAATAACTTTTCCTTGAGACACAGTGATGTATATTCCAAAAGGGAAACCGGATGTTTTAAAAGGTTTGGGGAGCATTTACTGCTTTTGTGAAATGTATGAATATATCAGATGATGGAGAGAGGGGATGAGGACTCCCCTGATGGAAACCTTGGTTAATCGGAGCTCAAGTTTGTGGAGATAATGAAATGCCTTGAGCTGAAATGAGTTGTGTATGTACAAAAGATGGTTCTACATCTGAGAAGTTGTGTGTTGTATAGGTATGTACACACATTTAAAATTAATAAACTGTTAAAGAAACGGTCTCTCCTGACTATAAAGAGCATCAAAACTAGTTTGCCTTTACATGCTTCACATTCCAGACTTTTACAATTTGCTCCTCCACAGTCCGACTTCAAACACACCCAACAATTTTCCCCTCACACGAGGAGCAAATGTGCTTGACAGTTTTACGATTATAGATTTGTGATCAACGGTATCAATGCTGCGACACACTGGTTACCAAAACACAGGGTTTCTGTTGCAATGGCATATTCAGTGCATTCAGCAGGGAATATTATCTTCTGAGTGCTGGTGCAGGATGATGTATATGAGAAACAGCTGTAAGCTGAAACAAGATATTCTTGAAAACAACAGAGTAATTTACAATATCAACTTTATCATATATCTTCTAAAACTGCCTCGTCTTTACTAGCTCTCACTCCGTCCTTGGCTCAGAAGCAAGGTTGGGCCAATATTCAGGTTTTGGGTCTAAATGAAAGGGAAAACCCATGTAAAAGTAAAGTATGCAACCATAATGACACACCAGTGGAAAAAGTGGCACTGCTACTTCTACCATGTGAAAATTGGAGCAATCAAAACTTTTGGGCAATATTTTGCAATAGAGAAATTTTCTGTCAGTAGTAGATGAAAAAAAACGTTCTGTGCTCAAGTTTAATCTAAGAGCGAACCATTCAGCCTTGGTCAACACACTGAGCCCAGCTGGCCACATAATCTTTGCGCCACGTAAAATTCAAATCTAACGGATTGTCCTGTTCATGTTCAGTTAGCCAACAAAACCACAAAACAGGAATGAATGGATGTCGATGTCTTAAGACCAGAAGCCAGTCCACTGCTGGGTGAGCCATTCACCTACCAATCTCAGGGTGGCAGCTGACTTGTCTTTGCTTGAATGTGCCTTCGCTGGCAGCAGAATAAACACAATGCCAAGGACATAGAGGCAATCTTGCATTGGAAATGTGTTTTCTAAATCTGGTTCACTCAGGATCTTCTTCCGCAGAGGCGATCTTTCAGGCCAGTGAGCAGGAATACCAAGTATGGCTTCAGTCTGAGTGTGTTCCTTTTGTGTAGCATCACAAGTGCAGGGACACAATTCAAACTCCACTCAAAAACACATCTGGGTGGATGTCAAGGCCCATTTTCGTCCTTTTGATTCCAATATTAATGAGCAGAGAAGCTTTTAAGTTTACGTTGCAAATATCTCCTGAAGGAGGGAGAGCATGAATAATCTTGGTGGACTGAATGGAAGAGAATCGTTTCCAAATAACATTCCTGTTCTTCCTTTCATTAGTCGCATGTCAAACATGTTCATGCACTGGGGAGATTTGATCTAAATCATATTTGTGGACGGAGCCCACAGAGAAATCATCCATGAGTACCACCTCAACCATAACACCCCCGAAGCTCCCAGCTCCCTACTGCGTGGCGCTGTGCACTGAAGCGGAGCCGAGGTGGATCCTGACACACATGACGACACGAAGCTGGGTAGAAAATGTGCCCGCTTCCCCCAAGCAGTCCTGATACCACAGTTTCCAGTACAGGTCTTTTTCATTGCCCTGTGGTAAAATTGAAATGTGAAAGCTACACAGCAGCTGGATTCCAGTGCCACCAGATTTTGAAACCTGGTAGTAAACATTTGTGCAAAGGCAAATAAGGAGGGTACCTTTCCCTACTACTGTGGTAATTTCAGCTGGAAAACATATCACGCTAGTATGAGCCATACTGACATAATCAATTTTCACCATATCTTTGGACAAATACCTTTATACATATACAGTGGAAGAAGTGGAACTGGTTCATTCAAAACTTCAATTTTCCTTTAACAAGACGACACATATTTAACTCCAATAAGAAATCTCATTTTATATTAAAATAAATATATAGATATAGTTTGCGGTCACAAACTCCTGACTATGTAAAGGATTACTTTACTGCAGTTTAAATTTCATTTCCCAATCCTGACGCTCTGTACTTCCACAGAGCTCAGTGAGATGCAAACTTGCAAAGGGGCACCCTGGCCGTCCAGCAGCCTACAGCACATACCATAACAATCACATGGTCTATCATAGTATGTTTCTGTCCCTATGCCTCCACATGACATTCTCTATTTTTAAAATATGCAGCTTCACATGTTTGGACTGGGGGGGAAAGTGCATTCGAATGGAAGAAAACTTGCATGTGCCTTAAGCGAAGGATTAACACTGATGACTAAGCAAAAATATAGGTAGGTGCTTTTAATTTGCAAACCAAATAAAGGGCATTAAATGTGTATCGTGCTGCTGGATTCTACACAAACAGAAATGATTCAATTTTAAAGCTCCAATGTTCTGGGTGAAAGAGATAATAGTTCCTCTCATTCATCACCGTCCTGTCCAGTTGCCATGTTAAAAGAAAGAACTGCAGCAGGAGGCTACAAGTGAAAATCCGTACCCAAGTTATTTGTAAGCCAGAACAAATGTAGTGAAATGCTTTGCTTTGTGTTATGTGGCATCAGAGTGACCAGAAAAACCTCATTGCGGAGTTACATGCTTTCCAACTTTTACAACAAGCTAAGCATCCACCTGATCTCAGATGAACTCTGCTGGCTTGTAAATCTACAATATAACCTTTGTTCTACTGCACACTGTGCCTTTCAATTAAACGAAGCTTATGACAGAACACCACGCAAACCAATCTGTGATTGCAATCATTTTCCTCTCAGGAGAGTAATTTTGTTAGGATGAGGTTAGTTAGATTGAGGATCTCCCATTGCATGTGATTTCTATATAAAGCTTTTAAAAAGGGAACTCAGTTTGTGTGTTTGTAAAAAGCTTGCTTTCCTCTGGCAATAACAGGAGCATTGTCAAGATTCACAAGCCTGAAAGCCAGAGTCTGACCTCCTGTCCTGCTAAGCCTTGAACAGTCAATACATTTCCATAACTATGACACCAGATGACCATTTCTCGCCCCTCTCCCCACAGCAGGAGTCACACAACGGGCTTTCAAACACAAAGGCCGGATTTTAAATGAACTCACACATCATAAAGTCCTCCAGCCCCCCTCCAGGATGCGCTCTGGGAATTCTCCTTGACTTTGACCATCTCACACATTTGCAATTCATCATCTCTCTTTCTCAGCATCACAAAACCGCCACCACCACCGCCACCGCCGCTTTGTCATTACAACGACACAGACACAAGCTGTATTGTTTGCGTCTGGCAGTGAATGGGGAGCAATACAATGGCCCGCTGCCTGCAGTTGTAGGTAAAGTTGTGCTCTACACAGGAGAGCTACAGGTACAAACATGAGGTGGACCCCACCCTAAACACAGCCTGTGGAGACCCCAGGATATGATTAAAACACACACGCACAATAACATGAAATTATAGGATGAGAGTGTTGAAATGCAAACACTGATGGAAACTAATGAGAATATTGCAGCTAGAAAAAAAAAAGAAAATAAAAACGCTCAAGGCACAACATGATTCACAGGAGCTTTGGCTGCATCTGACAAATTTAACCACACTCTAAAATGCAGTGAAACCTATGCTTGCAGGCCACACATTGACTCAGCGTGTTATTGGTGGTGTTATTTAGCACCTCTTCTGGAAAGTGGGAGGTTTGAAGCTGGACAGCCATTTGTCTCTTCTATCTACCAAACACAGCCAAAATACACAGCAGCAAATGCAATGACTTACCTTAGTGTGTACAAGCAGGAAAGTGTCACTTCTGCTCTTTCTCCCAACAGAAGCCAAGAGAAATCCCACACATCACTAAGGGGGAAATATCTAGCTCTACATGAGGGGATTATTGATACTCCTCCTGCAAGTCCACAGCAGACTGACTCCTGCATGCAAGGATGAGTTGAGGAACTGAGAGAGGGAGGGGGAGTGACTGTTTGTAAACCCCCCCTCCTGCTGACTCTTTCACACTCTTCACTCCCTCCCTCCTTGCTCCCTCCTTCCTTCTATAATTCCATCCCCCTAAACTACAAACCTACTGCCAGCAGGAATGCGTGTTCCCGCCCTCGTCTCCTCTGTAATTGCCCCTCCACTCCCCTATGAGAAGCATTATGTTTACACTAAAATGTTGCAGCCCTTTTATTGGACAAAAATGATAAGATCAACAAATGTCAACAGATTCAGGCCTGAACTTCTCAGCCTGGATCAGTAGCAGCTGAAATGTCAACTCCATCTAATTTTCAGCTCAAGGAAAAAAATAATCTCACTTTCATCCCTCTTCTTTGTGGTTTAAGGAAAAAAGGAGAATTTGTATTAAGAGGATTCTGGAAAATGAAACAAGTGTTCTCTTCGCCTCCGAGGCATCGAGGGATGAAAGGTCGCAGTCTTAATGTGTTGTGGTGCATAATTTGGGACGTTCGGCGACAGCCCAAAATGGACCTGTGAATGAGACAGAGGCTGGACTTGCTGTTGTCATAGCACCGGCGATGTCGTGTGGCTATCACGTCAGCAGTGACAGCCATGCCGGTTTCATTTTGAGATGATGGAAGCGGCAGAGGGAGCAGGGGAGAGAAGGAAGGGGAGGACAGACGGGGGAGCGAGGGCACAGCGACGGCTCCTCGGCTGCAGCCTGCGTCGTGTGCTCCAGAAGCAGCTTTGCATGCACGCCGGAAAGTAAAACATGCCCCGAGCTAGTCGAGGGTGTAGACAACCTGACAGCCACGCAAAGGGGAGAGAGAGAGTGAGAAAGAGAGTGAGAGCGAGCGAGCACTGAGCTTAGGCTGTCTGAAAGGAGTCCAGAGATTGGAGGGGTGAACTGCCATGTCTAGACTTTGCGATGACTATGACCAAAATAAAAACCACTCAGCACCGTGGTCAGACCGGCTTCCTCTCACTGAATCCTCATGTCCTGCCAAGGTTGTGACCCTGATATTAAAATAAACCACCGGGGTTTCATAGTAAGGATAGGAATGTCTGGTCTGCACACACAACCAGACATAATAACCTGCGCTCTTATCAACAGAATGAGCTTGATTCTATTTGATTTGTCAGGATGGCAGATTTTTTCTTTTGAGGTTTTGAGCCAAAATTGCAACAAAATCCACACACAAAAACAAACCACGTGCCAATTTTTTTTCTTTTCAATTAAAGGAACAATTTGTTGGGATGTGATCCAACGAAAACAAAAAGACTTGGAAGCACATGATACAGTTTGAAAACATGATGTCAAGAGATTATTATTTAGACTGACAGTCTCATTAAAAGCGTTAAAAAACATTTGATGTACTTCCTGGATGGTGTTTATTGATAGTAATAACAACCAAACATTAACCTGAAGTGACTCCTGTTGTATTTACGTAAGTGTTTATTTGAAAAGTTAAATAAACTTAAAGTTTATTTTACATGAGATGAGATTTCATCTGCTCATCTTCTTGGCCCCAAAAATACTGGATCAGGCAGCAGCGCAATAACTGCGTCTATCAGTGAAATGTGGGCTAATGCTGAATCCACGTCTGCTCTCACCACAGGCATTTCAGAAATGTAGATTGCTTGCATGGAGCTCAGCTAAACAAAATACTCTGCTTTCTCATCAGCGGGACAAGGCTATTAAACCCGGTGCTATTCACACTCAATTTAGAAGCTGATTGAATTGGACATCCAATACATTGACAGGCTTTCAATACTGCCGGAGCAATTTGGCAGGTGAGACTACGGTTACAGATCCACAGCAACACTTCAGACTGCTGATGCTGTCCAGGTGTCACAACCGACTGCAATCACTGCCAATCACCTTCAGCCGTAGTGAACAAAAAAAAAAAAAAAAAAAACAGCTGAGGGCGAAGAAATGACAGAGATCCATTTGGTAGGATACGCAATAAGTTCACTAAATGTGCCTCTTCACAAAAACCACAGCTATCTGGTTTATCTGCATTTTACTTAGATTATCAACAGCACGTTTGGAAAACATGAAAAATAAATGTTTCAGGTTTCCTTTGCAAGATTTTTATTTTTCAAAAAAAATTATGTCTTTAGACGTTTTTATAAAATTATATGAATTTTGAATACACAATTACATAATTTCAGTCTCTTTTTAAAAGTCAAGATTTGCTCAAGCTGACTTAAGTTAGTCCATCACATTCTGAACAGTTTTTCCAAGAGGATTCAAGCCTCAGATCACTAATTCCCTCCTTATTTTCACATGTGTCTCAGCTCATGGCAGTGAAACAGCTGATGGTGCCACCAGGCTTCACAGCAGGGGCGGTGTTAAGACAGGTGATGAGCTGTCAACAGAATCAGCCTCATTTAAACAGGAGATCTGTCGCACCTAAATGTGTTGAGTGTCACTGCAAGAGAACACTTCATTTTTATTTTTTATTTTTTGCTTTTTATCTACCAATAAATTTCATAGCGCCACTTGCCACACTTAGGTTACTGCATAGTATCATACATAGATCTGTCACAAAATGTGGAAAATGTCAACATGGTTTAACACTTTCTCAAGGCACTGAAGCCGAACATGCTAAATCACAGCACGCCTCCCAAGAATAGCTTTAAATAAAGGTCAGTTAATAATTGACTATGCACTGGTTTAATATAGCAATTCTGAGAGGACCTCAGGACGGCCCATCATTCAACATGATGGAGCTGTGATGTTAAAGTGTCTGTTGTTTAATGTATTAATCTGATGGACAGTCAACATGAGTGATCAAAACAAAGACACACACAGAAGCCAATTTCCACATAGGAAGTCAAGACAGGCCTATGTTAAAATTATAATACAGTGTAGTAGAATGAGCTATGAAGCAAGTACAGTACGATGCAACCATTGCTGTTTGTCAGCAACAGCAGCAAGCCTTGAATTACAAAGCCGAAATGCTTCCTCGTCTCACACCGACTGCATTCTCAATTAACACACAAGGGATGAGTATTACCCGCAATTATGCATGAAGATGTAGATTGAGGAGCATCTGTCTGTTGATTGTCAGAACTGTACATAAAGCCACCAGTCTATAAATACACGTGGTGAACGCATCACGTTGAAGCTGATAAACAAGGGGTCGGCTGTATCCAGCATTTGGTTGGCATAAGGCCGTTTTGTGAATGTACAACACTGAAGAGAACATCTATCTACACAAGGGTTCGAGTGTTTGTTTTCTTGAAGGTCTCCTCAATCAAAACAAGACACGTCCTCCCGGTGTCCCTCTGAGGAAACAGATGATCCATTGTACGGAGAAAGAACACCATGTACGACTGATATCTAAAAGAGAAAAATGCAACGGTTATGCAAGACATGAAAGCAGTAACCCCAGCCCGGGTAGAGATCATTAGTGGAGGATCCAGTGGTCTCCAGCAGTGAGTTGCCTCTCAAGAGTCGACATCAAAGACACCGGTATAGAGAGGGAAATAATTTAGACCGCAGAAAAAAAAAAAGCTGGAATTGATTGGTCAGGACTGAACCTATGCAGCATAGGTAGCTCTCCAATACTAGTTATTAAAAGATGCTTGGAGCCTATTAAAGTGTAGTGGTCTGCACTTAACAAGCTGCCGGGGAGGGACACTGTACTGTATACTGAGATAGTTACACAAAGCACACTGACCAGAATTCTACCTACAAGAATTTGTGAATTGCATGAAAATGTCTAGTAAGCCCTGATGCACCGGCCAAAAAGATGTCTAGACGTCTAAGAATAAAATTGGATTCAGTTTGAGAGGGTAATCACATATCCATTTGCTTCAACAGCATTTCGATTAGGACGCCAACTAACAAGTATTTTCTTATCAATTAATCTGTTTTTTTTCCAAATAACAGCTCATTCTCAAGATAAATGTGCAAAATGTCAATCACAATCTTTGAGAACCTTTGGTAACAACTTTGTCCGACCAACCTCCCAAAACCCAAAGATATTCAAAAGCAGCAAATCCCCACATTTAAGAGACTGAAATCTACACAAAAAAATTCCTGCATAAATTCTTACTTTCAACTAAATTTAGCCCAGCATCTTTTGACCTGCATATCACCAAATAAATGCTGACTGAGGGAGGTTCAAATGCACACCCAGGATAACTAATTATCATCATATGCCACTTGAAAAGACATCCCACACCAGAGTCAACCTCGAGCAAACAAAAAGGCCTCTGAGAAGTTTGCGTTTATGATTGATGGCGTGGTAAAGTTAGCTCAACTCCAGCCTCCCCAAAGTGACTCATAGCCTCAGCAGTTTAGTGCACTTAGTATCTATTATTCATCCCAAACCACAAGGCTCTGTCAGCCACGTGAAGCTGATGATCATCAACATGTGCATTTCTGACAGCCGGTCATACGTTCCTGCTCACAGCTCCGAAATAGGAGGAGGAAAAGAGCTTTGATGAGGCCTTTTAATGCTCATCTGTCATGTCTTTCCAAACCCCATGACCATTGAGGAGAGAAAGTACCCGAGTACTACTAATACTACCCACTAGTCTGCATACACACTCACTGGCCTCTCACTTTGGAATAGTAGCCCACTGTAACTGGAATAGAATATTCTCAAACCATTTTTCCGATGCTGCCACAACCTCAAAGGAGGCTTTGAAGCTCGAGTCAATACTCGGCAGGCGAGTCGACTTAATTTGTGGTGAGCACTTGTTTGCTTGTTTCTAAGGTGCGAGCCACAGCGTAAGGCTTATTCCTTTTGACTTTGATGATAATATTCATTTAGGTTTGTAATAATTCATGAGAAAGCCCACATCTTCTTTATGCTTGGATGTCATACTAAATGCGTCTGTAGCAGTAATGTGCTACAAGCTTTCACTTAAAGTGTGAAAGAACTCTGACTTTGAGTCTTTGCTTTTTAAGGTCAGTGTAACACAACCCAACCTTTACTCGCATTATATGAACTTCATCGCAGTCACTCTTAAGCGTAGCACTGTGAGAGCGGTCGTCCTCTGGAAAGCATCTGGGATCAAATCTTGGCAAGCCATCGGGGTGATTTTCCAGATTATGCTGACTGTCAGCACATCATGAATTCATCATACATGACCTCACTTTGTCAAATGCTGCAATATGTGACAACTTTCACTCTTTTTCAATTTGTAAGGAACAAAAAATATGCAAGGATTTTTGAAATGCATAAGAAAGCATCGCAGTGTGGGGCTCTGATATTCAGTAAATCACCTGCTTAGCAGCAAATGGTCCAGAACAAAAACAACACTACACTGTCAGATGTGTACAATGTGGCTGATTGTGGAGAACAAAGGGGTTCCTCTTTTCCACTGTCCAAATATGGTGGAAGACAGACCGATACAGCAGCACATCAATAGTCCTCTCTAATAGAGACGGATGTCCTGTCAGGAGGAACAAGGGACGGCCGAGCTCTTGTCTGAAACTCAATACCACATGGATGTAAACAGAGGCAGAAATGAAAGCGTGGATGTCACTGTGTTCACTTAAAAATAAGGAATTTCAAAGATAGATGAGTTATGGGCCTTTTACTGATTATTGATTTAATCAGATAAATATTATTAATGTATGTTTATTAACCGATTCCTGGCATCCCGTGATTTTGCAAATGTGGCCCTCAGGCAAAGGAAGTCGAGTATCCCTGCTCTTATATAAGCTGTTGTTTTGTGCAGAAAGAGAGCAGATAATTCTCACAAGACAAAGTTGGCAATCAGCCTGTGCAGACTGCATTCAACACGAGAGTCTGGAGAGGGAAGACCGCTCACAGCTGCAACTACGGATGGACCAATAGCACTTTTTTTCCCCCAGACTAAGTACAAGTACATACACATTTAGGTACTTGGCGAGTAGTATCAATGAGAGTACTTAATAATGCCATCACAGTCCACTGTCCACTGTGAGCAGAGATGGTCAGGGGGTGTATACTCAGATCCATATTCTCAGAGCCCACTGTGCAACACAAGGAGAAAGCAAACTGTCTGTCCTGGAAAATACAACCTAGAAACATTTTAGGGCTACAAATGATGCATTTTCACCTTATTTACATTTTCTATCAATTATTCACCTTATTGTTTTGTGTTTACGATTAGGGAAAAAAAATTCCCAATATCACATCTTCAAATTCCTTGCTTTGTCTGACCAACAGTCCCAAACCAAAAAACATTTAATTTTTAATGCTATAAAGCAGAAGAGGAGCGAAGAAGCTGGAAGCAGCAAATCTTTGATATTTAATCAATGATTTAAATGAGTCGTCTGTTATTAGAATTGATCAGTTTTTCTGTCGATCAACTAATCCGTCAATCAACTAAAATATTTTAAAAGTGGATATTTTTAATGATGTAAAAATTGAGGCAGGGAATCTCCTTTCACGGCACAGGGCTTCTATTCACAATATTCAAACACCACTGGAGCCCAGAGTTTATTCAAATATTTAAACTTTGCCAGCAGTGTGCATTTAAGTGAACTGAAAAAATAGATGTGATCATTCCATTATTAAAACCTGACAGTCTGAATAATGGTTATTAAGATGCTATTTTCCAAGCACATCTGGAGATATGCGTGCATGCCACCGAGGCCTTAGCTCAGCTCAGTGCTCTCATTGTACTACCTACAATCAGCCACTTAGCAGAATGACATAAGTTTCCTGGTGGGAAAGATTTCCAGCTTTGCGGTTTTGGTCTAACTTGTGTACTTAATATTTCCACGGTATACCTCCTCCTCCTCTTATTTGCGGATTTTTTTTTTTTTTTTAAAACACATGGCTTGAATAAGTAAGGCAACACTGGGACACAAGAGATTTAACACGAATCTAACAGTTCAATTTGTTACAGAAGTCAGACATCATGTAAAAACACTGTCCTTATATCATCAAGAGTAAAACCACATATTTAACAAAATACAGTATTTTACAGTCGTTAGTAGGAGACTGTATTACAATGAATGGTCTGCGTTAGAGTTACCACGCTAAGCTCAGTATGTTATTCACTTGGCAAAAAGCAAAACACTAGACTGTCTTCAGTATTTACTTTGCACCACTTTGCAAAGGAATGAGGAGTTATGTGCAAGTGGGACGGCAATGAATAATTCACGAGGAGCACTTGTGAGGGTTAAATTATGCGCATTTCAAGAAATCAACTTCGTTTGGTCGTTCATTGCTGTACATGCATGAAGAACAAAGTCATGGATTGTACGAAAAGCCAACAAATCACCATATGAATGCGTGGACATTCTTTCATGTGTGGCCAGTCGCTAAACGGCCTCAAGTTGGTCTAACATTCGAGATCTTTGAGATGGAGAGTTAAATAGTGTGGACACAAGCCAGAGGGAAGCAAAACTAGTTGCAACTCGAACACACAAAGACAGACAGACAGACAGACAGACAGATGGAGGGTGAGGTGAGGTCTGTGTGCAGGCATGTCACACAGGTGGGCTCAGGTTACCACCCTGAGGACACATCACCAAACACTGCAGTCATTCTGCTGGATGCTCCACAGCATGCGAGGTTTTCTTCCCATGGTTCTCCGCTATAAAGTATTCAAGCCGCTGTTTGGGTCATGCATAATAGTAGTACTACTACTACTACTACTAACAATAATAATAATAAAAATTAGTATTTTATATAGCACTTTTCAAGAGCAGACATCACAAAGTGCTTCACAAAACGTAAGAGATAAAGCAACAGACTCTAAAGGGAGACAACCAGGTAAAAACAAGAGGCAGTACAAAACAAATTAACAAAAGCGAGTCTACACAAATGGGTCTGTAGCTGCTTTTTTAATGTGTCAACAGTGTCCACAGATCATAAGTCCAATTGGACAGAGATCCAAAATGTAGGAGCTACAACCTCAAAAGCCCGGCCTGCTTTGTCTTGAGCCTGGAGCGAAAAACAGCCAACAAACCCTGATCAGAGCACCTCAGATCCTACTGGTGTTACATGGCTGCAGTAGCTCTAAATGTGGGCAGGCGGCCGACCATGCAAGGCTCGAAAACACAATCACAAGAATCTTGAACTGGATTCTGAATGTTATGGGAAGCCAGTGTAAAGACAGATGACGTCTACATGAGACGTTTTGGAGACTTGGTCAGAAGCTTGGCAGCAGCATTTTGTAACCACTTGAAAGGAGTTTAGAGGAAGCTACAGTAATCAAAACGAGAGGAATATGGGATGTATAATCATCTCTATCTCAACTCTAGGAACAATGTTTCTCAGCAGGTAGAAACAGGACAAACCAAACAATTCATATGTTGGTCAAGACTCAAGGCCTGACCCATAGAATAACATGGATTATGGAGGGGTGGTTTAACATACAACAATTGGGTGCATGTCAGTGTTAGGAGATATGTTTATTGCTTATTATTATTAAATGCCACACAAGACAACAAAACAGACAGTCAGTCGATGACGCCTAATTATCAACTGTAATCTAGAAGGTCCTGTCTGACAGGTATGAAGAGAGCCAGTCCACAGTGATCCATCCCAATTCTAGGTAAGCTAAGGTATGTTCCATATTGCTCTGCCAGGTTTCAGCCACAAAGAGAAAGTCTAAATAAAGACTGGATGAAATCATTCAGCACAAACATTTTTGTTAAATATGGAGCGAGCGTTTAGCAGCCCCGTCCTGAGAGGAACTGAAGGAAAACGGCCAAGCGTGGAAACAAGAATCATTGGAATTAACCTATTTGGGTTCCTGCGATTATTCAGATTATTCAGCGTGATGGTCTGTTAGGTCTGTCAGTGATTCTGACTGGAATGACCATGGGTGTGGGAGTGGGAGGCTTGGGCCTAATAATAGAGACAGATTTAATGGTTTGAATGAGGCATTGGACATTTACATTTCCTAGAAGAGGTCTATTGCTGCCCATTGTATTATTATGGTAGAAGATGATCGTATTGAAGAATGAACAGTACGGCTGTAGAGGAATAATTAAATGTGGAGCAGTGAGTCCTGTCTGCCAATACTAAACATCTTATATAGAGCTTGTGCTTTACATATTAGTGCATGGATGAAAAACAATGAATAAACAACTGAATAAAAACATTGATGCCTTGACGTCTTGCTACAGGACTACACCTAGTCCTCAGCTTATCATCACCTGTGCATTCATGATGCTCATCACAGGTAACAGGGCAGGAAGACACCACTTGCAGCTGCAGACTGTGGCAGTGACGCTGCAACAAACTTGACACCATAAGGTCATTGGAGGAGCTGCACAAATGAGCCACTGCCTTGCAGAGGGGGCAACCTGCACATGATCAAGGTGTAAATACAGCAGCAAGGAAAAGACATGCAACCAGTCTGATCAAAGGTCTGACTGATGCAACAATTTACCGCACTGAAGCCAAACAGCAGAAATGACGACAGACGCGTCCAAACACCTCAGAGGTGTTAAGTCACCCTGCTGGTTTTTCTGCATTTCTTGCTCAAGCAAAGAGACATTTATCAGTAGAGCTGCTGTGCTGGATGCTGCATTCACGTACTGGCATGAAAACTGAAATGTGTTTACATGCACATTAACCCCTCTCTACCCTGCATCCACCGTCATGTAGGTTACATGGATGTCCGACTGACTGAATCGACCCTTAATACAAAAACACCTCTGATGAACTTGCATGATTGAGTGACGCGGTCATGCATGCGTCGGCGCTAGGACCACGCGGAAGCATGATCGGACATCGAGCATATTATCCTTATCATGATCAGGAGCACATGCTTCCTGGTCTGCAAACATACCTGTGCTGCTTCCTCCCGGATCCGCTTATCCTGACATTGAAGCGTCCATGTTTCACACGCCGGCGTCTGCCTCCCGCAGCCTCTCCAAGGTCTGCCCGTCCACGGACCATGCGTGTTATTTCCACACCGCTGGGAGGGGCGGGGACTAGCTTCCTTGGAGACGGCGTGCAAGTGGATCGTGAGGGTGCCACTTATTTATGATCCGAGCCAATCAGCTGCCGCTCACCTCCAATCGGCTTCCAGTGACTGCGTGAAATGCACAGTAGCAGCTGAAGTGATGAGAAATAAATAATATCATATTAAAACCTAGTGCATTATTTCATTACCTTCACTGGTGCATCCTATCTCATGCACATGCACATGTTGGTTCCATCCATGCAAACTGCAAATAAATGTGACAAGAAAAATCTAACATGAAAATGGATACTGATTTTTAAATAGCTTTGATCATCATCTTGATCCCACAAGTGAAAAATGAAACCATGGACAGACAACCAACAACAAACTGCAGATTACTGTATCTGTGTTGGTGCATGTCAACTGTTTCCTCATTTTGTATCAATAACATTGATAATCACTTCTTGCTTTTTTAAAAATTGAAATTTATAACGTATGTGGTCTTGACCTGGTGGTGCAGTGGGTCACACTATTCTGTTTTTCAACAGATGAAAACACACACAACTTCAAAGCTACAGGTGTGTTAACCTGATTTCATCACAGCTTTTGCCTACATGAAGAAAGAGCCACAAACACACACACACAATCCTGCTTCGGTTACTTCAGAGGACATTACACTGACATCCATTCATTTCCTGGAGGTTTGCACTAATTCTAACCTTAACTTAATTCAGATTAAAAAAAGCAGTCTAGCTGTACGGTTGACAGGAAGCCTCTCTATGTCCCCACCAGGGTATAACAACCAAAACACTAACACACACACACACACACACACACACACACAAACACATAACAGTCACTCAAGGTGAGTATGACTGTCCTCTCAGTTGGGTTGGCTTCTTTGGGGTTTTCAGATGGCTGTAAAAAAATAAAAATAAAAATAAAAAAAATAAAACAATCTCTGGTGCAGTGTGGGCAGGTGCTGCTGTAGATAGTCCATGATTTGCCTCCATTCAGCAGGAAGAGGAGGGTGACAGCTCTGTAGACCAGGAGTCTTGTTTGGGCCTTTAGGCTTCAGTCTTCAAAGACTCTTTTACCCAGTCTGGCATGGTATATTTTTAAGGCTAAGGTTCCTGATAACATCTTGGAAATATCCTAGTTAATATCTTACATATACTCCTCTGTGATAATCTGAAATAACTCATGAAATCTGCTTATTTACAAGTGGTAGAATTGAAGGTTAGGTTCACTGATCATACATTTCAAAATGAAGTGTAAAAGTTATGGTAATGAGTAAAGTAGTCTAAAAAGGTGTAATACTGAGTTGGGTCATAATTTATGCTATATAAATAGTCAAACCAGACCTGGTCAATTTGGTCCCAGGAAAACAACGGATGTCATTGCAAAATGGTAACTGCAAACTGCAAGTATCCTAACTAAACGTAGACAGATACTAGTACATATGACTATAACATATGACCCTCTGATCAAACTACAGTCAATGTAATAGGTCTAATTTCATTTTAATAAGGTCTATTGACCATAAATCTCCCCCTCAAAAAAATGTAGAACTTGAAGCTTGTAACACAGACTTGGGTGACAATTTATATTTTATAAACAGTCAAACCAGATCAGGTCAATTTGGACAAAGGTCACATGGTCGATGGAAAGACAATACTGCACATGATCCTACAAAGTGTGACCTTAATGTACAACAGAGGTTGGCCATGGTAACAGAGTTTATTCTACCCTCTACTGGCAGGACATGAAATCATCTTCTGCTTCAAAAGAAATCGAATTTCTCTAGTGAAGAATTAAACAACTGTGTGGTACAAAGGCATTGTACTAAAAACAAATTACCCAAAAGGTATGAATTATAGATTTTTACAGTCTTCTTCCATACACAAAAACTAAGCTCAAAAATACAGACTTTGCCTTTGTTTTTGCCTTCAACTATCAGGATTACAGACATAGGCATAAACTACACAAATTTAAATATACAAAAAGATAGCAAACAGCTACAACCACATAAAGTATTTACAGCAAAGAGTCTCTCTTCTGGTGAACTTGAATGAATGCGGACAACATTCAGAACACCAAGTCCTGTTTTTCACTTCATTTTCTCATTTATTTGTCACTAGGAAAAGGTCCTGGTGGTATAAAATATAGCTTCTGCACCGTCGGTTGTTCACAGCAGTCCTTCTTGAACCAAATCTCCTCGTATTTATTAGTGTCTCTCACAGTGGTTCAGCATCCTCTGCCCTCAGGTCCATCATTCAGCCGACATCTACCACCTCCCTCTGTGAAAGGGTGGGCACCCAAACCCTGGTCTCTCATTTCGGAAATGCCTCCCTTCCCTGTCATCCAAGCCCTCTGGTCCCATAGAAGGAGGTCGAGGGAAAGGAGGGCCGCGAGGAGGGAAGGGCAGAGGCATTCTGAACCTATCTGGTGGAAACATGGGTCCTCCAGGCATCATTTGTGGGGGTATGTGTGGCATGTTTGGCGGTGGGAGAAACGGAGGTAGATGAGGATTCGGCATGCCAGGAGGAGGCATACCCGGCTGAGGACCATGTATGACTCCCGGGCCTGGCAGGGCCATCACCGGTGCTGCAGGAGAGCCCAGCTGGTTGTCGCTGCACACATCTGAGGGTGTGCCTGTGTCTGCTTTAGAGTCCTGGCTGGATTCCTCTGTAGGTTTTAAACCTCCTGCAGCAAGAAAAGGTTTTATTGATCCCCAGTGGGAAATTAAGTATAAGAGAGTATAGGAGTGAGCAGTTTAAAGCAGCAACATGTAGTCAAGAACAGTGACGACATTGCAGCAAAGAACTGTTCATATTATCAAATACAAAAACATGACTGCACTGACATCTCCCTTTTAGATGGTGATTCAAAAATCCACACTATATTCCTCTGTATAAATGTCTTACCTGGTGCCAACACTACACGGTCAAACTCCGTGGGGATGAAAGGAGCTCCTCCTGGAGGCATGGATGTAGGGGAAAGCATGATGGGGCCCGGAAAAGCAAGTGGACTTCCGATGGGTGCTGCATGTTCAACCGGTGGCACCTGGAAGACACAGAAAGACAACAAATGGCATTGTTACTAAAATAAAAGCAAGAAAGCATTCTGCCTCGGATTCATCACAAAGCAGCTTCTTGATTGCATCCCAGTTGGAATATATTTGTTTTCTCACATTTGATGAGGAAAAGAAACTTTCCCCCGAGAAATTTTCATTATTATTCCTTATCATACTCCAAAGCTAACCAAACTGTCAAATTAAACCCGATCAAAAGAAAACAAAAATTGCATGTCACATCAAGCATAGAGAAATGTAAAAAGAAACATGTGTGTGTAAGTCCACAAATCAAAAAAGAAGGCAAACACACTCTTAATTTGCAAGAACAGTAACTGCAAACTTTACATTATTACATTATAAAACTGCCTTTATTTATTTGATATAATCTGCAACAATCTGTAGTGAGGTAACAGTAAAATCATGACAATCACATCTGACTGTATTAGGGTTTTATACAAACTGAGGAAATGAAACATGGAGCAAATTGGCTGAAATTCAGCTCAGACTAGTTGATGGACAAACATATTTAGATGCGTGGATGTTTCCTGTTTATATATTTAACTCTGTTACAGAACAATGACGAATTCTAAGGAGCTGGGAGAACTTTAAAATTCCACACCATTTCTAGTTCACTATTCAAATGTAAGCAAATTCGTGGGATGGATCAACTAAACTGCTTTTTACAAAAGGTCAGATTTCCTTGAGTTGAGTCTCTTCCATTGAAGTATGTGTTCAGATATCTCAGAGAGACTTTATCTACTCATCAGAATCTCGTTCAAGTAACTGAGCCTGTGGCCAGTGTTGTTATACCTGTTATAAATATGGCTGTGCCTCAAGTTTCCAGCAGATCATTGCTTACCAAGTAGCATTGTGATAGTGGGAAACATTGCATCAGAACTAAGTGAAAGGGTCAGAGGTCAAATTGTTTTCTAAGCAAAGAGGGGGTTTCTCTATCTCTCTATCTTCTCTCTTTCTCATGGCCACACAAAAGGTTTGGCATTCTCAGAAATCACCACGCTAAAATATGTTGAACAATTGATTTATTCTCTATAATACCCACAGATGACTAAGAAAGGAAAACACATGCACAACAAGTTGAACGAAAGCAGTTTGTCAAACATCTTTACATGTGTTGAGATATCCTGTTGACCAAAAACAAACAGTCCCTGATATCGCTGAACTGCCACGCACATACACTTCATACGACAGACCAATGACTTCCTTTTATCTATGTCATAACTGTACTTGTATATTCATAATTTAGAGAACTTGTTCATGCTGTACAGCTTGTACATAAGGGCTTGAATACAATACAATGCAGTCATTTTCTTCCTTATTCTATATCACAGAACTAAAGGTTTATGAGTGAATTCTTTAATATTATTCACATTAAAATGATTGAATAGTTTATGGGTATATGTCGGAGCAACAGACACGCACATTGTACAATAAATACATTATATAATCTATAAGTGTTAATGTTAAATTAAGAATGTTTGGAAAATAAAGGTTATACAGTAGTCATTATATCAAAGTTAGCATTATGTCAAACTTTTTTAAATGTTAATTGGATCAAGTTTAATAAATGAGTAATATATTCATCATGCTATTGATTTTGATAAATGATGAATGATGATGAATTTGATAAGAAGGATAATTAAAGAGACACACAATTTAAACATTTATCTTTGATGCATTAATTTAACTTAAATTGCTAATTAAAATTCATTCCCAGAAGTCTCCCAGATGCTGCAAAGTGATCACCCAGAGCTAGTACTTTCACATCCTCTCTCATCCTCTTGCCAAAGCTGGTCATGGACACACATGCTACTTAGCAAGTCTACCTGTATATCTTGGTACTAATACAGAATGCAACAGGCCGTTAACCTTCACAATGGGACGGCCTGGCCTCCCACTGCAAAACATAGGGACTACAAATACACATAAATACCTCTTTTGATTCAGGTGTTCAAAAGGAGAAGAAGCAACAATAGATTTTTCTCATGCCTGCAAATCAAACAAATCTCTCCTTCAATGAAAAGCACCCATTTCTGTCCCAACTAATCTTAATCACATTCGGTGGGATGAGACAATAAAAGCTGTCTCTGCACAGATGAGTCACAGATTCATCGCACATCAGATGCTTTTCACAATGCTCTAACTCTGGAAAGGTTTCCCTCTCAGATCATTCAGACATAGCTGTGAAAATAAAGCTACAATAGGCAACATTTATAAGCAGTTTTGTAATGTCTGGTAGAAATCCATTTTCATCTTGACGGTTTTAATAAATCAAATGCTCTGAGAAAAAAGAAATCCATTCCTAATATAATAAGTAACTATGAAATATTATTGTGTATTATTAACAGAATGTAGATGCACAATGTGTACTTTTAAATTCTTAGTTTGGGATCCTCCACAGGTATTATATATATAAAAAATACATAAAAACACAAGGTTTGTCTAATTTTTCCCTAAACACAAATGTACGCTTTAATACTGATTTGAAAGAGGATGCTATAAATAACGACACAAACATTTTATACATAGTGGTAATGTCGTCTTTTGTCCCACATGACAAGACACGTGAAACAACAAAAACAGGGACAGGCACACAATATACTTACTCTGCATTTCAAGAGAAAATTTGAGAATTTCCCACTTATTTCAATAGTCTTTTTTTCCCCAATGGAAACACCATCTAGTGGTTGTCAGAAGAACTGCAGGTAAAGGCACTTCGCTTTATTCCAAAATTGAAAGCGGGGATTGTTGCTCGATTCATCAGGAGCCAAACGAAGGTCAGTAAGTCAACTACTCCTGACAGCTAAAGCTTTGCCATCTTAAGGGGTTGAGAAAAGTCATTTTTTCATTCCTGTGAATGCATCAATAAAAAGTGGATTTAAGAAACACTGCTGGGAATTAAGATGAAGATTGTAGTTTAATCTCACTTCACAATACAGTGATGTTCAATTACCTAGCTCTCATTTTAATAACGTGTCTATCTTACTGGGTTGCGGTGTACATTGCCGTCTGCCACAATGTCAGTATTGATACTGCCACTGGGGGGCACCAAAGTCAGACATTTTCGAATCTTCCACATTCCCGTTTTCGTTCCAGTTGGCACAAATAATTTTGAACTGTTTGGAGCATTTTGCACGGTGAAGAACCTGAAAAGTGCAAGTGAAAAGAACGAAAATATAGCACGTTTTTCTCGACCTGAAGTGCGAACCGTGACGACATCAGTGGGCTTTTCCTATTCTAGGTTGGAAAGATAGGATGGAGGCCATTTGTTGGTCCATGCTTGTTTTTGAATAAAACAAACTGATAAAGTAAACTAAACAAATGTTCACAGGCAATCAATGTGATACGCCATCTTGCTTCTGTTGTTTACTTCTCTTTTGCAATGACACATCCTTGATCACAATGGGTCAACGCAAAACTGGTGGAAACACGAGCTGGTTCGCTAGACAGCATCAAGGTTCCAAGAATCCATAAACAGAACCGGCTCAAGAACCAGAGCTTATTTGATGGAAAGAGGGCAATAGTGGCTTTAAGTTTAGAAATGTATGTGCCTGGGCTCATTTGAAATGAGGAAACAGTGAGGGAAGGGGTGCGTTTCTTTTTTAGTTTTGTTTTCATTTTACTGAAGTTGCCTACAGCAGTTGTATTTTTTGCATTAATCGCTATAGCTTGATGGATGAGAAACAGACCCAATTCAGGTTTAACATGATTGCTTATCTAAACAAAGTCCTTGCACAAAGTTATTCCAAATCATTATGTAGAAATATATATATATGTTATAGAGTATGATTTAACTGCCTGCAGGAATGAAGTCAAACACAGAGGAAACATAATGACCTGCCAGTTTTGTATATGGGCACAATCTTTCATGCTATGTCACAATTACTCAGATACCAATAAAGGGAAGAAAAAGCAGTTCATAAGTCAAACAGCCATGATGCAGTCAGAGCTCTGGGGGTAGAAACAGAGGGGTCTCTTACCCTGGTGTTTCACTCCATCAGCAGAAAACACAGGATCTCTGCTGCTCCATTTTTCCTGCTGGTTAATTCCACTAAGGAAACCCCCGAGAGCGAGACAGCCGGGCACTGGATCTTTGATCAAGACTGCTGTCCCTGACAGGTATCATCCCAATGCTTTCACACTTGTCAATATAATTCCTTTGTTCTTTGCTTATACCTGACATGTGAAGAGACGATAACGAGGCAACTCTACAATAAACTGGCCTTAATATATTATTAACGGGTAAAAAAAAAGTCAGAAAAATTCAAAGATTTGCTTTTTTTTTTGTGAATGAGTCTGTCATTACCTTCCAACCAGTCCACAGTATCATCCACGAGTGGGAATCCCAAAATCCAAAGATCATTTTTATAACACTCACCTTTGTAAGGCCTCATGTGAGTTTGACGTTCTCCACACAAGGATCTAGACCACTGTTGTATTACTTGAGGTAAGTGAAGAATTCCCCTGTCTTTGAAATGTTACTTCACTTGAAAAACAACTGAAAGGAGAAGACTGTTCAGATTTTACATTAAAATCCATGTAAGCTACCTATTCAGCGTATGTGTGGATGCTCCAGAGAGTTAGAGAATAGTGAGCTTTTCATATATTAAAAAAAAAGTTAAAAAAAAAAAAAAAATCAAAGATAAACAGAGCAGCACAATGTCTGGCAACATGAAATCATCACATTCACAATCTCTCATTCTGTCTCCGCTTTCTCACTCAGTCACAAATTTCTATTTTCCTTTTTTTCAAATTTCTTATTTCTATCTGATGCACAGGCTTGAGGATGTTAAATGTGTAAAACTTGGTGAAAACCCACATCCAACAGCACCTGTGTAATTACTATGATTTACAATAATTTTAGTTGAATATTAAACCAATTCTAAGCACTAAGAGATCTGAATCATTTTTAGAATTTATGAACAAAACGAACTAAAAAAAAAAAACATGGGTAGAGTGACTTTCACAATTTTCCAGCTGTTTGGTAGAAACATTGTAAATGTGAATTTGTTGTTTTTATAAATTAATTAAGAGATGTATATGAATTCACGCAGATACAGAATGCTTTTTACAAACAGCTGCATTCTGAAAGTTTTTATTCCTTTTATTTTGTATTCTACATGTCAAGTGTATAGTAAATTAAATGTTTGCAAAGCTGCTGATTACTACTCCCTTTTTTTCCCGGCCACTTCTGATTTATGTTTAATATCTTTTTTTTATGATTTCTTATTCATTTTACTATAAAACAGAGCAGAAAAGCAGCTTCCAAATGGCCACAATTGTTTTAAAAATGTGTTCTCCATATAAGTTGCACACAAGTCATCTGTGCACTCTCTGTAGTTTGTGCTAAATGAGCAGTACCAACACTTTTTACCTGGTCCACTTCATTCCAAGGGCTGCTTTACATTTTTGTTGTACCTGCTTTATTTCGACATGCCTGGTTACCTGTAGGAGCGATAGCTAACAGCTGCAATGGAAATATCCTGGAATGCTTTTACTCATTTATCCATAGATGGAAAGTGCGCTTACATACAAAGACCCAGCAACGCAAAATACTGAGTCTAGATTTTTTTATAGTGTAAGGACTTGTGAGAAGTTATTTTTAGTTTCCTGACCTTCCATCTCCACATCAGACTCAAACATTACACTCATTAGAGTCGAGTGACAATGGACACCTGTGGTGAGATCAGTCAACGTAGAAAGTTAGGTACTGTGTGTGAGATTAGAGAGCATTCACTTGGCCTTGTGGAAAAAGGTGATTTTTGGAAGCAAGATAATCATTAGACAATTTTATAAAGGTCAGTGCTTCAAACTCAGGTGCTATGAAAAAGTCGACAATTCTGAAACTGGACCATTACAGGGAGTCCAGGGGAATATGTCGAAGAAACATTTCAAATTTTAACATGTAAAGGGAACATCCTGCTTAATCCTGGTTTAAAAAGTGGGGCTTGAAAAGACTTTTGTGCATAAGACTTAAACGCATCATTTCTTCTATGTGGCACTGCTTAACCATGTGCCTCTTTCTTGCCACTGTTTTTCCTCCAACACTTCTCTCCTCCTCTCTGCTGCACTAGCAGATGGCCGGCAGTGAAACTCGTAAGACACACCGGCCACGTCACATCACGTCGTCATGCATCGTTTGACGCCCGCATCACAAACCAAACATGCCATAAAGACAGAAGAGTCAGTCAAGGTACAGCAGCTGAGATGTGCCGATCCAGGGAGCAAATGTGATGAAATTGCAGCTTTTCTGGAGAGTTGACGTGCACTGTTGTTGGAAAAAGGACACTGTGTGTCCTGACACATTCATGTGTGACAAAATGCCCTCAGTGTGTGTGGTTTCGCAGACATATACATAGAAAACAACAGCATGGGGATTATGATGCACGTCATACAAAGCAGGCTCAGTAAACTTTGGTATCCCTGAGCCAAAAAAACCCAGTTAGCTGCTTTCAATGGTCAACTGATTTGGACAGGATAACGTGCATAGGTGGATATATCACAGAAAATAACAGGGTTTACCTTAGTTTGCATAACTGTCCAAGTGTCCAAAGGTGTAGTCAAGCAATCCTGAGTACAAATGTGTCTGTGATTTTACCCTTTGAATTTACAAAGAAAAACAATCTCCTCAGAGCTACACAACTCGTGTGGGTGCCATAGCTTTCACCCAAAATGGAAAATTCACCAGAGGGTGAGAAGTTTGAAGGTGTTAAAAGAAGACAGAAAGCCATGTCTTGGATCCACAGACTTCAAACAGGTGCAATCCCTTCAAAAGCCACATCATTATGTGGGTATGTCAGATACTTGCCACGGAACTTTTTGTTCTGATTTAAAAAATGGTCCAGCTGAAGGCTAACAAGTGCAGATATCTGTAAAATCCTATAATACACAGAATCAGGCAAATTTAGAAAAACATGGAGGCTTAATACCACAAGACTTAACTGCCATTTCATTAACATTTTCTGTTTTCCCAAAAGAAAATGCTCTAATAACTAATAATTGGACAGAAAACATGGCCTCTCTTTGCCAGCCTGTCCCATCCAATAGAACGAGCTCCACACAAACAAAGAGTGAAAGACTCTCATCCTCCTGAAGTGACAGTCTCTGAAGGTGCTGATGAAATTCAGTTGTATATGGTGGCTGGCCAGATGTGGCCTTCACATATAATAGACATCTTAAAATTTTCAAATCGTCTTCAAAACAGTAACAAGCAAGTGCTTTGTCTAGATCTTTCATCATTAATGTTTTGCTTCAATGTATATTTTATATTGTTTATTATCAAGTGGCCATAAAATGGCTGAGTGGGTAAACCTGAAGGCCCAGTGTGCCGAATACTGGTGGCATGGTTATTTCTGTAAGACACAACATGTAACTATACCTGACAATTATGAACTTTCCTTTCACATCAGGGCTGGAACCTATGGGCACATATTCAAAGTAGAGGACACAGCAGACGTGTTTAGACCCACAGTAATTCAAATGCAGGCCCTGTTTGACTGTATGTTGTTCAATGAGGAACATGACAAGGTTTGGGGACTGCCCCTAACGTGCATCTTGTCAAGAATGGCATAGTGATGAAAGCACTGCCATAAGAATAACAGAGTGTAATATGGTTTTAACAGTTGGACACACATCCCTATTTGGCCAAATATTTTTATTCATTATCGTAAGTGCCTTTCAGTGAAATGTCACCGATGATTACAAAACTGACTCATTTGTTTTGCATTCTGTTGTTTAAAAGAAATTTTTCCTCAGGCCTGGTCAGTATAATTTTATATTTTACCATACTGTAAGCTACAAGTTTAAACTGGAACATAGAAAAAGGTAGTTGTAGGTTGGCTACTCCAATTCTTTCCTGATCATATTCTAAATTGCAAACTAAATAAAGCTCAACTATGACAAATGTTTTACGATGGGACAGAGGAAAAAGTCACAGCCTATCAATAGTCAAAGGTAAGCATGGAAAAAAAGGAATTAGGTGAGCATACGGCGGGATACCTCAGATTCATTGATGTATAAGAATATGCCGAATGAGTACTTTGAGAAGTTTTGTTGTCGAAGATTGTGCAGTTTTCCCCTAATAATTCAAACAATGACATTTGCTCGAGGCCCATGTCCAATACATAGAAAAGCATAGATAACTGAAACCTGCTGTATGTACTGTAGTACATCGACATTGACTATGAAATAAACTTGAATTCTGACCCACCTCTTAAAGACACATTGTCAGGTTTTGATGTTGCAATATGTCCCTTGCGAAAACATATTTAAAAATACGTCCCGACCAGTTTCTATTTACAATTGGTGGTTTTAGCGCAACATTTAGAATAAGTACCTATAGGTGTTGTTGGCTTACCTTGTCTCCTACTTCGACACGCTTCCTCCCATTCGGGCCGTTAAGTCCCACCGGCAGCCAACCGTCAGATATTCTCGACCTCAAAACTTGTGAGCAACTTTTCTTCGCAGTGAGGTGCGTAGTTTAGCAGGTCTGCTAAGTATGGTTGGTTGCAGCAAGTCCAGCTGGGTCATGTTTTACTGAAGCTAGTTTCATTTATTCAGCATGTGGTCATGAGAGGCCTTTTTAAAAATCAGTTTTTTTTTATATTTTAGCAAAACTGTTTATTAAAACTTTGACTTCACACTTAATGATCACCTAAACTGGCAAAAATACTGTTTTTCCCACATTAATTTTGTTGCTTTTGAGTTATTGAAAGCTCACAATCAGTTTGTGTATTCATGAGTTCAGTGTTCAAATCAATTTCAACCAAAACACATGCAATTTTCTCACCAAGAAGCTGATTCATGTATTCACCTGTTTCAATATGTCTTTCGTCATTCAACCTTTTTGTAATTAAATGCAAAAACAACTACTGATAACATTCTAAGTGATAAACTTAGTTACTGAAAACAGAGAAAGGATACCAGAAATTCTTCCCTCTACACATACCACAGTAGTTTTTGTAATTGCCACACTTTATTTGAATAAGTGATACTGCACAGTACAAGGTTACTGAGTGAAGATGCAAATATTTTGCAAAGAAAATGGATGAATAAACATTGCTGATTTTAATGCCTATGAGCAGAGGAGCTTATCTGAATTGTGGAAAAGTGGATAAAAAAAATATTTGATGACTCTGACACAACTCTTATGATGCAAATAAATGACACAAATGGCATGTTGTCAACCCATGTTGTCCGACATTCATGTACCACAGAAAAATTCTCTTTTAATAGAACAGTTTGATGCAGCAGTCCAAAATGCTGCCATATCCCACATCTGATGCACATACGTAAAAAGGTAAATGCTTAAGTAAAAGGCTTTCTAAAAAGCACAAGTCGTGGGAAGTAAGCTTTGAATCTGTGGGCTGTCACAGGTTGTCTGACCTCTTTGAGAAACAAGCGTCAAGTACAGTGTTCAATACAAAGTCAAGATGACACAGTGAGAAGAACTGAACGCTCCCAAACTCAAGTCGTGTTGCTCAAAGCTACGTTTTTTTTAGTTGAAGGCCGACAGTTTTAAGTGTATTGTGGGTTTCTCTGTGGGTAAGGGTGAAAGGATGAACAGATCTGCTATTGTCTGAATCAGTCCAATTTCTGATACATCATAACCAAAAGAGGCACCTTGATATTTCAGCCTCATCAGCATCCAAGGTATTAAAAGGACAAATAATAAACGTCCACATTAAATGTTCCATTTAAAGCATTTGTCATCCAACAGACCGACAGGCATTTGCACATACATAAACTCAAATCCTGGCCAACAAGTAAAATCGCATCCTTTTCTTGACACCAAGACAGCTGTCACTGCTGGCCTCGAGATCAGCAGCATATTCCATGTTAGCCAAGCATAAACCAGACCAGATATCATAGCTCACTTACAGTGAAAGGTGCAGATGCAGTCAGTACTGACCGAGCTGGTGTATGACATCACTACATGCGTACTGCGTTGTTTAAAGGTTGGCAGGGCTGGAAATATGGACAGTGGCGTGAAGTGTCATGGGGCGGTGCGTCAACGCCTAGCCACTGCCATTGTGGGGCTGTACATAGGAAATAATAGAGGTGGCTTTGCAAAGCATTTTCTTACCCTGCCACCACATTTATAACATGTCTGACACCGTTTCTCTACTTTGTTTGAAATGTCAGTGAGTTTAACCATTGGTGAATTTCACAGATAACGTACAAGAGTAGAAGCATCTGCATAGTTACTATGGTCACTTATGGCCTAACTAATTTACAGTACATCAGTGAATTCACTATTGACTGGAACTAGGGTTCAGGTGTCCCAGTACACAATTTTAAGAGACGCTTCTCTGCCAGTAAGAACAAGGTATTTGCCCTTGCCTATGCTACAAGTCTTGATTAAAGCTATATTTGACTTTATTTGCAAAGTATTTCTCACTGAATTGGATTGTTTTAGGTGCATTGTTTTAGATTAAGTTATTCACCTGGGCAGTTTCTTTAAATATAAAACTTGCAGTGGCTTGATTTTTGAAGAGAAAATGAGAGGGTGGTTCAGATAAGCTCCACTACTCATATGCAACAATAATATATTATCCTTTTATCCTCCACAAGAAAGACTGTGAAGTAAGCCTCCAACACCAAGGCCATTAAACCAGTACAATAACAGAAATTGTAATATTAAAAAGAAAGTGTTTAAAGACTGTATTATCATTACCTGAATGTGAGCAGGGATGGTTCCATCTACTGGTACACTTTCCAGCGCTCCATTTACAGCTGTCAGCTTGTTGAGGTCCTGGCCATTATTCCACTCTGTGCACAATGGAAAACACAATGACACATAAGGGAAACAGTTTGACAGCCTGCAGTAGGTGAATCTTAGCCAAGGTAAAGAAATAGTTAAGTGTTTACCTGGATTTAGTGTCTCTGAGTCCAGCATACCCCCTTCCCGATAGCTCTCCAACTCCTCAACTTTGACTTTGCTCCAGGGGATGTACGTAACTCCCCTCTCCACATCCCAGAATTTTTTGTGCGCTGATTTTATACCTTTGTTCAAAGCCCAAGCAATCTAGGCAAGAATGACATTAGCTATAAATATTAAGTTAACAATCACCACTAAAAGCAGTTATAAAGAACCAATATAAAACTGAAAATAAAGCAGTCACCGCAACACTTTATGTACCTTGACAGGTTTCTGATTGACTTTGTATGACCCCCTACTGAGTTTGTTCAAGGCTGTGTAGGCATCCTGTCTGTGAACCATAACAATATAAGCACACCCCCTCGGAGGAATCATCTGGACAAAGAGAAAGCAAACAGTAATAGTGAAATACCTGATAACATTATCTTAAGATCATCAACAATTACAAGTATCTTTGATTTTAAATGTCCAAACTTACATTGATGGACTCAATCTGGCCAAACTCTTCCAAAAGGGACATGACGTCGGACTGCTGAGTTTTCTTGTCTAATTGTCCAACCCAAAGTGTAGTGCTGCAAACTAAAAGCAAAATGAGATTAGCGACTGCTTGGAGGATAAAACAAATTTAGGCTGTGTTTAACTTTACTATCTGTCCAAATGTGAGTGCTCAATAGTTTCTTTACACCTAGATGTTGTCATGGATAGAGTGGAATTGGAATTTACAACTCCGCTGTTACGGTTACTCAGGTTCCCTCGGAAACCACATAGTTGACAAATCTGGTTGCCCAGGAAGTCTGGGTCATGGTTACCCAGTTTCCCAGGGAAATGAGAATGCATAACAAATCTGGTTGCCACTCTTAACATCCAATGGCCCTGCATTTAAAAAAAACATACCCTTTGCCCTCAGTGTACAATTTGTGCAAAAGTGAATGAGAGAGTTGCTGTTATAGTATAGTAGTAGTATTTATACGCAATACATCAGTTTTTGTTCTGGTAGCTTTGACTAGCACTTGTCTGTAAAGATGTATTAAACTATTAATTGATTAAATGAGCAGATAATGATAATTGTTTGTTTGCAGTCCTCTGTAGATACACTGCAATGTGTTTTCAAATTACTGTAATTATTTCTTGTGAGATCAACATGGCTCCTCTCAGCAGTGATAGACAAGGTAGATATTGTGGCTGTGACTTGCATATAGTAGTGATTCCTGCAGTTCTGTGTACTTTAATATCATAAACAACATTCACAAGCTTGTTTTAGTTTTAGCACATACCACTGAGAGTCTGGCTCTTTATGCTGGGAAGACCTTTCTGTCTGCGCTCTCTGTCCTTCTCTCTTTCACTAGTGTCCTGAGAATGAGAGCGAGACCTCCAGCGCCATTCTCTTGAGCGAGAACGAGAGCGTCGATGCCTCGACCTTCTTGAGCGGGACGAAGATCTTGATCTTCTTCTCCTGGGAGATCTGGAGCATAAAAGATTAAATCAGCTGAACACCGTGTCACTAAATAATGCAAATCCTAAGAGAAAAGTTACCCTTTTCACCATTAGCTGAGCAGGAAATGACAACATGAACACAGGGTTCTGGGAGTCAATGGCTGCAGCTGGGAGTGCCTGCACTGCAATAATTGCTCTGAACTTTGTGATGTGTAATTTACCCTTCAGAATCTATTGACTACTGCAGCACATATTGAAAATAATTTCTTAACTCACTGTAATGTTAGCAGTAGTTGGAAAATATACTTTGGCAAGTGTAAAATGTGTCCCTAAAAAACTATGACAAACTGTATTTGAAAATATCTAACTGAAATCCACAGCCCTACAGTTATCTGTGATGAGCACAGCCTCTTACCTGGAACCAGTTCTGGATCTTGATCTCCTGCCATAGCCTCTGTGTCTGCCTTCCCGTCTCATGGCTGAGTCTTCTCTTGAATTTCCCTTTTAAACGATAATGACATAACAATTTTATTGGGCCCAAATTAATGAGGGGAAGGTTCCTAGTTCCAATTTAAACAGTTCACAGGATGGGTCTCAAATTCAAATACAGTTGAATTTAAGCAGAAAGTCCTTCTCTCACATTCAATCAAGTTAAAGTACAGGGTTTAAAGATTTACCCGAGATTGCGAATAAGCATCATTTTTGGAAAAGTATCCATCTGGCATCATATGATCTCCATGACTCATGCCTCCACTGTGCTGTAGAGTGAAAAAGACACAGTACATTTTAACTGAAACTTGCAGCTCTACACAGTTGATTATCATTTAAACTAGAATTTTGGCTTGATATCTCTTAGGACAAAGTGTGAAAAGAGGCACTTAATTTGCTTCAAACAATTTGTGGACGTCATGCTGGTACTGTATTACAGAGCTGCTATATTTGAGAGTTAGTTGAGTTATTAATTCAGTTATAATTAAATACCTCTATACCAACAGTCTGTCCCATCATATGTGGATGAAGATTCTCTATGTTTGGCATCTGACCAGGAAAGTGGTTGAACAAATTTTCAGGAATACCTCTGTCATGACAAAATATACAGACAGCGAGTTATGGTATTACAAACCAACAGACAATAAAATGCATCAACAACAGGTGACAATTAAACGATTATAAATGTAGGCCT
The DNA here is from genome assembly GCA_037975185.1 of Centropyge bicolor. Taxonomy (NCBI): domain Eukaryota; kingdom Metazoa; phylum Chordata; class Actinopteri; family Pomacanthidae; genus Centropyge; species Centropyge bicolor. The sequence continues at coordinate 1,620,622 of JBBMOC010000039.1, read as the reverse complement.
TTTTCACAGTAGCTATTTTAAAATGTTGTCCTGCAGTGGTGTGACATATGCAACATGCTTTCAAATGGCAACCTAAAAAAAAATTATGCTACAGTGTTGTCCTCACACAAAACATACACAAATGTATCTGCATATTTTTATTTATTTTCCATGAAACTCACTGTGGCTGGGCGCTGCCTTCTTTGGCCATTATATCCTCAGGTTCATCATCATAGTCAAATCGGTCCAGAAGTTTCTGTGGAAATACATATATATATGTTACACATACATATATACATAATGTGTATATGATCATAGCAGGTAATGTAAGGCACTGAGTGATGCCATTACCTCAGCTAAAGAGCTTTTCTGTTCTGTGTGTGCACTGTATGGGTTGAGCTGGGCCACAGGCATCTGGGCTGGGTTTGGTATGTTGTTTGACATGGTGGCTGCCAGAGTCTTATCTGCCTGCTGGAAGTTCTGCAGCATCCTCTGCAGCTAGAAGAGAGAGAGGGAGAGGAAGAAGTTTTTCAGAATTTAAACAATATCTTCACCTTCCATGAACTGCTGGAGTACCAATTTATTACTTACCTCCTGACCATGGGGAGACTGAAACAGCTGTGCCACAGCAGCTAAGGCATCAGGACTGGGTAGCTGGGGCACAGCAGACACAACTGAGGCACTAGTGACAGGAGGCTGCATCTCTGGTTGGGGATCAGTGGGAACTGTTCAGATACAAGAAAAAGATAAACACCTTTGTATGATATCATTGCAAGCAATTACAACCTCACTTTGCTTTACTTTCATTGCATTGTTATTTGGGACTTATATTAACTACCTTCCAGAGCAGGGCCAGGTACAATGGCTCCATTTGCCATATCCATCAGAGGCTGAATTATGTCCATGTCGAACACACCATTCTTCTGCCACAGGTTCAGCACACGGACAATTTTACTCTGATAAAGAAAAAAAACATCCATCACTTAAGATATTTCCTATTATCATTCGTTGTAATTCTATAAAATACCAAAAGTACAAACATAGAGCACCTTATCATCCTCTGGGCAACGGTAAAGGTTTTGAAAGGTATCTGAGAAGTTCTTCAAGAATCTTGGCCCAAATACATCCTTGTCAACACCAAACTGATGCCTTGACTGTCGTACAATGGAATCAACCACATACAAACCAGGGACCTTTAACTCTGGCTTGCACTGAAAAAAAAAAAAAAAAAAAGACAATTTAGTGCTATGGTGTCATAACAAACTACATTTGTAAAGTGCACTTTAAACATATGATGTACATTAAGAGGCTGTACATACCTTCTTGATGAACTTTTCAACAATCTGGACAACATGTTTGTAGAGCTAATAAAAGACAAAAAGTAATAATAGTCACAGCATAATAGATAATATTTTACTCATGCAAGATATAACCACAGAGGTTACAAACAGCAATGAAAATAAATTGATGATAAAACTCACATTTACTACATGACTTCTCTAATCAGTCAAATAAGCATCATGCTGTCTGGCATCAAACGACAAGACTATTCTTTATATTAGATGGTAGATTTTTATCTGACATCAAATTTCCAAGTTCTCCAAAATGTCTCAGCACCCATTAAAATCACACATCACACACACAATGTCAGTACATTCAAACATTGATAAATATACACATCTTTCAAAATTCTCTAACGTTCACCTATGGTTTGTCTCTAGCCAGCACAACTGGTTTAGCAGGACTGTGTACTTTTTGTTCACACACTGACGACCTAGTAAGTATCCAATGATGTAAACACTTTGGTAGCCATATCTCAGTCAGTTGAAGCCACAAACATATGGGCACCTCTTAGTACAAAGAACAAACTTTTGCATCCAGCAATCCACAGGTGAATAATTGATGTAAAAATGATAATTTGTAGGTACAGCGCTCCTTCAGATAATGCTTAGAAATCTACTGCAATACAGACAGCAGTATCTAAGACAAACGAGGCATGTGTCTAAACCCCTTGTGGGTCAAATCACAATGTTTTGTGAATAATGACAGTGTTTGTTCTAAAACAAGTAATAAAAAGGTCTAGGAAACCCACATATGCATTCACCATTCCTTAATAGGAGAATAAAACTGATATAGGAATTCACTTTACCTTGATAGCTTTGATGGCTGATTTTGTTACAGACATCATCTTAGCACGGGATATTGGAGGCTTCATGTCAATCATGGAGAACAACTGATTGGTTTACAAAAAAGAATTACATCAGATTATTACAAAAAGGAAAAACACTGGAAAACATGCACTGCTTTATAGAGAACATAGTAAACATAAACACCACTCATAGCAACATACAGCCATTTCCCAATCAGATAATATAAATTGACTAATAGCAAACAATCTCTGAATATAATTAAGAAAATATGTGGTTTGAACAAGATTTTTCCACGTAATAATGCATTGCATGTGTTGTTTTTCATACATCTGCATATTCACAGACTACTTGACATAGGCAAATAGAGATTTGTCCCTTTCTCACAAGACCTTTTTATTGGAATTTCACCATGCTTACTGTGCAGAAACTTAATAGGATTTCAGTTATTGACTTTTAAAAAGTTAACAGCTTACACAGACACTATGTTCGGGCATTTGAGACTGAGAGGACTGCATTTATGTCTATTCAAGAATCGCATAGACAATGTTTGTAGATCAATTCTGGCTCACTAACATACATATTTTGATTTTCACCAGAGCCTGGATTTCAAAGATGTCAGCCACGCAACTTCTATGATATAGAAAAATAAATTATATGAATTGTCACTGGTGTTTGACCAGTAGTCTGGGCAAAAATGGGTTTAATGCAAGGTCAGTATCTTGATTCATACATGAAGTTTTGAAAGCGCACAGGTTAATACAGCAACTAACTAAAATGTGACACTTCATATGAATCTCTCAACATTTCCCAATATTACAGAAGCATAGCAACATTCATACAACACAGCAAGACAAGACAGTCCAGTCACATCCTTACCTAATGTAATGACATAAGGTTTGGTGTGTTAATAAAGATGGAGCAGACAAGCTACCTCCAAACAAGCAACATTAGTGGGTGGCAATGCTAACGTTACCTGGTGACTCAAAGGTAAATACTACATGTAAAACTGATAACAGCACACATTTCTAATACCAAAAGAGTAAGAATAAAGTTTCAGTTATTATATGTACATTTCTGCTGACACTTCATCTTGGTCCCTGTGGTGTGAGTTAACAATTAACTAGACACTGAAATTACAGGCCTTGCGAGATTAGCGTCCAGGCGATGAAGTCGACTTAAGCTAGTGGCTAACAAATCCTGTCAGGCCATGTTTAGGTGTAAACTGACCAAATTTAGCCTAAACAAACATTTAACCCACATAAATGAGCAAATTCAGGTTTTGACGTCGAATACAATCATTATTAGTCTAGCTATAAACCATAGTTAGCATTATCTCAAGCCAATTGATATTAGTTAGCATTAGCCGTTGGGACTGGACTGAGGTGACGTTAAAACGGCAAACTTTACCTCCATGTTGAACGCGTTCACTGCATCCATGACGGACTATTAGTCTGAAGACCGGTTAATAAACTTGTCTAATCTACTCAATCATTAACACGTGTATTTATGCAGCTAACAGCATAACCAACGACATTTAAAGCTCTGTTTTCTTTCTGATGCGGTCACATCGCTAAAGCTCTGCTATGCTAATGCTGCTGCTACCATCGCGGTTCCACCCCGTACGTGTCCGTCTGACGTCACGGGGCAATGTTGCCTTCATGTTGTAGGAAAACAGCGGGCTTATTTTTTATACACCAGGTGCAAGGCTTTACTTAACAAATTTAATGACATACTGAAAAAATATTTTCTCTTTACTTAAAAAAGAAAAACATATTATTTTAATGTATTTATCTCTGTAATAGTGTTTATGTTACTGTTGTGTTGTGTAACAGCTTGTATTGTAGTTCATTCTATAAATGAGGCATTCAATGCACAATCCACAGCTGTTTCCAGCTCCACACTTTTCTTTGGTTTTTTAACATTAAACATTAAAATTGTCCAAGTGACAATTTGCAAATCATGTAATATTGTTTTATCCTTTAAATGAATGGGGTGAATGATGTGTGAAATGATGAAAATATTGAAATAAAGCTCTAATTAGTCAAAACTCTTGTGAAAGTAAGTGAGTAAGTGGAAGGCACATTAATCTGTATGAGATCTTTTGTAATTATGCATCATTATAACTTCATGAAACATTACACCCAAACTTAGTTGAAAAGTGTACAAAAAATATGTATTTATGTTTTATAAACCACAAGAACAGCAGCTCTTTCTGGCATATTTACACATAGTTAAATCATTAATGCACAATTATTTAAATGAACAACAAACAGCATCTGCCTTAGTTTTGTGGTGACAGTCACAGTGGACAATAAAAGGATTGACAAGATCACTAGTCTGTCTCACTATTCCTTTGAGGCTTTCCATTAACAGTCTCAAGTGCCTTGTGACTGATCCATTCGGGAAGGAACGGATGTTTGTTTATCTCACAGAGATGATTAAACACACAGCATGTTTCGACCATGTTCTTGATCATCTCCATGCTGCAGTTATACTTCAGCCTTTCAAACACAAACTGCATCACCACGAATATGCCTAAATCACCTGGAACCATTCATCCATGTTGGGCAGGTCATCCTCAGATCCTAGAACATGCATTTGCTATCCACAACTGCTTGTAATAACATAATAAGATAACTTTCTCTATTAGGTGACTCAGATTGGTGGTGTGGTGGTTTGATAATTTCTGCCATTTTCACAAGCCCAGAGTCGTTTGGTGCCACAAGAAGCTATGGTTTAAATACTTCAATAACTGCTCGGCAGAACTCGTGCCCATGAGACAAACAGACAGCACACCCACAGCAAATAGATCTGCCACAGTTTTGCAGACACAGAGGTTAGCCAATTTATGGAGAGTCAAAGCCACTCTGTTCTGCAGGAGGATGCGGAGACGATAAGTGGTGTCCTGCTTTTCAGCTGTGGCTTCAACATCGTGCAGAGATACGAGAAAGTCTCTCTTGATACCCAGAAATCCTGCAGCCACTAATCATCTGTGAAAGCAGCAGCTGTGATATCCCACCAGTCGCTGGTGCCACATGAGAGCAACACTGCGGGTCTTTGTCACATACGATCCCTCAAAAAGTGATGAGTTATCTGGTTGGAAAAATGGATGGAAAAACAAGCGATTAAGCAGAGGAAGTGCTGGACAATTACGAGAAAGCACACAAGAAACTATTTTTAATTATGATGTCATCAAAATGATTATTAAAAAAAAATCAACCATTAGTAGAAATCAACTCATTTGTGAAGTAATAAATGACAAATGTTTTTATTTTCATCTCATTTCACTAAACTATGATAATATGGTGCCTTACTTTCAGTAAAGCAATTATTTTCTCACAAAATATACATTTGCATTATCTGACACTTTATTATGGTCAATGAAATTCCCTTGCACATTGGATGTATGTAAGGACAAACTTGGTGATGCAGTCAACTCTTTTTGTGGATTTCTGTGATGTGACGCCCCCTAGTGTACTCTAGTGTGTAAAGGCATGACTTTTGAAAATGCCTACCAAAAATGCATCGAATCTTATATAAAAGTAAAAATAAAAATGTAATAAAAATAATTTCCTATAATAATTGAAGGTATAGTAAGGTGCACCTCATTACACCCACTCATATCTAGGACACAACATCAGCTATTTTTATTGGTCATGTTGCTCTGACCAGTTCTTGTCCCTGAATACTTCTCTTGCACTGCGTTGAATGACTCTTTCAGGCTCTCCTGTGGCCAAACCTGCACATTGCATCCATGTCCTTAAATCTACAGTCAGAAGTGACAAGAGGACAAACAGCTGGAGTGGAGCAGACATACATGTGGGTGAGGAGTGGAGGGATTTCTCTGTCTCGGCTTGCTGAAATACACACGGCCGACTTTCTGCATCTGTTATAAACAACAGGGAATTTGTTTTTCATCGTGGTTGCATAGCCATAAATTTTCTCTAACAACTTTTTGGAATGAGGCAGAATTACGTCTCTCCCAAAATGAGATGATGGCTGTAATGGAAAATTCAACCAGCTATGAATGGGAATACTATTATGAATATCTTGATCCTGTGAATGTGGATGAGAGCAAGCTGAAATACAATAAATGTAAGTCTTTATGCTTCATATAATTTTTGATTTATCTTCTTGTTTTACGTGAAGATAACAGCAATTTTACTGTTTCTTTTCAGACTCAATTGTTATAATATTTTGGATCGTTCTGGCTGCTTTTCTGGGATTCTTCTTTCTCATTTTGAATCTAGTGTCCCGCAGTGGAAACTTCACAAGGTAAGCATGATGTATAACCTTTAAACATATAAACAAACTGAGACACTGAAATATACATATACAGTATATATATAGAATATGTAAATATACATATTTAGGTATTGAATTAGGCTAAAACCACAAAGCTGTACTCTAACTTTTAAAATGTTCTCATTTTTGCAGGAGTCAGTTCAAAATCAGAGGAAGTCACAGAACATCAAGCGCTTGACCTCAGGCTCAATCTGAAAGAGAGCACTTATTATGGATGTGAAGCAAAATTTGGAAAACTGAGGTGATTGAAATTTGAGAGAAGAGATTTTGAGGTAGTGTGTAAGAAAGCAGCCAAAGACTTTGCTTTTTTCATTCCCATTAAACAAAATGTTATATAACTATTATCCTGTGCTTTTACCAGCAGTGTGTGTACATATGAACAGACAGACAGACAGAGTACTTTATTAACCACCAGCCTAGATGTTAAAACTCAAAAGAAGAGCACAGGTTATTGTGCTTCATCAGGCAAGCAGCTTTTTTCACGAACATTAAAAGTTACTGGATATGCTTTTCTGGAAGGTGCCATTCCTGCAACTTCTGCAACAGTTTGGTCGACCAAATAGATGTTACTTTGCTTTTTTGCTGTTATTTCCTATTGCCGTCTTCCTGTGTATGTTTTTACTATTTATTTATGGCATACTATATGTTGTTGTACTTGTTTATATTATTTTAAAAAGTTGTTTGAGGAAAAAAAGAAGGCAGTTTTACTGCACTGAATCCAGTTTCTTTAATTCAGTCCACAAAACCTTTTGTGTTCTAAAACAGCAAATTTTCACATACAATTGCAAACAGATTCAAAAACAGGTCATGTAGGAACTGTATGTAAAAAAAAAAATCATTCTTTCTAACAGGTTTGTAAACCAACATTTAATTACAAAGTGTTTAATATTTATATATCTTCAGTCTTTTTTTACAAAAACCAAACAGAGCATCAAAATACAATGTGACTTTCTTATTTTAAAGAACACAGCAGTGTTCAGATATGGTATCTAACTCTTCATGTTGATGATGTCATTACAGATGGCTCTGACGGCTGTTTGAGTCGGTGATGATTTGGATGCCTTCTGTCTCTTACATTTGGCTCTGGTCACCAGACTGACATGAGACAGGAACAGCTCTGCCACCGTGGCTCCGCTCCACAACTCATGGATGTACAACGACAACAGGAACAGCCCTGCTTCTGGAAAAGAGAAAATGAGAAGCGTAATTAATTTACACTGTTATTTATCACAACTGAGTCATCTCCCTGAAGGACTCTCCCACAGGATGTCGTTATCTGGCTTTCTGACAGAGAAAAAAATAAACATGTTCTTGCTCATGTTTTTTCTGTGTTTCAGTATCTTAGTAAGCATTCTTTGTATTGCAGTTGTCAGATTTAATAATCTAAGACCATTAAAATAACCATATTGTCTGTGACTCACACACACACATAAGAATATGTCAAAATCAGTCACATAACAGTTTCACCAAATTAGCTCTGTTTCTTAAACTGGGCTCATTCAGAATTCTTGAAACCCTGGTGCCATCTTGCAAACCAGCCTCTGGTTCCACCAGTTTTGAGTGGAACCAATGTCATCAAGATGGCAAATGGCACTGATTATCTGCGAGCTTTTGTTCTGTTATTACAGATATCTGTTTTTGCATGGACCAACTATTGATGATAAGATGTAGAAGACTATTAAGAGCCAGAGGAATGGCCTTCTCTACCCTCTCTTTCCAGCCTGTAGAACATGACATGCCCACTGATGTTATGGTTCGAACTTCAGGTCAAGGAAAACTTGATATTTTTTGGTTATAGCTGAGAATCAACTTTTCTGTTTCCAAACCAATTTATCATTGGTTGAAAACCAAAACTGAACCAAACACTTCCTGTGTAGGTGAAAAAGGGGGGACATTCTCTTACCACTTCTAGACTGATCATGTGTGGCTTCTGGCAGGCAGGCGGAGACAACAGCCTGGTGCAGCTCTGGAAGGCAGCCATGGGTTTCTAGTAAGTGTATCATAATATTGTTATATAGCTGGAAGGTTTCCTCTCTTGCTGAAATGCTGGAGTGACACTGAGCTTCAAAGGCCTGATGGTGGAGTCGAAGCAGGTCTGCTTTAAAGCCAGGATCGAGTAACACAACATCCACAATTATCCTGTGTTTTATCACAGCCTTTTCGACCCAGCGCAAGAATGCTTTTGTTCTGTTTTCATCATACGAGTCCTCCACCAAGCACCTCAGGGACCACTTGGTGAGCAGGTGTGCAGTATCACCAGCCAACTGACTGGGATTCAGCTTGTCTCCTGGCTGAGCTGACTGGGGTTCACAGAGTTGAAACACAGGTTCCCAGTGAACGAAGATACTGCAGAGGTAAGATTTACACTCTGTCAGGAGACTCTCTTCTTGTTTCTCTGTCTCAGCATCCTCTGCCAGGTTGTCTTTTCTTGTGCGGACCTTGGAAAAGGAGCCTTTACCTCGGGCCTTATCCTTCCCCATCCCTGTGGAGGAAGATGAGCAAAACTATGTTTATGCCATTAAAGATACAAGGAATGATTTAGATAATGTGAAACGGAACAAAGATCTAAATTATGCACTGTTGGTAATGGAAAAGCTACGACAGTCCAGCACGTAATGTCATCACATCTAACAACAGCAAGCTTTATTTCTGTTAATTTCCCTACAGTGAAGAGCTCAGGGGTCAGCAAAAGAGCAGCCACATTGGAGCAGTTATTGACCAGAGCTGGAGCTGCTACAGTTTTACAGTCTTGGCTTAAATGTTGGCCCTGAATATAAAATATTTATCTTAATTTGTGGGAATTAAATTGGCCTTTTTGGCTCCATGTTTTTTTTTAACGCTCAGATGCCTCATGGAATTTAAACAGAAAAGAACTAATTGGAAACCAGGACTTTCTGTTTGGCTCCAAATCAGACACATTAAAAAAATGACTGATATATTTGGAAAACAGTTTTGCAATCTGCAGTTCCTATAATTTTCAGTTGGGAGCTAAGTAATTATTAAAGTTACACACAAAAAACAATTATGAAGCAGAAGTCACTATCTCCTTTTCCTCTATGTGTTCGCAGTATTTTGTCCACACCTTTGGCAGAAACACAACCCTTGTACAAACTCCTTGGTAATGATAGAATTAGTTGAACAGTAAATGTAATGGCACTCACCCAGCCATTCCTTCACTTTGTGCTTTTCACATAAGGCTTGTATTTGGGTCAGGAGTGCTGTGTTGCGGGACAGGGAGGCCCAGCAGTGAAGCAGAGCGAGGGCTTCAGTACAAGAGAGAGGCTGTGGGTGGAGCGTTAGCCGGTCAGCCTGTTTGTTAGCATTGAGAGCTGTCCCACGATGCTTCAGTATAGAGCAAAGAGTCTGCAGAAACAGGCTGAGCTGAGTGGCCTTCACACACAACCTGAAAGGAGGAGATCAAAGAAACATCCTTGAACAAAAGACAATTAACATTTCAAATGTGTTTTATGCTGACATCTGAACTTTTTGTGAGAGAGCCTGAAGAATGACTTGATACTTAAGCTTTACCTGAGGTGTCTGCTGATAGTTGATGCCACACACAGGAATTCACTGATGAGTGGAAGTGGGAGACACTTCACTGAGCACTGAGGTTTCTCCTCTGTGGAGGAGGAGGCGGTCTTTGCTTCATCCAGCTGCTTCTCCTTCTGCCCAAGGTTAGTAAACCACAGCACATGGAGCAGATCTATGATGGCACTGAGCAGCTGCTGGTCCAGATTCCTGAGGGAGACAATAAGTACAGAGTCATGTAGAAAATATGAAACTGTCTGAAGAGATTATGGTAGCAATATAAATGAGTCTAAATTAAGACTGGACCTTACTCTCAAGCTTACCTTTTTTCAACCACCTGTGTTATCCAGGTTAGGAGCCCACAGCTCTTGGTGAGGTTATAAGCTGCTCTGGTCACACGAGCGGCCTGGCACAACACCCTGATAATCTGTGCCTACAGAGAGATACGTGAGAAATTAATGCACATTAGACATAAATCTATTTACATTTCAGAGCATCAATAATAGGAGGTAGTTTTCATGCTGAATTTCAGACTGGTTTTTTTTTGGTCATAATGTCACAATTTCATCTGCTAATGTGATGCATCACTGTGACTCCCACAGTGTGTACCTGTGAGTGTTCATCACACAGGGGGCTGCTGCTGAAGCCTAAAAGGGTCTGAAAGATGCCTTGTTGGTCACACAATTCATAGCAGTGTCCATCACTTATCCCTTCCTCCAGCACACTCAGGATCCACTCACGTTCCATTTTATGCTGCAGAAAAAACAGACAGGTCAGTCACACTCCCACACCGTTCAGAGACACAGATAACATCAGTCTGAAAAAGGCCTGAGCTGGGCAAAACCAGCAGATGAAGGTTAAATGTTGTTGACACAAGCAGTGTTTATTTGGACAGTCATTTATTTTCGCAGGGTAGAATTCACTAATCATGATTTATCACTTGCAGTACAAGAAAACAAAAACAGTGTTTTCAGCAGTTTATATAATACTTTACCTCCAAGTCAAAGCCATAGAATAGCTTGAAGAACTCAGGGACTCTTCTGAAGTCCAAACTCTGATGGGACAGCAGAAACCTGTTTAACACCACATACATGTGGTCCTCTGGGAAATCAGGAAAAACAAGGAAAAGGGAAAAGAGAAGATTATGCAGCGGTCAATAATAAAATATAGACTGTATACAGAACTGCAACAAACAGAACAAACAAAAACAGTTTTAAAAAGTCCCTAACACATTCTACACAAATATCCTCATGTTAAGACTTTAGATCAAATCATGCTGGTCAGGGACTAACTACGTTTTCAAGATTACTCACCAGGTTTGAGCATCTGCTGAGCTACTTTGGTGATGTAAGTAGTCAGGACAAATGGAAGCCGCTGATTCTGCTGTCGGACTCCATTCTTCACTGTGTCCATCAAGTACAGCAGCTATTTGATAAAATCAAGACCATCAATGTGTCTGGAGGCGACTTTCTCACATATAATATTCAAATAGACACACACCACCTCCCTGACACTTTACCTGTCTCTTCTCTCTGATTCGAGCCCCCTCCAGGTGTTGGTAGAAGCAGCTCAGCACATGATACGCTGCCGCTCTCATTTTCGGGTCGTAGCTACTTAGAGCCATTACAGTTACTCCAAGGGCATGGCTGGACACAAACTTGAGGCAGTCGATCACACACTCTGTCACATAGAAAAAGGAGAAAATGTAATTGTAATAAAGCAGTGACAACCTCAACTCATTAGGAGCGACGATGACAGCAATGGAATACACTCACCTGGCTGCAGTATGGTGCTGAACAGAGGCAAAAGAAAACAGGGATCATACACATTCCCAAGGTCCTTTATGGCATTGTTAGAGTACAGCAACTCCTTATCATGCTATAAGAGAGAAGAAATAGGTATATAAGTTTTATTCAAATAACAAAAAACACACTGTCTCAATCCCTTTTTGGATATCCATCTATTAGATTTCTGCAGCCACCCATCAGAAATGAAGTTGATAGAATTTCTTTTGTGATGCTGAAACAACTGAAAAACTACATATAAAACTCTTTGTGGAGGATCAATCTACAAGGTTTGACATCACCAGAGGTAATGTTTGGTGACAGTCTAGAAAACTTCTTATAAAAGTGCTGAGAAAGTAAATATCAAACAAATATCAACCTGCAGGATGATTCTGCGTTGCTGGGGAAAGTGTGCTATAGTTTGGAGCATCCTGTCCGTTTTCAGCAGGGCCAACAAGTCATCTGAGCTCGTCTGCTTCCACAGGGAAGCTCCCAGGCTCTTCCTGGTCTTGTGGTGCTCCACAGCTGCTGGGCCCCACAAGAAGGATCTGCAGTCGAAGTCATAATCAGTGGTTGCAAATAACAAGTGGCTTTGTTGCATGTACAACTTAGAAACGTGAATCGGACTTACTGAAATTTCACCAGACTGACATTGTTTCTTTCATATTCCTGAAGAAGCAGTAATAGTTTCTGATCTGCAAATCAAAACAAGATGTAAGAGGAAAGAAAGACAACAAACGTACGAACACAAAAATGTTTAGATATGCTGTTTTACCTGATGTACTCAGTGTAACTCCATATGCTCCCAAAAGCACAACAAAATGATTGATGCTACAGACTGTTGGGCATTTCTTCACCAAGCAGAGAAGCAGGGACACTAATGCTTCTGAAATGGCAACAAAATAATTGTGTTTGATTTCAATAATAAAATAAACACTTAGGTTTAAGGCTTCAGGTTTGTAATTTAACCCCATTATATTCAACTCTGTACGCACCTTTAGTCTGACACCTGCTTGGCTCTTCAGTAGACTCCAACATGGTGGGCAGGAACAGAGAATGGCTGCTGGTCATCATGTGAAGGGTGGACAAAGGTATCAGGTCTTTCTGGGCCTCACTGCTATCGTACATCATTTCCAGCAGGCTGCTCAGTGTATTCAGAAAGTGCTGATCTCTGTAGCGATATCTGCAGCAGAAGAATATTTTTAGGTCATTGATTAAAAACAATAATCTGATACGATGCTCTTGAACAAAATTCTAGTAGAATGGATTTAGACAAATGTCTTACTTCAGTCCATTCTTAACAAAGCTGTTCCATTCAGACGCAGTGATGTCTTGAGCTGATGTCTGTGTAAAGAAGGTAAATTATGAAATACACAATATAAAAACCAAACACATGTGAGCAATATGTGTGAGGAACATGAACCCACTAGGAGTCGTTGCAGTCTTTCCAGGACGCTCTTCTCCTGCTCTGACGGGGCACTAGCCTGATCTTTAGAGTGACTGTAAGAGGCCATGAGGCATTTGAGGGCAGCGGTGGTGACTGACTTCCTCCAGGCTTCTTGCTCTTCTGGGCAATCAGCCAGTTTCTCTGTGATAACATCTATTATCTTCCATCTGGAACAGAAAACAACATTTAGCTCATAACTTGTGAAGCGGAAAAATCACTTATAGTATTAGGAGTTAAGTAATACCTTTCAAAACTGTCCACTTTTTGAAGAGCGTTGGGCAGACTATTAATCAAGTCCCTGATGTCCTTAATGTTTGCAGAGAGCTTGATCAGGCTGGTTACAGTTTCAGTGAGCTGGGCTCCGGAGTCTTCTGTCAGGTTTCCCAGAACACACTGGGACAATTTGGCCAGCAGTGCTTGCTTCAAGGCTTTTAGAACATCGTTTTGTACTATAAAAACACAGCCAATGAGCATAAGTGGCAATGAGAGAGAAAAAGAATGACATAAATCCTGGCTATTTGCTTTAAAACAGAGAACTGGATTTAGTACAAACCATCTTTGGGCCTGGCCGGATCCTCTCTACTTGCCACCTGTAGGTAAGTGTTGATTAGTGGAAGGAATGTGTCTGTCTGGTCTGAGAGTTTCTCCATGTTCGCTGGCTCTAGGCACCACACTTCAAAGCAGAGGCGGTGTGTGGAGCAGTTCTGCAGCAGCACAGAGCTGATGGCCTGAGTGTTTGGGCGAGGCCACTGGAGACAGTGCAGCAGCACATCTGTGTGGATGAGCTTGGCACTGCCTGGCTCACTAGACAGAGTGTGCAGCAGGAGGGCCTCCAAAGCAGGGCTGGAGCAGGACAGCAGCAGGGTCCCCAGGCCGTGGAGGTGTGCTTGAGACAGGAAGATGCTGTGGTCCTGGGAAGAATTAGCTTTAGCTTCTGTGAGAATCTGCACGGCTGCATGGCCATAGATGCTAAGTTCGGCCTGTGTGCCCTTGCTGTTGGGGGAGATTAGGCTCTCCTGGGGGAGGAGAAGCAACTTGGAGACCACCTCCCTCAGATTACAGGAGTCCATGTAGCTGTGCAGAGACAAGAGGGCCTGGAAAGGTCTGGACTGCTTCTTTGCAGCCTGGGAGCCTTTCTCTGTCAATTCCTTGAGCACAGCTTTCTCTATAGCTCCCATGTAGCTATAAATAAGCTCCAGGTGTCCCAGATCACGAAGGGTGGGGGTGCAGGTCTTCAGCAAGGCCAGAATGTCATCATTCAGCTGAGCACAAAGGTGCTTTAGTCTGACAGGGTTCAGCGTGTGATGAGGCAAAGCAGCCAACTCCAGAGCCAGAAACCACTGTTCCAAACATGGATGTTTGAAGATGGAGCCAAGTGCAGAGAGAAGGATCTAAACACAGAGGATGCCATATTAGAATCAGCAATTCTAAGTATAGCAGAATTAAACTCGATAACATCGTTCATAGTTTCATCCAAATAAAAGTCACGGTAAAAGCTGATTTCTTTCCCCAACCTGCTCTTTACTGGCTTCTACTGTGCACGACTGGTTGATTTCCAGGAAGAGGTCTGATCCTTCTTGGGACTTCTCTGCTGCTGGCTCAGAGTTTGTGGCCTCCTGAAAGCCCTGCAGCTTGCTCACCAAATCCTGAAGTATTCCCATTAAGGTCTTCAGAGGGGCCATGCCTAAGTCTTTGGGGAACTGTGCAGAAGGATAGAAAGTGTTGTGTATATTTTTACCTTAGTAACTGTAGTAACAGAGTAGTAAGCTTGTTTTGTGTTCTCACCATGCCAAGGTTTTCCACTGTGGATTTTATGTAGAGTAAGATCTGCTTGATGGCTACTGGAAACTCCGCCATCAACATGGAAGCTAGAGTTCCTTCCACATTCTTCCTGAAGGTGTCCTCGAGCAAACTGCTCGGGCCTTGGTTATATGTGGCTTTCATCAGCTCAGTGAATGATGTAGATGTTGCCAATGCCACTGAATGGCATTCAGAGGACTTGAACTGTAAAAGAAGAGAACCATTATTTTCTACATAAAGAAACTAGAAGTGTGGAAAAACCTTTAGTTAAAGAAGCTATTGATTCCATCAAAAACGGACCAGTTCCTCCCGACACTGTTGTGGTAGCCATTTGCAGTAATACTGATGAAGGTGTATGATGGAGGGATGAGGAGAAGCAGCAAGGTCTGAGGACACAAGCTCTTTATCATACTGCAGCAGAGCCAGACAGAGAGGGAGCGGCTCTCTCTGACAGTGCAGCACATCTGAAAGCACGGCAGACAAGTACTCATGTACCACCCCTGGGGAAAGAAAATACAAATACTTAACAACATATCACATAATTGAAAATGAAATACAAATAAATAAAACAATGATTTTTCCACCCATCCACAGAAATTTACAATTTGCCCCACTTGAGGCAGATTTGTTTTACCCTTGTCTGCTGGCAGTTTGTTTCGGGCTTCCAGAGCAGCGGGCACCACCACACTGAAGGGGAAGGTCTGGATAATGAGGTCTTCACTCAGAGATGGCCCGAACTCCTCCATCTCACCTTCATTACCCTCCATAATGACATCCAGCATGTCTACCACATCTAGAAACAGAGTCAGATATGTCAGGTTGTAAAATGCAAATTTCACAGACAAGCTTATATTATTCAATTTGACTCTTTTATCTTCTCACCATCTATATGTGACACTGGGATACTGGCAGTGTCGCCCTCCTGGCTACTCAGGTTAGCTTGTAGAAAAGCTGCCTCCTGAACCAGGCTGGCAACCTTATCTGTGTATGTGTACGAACTGCAAACCACTTTCACCAACACCTAAAAGGACGAGGAGTGTATTATCAGTCATAGCTACTATGTTATGATTCTGTCTAACCAACAATGTAACTGTAATAGACAGAAACCATCAGATTTAAACAAAGATGTTATGCAGATGGACTCACCCTCTCTAAAAACTGGATGACAGTCTCTTGTTGGCTTGGCTCTACTTTGTCCAGCTGATCGAGCCAGAGCTCAAGCTCAGCCCAGGTGTACTCAAACACTCCACTGTCTTTTAGCACCTGAATACAAGGCAGAAAATACAAAACAGCCATCACCATCACCAATTTGTTTTAGCAACATTGTTAGGAGAAATTTGGTAAAAGTTCGTACGAAACTCTTGCAGTTAAATATGAATAAAGATACTTTGCACATGCTGCTCTTACTTCATTAACTTCATAAATATGCAGCTTTATCACAGAAACATTATGCATGAGGTTCTTTCAAGTAATGGAAACCAGCTTTCCTAACTGCCAGGACTGAACAGCTCCCTGATGTAGCTGAAGAACCGCTAACATATAACTTGTAGAAATTATCCTGATCCTGCAATCAAATGAAATAATACATTCTCCCTAAGTTGTACCAGTACTGGGAGATGTGTTAAAGTATTCAAAAAGTCTATGTGAGCTTTTATTCATCAACTTTTGTTGATGATGTGTCTTTCTAATATATATAGGAAATAAACACTCATTGGGTCTGTTTGTCCAAATAAGGTAATGTGTGACAATGATCAATTCTCACGCCTGCCTGTTGGAAGTTTTGAATTTACTTTAAATAGCCACATATCTATGTCTCAGATATAGTGCAAGCTGAAAGCTAATGTACAGAGGAGAAGAGGAAACATCCCCTTACTTTAAGAACCAGCATCCGTGTGGAGGTTTTCAGATGGCTGCTGCTGCTGCTGACAAACATCTTGAGAAGCAGATAAAGCACTGACTTCTCTCCAGATGTTGACTCTGCATCTGCAACATCCTGGGAAACAAAAGCAATACACATTACAAACACTGCTGATCACAAAGCAACAGCGTTTTAGCAGCAACACATTTTAAACAATGATCATTGGAAATGCAGGTCTAAATACTGTAACTTCTTCACCTGTATGCGAAACCAGGAGAACTTGCTTGCAGGGAGATCTAAGGCCAACTGCAGTATCTGATACTGCAAAACTGGGGGAACTTCTTCCCTCATTCCTTTCTCTGACACAATCCCTGTAGAGGTGAAAAAAAATCAACTTTGAAGGCTTTGTCAAAGAACCAGCATCATACTCAAAACATATAACTTATACATCAACTCAATGATTTAAAAAAAAGCTTCACCTTTTAAGAGCTTGCTGAAGTCAAATTTGCACTGGCTCACCAGATGTGGCACAACTTTCTGGTAAAGACATATGACCTGAAGAATCAGAGCCTTCAGCAGGATTACCTCAGCTGTCTCTGTTTAACGTAAAAAGACAGACAATTAAACGTCTCTGCTGATCCTCTTTGTTTGATTAGAAAAAACAACATATAATAACACATTTTCTGTAAATGTTATCACCAGGCGCTTCAGTTTTATCATCTGTCTGTGCAGCACTCCCTTCAGGTTTGGTCTTTTTTTCTTCAGCATTCGTCTTTTCCTTCTTGCTGAGTGACTGCCACTTTGCAACTATGCTTGTCATATCAGGTAAAATCTGGAACAGAGCATGAAAAAGTGGAGACTTGAATTGTTTGATGTTGCATCTTTACTGTTCGTGGATTTGAAAACAGCACTTTCCTGAGCTCACCTTGCTGAGTGTCTCCCTGTACTGCTGCACCAATTCCCCCATCACATCAAGAGTGTATCCATCTGAGCTGTGCCACTCAGACTTATCCAAAAGGTGCTCTATATTCCTGTTGGCTCTTTTCAAGATGAAATTGATCATGGACAGAGTGGTGAGCTGCACTGCTGTGTTGGCCAGCTGTTGGGTACAAGAGGAGAAATTTAGAAAATATATGACTGTACATTTTTTGTATTTTGTGGTACTGCAGCTACAACACTGATGATTTTCTTTTATGAAGCTCAGTCACTTACACTGAGGCCCTGCGTGAAAAAGGCCTTGTTACAGACCGGAGGAACAGATATCACCAGAATCATGGAGAGCAGGCGAGGGAGAGGTACAACCTCACAAGTTTGGAAGATTGTGGAGATCTCTGGCTGGGCTTCATAGATCTGACATATGAATTCAAATAGAATCATTATTTTTTTTTAAAAAAAAGATGAGCTACAGCAGAAGAGTCACATAAAAATCAATGATACAAGCAAACAATACCTTTTTAAGTAACTTGACATTGTCCTGCCAAGCACTTTTGAGGCGGGGGGTGTATGAATACTGAGTCTCCTGGAAGTATCTGGCCAGTATGTCAGGGCTAACTTTCAGTACATTCACCACCAGCTCTGCCACCAATTCATCCTCAGTGGCCTGTTTCAGGCCCACCAAGAACTGAAGCAAGACAATGTTGCCAGCTCTGTGAAAAAAACAGTACAATCCTATGATCAGCTTATGGACTTTCCAGAAGAGTACAAAGTAAACTTGACACATTAATCACTTACCTGCCAGCTGTGCCAAAGCTGACATCATGAAAGCTGATACCATGCTTACGAGAGCTACACAGGTCGAGGAGGAAACTGTGAACGAGTTCCCGTACGACAGATATCCCAGCATGCTCGGAGTCCCCTACCATCTTAAAGAAAACACATAAAATTTAGATCCACAGGTTACAAAGCAGATTTTGATAAGCGAGACGTTGTTTCAACAAACCCAATACAAAAAGCGAATAACTCACTCTGCTATCATCAGTGGTTGCGTCTACAATCCCGTTCCATCTATACAGAGATGCTATGTTGGCCAAGACAGCAGGTGTGAAAAATCGCACCTTCTGTGTTTTACTTATGGCCTTGTTTAAGACGACCTACAGCAGGACAAACAACAACAAAAATAATTATCAAATCCATAAATAGGTTTTAAATGGAAACATGTGAACTGCTGAGAACTTACTCTAGACTTCAGTGTGGACAGAATCAGACTGACTATGGACATCCTGTCCTCCTTCAGACCCGAACTCAGGATCTCTGGCAGGAGTTCTGACACACACACACCAAATGAACATGTGATTAACACAGTGGAGGTAAGAGTACATTGTATGATTTTAATCCATATCTAATTTTCACCTTTGACTTCTAATATCTGTCCGACTGTGGCATTATCTCCAGACACCAAAAAGGACAGCACAAACTGGATGAAAGCCATGCGGACATCAGGTCTCCCCTGGAGAAATAACAGGGAATAATGTAAGGATACATATCTGAGCCTAGATACTCCAATACACGCTCCAACATAACTCCAACACAAGCTGAAAACTGCAAAGGCCAAAGCTACAGCACCTTCTTATCCTTCCTCTTTGCCAGTCCAGACAGAGCTTTATTGATGTGAATGTGACTGAGGACCTCTCTAGCAGCTTCGGGACCCTGAGACACCAAGGCGGACAGGAGACCGAGGCACTGACGGACAAACCTGTGCACATCAGAAAACACAACATTAGGGCCATGGGCAGATAAACTGTGCTGACATTTAAAGGCCTTGTTCTGAGGTCATTACGCCAACCTGTGGTTTTCTGAATGGAAAGATCCCTGCAGAAGTTTCATATAGCTGGAAACAGTCTTTTTCACAATAGCACTGCCGACCATGCTGAAGTGGGACAGATCACTGGCCGTCCTCAGGAGGATCATCTCCAGGCTCTCAAAGATCAGCATCATCTGTCCAGAACAAAGATTGAATTTGAGCTTTATTTGGTAAAGAACAGGTGAGTTTCATCCACAGGGAAAATGACTTCATCTTACCTCACTCTCTTTTTGCTTTTCTCCCTCCAGCAGTTTAAATATTTCTACACACTCCATAGAGATTTTAATATAACCTTCAACCACATCATACAGGTCAGGACATGGCAGCTTCCTAGAGGTTGATATGAAGGTCTCCAGACCTGCAGGCCATAAAAAGCAAGAATTAACCAGACCAAACAGAGAGAGAGAGAGAGAGAGAGAGGCAGAGAGACAGACAGAGGGAGAGAGAGAGACAGACAGAGGGAGAGAGGGAGAGACAGGCAGAGAGGCAGAGAGACAGAGAGAGGGAGAGGGAGAGAGAGACAGGCAGACAGACAGACAGAGGGAGAGAGAGACAGGCAGAGAGACAGACAGAGGGAGAGAGAGCAGATACAATATGATGCTCAAATGCTGACTGTACTAAAATGAATGGACAACAGATTAACAAATGTCTAAGTCACTAACGTGGCTTACAATCACGTGCGTGAGATATATGTGATGAACTATACACTCACCCTTCATGGCTGTGCTGGGATCCTTCAGCATGGCTTTAAAAACTGTCCCATTGAACTCCGGAACCTTTTCTTTTTTCGACGGATTGTTTGACTCCGTCGAGTCTTCACTGTGGCGCTTTTTACCCATTTTAACATCCGTAAAAAACAGGTATTACTGACTTTTATTTTTTTGTGAATTCCCTGCCATAAAAGTTCTGTCAGTTTCCCACGTTGCGGTGTAAACAGAAATCCGTCCAGCGAAATTGTCATCCGGCCGGAAACGTTTGCTGCTGAACTTTAGTTCCGCATTCTTCTGCACCATAGACCTGCTTTTCATTATAACACACATTAAAGCAAAAAGACCTACTGGAAAGATATTCTATATAATATGTGCATTATATTTAGCATTCGTCTATCATATTCTTGATCCATATGATTCATGTTTGATAATATTTTTGTAGCTGTTTCTGTCGAGGAGGTATTTGTGTTTTATGTGTGTATGTAATATATGTATGTATGTATGCATGCATTTTGCTTGAATAATCTGATGAACAAGCCTTCATGTACATTCTTTTTAGGTTATAGAGAGCCAACACAAACTTCACCCATTTCATAAACGTTACACTTATATTCTGGCATTTACCAACTAATCAATAACAAACTGCATTTTATTTTGTAGTTTAGACAAAACTGACCATGGTCTCATTTTTTGTTTTTCTATACTTTAGTTTTCAACATGCCTTGTTTTAGTTTCACTCAAGCATAATTTTGGGAAAACACAGATTTTGCTGAGACCATGTAGACATAGTTGTGGCTTAGCTTTGTAGCCTATTTGAAGAGTATGTGGTTTACAACCAAAGTGCAGCCTCTTCTTCCGTTATCCTTTCAACAAACAGGCACTGCCACACCAAATCTGAAAGCTGATGTCAAACTTATAAATGTCCAATGTTGTTCAGTAAAACATTTGATAAGACAAGTTTTTCTGAAATATAAAATCTATTTTTCTCAAGCCGGGATGATCTTTACATTGCGATATGGCAGTGTCTCTTGGCATGCAATCACTTATTTATGAGATCTTCATGAAATGGGAAAATTAAGCAGCTTGTCTGATGAATGCACTCAAGGCTCAATTAGAAAGTCTAACATCTTCAGGAAGTAGGCTGCTGTATTATGTCTAATTAGGCTCTATTTTTGTGATTGCTGAGAAAGGCTTCAACGAGATAATTTATTGGAATGAACTTGAATGTGACAACAAACTTTTCTACTCAAAAAAGAATGGCATCATAAAATCTAAAATCAGTTTGTGTCCTTGTGAATAACTTTACTCTCTTAGTTGTAATTTGGCAATATGGCCACCAGGGGTCACCTTTGCTTGGTTTGAAAACTTTGGAGCGATGCACAAACTTTGCACTGAAAGCTGACTTGCAGGTAGATTTGCATTACAGCAGCTGTCCAGAGTATTCAAGATGCTCAGACAAGCAACATAATGCAACATGTTGTATGTAGTAAGGTAGTTTATTGCCTCCAGATTCACAGTGTTTAGACATATTTAAGCTCCACAGTGAGCCTGGGCCTGCAGGCTGTCTGCTATTGTCTGGGATGTTACTTGGATTCTGGTGATTTGATTACAGCTCAGTGCTCTGCAGGCTATAAAACACATCTGCCTGTGGTACAGAAACCACCAAAAACTACTTTAACTTTTGGAATAAAGGCCCTAAACTGGGCAAATGTGGCTCCGCCTGTGATACAATACACTCTGAGCTATCTGCGATATGACAGGGTGTGGCTTTGTAAAACTTCACTTTGAGCTCATGCTACAGTTTTCATAATTTAATTACACATCACAAGCTAATATGCTGTTTACCAAACTCTTTTTTGGGACATATAGCACAAAAAGATTGGTACCCATTCATTAAATCCCAAACTCCCCAGTGCAGCTTTTAACGTTTAATTTTTCCTTATAAGACGGAATGAGACCCGGTCTGGCCTTGCTTCAAGTCTCATGGTATTCCTGAAGGTGCACAAGCTGAAAATGTGACAAGATTTTTTTAAAAACCTGACTCCTAAAACATTATAATCCAAGAGTTCTGATGCAACTTAGCCAAAAAGCCATCAGTGGTTTGTACACAGCTACTGAATGAACGGCATATTTAGTGAATGAATGCCTGCAAGGCATGGCAAAGCAGATTAAAATATATCTTTAATCATGGTGCAGAGATGCAAAACTGTCCTAGATAATATAGAAAGAACTGACACGAAAAATGAGCAAAATATGATGCTGAAACAGAAATCTCTGAAAACTCTGGAATCATTCATGTGGAGCTAAAAACACACAGCATGATACTGGATGATAATCTGGCCTGACAGTTGAACCTGACCTGTCTTTCAATTTGTATGTTTTCCAATTTGCTTACAGCATTCCTGATCATGGTTTTCATCAATGAGAAATGTATTACAGTGACATTTATCAGGTTTTGCTTACTTCTTGATTCTATATTTGCAGAAGCCCATAATGATGAGCAATCCATATAAATAATACATTTTTACTTTTTTAGTAAACAGTGTTAATAATGAACTAGCGTTGAGGTCCACAGTGTTCCCGTTTTCTGGGTTCTACACATTATTTTTTCATTTTGCCGAATCCTGCAATTCCTGCAGCTGTCCAGGGTGCTGCCCAGTCCTATATTTAAGGTGGAAATGAGGAGCTCTCTGTCACTGAGGTCTGGCTGAGGAAGACTCTGGGGTCAACACAAGCCTGACATGGCTGGAACTCAGCATAGTTTTCTGTATGTTCAAATTTATGACAACAGCAGCACAACGAAAATACGAAACTGACTTTTTGATAAGAATTCAGGGATTATGTGATGAAGTTGAGTTAGATTTGTGTTGATACGCAGCAAGCTGGACTTTGTTTTCACAGTGAGTAAAGTGCTGATACTGTGACACTGGCTACAGTTTTAGCAGGATTTTTCTTAATCTAACAGTTTATTTTTATCTCAGAGTTTGGGCTGAAACTGTTACTCTTCATCTTGAGAAGGACACCTGTTTTAAAGCCTGATGATGGGAGAACATACTCTATAAGCTGTTGTCCACCCTGATGACTTTGGGCTCTCTTCAGTGTCTTAATGCTCTTGGATACAGGCTCTAAACCTCAAGGTTTGGCTATTTAATGCATGAGAAAAAATATCTGCCATGCTGCCTCTTTAGGACCTGCTGCTGAAGTGCTCTTGCAGTGGGACCAAGCCATGAGCTGGATGAGAGAGGAAGCAGGAGTGGCACAGCTATGCGAAGCCTTTTCCGGTCCATAAATGCCATGTTTATTTTTGAAGTTCTGGCCTGGTGTGCACCACTTCTCTTTTAAACAAAATGGTGGGTGTATAAAGCCTGTCATAATGATGACAGGGATGGTCAGGCCTTTATAGCCCTGGGATGTAGGAGCAGGATGCTCACTAGTTCAAAGAGGCTGTAGCCACGTGTAGCTCAGGCAGAGTGATCTTGTCAGCAGAAAGCCAAACTTCTCTTTTTGTAGTGGAAAAGAAGCTATTTAAGTCATTGCTGTCCTCCATCAGACAATGTGCTACACTACTCAGCACTGATATTTGATGGAAAAAACATTTCAGTGCGGCAATTGAAAAGCATAATTTTGCTGAACACATTGACATCGATGTTTTTATGAGTTATTATTTTTTTAAGTTTTTATTACAAAGATTTGGAGATTTCCATTTCTTTCACATAAAAACACAGTTAAAGATTAAACAGGTTTTCTCTGTCCTTTCAGTGGAACTGTAAATCACAAGGTTATGTACTATACTTATGTATTTACTTCCTCTATTACGATGCCAGTAGCGCAACTGGGCCCGGATAGAGACGCTGGGTGGTTTCCAAAGAGTTCTTTTCCACAGCTGAAGCCACTTTACCATGCCTGTTTTCACCACAGTCCACCACAGGCCCTTCTGTGAGGTTGCTGCACTTCCGTTGTGTGCCTCTCAGAGCCTCTCCGGCCCTCGTCACGATAACACTCCAGCCAACGCTGCTGAAGGATCAAAGATCACCCCACGCCTAACAAACAGCGAGACACTTGGCCTATCAGAAACATCTGGGAGTGGTTGGTTGCAGCTGTTGGTGCATGCCCACACCCCTGCAACAATCAGGACGCAGGCCAGATGTGGAGATCATCTCACGTAAGGTACAGATGTTTCTGTTCCTCACAGTCACTCACCACAAGGAGAAGTAGGATGCTTTCTGAATTCCTATTAAATTTAGAATGTTTGTACTGCACCCGGATTGGGTTCACTGCCTCGGGATATGCCACCGGCTTGTGGGTTGTCACTATTCAGCAATGCTGATTGAAAACAGTGCTGCTTGCAATATGTTTTTTGGAAAGCAGTGCAAAAAAAGTGTTCTTTTTTTTCAACTGCACGAGTGTGAACCGCTGTGTATCACCTTGCCTGACCCTGCTGGTGATACAGAGGCGAGAATGTTGCTCATACTTTTTACACAATAAGCAGCTTTATTGCAGTTGTAGAGATGTGCTGCTTACATTTGGTGCTTGTTGAAGTCATTTTATGTTTACCGCAGGACACTTCATAACGTCCCATAACCTCTCCATGTCAAATCCCAGCAGCTGCTCCACTAGATCATAGCTGTGATCCAATGTGGAAGAAATATTCAAATCATGTACTTAAGTAAAAAGTAGCAAATCCACAACAGAGAAAAACTCTGTAATTAATGCAACAGAAAGTCCAAAAGCCATATGAGGGTAAAAGTAAACTGTAAATATGGTCCTTGTTACAGTTTGGTGCATTAATGTGTCAGCTGGTACAGCAAGTGCTTTTTTTTTTTTTACTAATTTATACAGTGTTGGGTAGCTCAGTCGAAGGCGATGCATCTTATTTTATGAGCTGACGAATTTTTATGTTAAATTTTTATCTGCAAGGCCAATAAGCACAAAATGCAGTGGAGTGAGAAGTAGCCTACGATATATCCTTCAGAAATGTAAAGTAGGAAATATAGTTGCACATTCTGTTTCACTAACTTTCAGCTGGAATTGATTTTGGATGCTGACATTCAGGGAAGGTGTTTGCTGTTGAGTTTATACGTACATTAGGGATTCAAGCACTTTAACTATTATTACATTGGTTTTGAGGGAAATTTTCTCACAGTATTTGAACTAATTTGATCATTGAATCATTGCATCATATAAAATGAATCTGCCATTACACTCAATAAACTAAATTGTTTGAGGAAACTTGCCCGAAGTCACGCATGGTGCAATATCCAATGAGATATGAACACGGAACATAAAAAGTGGCTTTGTGTCAGTGTCCAGTCTCGTACATGATGCATTCAAATGCACCGCGGAGATGTAAAGTTAATGACACATAGACATGAAGACACCTATTAGTGATTGCGGAGTTGACATATTAACGCACTGGATATAATGTTAATACCAGAGCTGAGACGGTCTGGAGAGAGTCTTCCGCTCCTGCCGGCTCCCTGTGGTGATTAGAAAAACACTTTGGTGGATATTACACCCTGTTATTCTATCCCTCTGCTGTCTCTGCCTGTTCCCTCTCTCTGCGCACCATTAAAACAACATCTTTGGCCCAGACTCACCGAGCATGACATCGGAAGTAGAGTTTAGTACCCTCACCGTGACCCCCCTCCTCCTCCCCATCCTCATGAATGAAATGGTTTTGTTCTGTACATCAAAGCGAGGTCTTCTGTTTATACTGGCTTTTACTTTCTGTATATCTCTTCCTCAACTCTTCCCCTGCAGTGTAAGCACGGCGAGTTCGAGCCGCCTCGCAAGACCGTGATAACATCGGTGCCCTTGATATGCATTTGTTTTTAGTCTCGAATTTAGATGATCCCCCGTCGTCGAAGTCCCATGTCTGCACTACTTCTTCTGTCTCTCTGCCATCAGTCTGTCCTCCAGCTGCCTGGTGGTCTTTCAAGTGGAACCATGCCTATAACCAAAGGCCTTTAAATCTCAGGGATGGTTACCTGTCAGAGGATGTCAGTGCAGAGGGTTAGTTGAATCCTGCTCTCATTACTCCTCAGGGCCTTGTTCCACATATAAGTCAGTAGGCTGGTGTCGGACAGCAGGTAAATGACGAGAGTTAATGGGGTTTTCTCCAACATCAGTCAGCAGGTGTGACACAGCAGATCGTTGTGAGCGACTTTTCGGTGAGAGTGTAGTGTTTAATTATTAACCAATCTCTTGTCTAGTAGAGGTCACAGGGAAACTTATCATTTGAATGTGAGCCATACTTTTTAAAATAATTTGTTTCTTCCTTTCATGTTAATTACAACTTCACACAGACCACGAGGTGAAGTGTAATAAAATCTAGAAGTTTTTATGATAGACAAAGTTCACATTTCCAGTTTCTAAACTTGCTTGCAATTACACTGCAGTTTTAAGCTTTTGTGTGTTACAGTACAGCCCAAAGATTGGACAACTGGTAAGGAGACCTCCGGAGTGTCTCCCTTCCCTGGCAGATGTTTTGGGTATAACCAACAAGAAAGAGACCACAGCGGAGACCAGGATGGGATCAAATCATTCAGCTTGTTTGGAAGTAGCCGGGGATCCCTCATAAGGAGATGGAGGAAGTTGGTAGCAAAAAGGATGTTTCCACCACATGGCCAGCTCCAGTGGATGAATGATGGAGTGGATGAATGAATAACAAATGCAATGGTGTAATGAAATATCACTTAAGTTGAGCAGGTCTTGTTTGTTTAAACTGTTCTTTTTGGGGTAATTGGACAGTAATTTCCAACATGCACAGAAGCCGGACATGAAGGAAACTAACTTCTGAACTTGTAGTGGTTCCTCTGGAATATGTAGGAGGAAGAAGAAGGAAGAGTCATTTAGTTTTCTTTTGTTGTAAGCATGTGAGTTGAGTTACAAATTGAGTTCCAAACTGCATCAAGCATTTGTTGAGTGACTGCTTTTCTTGTCTTGCTTTTAGTTGATTCGAAGCAAATACAAAACACTGATTGAGCTCTGGTAACTATGACCCTACTGACACACAGAAGCCATGTGCCGTCTCCCATATTGCATCCTGAGCTTCCCCCACCCTTCTTTGATCACACAGCCATTTTATCTCTTTCGGCAGCCTCGCCATTTGTTAATTATCTGGCTACAGGCGTGGGCTCTAGGTTCCTGAACTGATGAGTCAGAGAATAAAATGAGTCCCTGCGCTTCGGGCCGAGGATCTGGGTTCAAAACCTCAGCAAATCATCAAAGGGTACTAACGGGATGTGGTTATTTACTATATCTGAGGTTATAAAATAATTTCTTTCACCATTAAAATGATTATACCGGTGTATTCATCTGTGATTTTTCTAATGTAAAACCTTGCCTGTGTATTTTTAGTTGTGGGCTCAGCAGCTGGTTTATAGAGAGCTACTGATTATAGTGTTTGTGCAAACCAAAGCACATATGGCTTTGACAGTATCGTAGCTTGCTCTCTTCTCGAACATCTGTGCATGACTAACACAGAAACATGACATCCTGATGTAGGATCTTCCAGCGGGCCATATCTTAGATTTACTCCCCATCACTTTTATACTCCAGCCCTCTACTCAAGTGTGCAATGGATTTCAATGGGCTTACAATTTAGCTTTGTTCTTAAACTCCTGACAAGCATTTCTTATGTTTCCCAAGATGGACTTATTTTACACAACAGTCTGTGTTGCATGCTATGGCAGTTTTCACTTGGATGATTTAAAGTCATAGATCATAACTGACCAGCTGTCCAGACTTCAGTAAATGAATGTGCACGGTCACAGCTGTGTGTTATTGCCCTTTGATGTCACTGTATTCCTGAGATTCTCACAGTATGAATATGAGGTAAGATTCCTAGATTCAGCTGCTGAGCCCGGCCAGTTCAAAAATATAAGTCTTTATAATTTGAAGGCTTTGCCCCAAGGACGAATAAGGCAGAGCGGTGAAGCCCATAGAAAGTTGTTTTTATGCCATTTATCACTCAAGAGCATGAAGGAGCCAGATGAGATGCCAGCATGATGTTTTTTTAGTTGTAAATAAATAAATCTTACGGCTCAGTATATTTAATTCCCTCTGATGGAGCCAAATGAGAGACTTTTCATTCAAGCTCTTTTGGGGATAGTTAGATATACAATGATGTTGCCAAACAGGCTGCAGTGTTTTGTGTTTCAGAAACATTTTCACCATGTTTTTTAAGGGTTTTTATCTGCACCAATAGATTAGTTCCCTTTTCACACCTAAAATCATGTATAATATAGAAATAATATGAAAAACATGTTCAACTTATACACACTTTTATCACAGCTGTATCATTAAATTCCTGTTTGTGCTCCTGATTTTTCTATCAAATACAAACAAAAACCTGTGAGCATGTGCACATTTGTGGACTTGTGGAATTCGAATTACTGAAAATTTATGACAGCCAAGGATGAGCAGAAGCACAGTAAGTGTATTGGACCATAGAGCAGGATGTTGACCCTACCAGGCTGGAGAGAGTTTGGAAAACCCTGAGGATGAATATAGCTCTTCTGGCCGATAGTTTTCCAGCAGCTTCCGTTGCTTTCCATCATCATGAGTGGAAGCTGGTGAGGGATGGTCTTTACTTAATTGTCCAAAAAAGATGCCTATTTCCAGCGTACGCTTCCTCGCACAAATGGCCAGATGCACTTGACATCTTATCCCATATTCCTGTCGGGGCTTCTGCTCATAGCTGAGTGATTATGACAATAGCACTTCCCTCAGTAGCCATGCACCTGGTAGAGAGTCTGCGGATGCCAGGATCCACATGGGTCTTTGGAAAACAACACAGTCTGGGCTCAAAGTAGGCTTCATATACAATTGTGTAGTTGTTACAAGAAGACATAGATTACTGGTAACGATGAAACTTCACAACAAAAATATGGGAACAACTGAAGAAGCCATCAAATGTAATTGGTTGAGTTAATCAATGTATTATACATTTATAGGGATGCTGAAAGCAGACAGCTAGAAAATAACAACAGAAAATGATAAACTGGAACCCTGCAAAATAACATGATGATCTACAGCTTCCATGTTGCTGTTAAAGAGATTTTTTTCTAAGAGTAACATAAAAAACAAGATATGACAAAATCCTGTTATATGTGTTAAACTTAATGTATTTAATTCAGAAAGCTGTTTATGCATCTTCATAAGGAACTTTTTTTTTTTTTTTTTGACCATTTCTAACTATTCAGTCCTGTTTCTTGTTATATGAATGTTTTCTCATGAGCACGACCATATGGATCATCTGACCCTTGGACGAATTGTTGGTGAAGTTGGCAGCCTTTAGGGTTCATACCTTACCCTCAAATATATAACAAAACAGCAATCTTTGCCCATACAGTATATCCGTTCTGAAAACAACCACAGTATAATATCCGGCTGATATCTTTAACAAGAAAATATGAGCTTGGACCATCAGTGTAAAAGCTCAGAGGAACCTCTGGCAACCTCTGGTTCATGTTGAGCATAATGAGCCTGACACCTCTCCTGGACGCTGGTTCT
The DNA here is from genome assembly GCA_037975185.1 of Centropyge bicolor. Taxonomy (NCBI): domain Eukaryota; kingdom Metazoa; phylum Chordata; class Actinopteri; family Pomacanthidae; genus Centropyge; species Centropyge bicolor. Next base: position 1,590,745 of record JBBMOC010000039.1, on the reverse strand, counting down.
CACATGGACCTGGTTTTAAAAGGTTAACTATTCATGGATATTCATAATTGTGCTTTTCCTGTTACCTCAGGCAGGGTCAATGAATACTTTGTTGCAAATCTCTATTTACTTTTCAGTATTGATCAACTCATGTGTTGATGTTGATTGACAGGTTCAGAGGAAATGGTGAAATATGATGACTTTTGCTCCCCATGCTATAAATACAGGAATATAATTTATTGGCGATAGGAGGGTGTGGGTCATTTATGTTTCCTGTGGAACCAACCGAAAGCTTCGCATCTGCCAAAGAAAATTATCACAGCAACTGACTCATGGCAGAGAAAAATAGTTTCCACGGTTATATATTATTTCAGTTTGTTCTGTCAGTCCATCTGCACGATGCTTTGAACGAGCTCCCTGTTTCAGTCATGTTGGCTGTGATCTGCTCGTGTGGTCGGGACATGCTGTCGTAGCAGAGAAAGAGTGCAGTGGTAAAGAGATGAAGGAATTTACCCAGGTTGCTCTGTGCTGACCCTGATGGTGATCTTTCATTTCAATGCCAAGGCTTTTTGCTATGGTGTGTTTCAGAATGACGGACCAAGCAGAGTCAACTGAACTTTCTCAACTGACAGCATTGTGAAGTGCAGAGTAATGGGATTAGAGGCTTTTTTTTTCTTTCCTCAAAGAAACGTTTGCTTGAGCAATTTAATTGTTTTGGAAATTCCAGGGCATCCCTCTCAATGCTGTGCATTCCTCTCCTGCAGAACAGAATGCATTCCTGGAGAATAAAAGTGATCTCCATCAGAATCAGTTAGACTCCCTACAATGTCTGAGGAATTTCGTCCTGCAGGAGAACGACGTGCTCCACTGTGTGATTGATAGTGTATTAATTAGAAAGCATTCACAGTAGACAGCCCAAAAGCTTTGGTTTTTTTGAAGTGGGTGTCATTGTTATAAGGCAGACAGACTGCTGTTAACTGGAGGAGAGCCTGAAGCAGATCTGATGTGTGCAGTATTCAGAAGTAATGAAATTCAAAGGATAAAAAAAAATGTTACTTTTTTAATATATTTGGATGTTTCAATACAAATACTTACAGTTGGAGTAATTGAATCGATTTATATTCACTATGAGTTGCGGAAGCACCCAAGGTTAAATTTACAAATCACATTAGAGCTGCATCTTCCAGCAAAAGAGAAATCCCTTTGCTGACATGCCGAATTATTCTCATTATTCTCATAATTATTCTCATGCTCTGTGGACCTTTTAAGCAGAGTTCAGTTCCACTCCTCTAGCTACAAGAAGAGCTCTTTTCTGCATGGCTGTAGGGAAAATGCTGGTTTTATTGATTTTCTTATCACTTCTATATTTTTGTTACTTCTCGTGAGACTGTTGTCAAAAACTTCATATGTAGATTTATTCTCATTAACTGCAGCTCTTCATTTGATCCTATTTGGATATCAATCTCTCAGACCCCAGTAAAATGCAGTCATTACTCCGTCTGACAATCTTGAATTAAATCCTTTAATATCAGGAGTCTTTAAATATCAGAGGTGTGATCCAGTTTGAGGAGGGATTAAAGATAAAATTCATTATTTGACAGTCTTTGTTTGCCATTTATCCATAATCTTAATGCTTGGTCTGTTTTGTGTTGCATTCACTTGCCCTCAAAAAGCCTTGTTCACTTGTACAAAAAATGTGGGATTTTCTCACTGTGCTTTGACAACCTGCCTCTGAACAGGATGTGGAGTGTCCAAGTTTGACCAGTTAAATACAGGAAGTGTAAAAGATCCACCAACAAACAACAAAACGGGCCCAGAAATACAGGGTGCAGAGCCAATAGCTGTTTTTGCAGCAGCATTAAACTGTTCAAAGGTGGATTATTTTTTCCCGTCCTGTCCAGCAGATGGTCAGATTTGGCCCGTCCACATACAATATGTAGGAGAAAAACAAAGGCGTCGCAGGCAACTTACTGGCTTTGTCGTGAGAGAAGGCATGAGAAACACAATACTGTTGTGGTTAGTCGGACTCTTTTTCAGCCTTTTTTAATCCACAATCTCAGAGCAGGCCGGGTCTTTGTCAGCAAGAATCTGCTTTGTATTTATAGAGTCACACTGATTCACACCTGGGGCTTACTGAGCACGGCCACAGCTTTCCTCAAGGGTCCTCAGCACTAAATGTCGATGCTGTTACGCTTTGCCTCTTGTGACATTCTTCAAATCAACGCTGTGCAGGTTTTTACCTTCTGATCTCTTTAGCAGTGAAAATACTCCTCTGTCTTCTGTTACACTGTGAGAGCGCAGTTTATAATTCGAAGAGGGTCGAGGAGAAGAAATATCTACGGCATGTTTAAGTGAACAGTTGTGAGAGAGCGAAGGAAACAGATTTTCCTGGTAGCTCAGACAGAAAATAATAAAGTTTTCAGGCTTGGCGTCACAGGGAGCCTTGACCCAGCAGCAGCAGCAGTGACAGCAGGATCACCGCTGCAGGCGCTCGCAAAGAAGCAGGATCCTTCACATGCATTTATATAGTATGTATCGGCCCCTTTCATGTTTTTAAATGCATCTGCAGGATAAAACAGATATTGAACATGAGGCAAAGCGAGCCGACGTTTAGTTTTATAAATTGTTAATCTGCTTGATCTGGACTCTTATATATGCAACAAATATAGAATTTACAGCGACCATCACCATCATCATCTGCACTAACTCATTAAATATACCACCATGGTAGACTGGAGACCGCCTGTTTTTCTACCTACAGTAAATTTAGATTATGAATATCACATTCTTTGAAATATAATGAGTCTGTGGGACACATCAAGAAGAACTTAATTTTTTTTTTCTCTCTTTACGTGAAAGATTTATTGCTGCAATTTTTGGAGTCAGGAAGCAGCGGTAACACTAAACAGAAATCTATAAAAGTTCTTTTACATCATGATTAACCAAAACATGACGAAGAGCTGGTACTCCCAGAATTATTCTTAACCAAATGAAAACCACCTGTGCACTCAATATCAAATATCCTTTGGAAAGGATCCCACAGTGTAGGTCTATATAAGGTATGTGGACGCATACAGTACATCCACAGTGCACACGGATACTCTGCATGCAGCTGTGCTTTAACACAGAGCTACTGAAAATACTCAACTTAAATTAATCAAGCCTTGATCTCAGGTCTTCTCTTACATCAAGTGTGTGATGTAAATTTCTTTAGAAGCACAATTAATGAAAGCCAAAGCTCATATTTCCCCAAATGCACAGCAATCTGGAGGAAATGATCCACCAGTGCTTCTGGTTAATGTTTTGTCTCAATCACAATCTACATGAGACCTGTGCTCTGCTCTGTGCTTTCTCCCTCAAGTATTCTTCACAGTCCACCTTCAAAACAGGGCTAATTAAAGACTATGTATACCATGACTATATATACAGTGTATACGGTGCATTGCGTTTTAATCCAGGCTGTAGCAGAGCAGCAAGGCTTAATCGGTATTCACACTGAGGTCTGGTGAATATTTACATTTAAGAAACATATTGATCCTGACCTTTGACGCAACAAACTCTGAGTGTGTTGAGAAATTAAATGTGTGTTTTTTTTTTTGGTTTAGGTAACATATTTGATTTTACAGTCTAATATCAGAAAAAAATATTAGACTACTGCAGAAGAAGAGTATTTTTTTTTCCATGTTGAGCTTAAGTTTAATCATCCTTTTTCTTTTGTATTCCTAAATGACAATTATCTTGAGGACCAAATATTTTCTCTCTGTGTTGTGTATCAGCTCAACAGTTTGAGATCATGCCCTGTTTTGGTAATTTTTCTTGTCTTGATACAGTTCAAATTGGTACATTCTCTAAAGAGCAAAACAGTACAGTCCTTTTATTTATTTATTTTTTATTTTTTTACCGAAGTCACAGCTGCAAATGCGAATGAGTTTGGAGTGTAAAAAACACAACACAGGCTTCAGTGACCTGTGGGTCAACAGCTAAACTTTAGCAAAATGCATATTTAATGACGGGAAGAAGATATGAAGAAAATCACAAGTAGTATCTCCTACCTTAAAACTCTCTGGTAGGAAGATAACTGGATTCACTCCCTGTGTATTAATATTGCTTGGGGCAGCTTGGTTATAATGTGCTTAATCTCATTTTATTACACCGTGTATCAGGTTTGATGCACTTTTGTTCTGGTTGAAATGAATTCTTACAGCAAAGCAGCCTGTCACACACTTAACTGTAATCTTGATTAAACTCGATCTGTTTATTATTTCTTCCATGGACTTTCAGCACGGCTGACGGAGCCAAGCTCTGCGGTTTCCCCTCTAATCCATGGTCAAATGTCACTAAAATAGCCATCGCAGAGAAATTACTAAGACCACAACCTTGTGATGTGGACAGCATCTAACCTCAAAGTAGAATTGCAGATTTATCCGCCATTACAGTACCTTGTTTTTTCTACATCCAGGGGATCCTATGACTCATGGTAGCAGTCGAGATGCTCTCAGTCGGTGAAGATGAGGCAATGAACCCAGTGGATCCTCCTCACTGGACAGTCTTACGCATGGAAAGAAGGTATTAAAAATTAATTGAAAGTGTGAAGTGACCTTGGGTAAAATCCATGGGGATTAAGTCTTAAGATGTGGAGAGTGACTGACTTTCAAACCAAAGGTTTTTTTTTTATGGAACTAATGTGCCGATGCCAAATGAGCAACAGATGCTCCTCTGATGTTTTGATGCAATTTATCCACAGTCCCATACCAAATCTGCTTGTCTTTTTAAAAACACCAACAGATGCATCAGATATAATATTGACATTTTCACCTTTCCCTATCTTCATCTTCCATCATTTATCAGAAGCAGAATAGATAATTCTGTCTTGTGAATATTTTGCCTGATGAACACGCTGTCAACAGGATATTTGATAATCCATTGTCTTGTCAACAAGCTGTGTTTGTGGTCTTGATTTTACGCAATGCAGACATTTAAAAACCAAACCAAAAAAAAAAATGCAATAAAGAATCATCTTGATAATACAAGCAATTCATCACTTTCTTTGCTTAACAAACACGGCGTGACTGCACAGAAAGTCATAACTTGATAATATGAAACAGTCTGACATGTTATCTAAGGAATGAAAACATAAACAACATCCTTTTGTTTTTTGTCATACATCTTATTACTCTGACATTTATTTCATATCTTTAAGACTCCACATCTTTGTCTTCTTACTTGGTCTCATGCAAACTGTAAGCATTATTGTACGCACTATTTAACTTTATTACTCTTTGGTTTCTTTGCACTCTAAATCACAGCGATCATATGAAGAATATAACCGAGCACGATGTCATTTCAGTTTGTTGTCTGTCTCCCACAATAAGTGACATTTAAACATAAGGGACAGATGACATGGATGATTCCCTGTGTAGGACTGAACCTGCAGGCTATTCTGACTTTGCAAAAAAAAAAAAGTGTCATCTGATTTTGTGTGTGTGTGTGGATCAGGGTGTGTGTGTGTGTGCCTCCTTTTCCCTGCTGTCACGCTAATAATGAGTTGGTGCCAGAGCTGGAACTCATTCCACTTGGTGATACAGTCGTTCACGGAGCGAGAGTGAGGAGACATAACTAGGTTACTTGGATGGGAAAAATGGTTTAGCCAGCAAAAAATATTTAAATTGTAGTTGGGATGACACTGACCAAACTTGTTATTTTAACTTTAATTTTTCATGAACAGGACAAACAGAATGATACAACTATGTCTGTACTGTTCGCACTGTCACTACAAAATAAAGCCACTGTATTTGGCTAATATGATTTTGTCATAAATCAGATGACTTCATTTTGTTTTGCCAAGGGTGAGTCAGTTGTTAAAGATGTTTCTTTAACGATAACAACCAAAAATCAACAAACTTACAAAACACAGTGAATGAAAGCAAGATGATCAGTCGCATGCATTCGCCCCATTTATGTCAACTGTTTCCCAACAATAAATATGACTGTTGACACAGCTGGGCCCCTCCGTTGTTCTCCTGTTTATAAGCTCTAAATACAAAGTGACAAGGGTTTAATAACTTTCAGAGCCTTCCTTGATTGACAAGAAAGAGAGAGGCAGAGTCATGGCTCCGGCACCATTACAGATAAAAGCAGAGCTCCTCTTGGGAGTCGGCTGGTGATGTAGGCTACGCTCGTTTAAAGAGTCACAAGATGTGAGGAAACGTTAGGGGCATCCACTCTTCTCTAGACGTAGACGAAAAATACCCCCAGGGGATTTCTTGACTTCCGACATCTGAGGGAAAACATTGTCTGTAGTGATAGCGAGGTCTTGCGTGAAGTCATATCCTCAGATGGCACCTGAGAGCATGAAATTACCAGTTAAACAGGAATAATATAAATGAGTAATTCTGAAGATTTGTACTATGATTTGCCTCCAGCAAAGTTCCCATTAACAGGAACAAATTGTGGTCTTGAAATTAATCCTCCGTCTCTTTATTTATGTCAGAATGATGTATGGTGCTGCATTCTTTGGTTGTGTTATTCCAAATGAGCCTCATGGGGAGAATTAAAACAAATTAATAAACAAATAAATGTAAATGCTGCAACTTTTTTTTTTTTTTTCACTGATGCTCCACATTCAGAGCTCCACTCCACCCAGTTTAAAACCACAGAAATGCGTTGCCAGATGCATAAAGCACCACGTTTGGACACCAGCTAGACTTTTTTCAAACTTGGTCACATTGTTTTCAGGTTTATTAAAACCTGTTTAGCAGCTCTTTTGCTGAGCCATGTGCAGCTCAGCAGGTCGGTGATTTACACTTCCCTCTTGCAGAGGATGGTGGCACCAAAGTTCAGGAATAACCTGGCTGAGCCGCCTGCAGTCTGTGTGGCTCCTTGTGGCAGCAGCAGCAGCAGCAGCAGCAGCGCAGACGAGAGGAGCAGGAGGTTTCACTCCATCACGTGTTGAATAAATTAGATTTGGAGGAGGAGGAGGTTCACAGTGTTTGTTCCAGCCAGCGTGCTGCAGCACTGAGACTGAGAGCAGACAGACGGACTGTGGATGAGTTGAGAGCGTCTATCTGGAGAGGACGCGAGGAAAGTTTGACAGGACATAAGTTGCTGTTTTACTTTTTTTTTTTTTTTTTAGGTGATTTTTATCTGGCAAGAATTTGGAGAAACCTCAATAGGGATTGTTGCAAAGAAAGAGTTTGCATGCAACGAGGAGGGGGGATCTCTACAATCACTGGCAAAAGGAGGCGCGTTTCTGAATCCTGACATGGATGTAACTCTCACTCTGGACTTCGTAAAGGAATACTGAGAGGAATTTGGACGTCTCGGAACTTCGCCTTTCAAACACAAGCAGAGCAACAGATGAATGTGAGTATCCATCACGGCTCAGTCTCAGATCGGCTCTCTCTCTCTCTCCTCACATTCAACCTGATGCCCTGAAGTTGTCCATCAGTGCGCTTCATCCATCACTTTTTCTTTCACTTGTCTGATATTTAACACAGTTTGCAAATGATTCTGCCTGCAGGGGATTTTAGTGGAAGGATAAACTCACACATGGCTACTTTTTTTTTTCAGAGACCGGTTTCCAGCTCTTTCATGCTCAGACTTCAAATGTTGCAATCTGGTCTATTTAGCTGTAAAAGAAATAATGTGCTACAAAGTTATAGAAACAGGCCAAACAAGTCGTTTTATAGCTACTATTTCTGCAAAATGAAGGGCATCTTGTGTGCAAGTTTACCGCTTTTATACTGAATATTTTACATGCAAAAAAGCTCATTAAGGATTGTGATCATGTTATTAAGTTTTTGCATGATTTCATTATTTCATTTGTGTCTTAACTGTAGTGTTTTTTGGGCTCATCATTGAAGAGAGTCAAATATTTGACCTGCACGCATCCCTTCAGATTAATCAACCTCTGGAGTTATTGTCCTCAGAGTCTTGCTGCTGAGCCTTTGTGCCTCCCCAAAGAATGATCCACATGTGGGCACAGTTATTGTGTTGGCATACTTGTGTTCATTGACCGTGAATAGGTGTTCCTTTCCCTCAATTAATGAATTAATTAAGTCTCCACTGGGTTCCATCAGGCACCACTTTAGTTGTGAGAGAGTGAAGGTTGTCATGGTGCAGCCCAGTAATTAAGAAGCTTTTTTATGACTTTAGACACAACAAGGAGTTGAGGCTCCTCCTTTCTGTTTTCTCTCACCACCACCAGTCATCAGTCAGAGGAGAAGTCCTGTTTTCAGTTTAACTTGCGTGCCACATCTACACTTGTTGTGTTAGGAAATATTCAGTGACACTGTGGCTGCCAATCTGTGACCACCCCTACATATATCCAATTATCAATCCATGAATCAATTTGAAACTTTAAGTGATCTGTTTTTCTTTGTTGAGGTATCACAGGGAAATTCTAATGTGTGCCACTTTTAAGACTGGCCTGGGTTACATAATGTATAACTCACTGAGAAAACAAACAAAGAAAAAAAAAAAAGGCAGCACTGATGGATAAAACCAAAATGTCAACCTCCACAGCTTTTATAACAATCCAAGGATTATGTCATGAACCTTCAGCTCAGCACATGAAGTAATGATTTAACTAGTCTTGTCTGTAGCTTGCATATGCTGTTGATGAAGCTGGTGTTCCAGACTCCTAAAAAGGAATGAAAAACACAAGATATGTTTCTCCCAGGATGGCCACACCAACGCCACCCAGAAAGTTTCTTGCTGACTTACATTTCTGAAAATTGCCTGGCTGGAGTCGCTGCGGTTTTGCTCATCTCCTTCCAGTGTCGTCACCAGTAAAATAAGTCAACTGTGCATCAGTCATGGCCTTGAAGGGTGTCGTGCCAGGAGGCTGTCTCGACTCCAGTTCGTTTTCTCTTTTGTGACCAGACTCTGTCACCGAAAGTAAATAGTCTACATCAGTGCTGAAAGGAGGAAACTTTTAACACCCTCATTTTTTTTAAAAAGTCCCAACCAGTCCTGTCCTCTTCAGAAATGTGACTGCTCACATATTAGTTGACCTTTGACCTCAGTTGAAGTAATGCTGTCCAAACACTGCCTGCACCCCTGCTACTGTAACTCGATGCACATGTGTTTTTAATGATGCAACCACCAGTACCGCCAAAGCAATATCAGATGGTGTCATCTTCAAAGACATAAGGTGTGTGTTTTTTTTATCCAGAACATCTTACACAAACAGCTGAACCAACCCATGCTGCTCTTGCTGTGGGAAAGAGATGATCCCCCTTGTCACGGACCCTCAGAGAAACCTCATAGTGAAAGAGGAGCCGGTGTGTTTTCCCAATACCCTGTTTGTTATGGCCAGGAAGTTCATGTGTATCTGAGGCCCGTGATGGCTTTTCCTGGCCTTTTTTCACATGCCGAGGGACTGATGTTTCAAAGGCTAATGTGGGGCACAGAAACGCGGCACTTGTGAGAGGCAATAACCTGGCGACCATTCAGAGCGTTTCAGTTTGCTTTGTGCTCAGCCTGTCATCCTCATGTCCAGTCAATCTGCAGCTCTGTCTGTAGTTTCCATTATGGCTCCGTTGAGCCTCAGGCAGCCTGGCATGTTCTCGAAAACCGCAGAAGTTTTCTTTGACTTCGCTGGAATCATGGCATGGAATTAGAAGCTCATTTTACGAGTCCATCACTATAGTTGTCCCTCTTGACCTGTTGGTGGTGAAAATGGTTTGGTTGTGTTAATTAAAGCAGTGCAACTGAAGTACTTTATTTAGGATCATGTTTTTGATGAATTGGGTAGATTTTAACCAATATTTGGGTTATTCCTGTGGATCAGATACTCTGGTTGGATCAGGAAAGCACCAAATTTAATTCGCAAGACATCTCAAATGTCGTGTATGATTGTAGTTTAAGATATTAGTCTAAGATAAGTATTCGACGATTAGTCAATATCTCTCAGACATGTCTTCTCCGATGAAATGATATGACTTGGCCGGTTTGATCTGTGACAAATCTACTTTAATAATTATGATGTTTAACAATATCGTTTACTCTTCATGGTTAAAAATATTTTCATTTCATGAGAGGTTTGGCCTTCTTCTATGTAATGTAGGTATTGGCTCACAGAGGGAGGCAGCAGTGTTTGTTCAGATGTATTGTCTGTTCTCAGTTTTGCCAAACCAAAGGCCTGGATGCCTTGGTCTTGTAGTGAAAGAAAGACAAATAGTACTTCATAGAAAATTGAAAAATGAAAAGAAAATAAGCAAATGTATTTTCAGCTATCAGGGAAAATGAATATCTGACACATTTTGCCTAACATGATCTTGACCACAGTTGGGAGTTATGCAGCTCCTATGTTCCCAGAATTCCCTGCTGCCAGGGATTTGGATGCTGATTCCAGTCATGCTAGCAGAGTCCCGAGAACGACTGTGTTCAAACAGAGGTTCCATTCTGCATGTAAATCCTAGAAACCTTGGATTTGGTCGGTTGACTTGGTTCAGGGGATTCAGAAGAAAAGTGGGTCAGTGCTGTAGTTCCTGCTAACAATGAGATGTACATGATTTGTTAGACACATATGCAGCTTTTAGAAAAAAATAACCTCAATGAAGCTTTTTGCATTGTGCAAATATTTTAATGTCTTTGCTGCGGCTACAATGGGGTTAATCCTCTAGTGGTTACATCATCTGAACAAAACTCCTCAGCAAGGTTTAACTAGCAGCAAGAGGGACTCACCATGATCAAGGACAATGATGCAAGGAAAACATCTGAATCCAAGCCACAATGGGATTGGCTTACTGAACGCAACAGCTTTTAACCATCAGCAGCTATTCTGAACTGTTTTTTTCCGGGTTGCTTTTGCCTGAAGCACAAATAGGTTGTTACCTTTTATATCCTCACTGCTCACTGGCCACGAACTTTCAGACATGAAACTCTCAGTGATGGAGGCCTGAGTGGGCGGGTGGGCGGTGACAGAATTCCTCATATACTTTGTGAACGTTTTAGCTTTAAAGTGCAGAAATTTCTCTTAAGCTGCATACTGAATCTTTTAAAACCATATGTCCTTCTTAACCTGGTATTGTGCAATTAGCCTACCCGACTGCGTCTGCTATATCCATCAGGCTACTCGGCTCTGCAGAGGTCCTCCACTGTAGCTCAACCAGAGAATGCATTATTTCAGTTGTGGCGTTTGGACAGAGATTCTGGCCTTGAAAAGCTATCCTTTGTGCTTTGGAGAAAGCTTTGTAAAATGCATCCCCAGTGTTGCAGTAAAGTAAATCAATACTGAGACTTTAAAGTTCAAGTGCTGTCAAGATTTTCAGGCTGTCATGGATGTGCTTATGTTTGGGCCAAGAACAGCTCTCACAAAGCAAACTCAAAGCACGGCTTGTAATGGTCAATTTGTAGTGCTTGCCTTTGTGGTGCTGTCATTTGCAATTATTATGATCTCTGTGAAAATAATATGAATTAGGAAGGAACAGAGCAAATTGAGTCAGAAATCATTTTTATTCCTAAACTGTTAAATTATCACAAACTAGTAACACGGAACTGATTTTCATTTCACACTTCAAAACAAAGTGACGCTCCAAGTTTTTCCCACTGCTCACGCTAAGCTGACTTCAATCCAATTTATGCCGTTAAAGCTATCTGTCGTTAAGGCATCTTCAGTGTTGCGGGCTCTGAAACACGGCAGACTGAAATTAGCCCTGGAATCCTGTGCGCTTATGGCCAACTTCCAGCAGCCCTCAATTACAATGCTGCAGAGCCAGAAAAAGGGAGAGAGGTAGACTGCATGGAGCCCTTCAACTCTGCTGCACTGCTCTGTCACTCAAACACACTGTCACCACCGTGGCTGAGACGGATCGCCACACTACGCTCAGGGACACACAGGAGGCATTTAGTGCACACACACGCACACACACACTCACACACACACAGATGTTTTGTTCCTTGCAGGTGTCAGTTGAGCCACTGGGGGGAGCCTTGAAGAGCTTTTACTAGACTCTCAATTACTGAAAATTTAATATAGAATAATGTGCTTCTGTGTATATTTCCTCTAAATTAAAGCTAAACCTACTTCGCAGACAAGTCAAAGTATGAATTAGATTAATTTAGGCAGAACCACAGACAATTGGAAACTGCCCTCATGATTTAATGAAAAGGACACAATAATTTTCTGTGTGCCAGACACTTGGTGGTTTTGGATTATTCTGCAGATGGTGACTGTCTTGTTGAACAATTTCCACATTGCTCCAAAGTGTCTCTGAGTCTCAATTACAGATCCTCTGCTGTCGTGCGGGTCCATTGCCAGAGCGAGTCTATTGTTTATGCAGGGAATTTCTAACAGCCTCGCTCCTTTTAAAGATCAATATTTGAATGCTGTTCCCCTTGATTAAGTATTAAAAGTAGATATGTTAAATATTCTAAACGGTTATTGGAGAAGTGTTCAGCTCAGTCTGTAGAAGCTGAGTGTGGTCGGACACATAAATATTAAATCCAGGTCCTCAGCTCCCAGACTTACATTAGAGAGAGTCCTGCTATAGTGAACGCACCGGGTAGGGATTCCTGCACCTTTTTAATTAGAGTTGAATAGCCACAGCCAAAGACTCCCTGTCTGAGGTAGTATATTGCGGCCTGTGGTTTTTGATGTTTCTTTAGCGATGGAGAGCTTTCTGGTATGTAGGAGGAACAAGGTGTTGACTTATTAAGTGAACTAAGAAATGTAGGAAAATGTTATGTGCGGGGTCTATTGTATGTGCTGCGGTCGGGCACAGAGCCCATAAAACATGTGGGAAAGTGTTTAAGGCATGTACTTATTTTTCTTAAACTAACTTACTCCGTATTTCGACGTAGAAATAACACACCTTTTCTTAGTTTCTGCTGTTGTCAGGTTTTGATATTGCTCAGCTTTTTCCCTCTTTGTGTGTCTCCAGGTTTAAAAAGAAGGAGCCAAAATGAAGTCAGCTGCCAAGGGTTTTGGGAAGTCTATAATGGACCCTTTGCACCGTGAGGGTTGGTGGAACAGAAGGATAGTGCTAATGGTGTATGTGGCCTTGGAGCTTGTAACAGTCCATTCACCCATGGTCTTGGGGACACTTGAGTTACAGCTGGACGAGGAACAGCCAGCAGGCACCATTGTGGGTGACATCAGCGCGGGACTTCCTCCTGGCGTCACGGCATCGTTGTACTTCATCTCAGACCATGAAGGCACAGGCGTGGGGAGTGATTTGGACATAGACGAGAGCACGGGCATTATTAAAACCGCCAAAGTTCTGGACAGGGAACTTCGGGATAGATACAACTTCATTGCAGTCACCATGACAGGCGTGACCGTGGAGGTGACCATCAAGGTGAACGACATAAACGACCACGCCCCGATGTTCCCGAGAAAACGAGCCGCGTTTAAAATCCCCGAGCAGACAGCCATCGGCACCAGATTTCCTCTTGAGCCAGCTGCTGATGCTGATAAAGGCCAGCTTACAACGCAGGGTTACCTCATCAAGGATGGAAATGTTGGCCAGGCATTCACTTTGGAGACCAGGAGGGGAAGCAACGAGGTCCTCTATCTGGACTTGGTGGTCAATGCCATTCTAGACCGAGAGAAAAGATCCACCTATACTTTGTCTCTGGAGGCCTTTGATGGTGGCTCCCCCAAAAGGACCGATCAGATGACATTAGATATCACTGTACAAGACATTAATGACAATGCTCCTGTTTTCAACCAGAGCCGCTATCACGCTATAATATCTGAGAACCTCCAGCCGGGAAGCAACATCCTGCAGGTGTTTGCCACAGACGCAGATGAAGGAGACAACGGCATGGTGCTGTACGAAATCAACAGGAGACAAAGCGACCCCGACCGCTACTTCGTCATCGACTCTCGCACCGGCGTCATCACCCTCAACAAGCCGCTGGACTTCGAGATGAGGAGAGTCCACGAGCTGGTGGTGCAGGCGCAAGACAACGCAACCCAGCCGGAGGTGACCAATGCCTTCGTCACCATCCACGTCAGAGACTACAACGACAACCAGCCCACCATGACCATCATCTTCCTCAGTGAGGACGGATCTCCCAGGATCTCAGAGGGGGCACAGCCGGGCCAGTATGTAGCCAGGATCTCAGTCACCGACCCAGACTACGGAGAGTACGCCAATGTCAATGTGTCGCTAGAGGGAGGAGATGGAAAATTTGCCCTGACCACAAAGGATAGCATCATCTATCTGATCTGTGTGGACAAGATCCTGGACCGGGAGGAGCGAGACACCTACGAGCTGAGGGTGATGGCGACGGACTCGGGCACGCCTCCTCTCAGGGCTGAGTCCTCCTTCGTCATCCAGGTGACCGACATCAACGACAACCCTCCTCTGTTTGACCAGCCAGTGTACAGGCAGGTCATTCCTGAAGTGGTGTTTCCAGGCAGCTTTGTGTTACAGGTGACAGCGAGAGACAAAGACCAGGGGCCCAATGGGGACATAAACTACAGCATCCTGAAAGACAAAGGTGCTTACTCCAACTGGTTCAGTATAGACTCTGTTACGGGGATTATCACCACTCTCTCACAGCTGGATTACGAAAAGAACCCCAATCCCAGTATAACTGTGGTGGCCACAGACGGAGGGAAACCCCCCCTCTCCTCCACAGCTGTGGTCAACATCGTGCTTCAGGATATAAATGACAACGAGCCTGTTTTTGAGAGAAACTTCTACAACGTGTCCATCAAGGAGAACACGGCTCCAGGGACCTGCATTCTTGAGGTAGGACATTTTCTTCCAGCTTTATTTCATTACAAAGTTTATGAATTGATTGATTCTGTAAACACACTCCCGCACTTAAACAGTGAGCTCATGCAAGAATCTGAACTCAACTTGGGGCCGATTGTGAAGAACATAACAAATGGAAATTTTATTAGATAAATAGGAGAGAAATTTGTCAGACTCGCTTGCTGACTCCTTTCATTCCTCTATGAAGAGTTATTTTTTAATGTTAAAGCTGTTTAAATTGGACCGCCTCGCTGAGGATTTACCTGCAGTTTCAGGCCAAGATGATCTCCTCTTTGGCTGTCCTCCCCTTCACCTCTCAAAAGGTTTCCTGGGAAACAGAGGCAGTGTAAAGTCCTCTGTCAGGCCAGACACAAAGGGGGTTTTCACATATTCACAGGCAGAGACAAATTCAGGGCTTTATCCAAAGAAATAGATGTCACTTCACTCTCAAAAGGCACCTTAATTAGCCTAGTTGAGCGTGAGAAAAAATGGCCATAGACGACAAGATGAATTAAAGTTTAGACAAATTACAGCACCCCCACTGACTGCGGTCCTGATTCATTAAAACACAGAGCTCTCTCGAATTGTTGTGAGCTTACAAAAAAGACAGCCCATCAGCTGTTTACATCATTCGAGTCATTTCTCAAGTTTAGACATTCATACAAATTGTATTTCACAAGAGCCTGCTGTAGTATTACATGGATCAAGGAGCTGGATGCAGAGTTCAGTCCAGACTGACGGCCCAGCAGACGGGATCTTGGCCCGGGGTTTGGCCTTGGGAGAGGGAGGGGCGGAGGGAGACGCGGGCCTCACCGCGACTTCTGGCTCGACTGCAGAAATAGAAGCTACGAGTGCTTCTTGTGGGAGGTCCCCTAATTATAAATCACAGGGACCACAAGGACGAGGAAAAAGGAGAATGTGCTGAAATTGATTATGGAATTTTGAAATGGAACCAAAGAATAATTAAAAAATGTGTGTTTTGGAGATGTGTAGCGCTCCACGGTCACTCTTTCCAATGTGGGCTGAAGTTCATGTTCTATGAAAATATCCCACATTTTGTTTTCCCTCGAACTAGAGATGGTCAGACTTTTGTCTTTCCTCCTCATTGCCTCCAGAAGCATTAATACCTGCTCTCAAACAACTATCAGAGTATGACATGTTTGATCAGTGGCTCCTCGGGGTCCAAGTATGAAGTAGTTCTTTCAAGCCTCTGCTCCCTGGCCTGTCTTGAGCCTGCCTGGATGCTGCAGACGTGTGTTTGGCGGGCCATGTGAGAACAGACTGCTCTTACTCAGGGTGCCAGTTCGACATCCAAACATCTCAGCAAGACATCTGATCGCTGCCTTTTTTTTTTTTGCAGATGAAATTCCCAATATCCCCTTTTTCCATTAACAGTGCTGTCCAGAAAAACCATTACAATAAGGGTATTGTGATCATTAATTCAAACATTTAAAGTGGCTTGATTTTTTTTTTCCTCTGCAGGTCAGCAGCACAGCAGTTCATGATTATTCTAATATGGTCTGGCTCCACAGCGCTGTGCCTGTGACATTTTGTCACTTTCCACTATATATCAATTGGTTTGTGGGTGACTTTCGAATTAGATGTGTGTGGGGGAAAAAAGATAACTAAAAATAAGGGCTTAAGCCTATTAACAGCAATCAGTCTTGTAATTCAATATGCAAGATCTGCTGCAAAGAAAATGGGTCATCCCTGAGAGTGGAAATCAAATACGACATGAAAAATAACATTTTAAAAACCACAAGCTGCATTGTGGAATGTGTTTCATGAGCCATTACTAATTCCATTCTCCATTATTAGTTTTCAAACTGTGTCCAATTTTGCAAGTTTTTTGGATGGTGGAGAAGTCAAATTTAACTGTAACGCCGCAGATCTGATGCTATTAAGAAGCCACAATACCAGAATAACTCGCTATACTATTGGCATACATCTGTTTGATCCATTTATATGGTGTCTCTTTGACTGCTTATATCTCCATTTTACACTGGATTAATGCTCAAGAGGTACTTTTAAACTCTGCCACTTAGAAATGTGTGAACTCTACTGAGAATAATAACGAAGTTAACAAGATGAAACAACAGTTGCTTCAAGGTCATTTAATTAGGTCATAAAGCAAACAGGTTTTTGATTCCTGACTTGGAGGAAGATGAGTAATACGAGATGTCATTAGGGATAATGAGACACACCAGCCAGCCTTGATATATCCAAATTCAGTAAGGCAAAGCCTGGTTGTCTTGGCATCGAGTGTTCTTTGCTGTTAGTTCTCCTATGTGTTATTTCGCTTATGAAGTAATGAAGCTTTCCACTTGGTTATGTCAGAACCTCGCTTTGGGAATAATTTACACCTCATATCGTTGTGGGCTTTGGTCGGTTTGTAGTGCGCCTCTGCAAGAATTGTCCCTCTGTCTGATCTGGGGGGTCGTTCTGGCTCCAGCAGAAAGGCGAGAGGGGGTCTCCAGGCAGCTGAGGGGGAAATGAGCCCTGACAAGCGCTGGCATGAGTGGCGGAGGTGACACGAGCAGGGGGGCTTCCTCGTCTGTCCGCTGGTCTGTCCCCCTCCAAATTCTTATCTGATTTCACTTCATATTGCATTAGCTGGGTGCGAGGACAGGCCAGACCTCGTTTTTAAACCCACCTCCCCCATGTTCATGACAGAATGGACGGCTTGTCAGCACTGGAGCCCCCCCACAGCAACATTAGAGCAACACTGATTGCTGCACGAAAAGAAGCAGACATTTTGCCCGTTTTCCTTTTGCAACACAAACTTTTGCATTTATCAGTTCCTTCGCCGCCCAAAGTGCTTCCTGTCTCGGCAACTTTTTGACTTAACACATCGATCGCCTTGAAAAAACATCAATGATATTGTGTCGGATTGTTATGCTTTTGGCTAGGACTTCTCCTGTGCAACAATACTATGGGCCTGTTAGTTTTTTAGTGTGGTTAACTACAGATGCAGAGTCTTTTAAAGCGGTGTAACATACAGCGCCGCTCAAACGCGTTCATTATTTCACAGAATTCTTTAAAGGCAGCCTAGTTGAAAGCGGCACCTCAGTGAAGTGGCACTCTGAATTTCTTCTCCGTTGCTGCCAACATAAAAGCAGCCAGTCTGTGGGGAAAAAAAGAATACTCATAATTGCCCTGGAGAGAAAGTGTGAATGATTAAAAGAATGTGTTTCTTTCACACGAGCCCCTCACAGTTTCCACAATCCTTCTGTAGCATAGTGACCACCTGCTGGCGACCACCGGGCAGGTGCTAATAACACAGAGTCCAATACCTTGAGCCACGTTGTCCTTGAGCTGTGTTATGTGGCGAGAGAACGTGGGTAGAGCGGTGGTGTGAGGTAATGATTTTCTTAATCCAGACACGTTCATAACGCTCTCTGCAGTGCAGCCAGGATAAAGATCTGCTGTTCGCTGTTTAATTGCATGAGTTGCTTTTGTTCTAGGTTCCTCAGGGGACTTTGTACAGGCTGAATTGCTGAAGTACGTCTTGCTTTTCTCAATCTCTGCCCTTATTCTTTTGTGTGTGCAAGAATACCTACATTCTCCGCAGAATAAACTATTTTTTTTAAAGTATTTAAAAAGTTGCTCTCTGAAAGTAAATTGATAAAGTTGAAGCTCTCTGCTCCTCCCTCCACAAAAAAATTCTTCTCTCAATGTTTTGACTGCTCGTCTGAAATGTTAAACACATTTGCCAGCAGTCGTCAGTGTCGTGCATAAAAATTGCTCATTTTGACTTTGACCCAAACTAAATTTCTGCTGAACAGCCATGTAAATGCAATGATTTGGCGACTGAAAGGGACAAATCATGGTAGTTAAGGTATTTTATTATCCCCAAGGGGCAATTTGCTGTTCAGCAGTTTGATGAATAATAATAAATATAATACAATACATACAAAAAAAAAAATCACATTTGGCTACAGGGACAAATGAGTTCCTGAGTCTACTGGTCCTGCGTCTTGACAGATTGTGTCTGCGGCCAGACAGAAGCAACTTGAATTCCTTGGACCCGGGGTGGCTCAGATCAGCCAGAACTGTCTGGGCCTTCTTCAAAGTCCTAACCTTGTACAGATGAGGAAGGTCATTCAAGTTCGTGCCTGCAATTTTTGCTGCACACTCGCAATCTGTTCCCGACTTGCTCAATCACTCTCTCTCTCCCTCGCTACTTTTTCTCCATGTCATAAATCCTGCTATCTTCTCATGTAAAGCTTTTCCGGAGTATCCAAAAGAGACTAGCTCAGGAGATGAGCTGAATTGCCAGTTTCAGACTAGTATTTTTGGTACACAAACCATGTAATCTGTTCTCACCAGACATTTTTCTGGATGGTTTGTGTCAAACGAAATGTTCACTTGTCTGTTTTAATACCAGACTGGCCTGTCTCCCCGTGAGACTGGTATAGCTTGAGGCGAGCTGACTCTGCTTTTGGTCTCCCCTGTTTCTTTTTCCTCCTGCTAACTACCAAGCTTCGCTGTGGCTCTGCGGTATAACAGTATTTTCAGGGAATGGTAAAATTGCAGGAAACTGGATGTGCTACTTAATGTGTTTGCAAATGTAATACTTCCTTGAACACTTACTCCTGGGCCGAGCAGGGGCACTGAAGCGAACATAAACACTGATGTACATCTGGATAGAGTGTGGGTGTTCAGGTCAAAGTTGCTGTGCTTGAGACAGCTGAGCGCATTTTATTGTGCTCAGACGTCCATCAGCAAATCCACCGCTTCTCTCTTTCCAACAGCGCAGGAAGAGGAGAAAGTTGTGGTAAAACTTTTAATGTTATATGGTTGAATACAGAAGCTGGGAGGAAATACTGTTCATTAGTGGAAAACCGAAGCTGTGGGTGTTTGAACAGACAGAAGAGAAAAGACCAGTAAAGCAAACTCTGTTTATTATAGAGCTTTCATTCTTGGTTATTCTCTTGATTATTCTTACAAACAATCATTTCATCATTAAGTATATAGAAAACCAGAAAGTAGCTGTATTCTGTATATCCAACACAATTTCCAAATGTGACGTAAATTGCTTTGTCTAACTGTCCAAAAATGCAAAGATATTCCATTTAAATGATATAAAATTGAGAAAAACAGCAACTTGTCACATTTCAAAAGGTGGAACTAAGGAATGTTTATGTACTTTATGTCAGATTGCTTTGGAAAAGAAAATGTTCTATGCAGTTGATGTACATATCATAAGATTGTTATGAGTGATATAATTAAAAAACAAGCAATCATTATTCTTTGTTGGTAGCTGGTGTCTGTCTGTCTTGCAGTATTTGTAAGATTTCAGGGCGACTGTAAAGGGTCAGTACAGGCTAAGATGCAGCCACGCAAAGTGTTGGCTGTGAAGCAAAAGTTGTGAGAGATAAAAGCCTCCCGGAGGGTTTTCCTGCCCACATCTGGCAAGGAAGGAAGATGGGCTTATATGGCTCTCTCATGGGACGAGAAGTTTCATTAGTGCAGTCCGTCTGCCAGAGTGTCTGCTGCAGGTGAGACAGACCTCTCAGCACTGCTTCCAAGTTTCTATGAAAGGGTGTGAGTGTGGGGAGAGGAGACGGAGAGAGAAAACAGGCGAGAGTCTCCAGAGGGACAGTCGGCCTCTGGCAGCTGTGACAAAGCTCCGACTCAGCAGCTGGATCCAGCTGTTGATCCCTCCTCTAACATCTATCCTCTGACTCCGAGGGGTGGGATCGCCATCACTCTTCCTGTCTCTTTGTCTCTGTTTGTCTCTCTTTGCTCTTTCGCCTTGTCCGTCCAGACTTCTTATCTCTTCCCCACTTCCTTTTCCCACACTGCGCTGTCCCTTCTGTGATCCAATTTCACCTCTTCGCTTCCCCCCCGTTTCCCTCCGGAGCGGTGACATGTGGATCGGAGCAGGTGAGAGCAGCACATCTTCCTGCCTGGGGACGCTCAGGCCTCCCTGGAGTGACGTGAACACGCTGCGTTGTGGGTCCCAGTTAGATCAGGCCTAGGCTTAACTAATTTGGTGATGCAAGAAAGAAATGGGTGTAAATTACCAGCAGAGTGAAGTCAGACTGCAGGTGTGTGCGCCTCCATAGTCACGTTGTCGCAGCGTTGTTTTCAGGCTCAAGAGGAGCACTTTTGCTTGACCTTTTTAAATAGAGACAATTATTCACTTTGCCTCCCTCCTCCTTTGAGACGACTGAATGGGAAGGGGGGGGCAGACTGAGAGGGCTTGCTGTGACAAGGGCTGCCAGGCCTTCTGTTCTCACAGCCCGTGGTCCTCCTGCACATGTGCAAGGCACTTGGCACGGCTAAACAAGCTGGGCATCAGGAAGCATCATCTGCTGGTGATATTCATTCTGTTCCAAAGCAAATCTGTGCTAAATCATCCATCCAGTCTCCTGCTGTCCATAAGAAGTCGCCAGACTGGAAAGCAGACGCTGAGTGACAGCTTGCCAGGTAACAAAAATCAGTAACCAGGAAACTAAATCCCAAACAAAGAGCAACAAATCATTTTTGGTGCGATGATGAAGTGCAGGTAATGAGACGGCACACGCTCATTCGCCTGTTGCATGTTGTATTTTACACTCATGACAAAACTGTGTCTTTCTAGAAAAGCATGCACTATATATACACAGCCCCAAAAATATCTTAACCACTGAGCAAATTGTCTCCATATCCAGAACTTGACTGTTACAAAGAATGCATCGCTTTTGTCTGCCAGTAACCTCAGCCCCCCCCTTTTCGCTCCAGCCTCGCTGCTGCTGCACTGACTGCCAGTTGAAATAACGATTGAGAAGAATGTCACTGAGCCCAACAAGCTCATGGAAACAGGGCGTGTGGTCAGATCATCCCATTTCTGCTCTCAATTAGATCAATTTTGGTTTACGATGAGGTCTGATTAGGGCTGCGAAGGTGGCTGAGCGCAGGGATTAGTCAATGCTTCAGCTCCCCGTGTGAGAGAAGCTTGACTCGGGGGGGGGGGGGCGTTTCAGGAAAGAAGCGATAAAAAAGGGGGAAACATCCAAAATACAAACAAGGCCAGAGGTAAAGCCAAGGCTATCTCTCTGTGTGGTCAGGAAAACGTCGGCCTGCACTGACACTATTAGAGCAGGATGTTTTGCAGATGCTTGTTAACAGTAATGATGCTGTGAAAGCTCTCAGCTCCTGTGTGGACCAATTAGTGCTTTGGGCTGGTATTGAGCTTCAATACTTTGTGACGAGGCGCTGTGTTTTTTTTCTAAGAAGAAGTTTTTTCTTACATGAGAAAAGAGTTTTTTTAGAAAAACAAATTGAGGTATCGCGCAAAGTGTGTAGTTATTTTGTTGCCTATATTGTTCATCACACCAGCTCTGAAATGATAGACTGAATAATGAACTGATCAACAGAAAATTTTGTGATTATTTATCGATTTTAATGATAAAAATTTAATGGATTAATGGTCTGCATTTATCAAGTGAAAATACCAAACATAATCTGATACTCATACCTGGCTCAATTCTAGTGAGTAAGTAGTTTTTTCAAACCTTGTAAGACAGAAACTACGACAGCAAGAGAGAGAGAGAGAACGGAAAAAGAGGTTCGTGGGGTGAGACACTCCACTTTTACATTGCGGTTACCCAAGCGTTGTCTGTCTTGGCTTCAGACAGAGAGGCACCCAGGCCTGCTCCAACCAGACTCCCAGTCTGTGTTGTACTGATGCTCCATGGTGGTCCTCCCTCACACTGCCGGTTGCGTATCTCGAAGCCTTTGCCACATCCACGAGAAACGCCCCTCGTGTTATAAGGGAGGACATCTGTTATGCCTTATCTATTCTAAGGTAATATATTAACCCCGCAGATTAGTTGTAATGAGGAGACAACTGCCTAGCTCAAAGCCGACTTCCTCTGAATCCTAGGAGGTGATTTCAAGACTTAGCAGGGGAACTAATTACCACAGGCTCGCGTACCTCATCAATAAGGCTAATTTGGTCTGGTGCTGCAGAGTTTATGTTGAGAGTGGTGTGCTGCTTCTTTTAACCAGCGTGTTGAAAGGCCAAATCTTTGTTTAGATTATTGTGTATAGCCTGGTGCTGTGAGGAGCCCGGAGGCAGAGTGGGGAGCAGTGGGACTCTCTGCTGTAATTAGGCCGAGCTGGTATGCAGGAGTGCAGGA
This sequence comes from Centropyge bicolor, assembly GCA_037975185.1. Taxonomy (NCBI): domain Eukaryota; kingdom Metazoa; phylum Chordata; class Actinopteri; family Pomacanthidae; genus Centropyge; species Centropyge bicolor. Next base: position 1,567,923 of record JBBMOC010000039.1, on the reverse strand, counting down.
CTCAAGATGTGTGATGTGGTATCAGAAAGGGCGAACAAAAAGCCAGGGACTCTGGGGTGTGTGTGTGTGTATGTGCGTGTCTTGATGTAGACACGGTTTTAGGGTGGAAGAAATTCTCTAATCAGTGCCCTGGGTTCCTCCCAGATTGTTTCACAAATGCATCTTGTGAGACCCATTGCATCAAGGCAGGAGACCCAGGAGCAGGGAAATTTATGAAGCAGACATTATTTTGGCCTTTCATAACAAAACTAAAATGATGCATGTCAGTGCTTTGCATCACCTTTCCACTGCAGCGTAGGTTGAAAGCTGGACATGCAGCCAATCTGATCCAATCGGGGCAGAACCATATTGAGTTGCAGCACCTTGGAATGCAAAGTGAAAAGTACTGACCAGACATTTTTGTGTTTTTACTGTGAGTGGCCTGTGCACACTGTACAGAGGCTTCCCTTCAGACTTTCAATCAAGGCTGATCACCCTCAGAGGATGTATGAAAAAATACTTTAAGTTCCCAGAAAAAGTGTGTATTGTCTGCAGCGGCCTCTAAAAACCCGACTCGCCGCTCAAATCAATGCAGACAAGGAGCCGGTCGGTGCAGTAGCCCAGCTAATGGAGAAACAAGTTGTTGATGCTTTCAACAAGCCAATTCATCATCACCAGGGCTAAAGGCATCCAGACATCTGGTTTCAGAAGCCTTTTCCAGTCAAACCTGGCTGTGTCTTTATTGAGAACCCTGGAAATGCTGCATCATATATTTCATCAGATACCTGATGCTACTACAAAAGCATCAAATCTCAGGTGCATTTCTATCATGTGTTACAGAATACTGGATCATCTCGTCTGGATCCGTCTGCCCTTATTTACAACCGAGCAACCTCTTCAATCACCTGTTCGCTCTTTTTGCGTTTTCGTCGTGGACTGACTTCAGTGCAACGTTGCTCTCATGTGGAGGGCGCGACTCACATGTAATCTCACTGAAGAGGTTTGTGCAGATGTGAATGATATTGGTTTGCTGATCTCTGCAGCTCTTTGCTTTGATGCCTGCTCCTGAAGAGTTACTGATTCACCTGCTGCCAGTTTTTACTATCAACTACTTAATGCTTACAGGGCCTGATTAACCTAGACAGCGGATTTGATGATTAATGTTGCAGTCTGTCTTGTGAAGTCATGACATGCTGGAATAACACTCACTTATTCAAAGGTCAGTCTGGGTAGTTTGCCTTTTTACCTATTTAGTAATTTAGGAAAAGTCACCACTGGCTGTTGTTGTTTTTTTGAGCAGGTTTTGCTCATGGGCACCCAGGTTTTGAAGGAGAACAGAGAAATATTCAAGTCACATTTTTTCAATCCATCACGACTGCTAACTGTCACATTTTCAGTCACGGGCCTGCTGGTCTTATGTCTTGACGATCGTATTCTCCTGACAGATCGACCAACGCTGTGAATACAGGTCACAGGCAGTTTCATCATGAAGTATAACAAAAGCTTTGATTAAAAATAAATACTGCTTTCAGCCCAAGGGGAAGCCATTGAGTGATGTTTAAAGTTGATTTTGACATGATCTGAAAAGTCTCCTGGGCTCAGTCCAATGGATGTATGGTCTCCAAAGCAAACAGAATGACAAATGTAGAGTGTCTTACATATTATAGATAGATAATACCCTCATGCAAATAATGTGCATTTCATGGTCATGATCAGGATTTGTAAATTTGTACATTACAATTCGAGAGCATCCCTAAAATGTAAGCCTCAGCGCTGTGAGCTTCCTGTTATGTTCAGGGTACTGTCTGACAGGAAATTTGCATCTAAACCTCATAACTTTACCCGAATGCAAGCACAACACATTTGTACCACTATGTGTAATTTGAGTGTTTAAGCTGTAGTTTAAGAAGTTAAATGCACTGTCACAATGCTTTGGTAGCCACCTTTTCATGAGCAAGAACGTATGGAGTATATGATGACTGTGCAAGGGAAAGATGAGAAAATAATTAGGCTCCTTTTCAGGCTTTAAATCTCAGCCAGTTTCAGTCAGTGCTCTTCCCCTGTCACCAATGCTGTCATCGCTGCTACTGCACCATTTTTTATTTATGCGCTTTCCCTTCCATGTTTTTTACCTCAAGCATACTAATTCTACACTCTAATAGGCTTAGTGGTATCCATCTATTTTTTATTCTCTTATTGCCATGAAGTAATCTTTGAAATATTGCCTTCCTCCTTTAATATGAAACGAAGTGCAGAGAAGTCTCCCACTCATGTAACCTTTCTGCCTTAACAAGACGCAACATTTTGTCCTCTAAGAAACCTCATTTCAGGAGGTAGACTCGGCAAAACATTTCTGCAGCCTCTCGCTCCGTGTGTTTCTGAAAGAAGGGCTTTCTTTGGGAGACTAGTCCGAGCCTCTCTCTCCCTCCTGCAGTTCTGTAAATGACTTGTAAACAGGCTGTTTAAGTGTGAAGTCACCCTGTGCCCTGTTGCTTCCGCTCTTTATTCATCACGCTAACACACATACACATTGAAGTATGGTGAATGTTTTTGCTAAAGAGCTGGGGGAAGGGCACCGCTGCTGTGGTGGGACCGAGCCAAGCTCTGACACGCTCCACAGAAAGTAATTTCTGCAGGAGATACAAGAGAGGAATTATTTAGAAAAAGAAACCCTTTTTTCACATAAGACCAGTTTAGTTTGTGATTTATTGATTTAAGGCTCTAAAATAACACAATAATTTCATAATACTATTTAAAAAGCGCCCATTTAGGACTGTTGCGTCAGAAATTTCTCTGTTGACCTTCAGCTTTTTGTTATACAGAAAGTTTGAGGAAAAGGAAGGAAAAAAATTATCCGTGAAGACGCTGAATGGAAAACTGAGCAGAAGAAAGGACAGTGCTCTGACCTGCACTCTTTTGAAGAGACTGAATGAAGAAGATGATTGAAACAAATGGGGAATGCGGATGGAGGAAGAGTGAGAAAGAAAGCAGATGCTGAGAGGGAAAAGGAGGCGATTTACCTCATGCGGGGTGCGTGCAAAAGTGGCGTGTAGATGAGGCTCGAGTGGTGGTTTGTAACCATGGCAATATTGGGAAACAAGGGAGGGGTAAACAAGAAGCCCCATCGATTTCGCTGGCAAATCATCATCCAAAGTGCCTGTTTTTCCGTTGTAATTGCGGTGGAGTCTTTACGTGCGAGGACAGTCCCTAAATGAATCGTGCAGAAGTGAGCATATGAAGCCTTGAGAGCTGAGCCGCTGCTCGCACACTTCTTCGGCTTTCTGTTTTTTTGTCAAGGTGCTGGCTCGTTAAGAGTTAAAGCTGTCCTCTTTCCAGAGTTCATCACTGTTTCTTTTTGGACTGTCTCGCTGTCTCGGCTATCACACGACATTATCAACACATCCTAGACGTCTGGAGAACGTGTAGCAGGGTCTGAGGATGTTTGTTTGGAGATAGAAACATCATGATCTCTTGGCTGGAGAAGGTACATTTGTCCTGGTGTATAAACACAGAGTATAAACTGAGCTATCCGATGAATCTATATTGTATATCAACTGAGGTTTTCATTTGGAGGGGGGGAATCGGGGGGGCAGCGGAGGACTGAATATGTTTATTCAACATGTTCGCCCTCCTCAACCCCCCGCCCCCGCGTGTTGTCAGTGACTGGGCCTCTGCATCTGTCATGCAGGACAGACATGGGGGAGAGTTCACAAGGCCTCCTCTCTCCTAAACTCCAGCTCTGCTGCTCAGACATCTTTGTCCATGCTTTTTGTCTGGCTGCAGGGACTTCCCTTCACCCTGTCCCTCCCAGCTCTCCTGGCCTCTGATAACAGATCGGGGGGCATCCTAATGAAGTGCCAGCGCGATTAGATGGAGTTTGCCCTTCTTTTTCCACTTGGAAGGGAAGAGCTATCGGTCTAAAAAACACTTCCCTTCAGAAACAGACTGATCCCACTGGAGCTGCCAGACGTTTGCTAACGTTTGGCCTTTATCTCCCACATTTGAGCCATGTGAAGAAACAAACACAAATCTGTTATCTCGGAGTGGACAAAGCCTTTGTGGACACTGTGGACAGCAATGTAAACACTCGAGGAGATTTCATTGGACTGATCCAAGGAAAGAGGACGTGTTTGCCAGAAATCTGATTTTTGGTGAAATAGCTAAAATATTAAAATACTCCTGTCTTGTCAGGCAAATTCCCAACATGTGGTTGCAAAACAGACAAGTGTGCCTTTCTGATTAGTTTCATCCTGTTTGTCAAAATTGAATTCTGGTGTTGGGTCTGGTTCCAGCAGGAAACCTTCACAACATGACAGGAAGTGATAAATTGAAATTTATTAGAAAACAAATATTAAAAAGCACAATGTTGCTTCAGTGATGCCACAACCTGTTAACCACCTCCAAGAAGTAGTTTGAGTCTAAGGACTGCACATGAATTCATGACTTTTGGGTATAAAGTAAAAAGTTATCATTTATATTATTTGGGTATTTGGCAAAATAATGAGCAAGGTTTCACTGCAGCTTTACGATTTTTCCTGTCTTGTAGCTGAAGCAACTAAATAACATCTGTGTGGTGCATTAAAAAAATGACGTAAAATTAAAAAAAACTTTGTGTTTCGTAAGAGGGTGAGAGGGATGAATTGTGTAGCAGTTTGCATGCCAATGTGTTCTTTTCCCAGTCTGGGAAGGTGGGACAAAGCTGCAGGATTTGGCCGGTGTTTGTGCAGTAGGAGACGGGTGCATCAAGATGAGGCCAAAGCACACAGGCTGAAAAGATTTTTTGGACTGGACATGCAAGAGACAACGCTTCAATCACAACCGATCTGTACTTAGGGAGCGGTCGGATCTGAAAGCAGTCCACGATTTAATTGACCTAATTCTTGTGTGTGCTTATGTTTGATTTGAAGTCATAGAATCGGCCTGCTAAAGATATTATATGACAGGACAAGTACTTAAAGATGGGAGCTTACTGAAGGAAATTGGGTTCGGCTGATGTGAGGCACCACTTCAGAAGTATAGAGAACTAAACTAAATTTAAGTTTAAATCTAAATTTAGTGTGATGCCTGCAGATGTTGCATGGTCTCCTAGTGGCCAGTCGGGGGAAGTGCAAGTGAGCTAAGTCCATTGCAACAGCTCACTCAGTTCTTCTGGCAGGTTTTTAGGTTCTGGGAGACTTGGGTCGATGGGGGGGACTCCTGCAGGATTTCGCACTGTTTGGCCAGGCTCTGTCCGAAGGGAAATGAGGAATGATGTCCTTTTGGCTGGCTCGTTGGTCTAGGGGTATGATTCTCGCTTAGGGTGCGAGAGGTCCCGGGTTCAAATCCCGGACGATCCCACCCTTTTTTGCGAATTTCCCCATGGGGATGAATAAAGTATCTACCTATCACCTACCTACCTTTAGGTCATAGGCCATGATTATGGGAATAAGTATATGAGGAAAGAAGTACTGTCCCAGTGGATATTTTGTGTAGCTGTGGAAAGTGCTGCAGAGTTGGCGTAGCAGCTTCCAGGCCTTTGTAGACCATTTTAACCACTTAGGTCATTTGTTATGTTCGAGAGAGCCTCCTCTCATCTGTAGGAGCAGCGCTACCATTTGGAGTACTAGTGCTTTGTTGAAGTTGCCGCTTTTTAAATACTCCGCTGATTTATTATAAACCAGATTGAAGTGGCTCAGTCTTTTCCTGAAAGTAAGTGAGATCATTTCTCATAAAGTCTTCTTTGTGTTTGCTGAATAGACTGATTTAAAGGACTTTACCAATAAGTTTTCAAGTTTTGGCTTCATAACTACAACTCTTGCACACGATTTTGGTGCCATTTTTCGAATGCATGCTATATTGTTTCAGAAACTTGGCTGTATTTTTCCCATCATTCCAGGCAGCCAGTGGTTTTCTGTTCATTTCACTACGAAAATAAATTGGCAGACTCTTAAAACTTGTTTAAGTTGTGTAACCTATTACGGTTCACTCAAGTCCACACAATTCTTTCTTAAAGTCAGACTATAGTTGCATAATAATGAGTTTAAGTGCAGATAGATTTGAAAACTTTGCACGGAGAACTACTGTAAAAATTGCAGGCTCAATGGATTACACACAAGTTTAACAGTCTTATTTTCATAAAGAATGGAAACCAATAGAGGCCTGAATATGAGAAATAACACAAAACTTGCAGAAGCATGTGCGCTGTGATTTCAAATCCATGTGACTTTGTAATGAATGGACTGAAAAATGTAGATTTTCAAAGGCATCCCTGAATCAAGGCTTCGCTTTGGTTTAGAAGTCCACTTGTCCTTGAGGGCGTCTTTGTCTCCTGGATGTTTGCTGCTTCTGACTCATAGCTTTTTTTGTGATTGTGTAGGAGAGTTTTTCTCCTAACTGGCAAACAACTCTGATCCGACCTCTCCTTTACCGCTCGTAGTGCTTTGCCTTCTGTGAACTTCATTACTGGTTTACAGTATGTAATAAGCCTCATTAATTCAATCCCAGAGGTACTCGCTCTTCTGCTCAAAGGGGTGAGCGCTGGATTTGGTGTGGTCTCCCCGAGGCTTGGGTGGTATGGTGAAAGGGATTAACGGTGTGACGTCAGAGCGCTCTGACTGGAAATAGTGGCATGGTGTGCTCACATGGCTGTGTTCACGCTGGACAGTAGGTTAGTTTCCAATCCCTGCTCGAGCTTAGGAATCTTCAGATGTGGCCACTGAAGGAAGCCAGTGGAAATGAACACCGTGGCAGTGGTGTGCTCTGTGGATGAGGGAGAGGAAATTGCATGCTCATACAGCACCAAACTAATTCAGGGTTTTCAAATCCCTTCCAGGCTCACCAAAAAAAAAGACTTTATTATATAATTCACTACCTTTGTTTTCTATTTCTTTGCTCATTAGATATACAAAAACAAAGAGCAGACGGGAAACAGTGTTCTTCTAAAGGGGAGTGTCAGACGAGATTGATGGATCAACCATTTCCACATATTCATGCTATTCTGCAAAGTAAATTATTCAAATTAATTCAACTCAGCCAGGACAGCATAGAAAACTGTGTGTGAAACGCCTTTTTTTCAGATACAGAGCGCATTTAGCTATGGTTGTTAGCAGACTGATGGGTGATGCTGAGAGGAAAGCAGGTTGGATCTAAATAAATCAAATCATTCTTTAATCTCTTGCCAAAGACCTTCTGACTTTGCCTTTAATTAGAAAACTCAAGTGTTAAAGAAATATAAATAGTTCCACACCTTTAGTTGTGGTAATAGTGGTCACCCTCATGATAGTTATAAAACTTACTGTAGTTTCTGTTTGTTCTAGTCTTGAGTTCTGGTAACCTGCTCTAATTAAGGTTTTATTTACAAGTATCCTTGTTGCAATGCTTCCTTTAACCCGGAGTGCTAATGTGAGGCGAGGGTCTCTTTAGAGGACCAGTCTAGACCCTTTTCAGTCTGTGAGCTTACTGTTGCCAGGCTGTTAAAAAATGCCGGAGGAGTTGCCACAATGCGCTTGTATAGAATGGCTTATGGCACAAACACGGCACTGTCTGTGTCTGTAGGGACTGTTGATGTGGGACAGCTGCTTTATGATGGTAAACTCCTTTCCTGAAAGCTGAGGACCCCCTGCTAACTCGCCAGCATAACCACATTGTACGTGAATTGACTCGACATGTTGGATTAGCTGGTTAAATACAGTGATCCTTTCCCTCAAAGGTACAATCCTGACATTTAGGGCATTAGAATACCAACAAAGACTGTTCAATCTTTCTCAGGGCTTTCTTTTCCTGTTTATTCTTGGCCCAGGGTGAGGAAGATAGCAACCTGCATGTTAATGATGCTTCTCAGCGCGACTCTGTGGACGAGGTTTCATATTGAGATTAAAGTTTGATGCAGACAAACATGAGAAACTGGGCAGTTTTTTGGTGCACAATGCCTCTGTTGTTGATGCAGATAAATAACTTGTGTGCATACGGGTTAGAGCCCTTTTCGAATATATACGCTGCATGGATGCTGCCAAACCAGTGACAGGGAGCTCTTGCCATCTTGGCAAGTGTCTGCGTAAAATAAATACAGCAAGACAGAAAGGGGAAAAAAGCAAGTGAATATTGGGATCCAAACCAGAAACCGAGCCGTGTAGGTTTTTTTTTTTTTTTTTTCATTTTCCTCTGTCATGCATAGAGGCTGAAACACATCTCAACACCACGGAAGAAGAGGACAGCGGTAAAGAGATAGACAGAGGAGGCAAAAGAGGAGAGTCGAAAAAAGAGAACAAGAGAGGTCTGAGTAGGGGAGAAGAAAAAAAAGAAAGCGAGAAAATGGAATAAAAATAGGCTCATGATGGAGCTGGTGTCTCGATGAGGCAGCCCACTAACCTCAGAGGCGCCACACTCCCTGGCTTATCCCAGCCCAGTGAAAAGGAGGGGCCACACCACAGATCTTTCTGACTGCCAAGGCTCCAGCGCCAGGCCGACTCTCTCTCTCTCTGTCTGGTCGTGGAGGGGCCAGGCTTCTAAGAGTAAGGCAACAAAGCACAGCTCCCCTCTCTGGATGACAGGGCAACCCCTCGAGCTTCAGAGGAGGAGCAGCGACGAGCTCCCAGCCAGGTGTCACATCAGAGCTGCGGGTTTTTTTCTATGTGCGTGACTGCTGGGATGGTTCTGTTGGTTTAGCAAAGTTACTGACTCAGTGTGGGAGCTGGTTGCTACTGAGTCAGAAGCCTGACATTTGAACTGCCCGGGCGGTATGACTGCACGCTGCAGTGTAGGTCACATCAATCACAGCGAGTTGGAGGCCGAAGGAACAGACGTGAACCTGGCAGGACGTCACTGACCTGAGAGAGAAATTCCACAGGTTTACCATAATTTCCTGTCATCCAGTGCTTTCCAGTGTCATGGCTGCAAAAAAAGGGATCCTAGTATAAATATTGAAAATAAGTGATGCAGCTCATTAAATTGATCAGAGACAAAATTCAATACATTATCCAGACTTGTCCAGGTTATCCGAAGTCTGAGGAAGCAAGAGATTTACAAACCACCAAATCGCTTTAGTTCTTCATCTGAGAAGAACTGAGTCTAATCTGTCAGGAAGTCTTCGCTGTCATCTGGGAAATATTGACAGACAAAGAGGGGAAGAGAACTAGACAGCTCAACATGCTCACTCATCTGGAGGATATTCAGAGGAAAAATATTTTCATAACTGTTTGAAATTTTACATATTAAGCGGATTAAGGGGACTGTACACACATATTTTACCCTCAATTGAAAAAAAGAGAACATCTGGTTTGCATTAGTTGTGTCTTGTAAAGACTATTGTGCTACTTTCGATTTGTCACTTCACAGCTGAAGAAGCGTCCATAAAACATGAACAAATAGACATGGTATTTCATTGTTGTTTTTTTTTTGCCTTTTTGCATCTTCTCCTCGTAACTACAACTATACACGCAGTATAATTAGATGGCCAACATTTGGAACCTATATTTTTCAAAGCCACAGACATTTTAAATTTGCTGAATGGTTACATTGCTCAGTTATTCTATATCAGGAATTTGTAAGTCGGGTCTTCCTTTTGTCACAGAAGAACTGCGAGATTACGGTCTGATTTTATTGCGATTGAATCTCTGCACACTTCCTTTGGCTACAGAACAAGTATGAAATGCTGCAGCATTGAAGTAGAGTATATATTATTCTGTTAGGTTCTGTTTTTGAAGGGACGGGTTTATACCTTTGAGATTTTCTTCACAAGTATGTTCACAAGTTCATACGCAGCCATATAGTAATACAGAATAGTGTCTGTGCTTTGGGGCGTCAGATTTTTTCCAACTGCTGCAAAATGGTGATATAGAAGACCAGGGCTGAATAGATGTGAGTAGTACTTTAGATGTGGTTGTATCTCAAAACGACTCATTGTGTTCTTTACGAAGTTAAGAAGGTTCACAAAGCATCCCATGAAGATGATCAAAAACATTTTTTCCACCAGATCATCTACACTGAATTCACACTTGTGTCTTCAACTCTGTGTCTGTCTTTGTGCCAAGATAAAAAGTGATTTGTTTTTCTTTATGTAATTTCCCTCACAGGGAAAGTTTTTTTTATGACAGGTGATTGTAGTGGGAGTAAAAACCCTACAAATGAAGTTCTGTAATGAAAATGATTTTTTGTCCAGTGACAAACCTGAGCGTTTTCCATTTCCTGTCCGCAATTACTCAACAGCCAAGACCAAATGAAAGTCAAAGGACAGCGCTAAAAACCATTTGTGTAAAGCCCAGAGTTAATTTTTCAATTGTCTTTGAAAATGTTTAACCTCATAATATCTTCAATACCGCAGAATATGTTGCTTTAGGCAAACAGGGAGACGATCTAATATCAAATATTCAGTGTTTATTATTCAAAATTTTCATTATTTTCCCATTTGGAGCAAATTAAGTTTAATTTCTGCCCATGTCACACTGGAGTTCTTTATTTAGCGGGGTCCATGATAACACTCAGTGCAGAGTTATAGCTTTATTCCAAACCGCCTTTGCACTCTAAGACCTTTTCATCTGGTAGCAATCTCCCCGTGAGCAGTTTCAGCCACCAAAAGCCCAATCCATCAGCCACTGTCATGTGCCCCAATGAAATGTGAAAGGCAGTGCAAATGCAGAGAGGCATAATGTTCTTTTAAAATGGAAAATACCAGTTTAAACTTTGCTTGTGCCTAATTGCTTTTTGGAAATCGATTCAAAATTCCCCTTATTTATTTCAAAATGAGCACCGAGCATTAAATGAATCACGATTTCTCTTTTTAAACGTGCTGCTCGCTCATTACTCTTAAAATAACAGTGGGATTATGGTTAAATGTGTTGATTTCACTCATACACAACATACTGGTTTTAATTGGTTCCTCTTTCATGTTTTATGACGCTGTCACCGCAGTGTGTTTGGGTTTGATGCAGAAAATGAGCAGCAGATTGCATAAACTCCAATGCAAACAGGGAGAAAAGGTGCTGTGCGCATGCAATGTAAGTGATTGTTGCCAGATTATACGCACCATATGTATTCCTTTAAGAGAGTAGACCGTATTTCCTTTTTTATGAATTCCTCCCAAAGTCATCACATAGTGCCGCCATATTTACCCACGCCAGCTAACTGGTTCCATGCTTTTCAGCTCAAATTGTCTTGAGCCGGTGGACGGGTGATAGCAGCGCAGAGGTCAAAGAAGGACATGACAGCCTTCAGCTATCTCCCACACATAAAACAAATCATATCCGCTCAACTTTAAGGAGTAAGACCTGGGATAAACGGTGATATTAACTGTCTGTCTAAACAGATGAAAAGCAGTCTAAGGGCATGCAACCTCCTACCTCCGGCCCCGAGCATCGAGCGCGCAGCCGGCACTGCATTGCGTCCCCTCACGAAGGTCACTGGAGGGCTGCATCGTGGGATTATCAGATGCAGGATGTCTGCCCTTACTAGACCGAGAAAAGGAAATGAGAGGTGTCTAAATAAAGCCGGTTAAAATGAGTCAGAAGTAAAGTGAAGAAGCCTGTTGCTCCATTCACTTGTGGCTTGAGATTAGATAAAGTTATACACTGAAAGTACAATATATATATAGAGAGAGAGATGGAGGGAGAGAAAACAGAAGTGAAAGACGAAAGGAAAAGAATCACAGCTGTTAAGAAACACAAGGCAACTCAGTTCTTTCAGCATTATTGAATATCTCCTGTGTGTGGAGGAATGAGAAGTGTCCATTTGACAGATAAGAGACTAATTTTAGAGTTTGCTGTGTGTTGTTTGTTATTTTCCACCCACCCGACTGCATTGTAATAATATACTTCAGACAGCTTTATTAGATCGATGCATTCAGAGACGAACAAAAGACAAGATTCAAGCAAAATATGACTGTTGACCTCCAGCTGCAGACGGCCCTGATCAGGAATAATCAGCTTTAGAAAATGAATGGGTGGACAAATTGTATGTTGTCTCATCATCATGTTGAAGTGAAATCCTCACTTCAATGAAATTACACCAATTGTCAAGGGAGACTATGGATTATCTGAAATGCTGTCAGTGCTGTGTTTTTATTTTGCAGCCTTTACACTGATGCAGATAAAACTCAAAATGCTGTGGTTTCACCTAATCTGTAGTTTTCCTATAATTATCTGTTCTCATTGCAAAACGAAACAGACGCAAAATAACAGCTAAATCCTTATTCCTTCCTAACAGTAATCCCTGGCAGGCTACGTTGAGATGCTGCATAAAATCAGATTTATGCTTTCATAGTCATGTCACAGTAAAAACATAAAGATATGCCAGAGACAACACCTGCGTTATGTGATCAGTAACACTGACATAAAAAACAGTGACTGAAAATCGACTTCTTTGTGTTGCTCTACAATTACACAACCGTGAATGTGAAGGTCGACAGCCATATATCAGCTTTTCACTGTCTGGCTGAAGGTGAACACCTTAGTTTTAGGTCCAAAACGATGACTGCATCCTTTTGGCTTTAAGGGGATTTTTTCTTGTATATACTTCACTATGATTGGCTGTGTTCTTGGAAACTTAAGGTTAAGAACCTGCCTGTTGCTTTATGCTGATGAAATTGATTGACCTTTATGTACTCTTTGTTTTCTCATTTACATAACTGTGAGTGGTTTTTACCAGAGGCCCAGCAAGTAGCCAGCAGTAAGCAGCTGCTTCTCATCTTTCTCTACAAGCATGTGTGTTATGGCTCCGCTCTGATTGGGTATCACATAACCCCCTTGTATCTCCTGAGCCCTTTGAGACTCAGCTATAGGCACTGGTGGTTTTATTATTGCACCACAGAGGTCTCTGCACTTTGAAGAATAGCTCATGGCAGAATACATTTTAAATTCACATCTTGGTCGAGGACATTCATTGTTTTGTTAAGTAGACTAAACACTGCATTGTTGTATGACAAAAAAACCATCATAAATGTAATTTAGAGTGAATAATTGCAAGGTGGTTGCCAAGTAACCTTAAACACTGTATTTCTTCAATTTGACTGTTGAAATTGCAATAATAACGAAATGAAGTTGTACTTTTCCAAACTTGCATGTCAGAAACACACAATTTCATGAAATTGAAATTTAATTGAAGAGTTCGACTACAGCCCAAAGGAAGGACAAACTTATTGGACAGCAACTGTTCAGCAACCATTCAACATGACATCTCCATTTTCAGTGATCCCATCTCGCTGAGAGCTTTTCTCCCTTTTCCTCTTGTCAGGGGTCACTCGCTGAGATATAAACCTGGTCTCTTGCCAGGCTCAGGCTTATATCTGTTTCTCTGTTTTGGAAGCTGGCCCTCTCCGCGGCTCCTCCACTTCCCGCATCCTGCTCGATGGTCCTTAGGTTGTTTGTGAAATGGAAGTAGTGCAGGGCTCCTCTGGGACGAAACAGAGAAGGGAAGGTCTGCAGCCCCCTCACCTCTGTGTTCCTGCAGCATCCCCGGGGGCTCGGTGAACAGCGGGTTCGCTCTCCTGGTCTTTAGACTTTTTGTGTGTGTGTTTGTCTGAGAGAGAGAGAAGTCTTTACGTTTGTGTGTTGAGGGTGGGCCCTTTTGCTTTTTCTGCATCAGAAGTAGATGTCACGTTGAGTTAGTCCAGCAGCCTGTTGAAGACCGGCTAGACTGGAGAACAATATTTTTCCAAGATTGCCCTGGAGTGCCAGTAGCCAGAACGACGAGATGCTGCAGTCTAAGCTTCTGCACATTCCTCTGGTTACTCTGCGTGATTCACACTCCACCTTTTTACTATGTCCTTGCAACAGGTTAAAATATGCACATTTTCCAACTGTGATTACACATTAGCTGTGTGCACATGGACCCTAATATTCCACTAATGATCAAAATATGAAATATATAACTATCTCCATTGGAAGAGACCAGCCTTATAAACATGCAAGTATTTTTTAATATTAAAAGTATAAAAGTTAAAATTTGACTGTAACTATGTCCAAAGCACATCTGCCAAATTTGCAAGAATATTGTGCTGAATCACCAATCGTCTGGTTCAAAAACTGTTTTTTCTGATAAGCAAAGAAATATAAACTACATGAACATTTGTCCCATAGCGAGCTCCCGAACAGAACAGAACAGAACAAGCCAATCTCCATTTAAAAATATGTCCCTTTTTAGGTGCCTGTGCCTTAACGGCCAAACATCACTAAAGATGATGAAGCACAAAGAGCTGCATATCATCCGTGTAAATCTAATAGAAAAAGTAGCACAGACAGCATTGCAATAAAATATCATCTTTTATCATCTGTTTGTCCATTGTTGCCGGCATCATTTTCATTCCCACAGTTATTGTCTGTGCCAGCCTATCAGTCTCACTTTAAGGCAGTGAGCTGAGGTTTGCATACTGTTATCTGCAGGATGCACCAGGCAGACTGCAGGAATACAGTCTGACTGAAGGGTGGTGCATTTACTGTGGGTAAGATATGACATATCTCCAGCGCATAATTTCTGTGGTATCATTTGTAATTGATTTCAGTTGTGCTTTGTACAGTGTCTCATATTACACCCTGTTGCAGTTTCCCTCCCTGTCCTGGAGCTCAATTACCTTTCAGGCTTGTTTGAGCTCATCAGACGTAGGAGCAGATTTTCTTCTCTGGAAAAAATTAAGAATCCATTTATAACAATAAAATAAACATTTTCTTGGACGAGACATGAGGCAATGCTTCACTAGAGGGAAATTAGGCTCCCTAATTTGTTCTCAACAAAAGATTAGGGACGTCCCACATTCCTTGCCAAGGCATTGAATCTATAGCATGTGAAACTGAAGAATGTGATTTTAGTCGCTGGCATGAATAAGGACTTGTTTGCCTCTGAGGTGAAGGTCCACCCAATCCCACACTACCCATGCTATGAAATCCAATAGTTCCCATGGCTGATTTTTTTTTCTCTTATTCTAAGCAGAAAATGAGAAAGTGTTGCAGACAATCATGCACACCTCCAGAGGCCGACTGATTCGGGCTGACTAGGTGGTTTCTCTGGGCAGCTGTCTGGGCCCCAGAATTGCACAATATCCAGGTGGGAAAACGTGTGAGTAAGACAAAGTGAGCGTGGCACACTTGGGTTGCCAGCCTTAGCACGAATTCCATCAACACCCGCATGTCGTCTGTCAGCTGCACTAATCTGAAGCCGGCAGTTGTAAAAATAGGGCTGTTAGATGGTAGAGCTCCCGTCTTTGACTTTGGGAGTCCCCTGACTTAATCCTGCAGTTGTTCCCCTGATTGAAAACAAATGCATCCTTCATCACTGCTGTCATCGAAAGCAAACTTCCTTATAACTTACTGAACAGTTTGAGTGCAATTTTAAAAACAGTGTTGTTTTTTCTCACGATGAACTAGTCATGAAAAGATTACACTACAATATAAAGTGGAGTCAGTGCAGCAGCATGTTACTGGCAGCTGTTTTTAATTGATTTTTTCAAACACCGGGTGCCTAACTTTTCTAGGATATGAGAAAAGACAGCAGTGGAAAAGACAGAATTAACTTCTGGCAGTGGTAAAACACATATTTAGGCGTGATTCACAAATCAAAGGCAAGAAATAGCCTTTTCAGTAGCAAGACTATAAACCAGATACACTCATTTGGTTCCCGTCTGGCCACAGATTACCAGGGTGAGTAAGGCCAAAGGTCAGGGGTCAGAGGATGGCCAACAGAGGACTCAGAAACTCTGCATAGCCTGAAACAGGAGTAAATCAAAGACATGCTCAAAGCTCAAAGATTCTCAATCCAATCAGCTTTCTCCGAATGGGAACAAGAAGAAATCCAACACTGAGAGGATTTCACCCCAAGTCTTCCACCTCTGTTTCTCTCTCCAGAGCAACTTTTGTCTTTTCATCTCCGTCTGGTGTGATCTGTTATATCCATCAGCCCGAGCAGGCCTGTGGCTCTTTGTCTGAAGGGATATGTCAAACTGTTAGCAGCGTATGGTCTATTGGCACGAAACATCGAGCAGAGAAGTGAAGCATGGGCATTAAAAGAGAAACCGCTAAAAGGCTGACAGACAAGCAGAACAGAGTCCGTAAGCCAATAACCACCGAGGCTATTTATCTCGGCTTTCACATTCAATGAACTGGACAAAAGGTATTGATTTGCAATTTCCAGATCAGTCTCTCTTTTTGATATGCCTAGAGGAAATACTGAGTAAGTTACTGAAGCACTGACATTTAGATCTGGACAGCTCAATAGAAAATAAGGACCCACCTGAATCAGATGTGACCTGCTTTACCTCTCAGTGATTATTGACCATATACCTTTGTGTTTAAATGCAGAAAGCATAATGATGTATTTGAAAGTAGGTTGTGACCTTTTGGGGACCCTTGAACAGATCAAGGCCATTCACAGAGACTGTGTTCTATGCAGAGGAAGTCACCGCTGAACGAGAGGATGGCAAACGAATTGACTGACCCAAACGGATGCCTGCATGTCCAAATGACTCTAGCAGAAACATGGGGGAGAGAGAGAGGTCAAGATGCTACAATAAAACTGATTTTACCTTTGAAAGATGTTCTTTTCAAGATAATATCTGTGATTCCAGTGACTCATACACCTGCTATTAACATACAGTGGTTATTTCAGAGGAAGACATGAAAGGAGGTATTTGTTCTGTCGTCCTTTGTCCGGAGTCAGTGACGTGAAGCATTAAATAAAATCTTGACATACTGCAGTGAATTTAGACAACTGTTGAGCCTCGGCTTTGTTGGTTTATGTATGGGTAGGTTGTTATTTCCGTTGCTCCCCCCCCTGCTATCCAACCCCCCCATGCTCCGTCCTCTGGCAGTGCACGTTCTTGTGTCGCTTGTGGTGTCAAGCAGCAGGTCCACCAAAGTCATCCAGAAGCCGAGCCTAGAACCGTGAGAAAAGACTGCTGTGTGATTGGATTAGCTTTTGAGCGCCACGTTGCTTAATTAATGAAAATGACCCGGGAGCAGAGAGTGAAGCCATTGTCTGCACAATGACAAAGTCCCTGCCCATCAACAGTATCCTTAACAGGATTTCACAAAGTACGCCAGGCGTTCTTAATTTGCTGGCTTGGGCCGCTGCAGAAGGGCGCTGGCAGCGGAGATGTTGTCTGCCCTTCGCTTTGAGGTGAAGAAATTTCAAACACAAGTCGTTCACTTCAGGATTAAAAAAAGTTGAATTTTAAGTGGCATTTGTTTGCAAAAGTAACCAACTTTGACTCAGCCAAGCGGCAGCTGAGCCTTTTCATTTGTCTTCCACGCTAATCTCTACAGAAAAAAAAAAAAAAAATCCCGTCCAGTGATTTAACCTTCATTTCCATTTAGCCAGTCAGCAACTCACACCTGCAGATTATGGCTCGGTTCAATGCATTCATCGCACATGTGAACAGTAGCTATGGTTCACTTGATGATGTGTGAGCCGCTCCGTCTCTCCAGCCTCCTTTCATTCCTCTTCCTTTAACTTTCTATTGAAGAGGGGTGTAAATGTGGGCTGGTATTACGAGGGTGACGACCCTGCGGGGTCTTCTGAGAGGTTCAGCACAACCAGTGTGACCAGATTAGTTTGCATTCCTCAGTGCTGAATGGCTCTCTCTGGAAACTATTACCTGGAATTACCTCAAATCAAAGACTTCTTCCTATTATCTCAGCAGGATCAGTCAAAGCAGACCGCTCCGTGACTGCCAACTAAAATGTTAAAATAACAACGCTGCATACTCGTTCCCTTGACGACCAAACTGTTTTTGTTGAATTAGTTAACCGAAAAGAAAAAATCTTACAACTGCGGTGATGGTGAAAGATTTAACAACTGCAGCAGAAATTTGTCAAAAGTTTTCTGCAATGAAAAAATATATTAAAGTAATTGATTAATCTTGTTGAATGTATGTATTGCTGGTATTTCCCTCTGTGCATCTGCCATTTGGCACAAGTTGAAGACACACATATAACAAGCTTTTCTAGTGTGTTTCAGATACATGTAGAAATTTTTTCAACAATGCCCCCCCCCCACACACACACATGCAGACAGCTACGACCCACCTGTCAGTCTTTCTCCACAGCCTCATGTTTCAATCAGTGCTAACACCTTGTGACAGTGGCTAAATATCCCCAATGGCTCGCCCACTCATCATGTCCATGAAGATGTGTCAGACACAGTAGTGTGTTTTGTGTCTGCAGCTCGTAGAAGACAGACTGACTCTTGTGCACCAAATAGACCGTCTGACAGGACAACTGCTACATGAAAGGGACGCTCAAGTCTCGGGGCATGGGAGCAATCAGTGGTTGTGAATCTGAGCAGTGCAATTTCTGGAGAACTCTGGTCTGTGGTGGAATTGAACTGGAAGACAGTTTGAAGGTTCTTGCTGTGAGTAAGTTTTCAGTTACCAAACTTTGTGCTCACATCATTTAATATTTAAGAGAAAGCATAGATAAAAATAAGAGCAAATAGTGAAAATATATCTTGCCTTCCATCAAAATTTGCTTCACTTGGTTCCCAAAGTTAAAGCTCAGATAAGTGACACTAAAGAAAATCATCAAACATACTGTGACAGAGACCTTTGATGGCCCCTTTCTAATACGTATGCATGTGTTTTAAGTTCCTCTTTGATGTTTTTAAATCTCGTCTGAAATTTGGTAAAGCATGAAAACTGCCGCTTTCTCCTCAATGCTTTTCCACCACGGCCTTTTGTTATTCTTCTCCCCCCACAAGTGTTGGTTTCAGATTTCTCCTTGGCTTACAAAGATCTGGAAATATCCGAGCCTTTGACTGCATCTGGAACGCTAACCTCGCATGGTCCGACATAAAGACTTTGGTTTGGTCAAAACAGTGGACATGTCTTCACAGCTTGATTTCCATCTTCGTGACTATAAATCGAATGTTTTATATCACTCTTTGTTCTCTCAGAAAAAGCAGTAACTGCAAAGGTTGGAGCCTTTGGTGCTTTGCAGTCATTGTGGAGTACAATCTAAACAATGGCAAGGGAGAAAAGTAATAAATGAATTAGATCTCCATTCATTTTGGCCAATGTGTGGGCTTTTGACATTCTTCGTTTTGTTCCAAGCTACTTATACTTGGATCTCTCTTCAGGGAGGTGAACAACAGCTCAAAGACGAATGATCTACTCGCTCCATAGTGCTACGACTGGCGTTTCTGGGCAGCTCGCCCACACGAGTGAATTTCTAGTTCTCTGAGTGCAAAAGCGTTTCATAAGATGTTGGTGTGTGTGTGTGTGTGTGTGTGTGTGTGATGAATGTGAAATTTGATCGAGGCGCAGGATCGAGCGTGTACGCAGCGCCGGTGAACAAAGACACAGGAAAACTTTTACCTTCTTCATAGTGAAAGAGTGAAAATTCTAGCAATATGTGGGAAAATAGACATCTTGCTTCCATTGTTTTGCCCTCTTTATCTGACTTTCAAATAAGTCAGCATAAAAACAGGAATGGTCTTTAATTTCCCTTTTGATTAGATTGGCGGGGAACTTTATTTCTTCTCTGGTCTCCTTCCAGTGGGCTTGTGTGATAGGAAAGGTCCTAATCCTCCAGAGTAAAAGAGTCTGTTGTGGGGGAAACGCCATATGGTCACAAAGTGTGTGGTTCCTGGGTCGCGCATGGCCGCTTTTAACAGGATCACCAGAGCATAACAGCCCTGCCTTGTATTTATCATAATTTGCATAAATCCTAATATGTTGTGAAAATGTTATATGACTAATTGGGGAATTATCCAGTAATCATCTATGCATATGATTCCAAAGTGTTTTGTTTTTGTTGCACATTTTAGACGAAGAGTTCATGAATATAATGTGTGATGCCCTTTTAACCCTTTTAGACCAGACAATGAGTATACTGTAGCTCAACCTAAACCCTTTTTTTGTACCTTTTGTTTTCCCAACAAGGTGTGAAAAAAAAGTTTTTACTACAGCAACTCTACATTCTGTGTCCAACACTATCAAGATGGGGAGTAGTGAAATGGTTTTATTCCCCAGGTGGTCATTTTTAACTCACACCACACTTCGAGGTGGGAAGAGCACGTACAGGCCAGCAGCAATCTACTGTTTAAAATATACATCATAAAAATGTCAGTTAGCGGAAAAGCATTTATCATTTTTGACACATTCCCACCGGAAAACATATTAGAAACAAATGGGTCCAGAATGTGGAGGGATGTAGCCTCATGCTTTATGGTTTTGTACTTGACACCTACCATCCCGACCTATAGCTGCCTTTAGCTACCAAGTCATCCGCCCCGTGTCCCTGCCTCATCTACACAGTCGGGTGATCACACAGAGACACACTGAGACAGAAGTGTTTGCTTTAAAAACAGCTCCGACCCCGGCGTGAAACTGATGAGTGTGACGCCGTGTCTCCGTGCAAAAGTTTTAATGAGCTGCAAAAGTTTTAAAGATAACAATAGTTTGCAGGTGTCGTGTTTTTAGTGGCACACATTCTTAGCTCCACCTTGAGTTTGTTTTTTATGTAAACCTGGGATAGGCTTTTCTGTTATAGGTGTGATATATTAAGTAAATGTGAATTAGGTCAGTCAGTTTTGTTGTAGTAGTCAAAACATGAAATTTAAAAACGCAAAAAAAAGGTCACATGACCCCTGAGCTGTCTGTTTGCAGAAGAAGACTCTATCTGGAGGTGGACTGAGATTATTTTTATTACATATGATAAATATATATTATAGCAATCCCTAAATGTGCACATGAGACATATAAGTAATGGAATTATAAACAGCTTTGAGCCTTTAATTTCCTCTCATATTTGAAATATTAGTCGTTGAAAACGTGTAGTAAACAGATCATATCTAAGTTGGACTCGAGCTGAAGAAAAAAAACAACGAACAAACAGAAGAGATATATCTCAAGCTGAATAAATGCGGATGTCAGTGTTAGACTTAGACTCGAACAGTGTAAGTAGGCGAAATAACAAAGCCAACACAAAGTCCAGATTTCCTCTTGCATGAGACACAAGTAACTTAAGATTTAGCCAGGATTAAATAGCAGACATGCTCTGCAGTGGTTGTATTATCCTCCCGCTTCCCTTTATAAAAATAATCACATCTGAACAGGGCTTAGGAATACATGCTATGAATTTAAAAGATCAAAGTGGATATGAAGCAGTTTCTCCTCATTGATGTGTCAGAGTCGCAGGAAGATAAACAGTTGTCACAGCTAATGTGCTTCGCTCACTGAATTCTAAATAGAGTCAACCTAAATATTGCTCTTAAATGTAAACGCTATCTATCTGTGAATACTGATTTAATCCTCTTGAGACTGTCTGATTTACAAGACCCTTAAATAAATACATGTACCTACTGTGTGTCTGATGTACCCAACATAGACCATACTGCACTGTTTATAAGATGTGACACTATATGCTCCATGTTTTAGTCACTTGAAGGCTGACTTCGGGTCAGTCTCCCCAACTATTGTTTTACTTCAACAAGTAGTGAACATTTTAAATATATAATACCAGTTTCCATATTTAGGCCTGACAAAATATTCATTGTATTACATCTTTCTACAAATCAGTATCAAATGTTCTGTGAACCCACACCTGAGTTATGACCTGGGTAAATACTTCTTTCTCTATTTGCCTGGGTGAATCCAGAGTAAACATAATTTGTGTCTTTCCGTCATGGACTTCACCCAAAAGTTCATGAAAGTCACCATCATGCAGTGTTGTGCTTTTACTGGAGTTAAAGGTCAGCTCTCACCTAATGAATTATGACATCATGCATACAACATATACTGAGTTCTTTGACACTTTGATGAGCTCGGTGATACCTTCACAGATGTAATGGATATGACAGTAGTAAGCAATATTATGTATTTGAAGTTAAAGCTTTACACAGAAGCAAGTGTAGTATCTTCTGTGAGTTGAAGTTTTGATTACAGCTTGCATCGCTCGATGGCAGATTGAGTTTTGAGAGTGAGTCCAGTACTATCTAATTGCTGTACTACAGAGTTTTGTAGTGGAAGGCAGGCGTCCAAACAGTTTCAAGGTAGGTTCAATAAATGGAAAGGAACAAAAATATAATGTTAGTTATTACTTTAGTTATCAAAGAAGATCACATAGAAAAGCCTAAATGTGTATGATTTGATTTAGAGAGTTTTGGGGAATTTTATTCTTTTTCCCACTTTCCCAGAGTCAGAAACTAATAAATGCCTTAGGACAGATCCTTTTTTATGTGCTTGGTGATGTCTGACTTTACATCAAACAGCAATATTGAGCTATCTTGGCTCAATTGTTGAGTGTCTGTGGGATCAAATAACATAATCATGATCCCAAAGGCATCCAGGGTTTGAGCAAAACTAAGTGAGTAAACTAAAGGGGGTTAAAGGGCACCTCCTTCCAAGCTTTGTCTGAGGAGAGGCCCAAAGGCTCAGACTTTAAAAACTCCTGATTCACTAGATCATTGTGTTCACAGTTTGTCTTGAAGTGGATCGTGAGGCGTCTGGTACCACCCATCTCTGATGTTACATCTATAGAGGGGGGGGCGTGATAACAGGCCACACACTCGGATCCACGCCGCCTGCTCCTTCAGCACATTTCCTCGCTGCTCCATGTTCATCGCTAATATTCTCATTAGGGTCGATGGAACGGCCGCCTAACGTGTTTTCACAGCCGGTGTGTGACATCATCACATTTCAAAAGCACCTCATAAACACATAGTCCTCGGCTGAGGTCGGGTCTGGGAAAGCTTATAGGCACCCCCTTCACCCGTCTATTCATTGTCTCTGGAGTGACAGTGATCTAAGAGACCGTGAATGATGAAACCAGCCGAAAAAAGTTCAGGAGATTATAAAAGTTTTTTTTTTTTTAGAAGTACGTTTAAATATCTCTGCAGTATCTGTTCTTTGTTAACTTTGGCATTAATTACTTATCAGGTCCTAGGTGTTGTCACTGGGTGCCACACTCCAGGTACCAGGCTGTACTATGAGGAGAACTTAGATTCATTCTGCCATTAAAGATTTCCTGGAATGTCTACAAATAATCCTTCCTTCATTTACAAAAAAAAAAAAAAACAGAAAAAAATAAATCCTCAAATGGCAGTGAAATATCAAACAAAGAAAAGCTTACAAAAAAAGCCCTCACTCCCTGGTCAGCCAAAAGGTCTTAAGTCAATTCATGATAATAAGGCCCAAGACTTCAAATGTGTGAAGTGTGCTTTTTCAATAGTGTTGTGCTTTAAACCTTTAACCAAAGGCCACACAGCGTGCAGAACAAAAAGTGAAATATCTCTGAGATGGAGACTTTGATCTCCAGAGCGAGTGTTTGGCAAAGAAATAAATGTTTCCCCACAAAACTGCTTAATGGGGCTAAAGGAGAGGCAGTAATCATCGCCCACATGCACTTAAAGAGCGTGTTGGCGTGGTGATATGCGAACGGATGCTGATATCATGCCTCATAAATTATTGATCACTGATTGAAGCTTTTGCTCTGAGTTGACATTTTTGGGTCATCATTTGCACTTTCAGAATCAGCATTAGAAGAAAAAAAAAAACGCTGCTGGTATGAGAGGTTTTATCTGTGAATAGACAGATCAGAGATTGAGGCTTAATTTAAATTTGTCTAAATATTTCATCGCTGCACTTTTTTTTTTATTAAGTCATAGTAAGTGAAGAAAATCTGCCTATTTTATCATGCAAGCAGAGTCTTGGTGCTGCACCACAGGTGGACTTTTTTATATTATGATATGAGATACGTCTCAGAGGAGAGGAGCTGCAGTTCTGTTTCATACTTAATAATGCACAACATAAGATCATCCAGTCCAATTTTGGCCATGCACCTGGTTTTCTCAGTTTTACTAGTTCCCCTCTCTGGGCCTTTGCCCTCTGAAATTAGATGTAATCCCTTTGAGGAGTGGTTGATCTGCTTATCGTTTTGCTACACACACAGCCAGTTTCTCCCCCCAAAGAATCTATCATGTGACACCTGAATCTTTAACCCATCAAATGAGCTTAAGTTATACTGGTGAAGCAATGTTTGAGAGATCCCATGACTTGCCAATAATCCACAGTTCCCATTTCACATAGGCTTTTTTGGATTACAATATGTTTTCTTTGTTCCGTTTTTTTTTCTGCTATTAACACTAAAACAGCCCAAATAACCTCGGGTTTCTTTATGAAAGCCACATCTAATCCCTCATTACCCCACATTCAGGCGTTTATTGAAATGTTTGCAAGCCTTTTATGGGGTCCTGCTGGATTAGTGGATCCAGCTTTTCACAGTTGAGAATTTCCAGTGCGTCTGTAATACATGCATGTGGATAATGCATCCTTTAGTAGCTCTTTGCAGTGACCTGTGTTATCTCAGGTTATTTTTTTGTGTACTCTCCCGTATGCCCTGTGAAAATCAGGGCCCCTCACAGCAGCCGCAGTTAAAGACACTTTTGTTAGATACTGCAACCGTGTGTAGTTGAAGGGAATAGACTCTAGTGTGCTGATGTAATCTGTTAAAGGGAAGGAAAACATTGTATAGTTGCTGCTGAATGAGCCCTGGAAGGCCCCAGCCTCAGAGGAAACAGGGAACAGGGGGTTGGAGGATTAGTGTTTCTTCTCAGACTTTGGCTTTACTTTTCCCCACTTTTTCCTCACAGTTTTTTTTTCATCGTTTCCTTTCTTTGTAAAAAGGTACCAAACTCGCTCCGGGCCTCGTGATACAATGCGCCCCTTTTTTACGCTCTCACACAAGTATGACTGGCACATGTAAGTTACTGTTGTGTGTGTTTTCTCTCTGGAAATACTTTACAATGGAAGATCTCAGATCAGTTTGCAGTCTGTGTTTTTAGACCCAAATCAATACAACCTAACAGGAGACATCAACACAGAGATTGACTTCAATTTTCAGAAAAGGAACCTCAGACTGAAACCATAAGCATGTGGTCACATAATGGTTATGTATTATCTCGAGCGTTGTTGGTGTTCTTTAATGTGGCCTTATTTTCCAATCCCAGTGCTTCCAATAAAGAGTAGACATCAGCAGATTTTTAAACCATAATAGAGTTCAAACCATAATTTTGCTACCCTGCCATGTGAGCAAGATGCTTGTATGAGTCTTGAGTTCCACCGTTTGAAAGAATTGCAGAGGTTTTCCATGCCGCATCCCAAATTTGATGATTTCCTACTGAAAACTAAAACCAGGAAGTGCAATAATGAACGGGACCGACGCTGAAACTTTTAATATCTCAGACAGCTCTCTCCAACATGTGATCTGTAATGTTAGCTGTAATGTTTTTCCTGAAGACTGTTGTGTCATAAGGCAGGGTTAATCAGCACCGTAGGGGTGCCATGTGCTCCGTCTGTTTCTCCTTCACAGTTGCTCTCCTACTGTTATGCTCAACTGGGTCACGTTTATCTTCCCCTCAAAACCGACCCCGCTCTTCTGGAGCAGTTGGCTCTCCTCACTTTCAATTTTAAAGTGCCGCATCACTTAGTGCTGGAAACAGAGACACGCCAAATGAGGAATAATACTCCCTTTTTTTAATGGCCGGCAAAAGAGTTTAATGACCCTCTTCTTTTTGTCTCACGCACAAAAAAAGATAATTATTTTAATATTCTTTTCATCTTAAGTAAAATCTCTGCCTGCTGTTTATTTTCATTGAGCTTGTTTATTTAGCTAACCTTTCAGCACTTCTTCCTTTGTCTGGCCGGCTTTGAGCTGCTCTGCCGCTCGCACCAGCTCATCCACTACCCACAAAACCAGTGACCCCAGGGCGGCCTCGCTGTGTTTGTCTTGGCTCTTCTCCCGTTTCAGAAAGGCACCAGGAACGTAAGACACGGGTGCATGCGTCTTTTGGACGGCTTATCCTCCCTACTACAGGACTTGAATTGCCTAGTAGCCCCCTGTCATTAAACAGCCTACGCTCCTCTTTGATCTGGTCATGGTCTGTGTCCTTCCTCTTTATCTGCTCTGCTGCTTTCATGACCTGTCTTTTATACCTATACTGGAATATCACCCTTATCTCTAAATGAAGATATGCCTCAGTTTCTACACTAACATCGAACCTGAAGTGTACTGACGGTTTTATATAAGGAATAGTCTCTTCAGAAGTACAAAGCAGCCTCTTACATGCTGTGGCCATTTTTCATGTAACAGGTGCAGAGAGACTCAAATTTCTGCCTCTAATATAAAGACCATATGAGGATTAATCTTTAGTCAGTTTAGAAGCGAGAACACATAGAGTACCTGTAAGGAGAAACGCATTCGATCATAGTTAGCTCCTTGGTGTGTTAAAGTGGAGCCATGAAGAGAGAAAAGGGCTGGGAAAATGTGCTCAAGCTGTAAAAATACAACTTATCAAAGAAGCTGCACAGAAAATTCACATCCTCTTTACTCACAAAACCAATTTTGTCCACGTCAGTCCAGTTTGCATATGCTTCATATGAGGGGGGTAACATATTAAATGTGAGCAAAATACCAAACTCTTCCATCAAATAGCAGCAAAAAGCAGCTCCATCCAGAGAAAGCTGGACTATTCTGCCGCTCGTCCTCCGGTATCCTTTTACATAAAGTCATCACACTGCAGCTAGGTTGGTAAACAAGAATAAACAGGATGGCTTTATATGATTTCAGGCTTAAAGTAAACATTTACCTCATGCAGTTTACAGTTAACTTTGGCTCCTGTTAAAAAAAACAGCCTCCCGAAGTTCGCAACCGATCTTTAGTCTTTCTTTTCTGTGCTTTGTTTGAGGGACGCTGGCTGCACCGTGACACGCTTCCCATCTTCCTCTCTCCCCAGTGGAACAGACAAGGAAGAGAAACGGTGACCTTTGACTGCTGTTGTGTCTGTTAGGTCAGGCGCTTCTTACAAACTGTGACACATTCCACTCCTTCCGGTAAATCTTCCTCCTCGGGAATCAAACTGTGATTTATTTCTGCCATTGTCACAGGGGTGTGGAGTCAAAGCGCTCCACAGAGAGTCACAGAGGTTAGTGAGCAGGGTCTCCCAGCAGGATATGATACATTAACCCATTCATGTCCTATAACACTGCTTTAATGGGCTAATTTGTTTGACCATAATGGGCATGTTTGAAAGACTAATATGCATGACTATGAATAATTTGTTCAACCCGACAATAGCATTTGCAAGACACAAAACTAATGTAGAGTAATGAGTTTCTCAACAACACATAGTTCCAGTGCCAGTTTGTTACAACAGTCAGGCTTTATGGAATTGGGTTATTCTGCAAATGTTGCACCTCAATGAAGCCTTTGCAATCTGAACTTGTGAATTATTTATAAGCATTTACCTATTCAGAGGAATATAATAATTGAATGTTCTCCAGCTAACAGGTAGCATTAAGAAAGATGTACATCAGGAAACAGCAGATTGTCCATGTTGTGTGTTGGCTCTTCTATGACTGAAAAGATATTTCCATGCTTTGCAACTGGTAATGCAACATTTTGTTATGCATCAGCAGATACTTGAAGTAAAAGTTGAGAAGTAAAATTAATATGCTGTATGCTTTGTGAGGTGATTGGAGGCAGACTACAATAATCTTCTATACAAGAAATGACTATGATCTAAGACTAATGGAAAAATAATCTTTGTAAATATATCGTTTATTTACTCATATTTTGGTGGAAATGATTTTGACCTTCCAAAGTGTTTTGCAGTGATTTTTACACCACTATTTTATCATTTCATTTACATATGATAATTCATGCATTCAGTGACATAAAAGTTGTTAAAAAAAGATCTCTGATTCGAGAATTTGAGCGGATCAGCGTTATTCGAGTTTTAAAAAAAGGCATCCGGTATTCTCCTGCCAGAGGAGTAAGAGAGATACTGACATCAGCAGACAGAAATCTTTTGGCTTCCAACTGAACGAACAGTATGTCTGATGATGAGGAATCCTCCAGAGAACGGTATTCACACAAAACTGATGATGATGAAGCTGCTCTGGCAACCGATTATCTGTTCTCGTGAAGAAGAGATGAGAAGGGATTTGAGATTAACCACAGCAGCATGACATATGTTTTTCTGGAACATTGTCCTACCATCACCAAACTAACAGCGAAAGTTCACATTGAGCTCATTGAATGTGTCTACTGATAAGGAGATGATAGATGATGACCCGCTCACCTCTTCCATGTGTATGATGTATGCATTCAATTATAATGACGATGTTTCCCTGCTGTGATCCCGGGGTCAGTTCAGCTCAGTGCCGTTCGTTCGGCTTTGCTCGTGCATTTTCATCACTCACAGAACAAGTAGCCACAAATTGAGACGAAATGAAACACAGAAGACGGCTGGAAATGGGGTTTCAGCGTAGCCAATGAAGCGTTGACTCCAACATCTAAATGACAGAGTGTGCATGCTGCAGAATTGTAGCTGACGTATTAAAGCATTAAACGAAATGTTGTCTTTTGGCTTCACTCTCTTGTTAATAAGTGGGTTACTGCTCGTGGCTTATTTGAAGATCATTTGCCGGTCTGAGATGCCCTATAATATCATACCTCAGAACATCAGAGCAGTCTTTAATTACGAAGGCAGAACAACATTTACTCGGATCATGGAAATGCACAAAAGACTCCAGAGAGAAGTTAGGTGCCAATTTATCTGTGATTTATATTATCCTTCCTTCTTTTCCTGTGCCATAATTCACTTGTCTGCCTTGGTTATTGATGAAGGTAGAAGAACCTCATGTGCCTCCCTGACACGAGTGGCGGGTGCTGGCTACCAGATGAAAGACGGAATAGATGGTCGCCGGGGCCAAAGGTCACAGAGGGCAGCTGGACATTTGGCTGACCTGTGACTTAGGACCTCACATGTTAGTCAGAACTTTCTGCTTGATTGGATTAGATTAGGTGTGCCTCGTACCCCTTTCTGTGTAAATCACTCACACACAGATGCAGGAACTCTCACAAACAGGATCCAGTGTTGTGTGTCAAGGTGGGTTGGAGTCGACACTTGAGACTTCTCGAGATCTCTCAAGACCGGAAAATCAGTCAGTTTCTCTTCTCTTCTTCGAGATGCTTGAATTCTGTCAGTTTTTTCTTTAGAACCTTGCCAGCTTTTTTTTTTTTTTTAGCAAATTTTTATTTTAGCAAACAGAAAATATGTGGTTTTATGTTGAATCATTTTGAAGATGTCAAGACAAGAATGAGTTGGGAAAACAATATGCTATTTTGGGATCAAATCAAAAATCTAATTTGTTGATGCACAGTTATTCAATGCAAGTTTATAGGACACTGATTTCGTCATTTTCATTCATTCATTGTCTACTATCCACTTGAGGGTCACAGAGGTTATAGCCTGACCTATCATGCATTTGGTGGAAAGCAAAAAAATAAAACATATAACACCACGCCTCATCTCAAAGCAGGTTACACTGAGCTGATTAAGGTCTTAGCTCTTTTAGTTCACTGTTAATTCAGTACCTTGAAGTGAAGAGATCCATTCTTCATTCATCTTCAATTCTGTTATAGTAGCATATATTTTCATTTTCACTTGTTTGGTTTCGCTTGAGGTGTGGATATCTCATTTCGCAAGGAAACCCTTCCCTTATTTTCAGTGATCCCTTATCAGAGTATATATTGGCACATAAAGGCATAGAAAAGGCAGAACAAATCAGTTAGGTGTGACCTCCGCATGCCTTCATATGCACTATCTGCTGCTTCTATCATACCCTGTCTTCCTTGCAGCTTTATTGAAAACGTCCACATTCATTTGGAGATTACTAAAGGGATGCAGTCAGTTTTTATAACCAGGGGCCAGTTTACTAAAGCCCCTTCACCTGCCACAAAACTTTATCCTCCCTTGTTGGATGTCATTGTTTTTTGGGTGATTGTTATTGCCCCCACGGGTGCAGACTTGGCTACTGGACTACTAGGCTTGGCTTTCCTGTAGGGCTTGCAGAAGAACTCAGCCAACCCAACTTTCTCTTTCTCTCTCACCTTCCAGCCACTTCAACCATGTGGTCTTTAAATCATTCAATCTAAACACTAACCTGTAACCAGTTTGCTTTAGGAGACCTTACCAGGAGCTATTGCCTACAAAACTGAAATTGATGGCGGGTTCTGGCCAAAACACAGTATAATGAAAAAGATGCAATATCCTTTATGTAAATGCATTTTGTATTTCATTTATTCCAGTCATAACAAATGAGTGCGTAATCTGACGATCTGATTTCCATCAAGCTCAAGCAGCAGTCTCAATTTAATGAAAAGTCAATCATATTCATATCAATATGGTGATGTAGAATATCAATATGCATATTTATATTAAAAGTCATCACATTGAATTGACAGCTCCCACTAATCTAACAAAGGCAGCCGGAAACTGTGAGGAAAGGTTTGATTTTAGTTTTGCAATGTCTGCCATCAGAGCCTCTACCACGCCAAACAGTTTGTGGATAGACAGCAAATAAATGGTAAAATACTAGGTGTTTCTGTGATTTAGCCGAATTGACCCTTTAACATTGTGCTCTAGCAAACGTACAACAGACACAAATAGATGTCTAAACCTCCGATTTGCCAATACTAACAGTGGAAAGCTTGAAGAATTTGATCACTGAGCCGCTCTCCACCAGATGTACACAGAAGGCATTCTCCTGCACAGCTGGCCGAGCAATTAACACTGAAGCATATATCCAGACACTTGATGATAACAAGCCCATCCTATGTAAATCTCAATGCTCAGCAAAAAGCAGGAAATGTAATCACTGAGCAGACTCGGGCTCGTGGATAAGTGCTGTCGGGTAGTGTGTGAGGTAAATTTGAGGTGTGTATGAGTATACCATGGGGATCATCAGGGGAAGTCCTGGCCAAAGCTCAGCTTTTGTGTAACCCAAACAGGTTTTTTTTTTATCTTTCAAATGGATTAAATATGTTTAATTCAGACTTGTGTGTGTTCCTTTTAGGAGCTTGCGTGAGTGTAATCTTGCGGAGGACATGTTTACTGTGGAAGTCCCTTTTGGTCTGAGAAACAACTGAAGTGCTCACTGACTACCTTATGTATACTCAGAAGGGATTGTTTGAAATGAATCACATGAAGGAGGGGACTGGACATGTATACAAGATAAAATATAATTACCCTATCACCTAAATATTTTGCCGAGAACTAAATAAATATCCTAGCGAGGAAATGAAACCCACCTATTGCTTTGGAGGCTCAAAAGAATTTGCATGAAAAAAAAAAAAACTGCTCACGAGTCAGAGCGAACATCTCAGATGGTAAACATACAAATATCACATTGTAACCATATTGAACATGTCGAATGGGAACAACATAACAAAAAGGGTTCTCGTCTCGGAGGTGACGTAGTTTTGCATGTGGAAATATGTAAAATCTCATTATCACATTTTCCAGAAAGATAAAAGGTGTAATGATGACAGAGCGCCAGTATCTCTATCCATCTCCATGTGACGGAGCCGGAGCTTTATGTGAAGAACAGCTGTTGTTTGTTGTTGGCAGGGAAGTGTTTGGAAAGTTACCGTACATATTGCGTGTGTGTGTCTGTGTGCACTCATCTGTCTATCTGTACACGATTCTCCGTCTGCTCAGGATGAATCTCTGTTGACTCACAATTATGCAACGCGGCGAAACAAAAGAAAGAGATCCAAACAGACACTCAGCTCTCCGGACCGTTTCCATTGCCGGAGCATGTTGTCTTTATGTATCCAACCCACGTCTGAACCAGGGATGACTTCCTTCAGGACTGGGCTTACAGTTAAACAGACTTTAGTGGAGAAACCGCGTGCACGCCAGAACCCTGCCGAGGCAGTCTTCATTTGTTTGCAATGTTTATCAGTCGGTGACAGGGTGTGTTTATGTGTATGGTTCCAGTAGGCCTTCATGACCCCGATGCCCTGACTCACCCCCACCCCCTCTCCTCGTCCTCGGCTCACAGAGTGCGACATTAGAGACTGATTCAGTTCTCCTCCCTCAGGACTGATTACATTACTACAAGACAAGCACAGTAAAGCTGTGGCTGCTGGAGGTGGCTTGCAATCTCCCTATTTTAATCAGTAGACTTGCAGTAATACGCTTGATCGTTTACATAGATGATGAAATCACTGACAGAAAACTATTAAGGACATGCAAGATCTGTCTCGAATCCTAGAAATATGCTCGCTGCTGGCTACACATATAAAGTGCAAATGAAGCTATTACTGGTTGATGTAGACAGCTGCCTTGATGAAAATGAAATCATACTTGATCCGTCAGACAGATGTGAGACCAGTGACTGAATAATGATGCTGAAATGTGTCTTGTGGACTGTGTAAGATCTGGCTGCTGAAGACATGCACTGGTTTGGTTTGGTTTACTTTTTGTTATTAACAATGGCGTGACCTGTTTGTATGTGGACGACGTCAGACATTTTTATTGGCTTTAGACTTTAAAACAGTCAAATGAAATAAATGTGTAAACCTGGTTTGGGACGTCATTGCTATTAATAAAGCAACTGAACATTAACTTCTTTAAACCCTTTAACTGTGCAAATAAATAGTCTTTATTTCGCTGAAAAACAAGATCAGGCCTCCAACAGGGTTACAATGAAGTTTGGAGTCTCCTAGGAGAACGGCTGATCGCTTGACTGATTCATTCACCAAGTGAACATTAAATTAAAAGCTGGTGCCACATGGCAACAGAATTATGGTCTTGTTAAATTGTCTCCAAGCCACATCACGACAGGAAAGTCGGTCAACTTCATCATTATGGGGAGCAGCCGCTGCCTGGGGTGAAAAAACTGAGTAATGATGTGAGCTGTCACTTAGTGGAGCCACTGCCTAATGCATTTATAAAACATGTAAGCACAGTGCTGATGATCTATTGATTTATTTACATCTTACATCATTGATGTAAGTGCCTCTGTCAAGCTATTTCAAGTACCAAGCAGACACTATCACTGAAACCATGTAAGGCAGTGTGTGTTAAATCTGAAATACAATTTCTACAAGACAAATGATGAAATACAAAAAAATGCAATTTAGAAACCTTTTTACTGTTTTTTAAAAAAATTCTGATGCTTGGCTTGTTGGAAATATGGACCATCTTCCTGTTGGGAGTTTATTTGTATGATCCTCCTGTGAGACTGGACAGGTCTAGACTCTCAACATAAGCAACTAGACAAAGTGACACAATACTCTGTCTCCACTTTCCAAACTGCCTGTTTTAATTACTGTTTTCCAGCAAGCTGAAATGAAATTACTATGGCAGTACGACTGTCAATAAACATGTCCTTCATAGTGAGTGACTTTTAAAACTCTGCTATAAGATCAACCACCTTCAAATGTCAGCGTTGTCTGCATGCTGCCTCTTGTGCAATGCCTTCCCCATTTCCTGCCCTCTGAAAGATGAAGGCAGTTGAGAGATGAAGTCTTGGTATTTCATCAGGTTCCTACCGGTGCTGTGTGTAGTGAGAGCTGCAGAGGTCTGGAAGACTCGAGCCCCTGCCACACCACAGATCTGGCTCCCCCTGCTGCGCTGGGAAACTCTACCAATCCGTCCCAGTCTGACTTTAACTGCTGACCTCAGTGATGCCTCAGGAACATTAAAGTAAATGCACACAAAGCGAATACTGCTTGTATATTCGTGTCTTCATGTCTGTATCGATGTCCATATGTGATGCGGACTCGGCATCTGTATGTGATTCTGCGTGCAGAGGAGGCTTCTTCGTGCAAGTTAAAATCCTCCTTGAAACAATATTAAAGCAGGAAAGAGAGATCTGCTTTGTGATCAGCCAAACTATGAAAGCAGACAAGACAATTTAATCTGACGTCTCCAGTGTGTTATTAGCGATTATATGTGCTGCTTTGACTTGACCACCGAATGATAAAATTAGCATGGTGGTTGCATGGTACTTACTTTGAATGTCTGCGTGGAGACTATGAATCCATGTCACAGATGAAAAGTTAACTGGTTCTGGCAATTTTGACTCCACTGGTTCTCTGTTGATGAATGCAGTGTTCCCTGTTGCCAGTTGTGATCATAAATTTACTGAAAGACAGCTTGATCACAGCAATGAAGCAGCCTGTACTGGAGACCTGGCTCACACAGAGAAGAGAGGACAAACTCCAGGGTTGAATAGTCTCATCAAACGGGCTCGTGGATCTCTGGGAACCAGGGTCCAATCTGGCTCCGCAACCGCATCTGCGCTGTGTTTGTGCATGCCATGCTCAGTGGGCATTCTCCCACCCACTGCAGGCAGCTGTAGCACTAGCCTAGCCCACATCAGTGCTCCTGCACCCCCACATGCTGAGCATGGTTCATATTAGCTCCCCTCCCACCTACCCAAACCCTGGGATCCGCCGCCTGGCCTGCCTCAGCAGACCAGAGCCCAGCGCAGCCATTGGATGGCTGTGAAAGGGCTGACTCGCTGAAACAGAGCCAAGCTGGAGCCTGACAGGCCCGGCTCCATGGGTATCTGATGCGAGGTTACCTCCCCTGGTGGAAGTTTTGTGAGAGTGGATCAACTCAGCAAGCTTCTAGCATCAGTTCACCTCCCACACCGGACCCTGGGCGAGTCTCAGAGGCTTTTAACTGACTTTACTGGTGACTTTTGTGGTGATTTGGGTTTATTGGAGGTCACTTCAGAGGTACGCCTTCACCCTCAGCAGTGTGCTCTGATGTAGAATCATGTGAGAGTCAATCATGTCAGGTCTGATTTGAAAATGCAGCTTTGTGCATTTGCAGACATTATTATGGTGTAAATGAGCATTTTACTATGATTATGCCCTTTGAAATTAAAGGTTAATTGAACTTATGTCCCTATTCACCGAAACCTTTAATTTTTGTATTAAGTTGTTCGAAGTAAAACGTGAAAAAAAAAAAACATCTACAATATCTGCACGGCAGCTAATGGAAAACAATTTTACATCCATTGGAAATATTAGTCTGAGGTAAAAGACAAGCTTTTCCAACCCGCTTATTTGTTTTAAATCCTCCACATCTTGTTATGAGATTGTCATTCAAAATGATTATTCTTCAGCTCGAATAGCTCAAACCAGCAGTTTTCACTTTGTTTTCTTTCCGTTGGCTGATTGGTGGTCAGCACACATAAGAAAATAGTGGCAGGTTTGTTTCTCCCATTTGACCTTTGGAAAATAAACAGGTTAATGTTTTAAGCAGGAGCCTCTCAGATGGGTTACTGAGCCGCCTCTGTCATTCCAGGTGGCCAAGGGTTAACGCCACACACGCCAGCACGCTCACGCTTCCAGTGGAGTTTTTGTCATATTTATTTTTCCAGCCAAAGTAAAACTTTCGGTGAGAATTATCCCTGATATTGTGTGTGAGGAGTTTGTCAGCGGTGGTAAAATGCTGCACATTATGGCGACGTCCTCCCCAGCTGTGAGCCTACATCAAGGTCAGCAACATGTCTGGCAATGCGGGCCTTTCCCAGGACCCCCCGCTAACCTTTCCACCCTTCTGCTTTTCAAAATTAAACTGCATTGTATTGCAACGTTTTTTTTTTCTTCCGCTATTCAACAAGACATTTTAAATAAGAGCTACAGCTCAAATTCTCACAGTTTACCTGTTGGGATCATGGCTCATATCAAACACTGACTGGGATAGTACACACTGGAGGGCTTTTAAAAACATCTTAAAGTTGTTTTCAAGGTGTTGAAGTCACATTCCTTTTTGGTGACCTACGCCTGCTTTCACAGTAGTACTACACAGACTTTTTATAGACGCTGATCTACTCTACTTCCTTGCTCTCTGTAGACCTTTTTGTCATCATTATTGCAATAATTTGTACTTGTAACCCGTGCAGATCATTTGAAAGCTGAATAATAGTACTGCATGTCTGGTCTATAATGCACCGTCCATTCAGCTCTACTACCTCCACCTTTTTTTTCTTTAGCTGCACAATATCTCTCCTCACTGCTCATTTCGCCTTTTCTGGAACCCTTTCTCCTTAAATGGTTTGATGCTTAATCACTTCCAGATGCTCGGTCTAGATGAAAGACAGACGCTTCAGTTTTAGAAGAAAGTCTAATGAAAGTTTAAAAAAAAGAAAAAGAAAAATGCAGACCACCTAACTCCCAACTGAAGTTTGTCACAAGTCTTAAACTGCAAACTACAAAGAATGAGGATTGTGAAACCTGAAAAATGTGTGGTGGTTTGGAACGCTACTAAAAAATGATGTTTTTTTTTTATTTTAAAACACTCTGCATTTCTTATGTTGGATTCTGTGAGACCCACAGACTATTACAATTGTGAGAGGGATGTACCAGCAATCATGCGGAACTTAAGCACAGCACTTATCAACAGAATGAAATGCTATACTGTGAAGTGTTCCTGCCAAATCCGTAATCCTGCTTTACTGCCATTACATTTATAATCTTAAAGGAAGAGATTCTACAAGTAAACAAATTAATCACATTTGGTGAGTAAGAAGGAGAAAATGACAATTTATTGAACAAGCCTTGTTTTTGGAAGCGCGCACAATCTTTTCTGGTAACACAAGAAATGTTAGGATTATGTTGTGATGTTCTTAAATTGCATGTTATATCGCATTTAATTCATCAGCGCTGACCTTCTAGCCGCTTTACTCACAGAAAGTATGTCACGATGTTTTGACTCACTTTTTTTTGCAGGCGGTGTAGTAGTTATGGTGAGTGATGTGTGAGAGGAAAGGAAAGAGACGGAAACTTTATCCTGTCCTGTGTCTGCACTCTAGCACCGAGCGTCATTATATCCCTGTCTGCTATATTAACTCCCCTCTGTTCCTCTGCCAGATATGTGGACCTTACTCCATACTAACCTGCTGCCCTTAACCCAGGTCCTCCACATTTATGTCAGTCGTCAGTACGTTACACGGAGAGAGATGAAAAGCTGCAGTTCATGGGACCATTGTTGATTTAGAAAATCGATACTTCTTTGTCTCGTCGTGTCAGAAAGTTTTTTCTTTCATGCCCGAAAAGAGCTGAGACAATCCCATTCTGAGAAACTAGGGCAGTAGAACCTGCTGGGGCTGTAAGTTTGGCAAAAATTTCCTGCTACAGACTTTTGCGAAGGCAGCCAAAAGTTACTCAGACTGGGCAACTTAATCATGTCGAGACCATATAATTCTGGAAAATTTACTGTAAAATATTATCTGTTGTCATGTTTATCCTTCGGCGCACCTGTAATGGATTTTAATAGCGTTTATCTGCCGTTCCAGTCTGGGTGAATCATTAGCCCTGCAAGGACAGTTGGAACTCATTTCCATAGTGAAGGGACAGTTCTGGATGATATGATTTGGCAACTGGCACACAACTGTATATTTTTGGAGAAATCAGTGTGATTAAGACGGTTAGTGACCTTGACAGTTATATGGTGTTTCGCAGGGATACCCCAATACAGCAGATGTATTTTAATGGACATCTGGACAGAGAAAGTGCTCGACAAATCTGGAATAGATTGCTCATGTGAAGTCATGCAGGGATACTGAAGGAGGTTTTGTGGATTTGAGTTGCCGGTAATGAATACAACTCTACATAGCTGTTTGTTCTGTAATTATAAAGAATATGTGGCCGTGCCAATGCCAGCGTCGTGTTGCTGAGGCTTTCACAGCAGAAATTATGCAAAGGATAATTGAGAGCTGATGTAAAACTTTCATTCAAAGGGGTCGCGCTTGAATTCCTGTATTTGAGTGTTTCCTGTGAATAGAATTTATTTGGCTGGCCACACACAAAGATTTGCTCCCAACCAAAAGGATTTTTTTTTTTTTCCAAAACCAAGATTTTTTTTCCCGAAACCAGTGGGGTTGAAGCATGGTAGTCTTCAACACCACTGTGTTTATGAAAAAAAACTTTGTATTGCATTCTTGTATTATTCCATCCCTCCCTCCAGAACATGTCCACATGACCCTTGTGGTCTTTTGTCTTGCGCCTCCTTCAGGTCAACATTTTGCTTTTCCCAACACAGGCACAGGATGAGCTGTGTCGGAAGCTGTTGGCTGGATTTTGATTAAATTTACTGTGTGTGTGGATATTATCGGTCCCCAGAGATTGAATGTTTTAACCTTTGCCCTTTTCTGCAGCATCACCATCAAGGGAACATTTCTGTTTGTAGACAAGGAATATCAAAATCTATCACACAGATTGCCATGAAATAGACTCAGTCAACTCATGGCCTTTCCCTAGTGCCACAAACTTTTCTTTTTAACCCCAAATTACATTCTCGTAGAGCCTCAACTTACTGGAAAAATTTCATTTACCAAAGTTAAAATAGCGTGTAGCTGATAGAGAAACTTTGCAATGCAAGCATCTCCTGCTCTTTTACACATGCAGAGCTGTGCATTTTTAATGCGATGTTTAACTAAAATAGTACAAAAGTTGTTGGATAGCACAACCGCTTCCAAATAACATCTCAAGCAATTTTTAATGCACCATATTCATCTCACATGCTCCTCTGACAGCTAAGTATAGTGTAGCATAGCGCAGTGTTTCAGCCAGGTAATAGCGCCTCAGGGAGACCACTGTATTTGCTCTGGCTCTCTCTCATGCTATGTCGACCCGCTCTGCATACACATGTAGACAAGCTGCGTAACACAACAAGGCATCTGGGATGGCTCTTCCACATCCTTCATTATGTCTTCTGAAATTTCATTACTTTTATCACACTTGCACCAAACAGGCAGACATCACAGGCCACAGTTTGGCAGTGTTTAGTGTCACTATTTCGTAGACCTTACACATGTCTTAAACTATGCAGTGAAGATTTCAGCTTTTTGTCTCCTGAGTAACCAACGAAATCTTTCACACATGGTTGGTGGGAATCCAGACAATACTGTCTGTGCGGCAAATGTTTGGAGTTGTGATATATTCGTCAACAGTGTGTGGGCTTCTTCCTTCCACCGGGCTGGTGCGGTCTCCGTCTTGCGTCTTTACTGTGGTGGTGCACATGTCACTGAGTCTCTGACCTGCCTCTCTGCTACTTTAGCGAGTAGTGAAAGAGGCCTTTAGGAGGTCTCCGCCTCGCTCTCCTCATCTCAGCTCTCCTCAGATGTGATGCCAGGACAATAGGGGGAGAGGAGTGTGCACGGCTTCACAACAGCTGTGAAAGCTCAAAGCAACTCTCAGTCCAGATTTCTGCACCTCACCCACTTGTTTGATTTCTTTGAGCCTACGCTTTCCTCTTTGACTTTGCTGTCTTTTAATGATCTCCGTGTCACTCCATCAATCTATCACATGCTACATCACATTGCTGCTGCGGGAGTCCTGCTGTTACAGGCTTAACAGGTCGTGTCTGGAGCTGACACAGAAGTTATGATTGATATTAATTACTTGATATTATTTGAATTAATGTCTAGAAAGTTTCAGAAAAAAGATATAATTTTTGGAATCACTAGATTTTAAGGTACCTGTCATGAAGATGGCAGCTCTCTTTTGTGGGTGGAGTATTCAGCTCCGTCAACTTTTCTAAGTCTCCACAGCTCAGTAAATAGGGTCATTTCTGTAGATCCCCAGGGATGGAAACCTGTTCCTGTTCAGCATCCACACTCATCTCAAACTTAAACACTTCTTTAAACTCAGTTGCACGGTCCACTGGCCAATATGTCACACTCGCTGCTTTAAGTAACAGCACTCTTCAGGTAAGATAAAAACAGACTCAGTCATAAAATGAAGCTTAAGAGATTTAGAAATGCCATCCATTATTCTCTCAATGTTTTTTTTTTTTTACGCCACAAAGTTGCAGAGTTTAATTTGGCCCAGAGTCACAGTAGTCACTGCTGCATACTCATCTGTGCTGGGTTTGTTTGCAGAGAGTCCGCGGTGAATACAAAGAAGATTTTGGTGTAATCAGGCTGCAGAATGAACTTGGTCTCGCTCGTTTGCTCCGTAGGCATCGCAAGACTGTGATGAGCAATGACCTTATCCCCCCGTGTTTGTAATTTTGTATCTTTGCTTGCACATCGAAGATACACTGAGAGAATGTGTGCATGCAGTGTTTGATTGATGTGTGTGATAATTTCCCAGTTGGCAAACATTTACATGTGCACTCCGTCATTTGTGGCCTATTTGGATTGGCAGAGGTGCGGTCCTGATTGGCTGGTTTCACGGAGGACTACGTGAGACAGATTTGTTTGACTGGGCACTCTAAAATACGGGGAGCATGATTAAAAACTACATCGCCTTCATTTCACCCCTTGTTGGCCTCCATGGTTTCGACTCTACATCATTCATTTGCTCGTAGCTTTTTGCATTACTTCTTTCCACAGTGGAGCTTTTTTGCATGGCTGCACAATGAAGACGGATACAAGAGCAGTAGCGTGGGCAAATAGGGTCAGGCCGACATACATGTGTGCGCATTATCCACAAAAATTTAAGAACAAGAGCTAGAAAGCCGCAGTGGTCAATCATATACTGCACTTGTATGAGAATTCTAATTGGACTTCTGGGAAATTCAACTCTAAAAATAGAAAGCACCCGAATCCTGGGCTTGTTCGTTTCCAGGCCTGGCTCCCTCTCTCAGACCACAGAGTGAGGACATTAGATGGGCCAGAACACTCCGGAGCATCCAAAAGCCCCAGGATCATTATTCCATTTGAACATATTATACATAAACACATAAAGGCATGTTCTCTCCTGTGAATCCCGTTCTCTTGATTGGACAGTCAGTCAGTCAGAAAGTCTCCTCTGGAAGACTCCTGGAATCTGATGGGAGAACCACAAAGTGCCCCAGTTATCTTTGGATTCCCCCAGCTTGTTTTACTAAGGAGTCGGCCAAACGTTGCCTTTCCCCCGCTGATAAGACAGCTCCCATCATGCCTCACTCACACACGCGGAGTGTAGGGAGAATACTGCTGGCTGCTGCTGATGATCTAAGATTACTCCTGCTTTTGAACTTTTAATCCAATAGAAATAGATGCTTTGCGTAATACCTATACATTGCAGTGGAAAGAGTAAAAAGTCAGTGGGAAAGAGAAACAGAGGCCCCTGGTATCCATGTCAAGATGGATACGACAAAGTGGTGAGTGGTATTTTTCTCCCCCCTGCCGGGTGGAGAACTCCCACTTGACCTCCTACATGACTGGCACATCTTAAATGGCTTTCTTGGTTATAAATATTTCCTTCTCCTCAAAATTTACAGTGTGTGCATATAGAGGTAGTAACTGCAATATACTCACTTCGTATGAGTACATATTTAGACTGTTAAAAAATTTAAAAGCGCTGTCAAAGTATTGAGATGAATGATGGATGACTTCCTGCTGTGACATTGTTGCTGAACTGCAGCATTATGCAACATCTCAAGCAAACATCTTCCTATCCCAGACTTTGTGGGAATCATTTGGTATGTATTTTTTGTTCGGATTTACACTTGCTATGTTGATTTATTTTAATCTTTTATGCTGGAGGCCACATTTTATTAGATTATCCTCATCTCTCTGGGTTCATATTTTGGCCATTGACTAATTGTCCTCCTCATTTTTTATTTGCATATGGCCCCATATGTCCTTTCCAATGGGTGGCTGGCAAATGATAAACTCCTGGAGAGACAAGTCTCTGCGTTCCAGCAAGATGACACTGATACGCTGCTATTAACGTAGAAATGAGAGTGGAATTGAAATCGCAGTCTCTGCAGATTCCAAAATAGTCTGATTGCTTCAGGCAGTCTACTTACAGTGGTTAGGATTTATGCAAATGTGATTGTGTGGTTTATTGTCTTGCAGTACATTCCACAAAAAATACACTCAACTCATGGAGCGTATTGTTCTCAGGTATTCTAACCACATGTGGCTCAAAATATCCTCATTACGTTATTCAGTACTTGGAGCACTGGGAGATGTGTAATTATTAGAACACTGGATCCTCCTTATGTAAATTAATTTCATGGCGTTCACATCACTCAATCCCCCATCTCCTCTGAGTTTGTTCTTAAGAGAAGAGCTCAGTATTTCTATAGCACACACACACACACACCGCACCACTGTACTTTGCTCAAGTTTACACTCTTTAAACTCTCAGGGAACCTTCAATTCAATATGAATTATGTGTTAAGCAAGTTTTACTGTGTATCATTATGGATTCATGGAGTGAAAACAGCTCCAGCTCCCTCTCCACCTTAAAGTAACTTTCATTTTCTTTTTTCTTACTTTTTGCAGCTTTTTTTTCTTTAATTTTTAAAGCTTTATGTATTAAGAAATGCAGGCTTTTTTTTACATCTGACTTTTCATGAACTGAATGTGGTGTACTTTGTGAAAAAGTTTTTATGGAGGGTTGTGGCTAAAATGGAGAGCAACACGGAGTCTCCTCAAATAGCTTCTACATGCAGCGCCTGTCACGAATGGGTCAGTCACATATTTTCCTCGATCTGTTGGGAATTGTTTGTAGCGTAACTGCCTGCTCTCTCCTTTAACAAGACTTAGGTATTGCTCACGCTGACACTCATCCCACAACTGCGAGGAAAACAAGCACATAAAGCTGCGGGCCTGTTATGAATACCATGTCCCCCTGCAAAACCATAAAATATTACAGTAAGCTGCAGCCTATGTGCGTTAAAAGACGGAGTAGCCTGCTTGTATTGCTGTTGGTTTCCCCTTTCCTCGTGTGGTTTATTATTCTTCTCTTTGGCTTGTGCTCCTGCCAGCTTTACAACTCCCTCACTCCTACACACCACTCACCCTCTGTCAGGAGTTATAGTCAAGAGTGTGGGGCATGCTCTCCGCTGAGTCCCCCGTCTGCCATCTGCTCAGGAAAGAGATGGAGCCCGAGTTACCGCGGCCAAACCTTCATCACCTCCAAATGAATGATTTCCATCTACTCGCACTCATGCCGATGCCATCTTTAAAAAA
Source organism: Centropyge bicolor (assembly GCA_037975185.1). NCBI lineage: Eukaryota > Metazoa > Chordata > Actinopteri > Pomacanthidae > Centropyge > Centropyge bicolor. The sequence goes on along the minus strand of JBBMOC010000039.1, from coordinate 1,525,271 downwards.
AAGTTGGCTTTTGATGATAAGCGCGGCTTGCCTTATTTTTCTTGGCAACGCTCCTGATGACTACTCCGTCTTACGCGCAGGAGGCTCCCTGCTGCTCTGCGCTGATGGAGCATGAATCGAGCTTCTATTTTCTCCCAATTAGTGTTTTCCTAAAAAGATCCATTTATTACGGATGGAAGGAAGCTGAATTCTAATCAACTTGTGAGGTTTAACCCGACTGTAATCTCTCTCGCAAACTGTGATTCAGAGCCAACACTTGCAAACAATTATCCTGCTGGTACCTAAGGGGCGCGATCTGATTGGTGTATTTGCCTTGCGCTGTCTTGGGAGATACTGTAGTAATTGAGTCGGCTCCCCTGGCCGATGGCTTGCGAGCTGCTTTTATAGCTCCGGCAGTTCCAGCCTTCTGTAGATGTGCGGCATTATTAAAACCAGACTGCAAGCGGGACATTACATTAGGGTATAATGTGCTGCACTGAAGCATACTGTGTGGTATCCCAGTGTTCCCCGCCCAGTCCAGTCACTGTCCTTCGTAGACAGACGCCACTCCTGTAGCAGGCACTTTTCCCTGCTGGCGATCCTCCCAGAGCCTGTGGAACTCATCCTCCTTCCCACCACCCTCCTCATTCCCTCAGAGCCCCTTTCTGCCAAAGGGCCTGTTTGGCTCATGCTCTGGCTCGGATAAACAACAAAGATCTGGTCCAAAGATGCTTTCAAAAGGCACCTGGTATGGCGCTCTTGTTTCAAATGGACTGCCATCACTCTTACATCCCACTAATAGAATTTAGGTCTGATCTGCTGTGGCTTCGAGTGTAATATTATTAATGAGTATGGAAACTGCTGAGGTTATCCAATGAGATATTTCCCTTCCAACTTAATAAATTTTAATTTTTAATGCACAATGTTGGAATGTTTAACCAATAACATGTTTTCTTCTCTGTAGGTGACTGCGACAGATGCAGACGGCGGCTCCTTTGGCTCCATCACCTACTCCCTCGGTTCTGGCATCAACAGCGCTGTTCCCTCTCAGTTCACCATTGGCAAGGAGACCGGCCAGATCTGCACTAGTGCCGCACTAGACCGAGATCAAGGGCCGGCCAGCTTCGACTTCACTGTTACTGCAGTAGATGGGGTGAGCCACCGCGTTTTGAAATCGTGCTTAATATGAATGGGTTGAGCCACAGAGTAATCCTATAAACACAGCAGCCGTGCTTTTCATACGGACAGGAGAGCGAAGACACGGCCAACTGTGCAGAAAAACTTTCGAGCAGCCAAGTAAAAAAAATAAAAGCTTGAATGGCTCTCCGTGGCAGGCTGACGCAAAAGTTAGTATATCCTGTTCGCTTTATGCCAAATAATGCTTAAAAAATAAAAGGTTTAAAATGAAAGAAAATCACTGCGGCCATGTTAAAGCAATCAGATTGAGAAATGCTTCAACTGTCAGGCAGTAATATTTTAACAAGTTGGACTGCCGCCTCCCTCGTTTTTGCCACCTGGTCCAAATGAAAAGCCTACACTGTATTTTCTGCAAATGAAAGGCCCATGAAACAGATTGTTTGGTTGTGGCGAGCCCTCTCACCCTCCACGGGTCATGACATATTGCTCTTTCCCGAGGGAAACTATCAATCTGTATCCCTGCACGAACCTGCTGGGACTATATTTTACAGGCCATGCTATACATTGAAATTTTAACAGGGTTTACTGCGGGTTTTTACTTGCACCATTAACGTGGCCTAAATCCTGCTTTCAGGTGTGTTTTTCCTGTTCATGATTTAATGTATGTGAAGGCATAACAAAAGAGCTTTGTGTTTCCTCTGCAGGGCGGACTGAGCTCAGTCGCCTATGTGAAGGTAGATCTGGTCGACATTAATGATAACAGACCCGCCTTCTACCCGGTCAGCTATGCTGTCAGTCTGAGCACGCAGAGCGCACCCGGGACATCTGTTGTCAGAGTGATGGCCTACGACTCCGACTCGGGCGACAATGGCAGAATTACATACAAAACAATACCTGGAGGGGCTTCTCCTTACTTTACTCTCAACAAAGACACAGGTTAGTACTTTTCCAGTTCCTGCACAAGCTTCATGATTTCATTTACTTAAGGAACTGATTGATTGTGTTCTGCGATTTCACTCTGAAATTTCATCACATTATTGTCTTGCATGATTTATAAAAATACCCTGTTTGAACCTTGTCTGCGGTTTTGTGTCTGTAGGAGTGATCTCCCTGTCTCGGTCTGTCTATGGGAAGGCCAACTCTGTCATTCCCATGGTGATCTCTGCTCAGGATGGTGGCGGTCTGGTTGCCCTCGTCAACGCCAGAGTCAACATTAGCGTGGTGGCGGGGCTGGTGGCGCCACCTGTGTTTGAACAGACTCAGTATTACTTTACTGTATCGGAGGACGTCTTGCGGGGGACAGTCGTTGGCACCGTCAAGGCCAGTAGTAAGACAGGTGAGGTCCACAAACACACACCCTCTCTACTCCACTCACTTACTCACTCACTCACTCACTCACTCACTCACTCACTCACTCACACCCAAATTTGAGTTTCACAGACCACATTGAACAGTTCAGTGTACATTTATCAGTCACATGGATCATGCTGTTTCTTTTCTGCTCCCTGCACCACTTGTACAAATAGGCACTGGGCCACTATACACACCTAGCTCTGAAGTACCATCAATCAAAAATTCCATTTCACTCACCATTTCAACTTTGTTTACATATTCATTTTCGGAGTTTTTAGAGCTCCGTTACAGTCATGAAAATTGAAAAATAACATCTTTGGAGTATACTGTTACTTCAGTGCTTTTAGAGAAGCCTCCTGGGCCTCGGTGACACGTCTCTGGTTTTTGTCATCTTTCTCTCTATCCAGGTACCTCCAGAGATATCTCCTACACCATCAGTTCAGGGGACCCTTCGGGATACTTCACAGTGGATCCTGACTCTGGAGCCCTTAGGACCAGTCTGCCCCTGGATCACGAAGCCCAGTCATCTCTTGATTTGGAGGTGCAGGCTCGCAGTGGTAACCCCCCTGCCTTTGGCCAGACCCGCGTTCACATTACAATCGCAGACATCAACGATAACCCGCCTGTTTTTCTGCCCTCGTCCTCGGAGTCCTTGCTGCTGCCGGAGCATACAGATATGGGCACAGTGGTGTATCGGGTCCAAGCTGAGGACAGAGACTCTGGAGTCAACGGACAGCTCACCTTTGATCTGTCTTCTCCGAGTGAAATCCAGAGGACCTTCAGCATAGAGCGCAGCACCGGAGAGGTCCGATTGGTAGGGAGCCTCAACTATGAGAGCGCCCCCCGCTATGATCTCCAGGTGATTGCAAAGGATAACGGAGTACCACAGCTCAGCGCCACCTTCGTGCTTGTGGTTCATGTCCAGGCAGAGAACGACCAAGGACCTGTGTTCGATACCCTCACCTACCGTGTAGAACTAAAAGAAGGGACTCCGATAAACAAACGCTTCCTGCAGGTCAGGGCTCTGAACAGAGAAACCCCCGGCTCTGGTTACTTCAGTCCCTTAGCGTATCACCTGCGTCCAGACGGAGATGCTGCAGGGTTTGGCATTGCGGCAGACAGTGGCTGGCTGTTTGTGAAGAGTGCATTAGACAGAGAAGTCAAGGACATGTATCTCCTCACAGTACTAGCCAGCCAAGGTCAGGGACAGCTGAAGAAGACGGGCAGCGCCACAGTGCGGATATCTGTCACCGACGAGAATGACAACTCTCCTCGACTCACGCAGGAGAGGGTCTTCATGGCCGTGAGAGAAAACCTGCCTGCGGGAACTGGCTTCGGACACGTGTCGGCCACAGACAGAGACAGCGGCCCCAACGGACGCCTCAGCTACCGCTTCCTGCACCCTGACCGCCACTACCAGATAAACTCCCACACAGGTTCATAGAAAATATTTTGTACTGTGGTTAATCACAACAGCAGCCAGTGTGGTAACATTGAGATTGTTTGGTTTGGTTTACTTCATTGGGAAATCAAAGAAAAGAGAGGTATGCTTAAAGATGAGAGCAGGCATGTCAAGCTTTAATAAAAGCTGCTGTTGACATTGGAGCTACTACAAGAAAAGAAAGGCTGCACTGCTGATATTATTTGTTAAATTTTTGTTCTGAATCGAGAAGATGGAGCATCAAAGTCAGAATGCTCTGTTTTATTACATATATTATTCTCTGGGTTGAGCTAAAACCAAAACTGAACTGAAATGATGCAACAAGTCATTCCTTTCTTCGTGAGCTCAAAGACCCATTAATGTGAAAAACAACCTATCATGATTCCACAAGAAACATTTTTTATTATCTGTTATGTTTTGTTTAGTCAACTCACCAAGTCATCTCTAAAAGATGAGAGTTGCCTCTTGCCCACTGTCATAAATTACTCAGATGATGGTGACAGCAGCATTAAGCGTCTTGCTGGGCTCTAATTGGCCCGCTGAGCTTGTTAGTCTGTGGGTGGAGAGGCAGACTCTGAATTGTGATCAGTTTCTGGCTGAGTTATGAGTCCCTACAGCATCTGCCAACCTTCCAAAATTCCACTATTTATGTGTGTGAGCAAGGGCGCGCGCACACGTACATGTACATCTGCACACTGTGGATGCCCATTACTTGTGTGTCATTGATCAAAGCCTGCTGGCTCTTAAGTCTCTCATCATTATTCCGGCGCTCTGGACCGGTGCCTCGGCATAAAATTCCTCTCATCCACCCCCTTCTCTCTCTCCAGGTGAGATCAGCACAAGGACCATTCTGGACAGAGAGCAGCAGTCAAGTTACCAGCTGGTGGTGGTGGTTCAAGACGGAGGTTCGCCCCCCCGCAGTGCCACGGGCACAGCCTTCATCACTGTCCTCGATGACAACGACAACGACCCCACATTCATTCACAGCCAGCCGGGCAAAAACCTCATCTTACAGGTGGGGCCACAATGATGCGAAGGCCAGAAACAGACTGGCTGAAAATGACATGTCTATCACATCTTTGTGGATATTTATTTGGTTTTTCAATTCGTAGGTGACAGAAGGTCAGTCCTCCGGGGTTTTACTGGGCACTCTGCAAGCCAAAGACCCTGATGAAGGAGAGAATGGCACTCTGTTTTACTCTTTGTCAGGTACAGTCCCGACAGGAAGTGAAGAAAGTACTGTTCAGAATAACTAGCGATAGATTTGTTGTATGTATGTAAAAGTGCTATTTATGTCTATATGTAGTAGTTAAAAGAAGCATTTTCAGCAAATGATTGTAGATTTCATATTCATGCTGCTTTAGTGTGTTTTACTTTGTTTTTTAGTGTAAAGCACATTGTAACTGTGTTTAGAAAAAGTATATAGATGAAATCATCATTGGTATCCATGCTGTGAACATATGACACCATTGTTGGGTTTGTGTATTTTGCTCTCCCTTGCACATCGTCTCCAGCTAAAGTTTGGACTCTCTGTCTGTCCCAGGTCCCAGGGCCGAGCGTTTCTCTTTGAATCCAAACACTGGAGAGCTGCGTTCGTCCTCCCCTCTCAGCCACTCGGAGCGGGCTGAGTATGCTCTGACGGTGACAGCCACTGACAGAGGACTGCCCCCTCGCAGCACCTCCTGCTCCCTCACCATTCAGGTCAGACTTTCACTGGAGCCCGGCCAGCACAAACACCCTCACTGCTCACCTATTTAATATCAAAGAATAGACTGGGCGCTGAGAGGATCCATGTCTCTGGGCCCCTCAGACTAGCTGCAGACATATCAGCCTCACTTCTGACAAGCTCCCCTCCCATCCCCTCCCTTTTCTTCCCCTGTGACTTTTCAAAAGGGAAATTTCTATCTGAAATGGAAAAGTGGGTCTGAATCAAATACTCCCAGCTGGCTTGTGATGAGGGCCAGCTGTAGACTGCTCTGATCAAGGTCATACTCAATGACTTCAACACTCTTTTAATACAGTAGCCCTTTTTTTGCAATGAGCGGCAGGGCTGTACACTCACGTAAAACACAGCATTGATGGTGATTCAGTTAATATTTAATATAGAACAGAAAATGGACACAATGGAAGAACCCTGGAAGGAACGTAGATTTATAGGTTCCAGGAAAATAGAGTTGCCATATAAACAGCTCCAGTGAGTGCCAGTTCAGTTTTTCCTTTTTTCCAACAACAAAAAAAAAATGAAAGTCATAATTATTAGTTAATTAGATTAAACAGCACTATGTTGTTCTTGCCCGCTGACGCAATTTCTGTAATTTCCTTTAATCATCTTTTCAGACTGATTTTCTAAATCCATCAACGATAGTATGGGACTCTACCAATTTATTTCTGGAACACTCCTTTTCCATCTAATGTGGAACCAATTTACAGCTTGTCATGTAAGATTTCACAACAAACGCAGCGTATTTTTTTGGAGTGCCTACTTACTGTGGGAACCGTGCTGTGGGGCGCATCCATCACCGAGTATCTCAGTAATGCTGCCGAAAATTTGATCAACACAACCTCTCACTCTCCCTCCTTCACAGCTGTTTAAATCTGCTCAGTCCATGCTTGAAGAGAAAGTGTGTTTTATTGAATCAACGTGTCATGTGTTACTTATGGTGCTCTTTTCATACAAAGGAGTAAAGTAATAATGTTGTAGCCTTTGAAGACACTTGAACTGCTCATCAAAGGAAGTGTAAAGCTATACACAGTACAGAAATATGTCCCAGTCCTAAATTCAAACCCTGTCACCATTTTTCCTCTGATTGTGTTACTTTTATCATCTATTATTTTATTATTTTTCCTGGCAGCGACATGAGACCAGATTAAGTGTTATTAAGGTTATTCGAGTCTATAAAACCTCCTGTAACTGGTTTCATTTATTCCCAGTGAACACACGCAGTACAAGTGGGTGGATTGGACAAAATCTGTTCCTGCTTTGTTCAAAATCCATGAAATATTTTCATTTTTCATATTGAAAACCGTGAACTTCAGCTGCCTGATCTAATATAGCATTAGATCCACTGTCATGTTGCTCTGTCCTCAAATACTCTACTTCTTCATTGCAGGTTCTCAGCACTAACAGACCTGCTTCTAATACCCTCTCCATAACCTTCAATTCTGTGGAGGAGGCAAAGCCCGGCTCTGTGATCGGCTCAGTCCGCCACCATTTCAGAGAAGCTTCAGAGGAAGGGGAGGTGACCTACACGGTGGTCGGAGGTACAGACCGAGATGGGACCTTTGTCGTGGATCGTATGACCGGAGACGTGTACCTGGCTCGTCCTCTTGACTACGAACGAGACGCACGCTACACCCTGAAGATCGAAGTAGATGATTTCTCTCAGACCCCACCTAGCAGCACCCTGGTCCACCTGGACATTGACGTAGAGGACAGCAATGACCACGCCCCTGAGTTCCCCGAGGATCCCATCACTATCGTCATCTCAGAGAGCATGGAGCCCGGCTCATCTGTCTATACTTTCCAGGCCACAGATAAGGATGGCAGTGGGCCCAACAGTGAGCTGAGGTACTCCATCCTCCACCAGTGGCCAAACACCCCTGGCCTACTAACCCTCGACCCCTCCACTGGGGTCCTCTCTTTGGGCCAGGAGCTGGACCACGAGGTCACCTCCAACCTGATACTGGTTGTAAAAGCAACAGACTCTGCCCTCGATGCCAGCCAGAGGCGCTGGGGTTCTGTCACGGCGAGGGTGTATGTAACTGATGAGAACGACAATCCACCTGTGTTCAGCTCGCCAACAGCCGTCAGTGTGATGGAGGACCAGCCGGTGGGCTTTGTGGCGCTGTATGTAATGGCCAGAGATGCAGACCAAGGGGAGAACGGCAGAGTGACCTACAGCATCCAGTCAGGCAACGCTGGAGGAACATTCAGCCTCAACCCGAACACTGGTAAGTCCATCCCAAGTGGTAAAAAGTAAGAGCATGTCGGTCATGGTGGCATCTCATCATGACCCACAATAACTAAAACCATATTGTAGCTGCCACACCAAATCTGTCATTGAAGATAATTTGAGTTGGAGGGGAGTTTTGCAGAATCATTCATGTTCTGTCTGGTGATAGTGTTGTGTATGTCATACATCTGAGAGACCTTTTGAAAAGGAATTCCTGATGTTCTGGATAAGTAAGTTCCCTCAATGTGTAGGTTTTTCATTGTCCTTTGCTTTAGCCACAGTCAATGCATATGTTGCTCTTGGAAGGATGGATGCATAAATATACAATATAAATATGTTATGAACATGTTAGTATCAGATATCAACACTTTCAGTTGTTTATATATATTACACCAGACTTTATCCTTTCCCCCCCTCTTTCATTATATTGATGATATTAAACCTCTCAGCTTGCCCTCTATCTTTATATTTGCACTTATGGCTTCATTGAAATATTTTCAATTTAAGCTGACAAGCAAATCTGCATCTGTTCACTTCTGCTTGGGGCTTTTCATTGTGTGCCACCTCTAAAGTTTGCATTACATTACATGTGAACTCACCTTTCCATGTGTCTCCACCCAGTCGCCCAACACAATCACCAAACCTCCCAGTTCATAAACACACACAAGCTCTTGTAATGCCCTGCTTACGCCGAAGTACAGCACAACTCTTGCTTCACCTTTCATGACTTATTTCTCTCAGTTGGAGGCCAGACAGACAGAGCAGCCTGCCAGATATATAACACACACACACTCGCACAAGCATGCACAAGCACACTTGCACACACACACAAACCCATCATCTGTTATTGTGGATCTATTCCCATGAAAGACCAAAGAACCTCCTGCTCAGGCTTCTGGGAACCATTAGAGAGGGGATCAGTTACGCGTGTTTACGTGTACGCACGTGTGTGTGTGTGAGCGTGTGTGTAGGCATGCACATATGTTTGTGTGCTTGCATGAGACTCTGTCACTTAGTCAGCGCTGACCTTGGGCTATTTGGTCCTGTGGGGCTTTGTTGTGGTGTTTGAGACACGTGTCAACGTAGACTCCGCCTTCCCCTTCAAGTCCCCGGCCAGCTTGCCCCCTGGAGCAGCTCGTGGATGGAAACATTCAGGGTCTGTCATGCATGCCACTTCTGCTTCAGCCCAGTGTGGATGCTCACCTTGAAGTGTTTTCATGCACACTGCTTATTTGTTAGAATGATGACAGAGTTAATCCTCCGAGCACCTGGTTTGCTCCTGTTTTGGGGTCAGGGACTGTGGACCTGTGACCATCTCTGCACACTCTGTTTTCATTACTCTGGCATCACAGTTAACCACAATAGAGAGAACTGTCAAGCTATTATTAGGAATATATAAAGTCAGAGACAGAGACACATTCTCATCACTCATTGTCAGAAGCGAGGTCATTAATTTCACTTCTGGAGCTGAGGCAGAGTGCACTGGTGATATGGCGAATTGCCTCTTTGCAAAAGACAACACCATTCAGGGATTAACACATCAAAAGTTGATAAATGGCTCCTGCATATGAGACAAGATAGATGTGTTTGTTGTCTGAGCAACCTCAGCTAACCCTCACACTGCGGTCCAAAGTGTTGGCGCCATGAACCTCAAGCAGGCTTAGGACGTTGGAATTGAAAACATCCAAAATAAAAACTTTCCTGCTTCCCACTGTCTCTTCTCTGCCCATCTGTTATCAGTGACCAGGGATATGGCAGGATCACAGTGGAGTCAAATTTGGTGAAAATATTCAGGCCTGTAATTCCTCCCAGATTAAAGGCTTAGGGACAAGTTATCTCAGTCCTAGCGAGATACAAAGCAAAAGCGTGCTGGAAAAAAAAAGCTAAAACCAAAACAGCCGTCTCTTTCTTTAACAGTTGCTGCTCATTTTAAAGCTTGAAATTGAAATTGAATCAATGCAAGCTCTACCCTCTTAGGGCAGGATAATGAAAAGGCAAGGGTACCCCTAATTTCTACGGAGCACGGCAGGCCTGGCTGTTGCGTGTCTAGAGTGTGTGTTTACTGCTGCTTTCTCGATGGCTGTGGCATTCTCCAATGGAAAATCTCGTAAACTGTGGCCAGACCGTTGGGCTGTTACAGCAGTGGTGGTGGTAGCACTCAGGTAGGCAAAGCTGTGTGTGTGTGTGGAGGAGATTAGCTCTGATTTGGCCCTCACACGGCAACTTTTCACACTTGCTTTTTTAAATAACTTGACTACACACAGCCGTGGAAAGTGGCATTTTTTATTGCCTTTGATAGCATGCTTTCGCATTGTAGTTGCCGTGTGTGACTACCTCTGCGAAAAAGGCTGTAATAAACTACACCCACTCACACACACACAGGAAATCTCTCCTCACATTTCACCCCGGATTCATCTCTCTACAGGCTCTCTGTCTATTTTCAAACCTCTGGACCGTGAGGAGCAGGACGTCTTTAACCTCACCATAATCGCTGAGGATCATGGGATACCCCAGCATTCATCCAGCCAGCTGCTGTGTGTCCACGTGATTGATGTTAACGATGAGGTGCCCTGGTTTGAGGAGAGCCAGTACGAAGCCCAGATCTCTGAGAACCAGCCTCCAGGAACGAGTGTGTTGACAGTGTCGGCCTCTGATCTGGACCAAGGTGAGACATGCACTGACTTAGATCTGCAGCTTTGGTACATTTAACCCTATTTCTTTAATCAACAGTGTTTTCCCAATGAGCACTGATTTGGTAATTTGCACGTCAGTTTTAACATCATTTAAATTACTATATTTTCTTGTGAGGTTAACGAGATGTTGAAACACAAGCATATAAATGTTTATTATATGTGAACCTAGATGTCTAAAAATGAATATGTCAACCATTTAGCCAGGTTTAACCAAGACATGCTGTTTGTTTGTGTGTGTGTGTATTTTCAGTTAATGGATGTCAAATTGTGCTGCTTCAGCAATTACGACAAACAAAGATGCTTGTAATGCTTCTCAGCCTTCATGTGCTGAGTTCGTATTCAAATTACAGACATTAACAGTTGTTTTTAATTGAGGACTAGCAGGGTGGGGGTGGGGGGGTACAGCAAGAGTGCATTCCCCTGGACTTAGTCAGAAGCACATAAAACAGAGGGATTATAAACTTTCTCTCCAAAAGCAATCAGTGAAGTAAACAGGTGAGGTTGCCAGACTCCTTTGTGTTAGCACGCAATCTGGCATCCAGACACCTGAGGGGGGGCTGTCACTGCCAAATGCTCATACAGCAAAACTAATTACAAACAAATAAGCATACAAGCTATTAAGACGAAAATACAAATACTTTCTAAATGCTGTTTTTGTCAAATATTTACAGGTCGAAGCAATTAACTTTCTGCGCATTGGTGATATTTTGTTATTACTTAATTTAAAAGAGTTCAATTTTTATAATCCATTTGTTGAATAACAACATAGTCACTGTGTGTTTCTCTGCAGGAACCAATGGGCAGGTGACATATGGTGGTATCTCAGAGGAGGGCTTCAGCATCAACCCACTCACAGGAGTGATAACAACCACTAAGTCACTGGACAGGGAGCTCCAGGAGTACTACACCGTGACAGGTACTGCCCACTGTCCTGCACCATCATAACATAACATAAAACATGGCATAAGATGACGGCTTTGAAATACAGGGCTACTTCCTGAATTTCAAATACGCATATGACCTTCACCATCTCTTAACACACAATGCTGCTGCATGGTTTTATTCTTTGCCTTTTGACAGTTTATGCAAAAGATGGAGGCCTCCCGCCCAATTATGCCAAAGCAACAGTGAAGATCAGAGTGCTGGATGAGAATGACAGCGCCCCTTTCTTTGGACGCCTCTACTACAGTATAGAGGTGCCTGAAAACCTGGAGGCATCACCTCTCTTCATCCTAAAAGCCACTGACCAGGATGCTGGAGAAAGTGGGGAGATGAGCTACAGAATTACAGGTGAGAATTTGTTTGTTTGTCAATGATCAGCTCAACTGCTCCCAGGACTTTTGTAGCTTTTTATAACCATTTGCCATTGCTCTTCCTTCAGCCGGAGACTCATCAGGAGACTTCCGCTTGGACAGACAGTCAGGCGTGTTGTCCACTTCAAGGCCTCTGGATCGGGAGAAGCGCGCCGGGTACACCCTAACGATCACAGCTCAGGACCAGGGCCACCCTCCCCTCAGCAGCACCGCTACAGTGGAGGTGACTGTCATGGACATCAACGACCACAGCCCCCAGTTTCAGAGCAGCAGCTACACTGCAGACGTTTCAGAAGACGTTCCCATCGGCTCACTGGTCCTGGAGGTGAAAGCCATTGATCTGGATCAGGGCCCCAACAGCCAGGTGCTGTACTTTCTGACCAGTGGCTCTCAAAGCACGTTCATCATAGACCAGAGCACAGGGCGTATTATCACAGCCGCCCCCCTGGACAGAGAGAGAACTGCCTCTTACACCTTCGAGGTTTGTGCCACTGACTCCTCCCCCGTGAACCCACGTAACTCCACCGCTCAGGTCGTCGTCTACATTCAGGATGTGAACGACAACGCCCCCTTCTTCATTCAGGACCCACTTATTGTGAACATCTCCGTCAGCAGCGTGTCCAGCCGCCGAGTGCTGGCCACCATGAAGGCGGAGGACAAGGACTTTGGGGCTAATGGCTCGGTGTTTTATCGTTTTGCGAACCCAGTGAGAGGCTTCACCATCAACTCACTGACAGGAGACATCCAGGCTACAGAGAAGCTGCAGACTCTGACCCAAAGCCAGAGGACTTTGATTGTTCAGGCCATGGACCAGGGCAACCCGGCTCAGTCATCGCTGGGGGTGGTTATCATTTATATCAGAGAACAGAGCTACAGGGGGATTCGCTTCTCACGCACGGCGAGAGATGTCAGTCTGCAGGAGAACGCCGCTAAAGGTTTGACTGAAATTCTAACTTTTGCACTTGGAAATTTGCTAATGTACAATGAAAATGATTAGAATAATAAAATGTTTCAACAGAGTGTGTTTTCATCTTGTAGGCACAGTGGTAACACAGACTCAGGCCCGGTACCCCGATGGCTCCCAAACTGGTATCAGCTACAGTATTTTCAGTGGAAACAGGATGCAATCTTTCGGGATAAACTCCATTACTGGTAAGTGCAGTGATGGCAGGACACACTACAACACCATCTTTTCCAAATCTAAAGTGTGACTCATTGTTATTTTTGCGAATTAGGTGAAATATGGGTCCAGAAATCTGAAGGACTGGACTTTGAGGAGACCCCGAAACTCCGCCTTGTGGTGAAAGCTGAAACGGCATCCTCCAGCTCCTATATGGCTGTCAACCTAATCCTGCAGGACGTCAATGACAACTTGCCACGCTTCCAACTCCAGAACTATGTAGCCTACATTAGAGAGGCACAGGGCTATGATTTTCCCATTATCCAGGTGAGGTAGTCTGTCCCCCACACATTTATTATGGTTGGCTTTTCTTTAAGTGTGAAGCTGTAGAATGAAAAAGAACTCAAGCTTGAGAAATCTGGATAGTTTCAACGCTGTGGAGAAATTACTCAGAAATGAATGAGTGTTCTCAGTGTCCGAAATGAATATGCTATAGAATCATTTGTGCCATGAAGCCTGATCCCTAGAACCCATTTTTATAAACCCTTGACTTCCAAGACCAATATTGCTCACTAGTTCATGTTACTCTGAAACAGCCGTTGCAAATATTTCTATATTTTTATTTCCAAAATGTCGGGGTCATTTCCTCAGGTTGCTGCAGATGACCTGGACCAGGGTCAAAATGGTCAGGTGACCTACTCTATCAGGTCGTCATCCATGAGCGGCTTGTTTAAGATCGACCCACTGACCGGCAGCATCACCACCGCAGCCATCATGGACAGAGAGATCTGGACGCAAACAAAGTGAGTTTTACTTGCTTGCTCTTCTTTCTCTTTGCAATTATATCTTTTCATGAAATTCTCCTCAACTTTCCTTCCTTCCTTGTTTTAAGGGTAAAGCTCATTTTTTGTGCATATTTTGATTCAAGAGACAGATTTTTACAAAAGCGGCAGATCAATTTAAACCAAGTTGAATTCTGCTTCCACCTTTTTTTTTTTGCTGCTGGACCTTAACTGTACCTTACAGTAGGTCCTCTTTTAACAAGGGCTGCTCAGAAAATGGTTTCAGTTTCAGAAAGAGATGAGGAAAAATTGGGAGAAAATGCAAATGAGCTGCTGATCCTGCACCAGAGCCCATCAACGTTATAAAAAAATAATGTTTGCCCTACAGATGGTATTTTAAAATCAGACTTTGAACAAATTTTGCTTTGCTGATTTTTCCGTCACTTTTTAATATTTAAAATAAGCACTGATAAATTTTAGATTGTGGAAAAAAACAAGTATTCTAATGCTCACATTGAAACAAAATAACCTCATCTTCTTGTTGGGTGAAATGTTACGCAACCAGGTTCATAAAAGTTTGAAGCTCAGACACTGACATTCATTTTGTGGTTCCAGACTTGTTGTTACAGCAACAGACCGGGGAACCCCGCGGCTGGCTGGCTCTGCCACCCTCACTGTGATCATCATCGACCTCAATGACAACAGTCCCATGATTCCTCTCCCTCGGGAGATCCGAGTGCCGGAGGGTAAGTCAGCTTCACAGTAGATGTAGGTCCGGTGATCTTATCCTAAATCCATATATTACACTTGCTGGCAGCTCCCTCAGCGTGGCTCAGTGAGAAAAGTCTGACCCTATTATGAAGCAAGCTGTTGCCAAGTTCCTCTGTTCATTTCCTGTCTATTAGATCAAGGCTTCCCAGTGCAAGATATTTCTTAATAACGAGGGAAAAAATATTGTTTTTCAACCTAAATGTCTGCTCTTCTTCTCCTGTCTCCCCATCTCATTGTCCCACACATGCAGACACTCTGATTGGCACAGTCATCACACAGGTGACAGCTAATGATGTGGACTCAGGGCCAGCCCTCTCCTACACACTACACCTGGATGCAAACAGCCAGGGCATGTTTGGGATTCATCGGTATGGAGGAGGAGTGTCTCTGACTGGCGCTCTGGACTATGAGGAGAGGACGTGGTACACTCTGACCATCCGCTCATCCGACTCTAAGCATCAAAGTGAAGCCAACCTCACTGTGCTGGTGGATGATGTGAACGATAACGCCCCCACTTTCACTCAAGACTTGTATCAGGTACAGCTACCGTCACACACCTGTCAAACACATATCTTCACCTGTGCATTTTTGGTAAGTTGATGAAGTATCTGTAATGGTTATACATATCTATACTATGTGTTTTCTCATCAGGTGACTGTATCAGAGCACCTCCCTGCAGGCAGTGCAGTCGTCACAGTAACAGCCACTGACGCTGACTTTGGGGACAATGGGAAGATTACCTACAGAGTGATGTCATCAACAAGGGGCGTCTTCTACATTGACCCGAGCAACGGTGAGGTTTCTGGCAGTTTCTAACCAGAGCTTCCCCCTTAATTACCCTTCATAAAAATGTTCCCTAGGGCTCTTTTTGGATGGACATTCGGGTTTTGGACGTACAGTATCTGCAACAGGCATTGCAAAATATGTAATCATTTTGTTCATTAAAAGTCATTTAAAGGCAGATTTAATGTTATTTGCCTCAGATGTTTTCCTTGCGATAGTATCTAAAGTTCAGTGTGTTATAAAAGAGGACTCTTTCTGCCTCGAGCTATTCTGTCTCCTATTCTCAAATGCAAGTCCTTTGCCTCAAATATTGTTCCCTTCAACAGCATGTGCCCAAACCAGTGTTTACAAAAAGTAATTGCAAATTGAAATATTTATTTGAATCATCCATTGTTATTTCTTTAACCCTCTGAACCTGAAGCAGTTTCTGGGCTTTTTTTTGCCCCTGTCATTTTTACTCACTGTGTTTTTCACTACATTATTTAAGTCCTGAGCTTCTACTGAATCAGCAGAGTAGTGGTTAGAAGTAAGGAGACTCAAAAATGCCTTTTGTGCAGTTGTTATCATGTCGTGAATGATAAAGACAAAAAACCAAGTTGAATTTCAATGATTATTTTACAAATTTAAAAAAATGAATCTATATAAGTGCAAATGGTTTATTTTAAATGATACGTAGAATAAATTGATTTTGTTGAAATATCACTATTGTATGCAGAGATTTGGTTATTTCCCCTGACAGAAGCATTTGTTACTCTTCATTCAAGAACCATTGAAAATGTAAAAATCAGACAATCATTTCTATTTCACAATTTCTGGCTGTGATAAATGGTGCAATTTTGGCAAATACAACATGCCTTTCAAGCCTGCTGGTGGGTTGTCAGGTTCTGAGGATTAATGACTTTAATGATTAATATGATGAGCACAGAAGAATAAAATGAAACTGCTCTTTTTGTGACTGTGTTCTTTGTTACTGTCACAGGTACTCTGTTCGTCAACCAAAAAACAGAGTTTGATTTCGAGAATCCCTCCATCCTTGTGTTGATTGAGGCGCGGGACCAGGGAACTCCTTCTCTTTCATCCATCGCCACTGTCCAGGTTCAAGTGTCCGACGTCAACGACAACGCCCCCATCTTCCACCAGTCAGAATACAGAGCCACTCTGTCTGAAGATGGGCTTCCTGGATCGACTGTCCTGACCTTAGAAGCTGTGGACGGAGATCTGTCGCGGGACAATTGTGGTTTTGATTTTGCCATTGCCAGTGGCAACTCAGGTAATACCTTCCAGATTGAGAGCAGTGTGCGCTTCTTGGAGGGGCAGGGCTTCCAGACAGTCGGCAGCCTGATCCTGGTGGAGGAGCTGGACTTTGAAGCGGTGCCAAGCTATAACTTGACTGTTGTGGTATCAGATCGTGGAATCCCTCAGCGTAGCTCCAGCGTGCCTATCCTCATCAGCGTTACAGATGCCAATGACAACTCTCCAGCTTTCAGCCGGGCAGAGTACAGCGTGGTGCTGAGTGAGGGCGCGGCAGCAGGGACAGAGATTTTACATCTGTCTGCCACAGATCCAGACTCTGCTCCCAATGGAGAGGTGCAGTACTCCATAAGCTCAGGGGACGAGACAAACCTGTTCCAGGTAGACAAGTGGACTGGAGCCTTGAGGCTGCAGAGACCTGTGGACAGTGAGAGACAGTCGTCCCATATGATTGTTGTCCAGGCTACTGACGGTCAAGGGCACTACGCTTTGGCCCCAGTCAGTATCGAAGTGAAGGACATCAATGATAACCGGCCCTTCTTTCCGCTTAAACTATTAACTGCAAGCATCAGAGAAAACCAACCCCAAAATGCCTTAGTCACCATGCTGCATGCGATCGACCATGACAGAGGTGTTTTTGGACAGTTGAGATACTACATGTTAGACAACTCTAAAGAGGGGAGAGAGGCCTTCCTCATCAACCAAACTTCAGGAGAAGTACGGACTCGATCCACTTTTGACTTTGAGAAGATTAACTCTTTCAACTTTGTGGCTGTTGCCATGGATGCCGGCAACTATTCCGCTACTGTGTCGGTGCAGGTTTATATTACCGGGGAGGATGAATATGATCCTGTTTTCACCTCCTCAGAGTTCTCATTCGAAGTGCCTGAAGGAGCAAAGAAGGGTCAGGTCATTGGAAAAGTCCAAGCCAGAGATGAGGATGGAGGCGTGGATGGCATTGTCCTGTACTCTCTCGCAGACAGTTCGCCTTATTTTGAAGTCAATAAATCAACAGGAGCAATTTCCATAAAGGTTGACAGCTACAGTAGACATATGAGTCGCTCTAAAAGAGAGCTGCGTCTGATGACGCTGGACGTGACGGCTCACAGCCCCCTGGAGACGTCCCGCGTCGCAGCGGCCAAAGTTACCATCGATGTGACCCATACGTCTTTTGGTCTCAGCACAGACATGAGTATGCTCCTCGTCAGCGTCATTGCAGTTTCACTTGGGATCATAGTCATACTAATTGTAATTGCTGTGGCTCTATTTTTCCTTAAATTAAGACGTCATAAAAGGGAGCAAAAAGCACAGGGACGTGCAACAGCGTCAGGCACCATGCTGCACAAACTCGAGGAAACAAAAATAGCAGCAAATGAAATGATTTACCATCAGGCTCTTCCTGGATACACGGCAGATCAGAGTGGCAGCAGCGGGGGTCCGTACACTCGAGGAGGCTCCCTGGATCCCTCCCACTCCAGTGGGCGCGGCTCTGCGGAGGCGGAAGCAGCAGAGGATGATGAGATCAGAATGATTAATGAATACCCTCGAGTTTCAAGTATCTCCTCCTCCATGCAGGAGCGCATCTCCGCCCGAGGTCCGGACTCTGGAATCCAGCAGGATGCAGATCAGCTATCAGACGTGTCCTGCGAGCCGTCCATAGATTGGTTCAGAGGGAAGAAGCTGGGCAGTCTGAACAGTACTTTAATAGCTGGCCAGGTGCCAGTGTACAGGGACGAGGGGGGTGGGTATGTGGGAGTGGGACGGGGGCTCAGCATCTCCCACCCTAAAGATTATACTTTCCCAGAGGATGGAAAGCCTGCTGTGGATGGCTCCCTGACAGCCATCGTGGCCAGTGATGAGGAGCTGAGGGGCAGCTATAACTGGGACTACCTGCTGAACTGGTGTCCCCAGTTCCAACCCTTAGCTAATGTTTTCACTGAAATAGCACGTTTAAAAGACGAAACAGCTCCTCCTCATCCTCGCAGATCGTTTCATCACAAAGCAAAGGCCGAGTCACGAATCGACCCCCCACCTCTCATAACCTCTGTGGCCCACCCCGGGGCTAAAACTGTACCTCCAAAGCCTGCTGTAGGGAGGACGTTACCCCACTTGGCTTCTTTACGGAGATCTCCCATCAGCGCTGAGGGATCCATCTCCTCAGTCGCCATGTCTCCGAGTTTCTCCCCCTCTCTGTCACCGCTGGCGGCGCGCTCTCCTGCCATCACACCCTTCAGTGTGTCACAGGGTCCGTCTGCATCGATGATCAGCGCCACCGAGCACAATCTGGAACACAGCGAGGAGGCAGAGCTGAGGATTTAAACTCTTACGCAAAGGCTGAATTAAAACTGAGTCATTGCTGTCCCAGACTTGTTCTACTGTATGACCACAGGGGCTGCAACATGAAATGAGTCAGTGCTATTCTCTGTTCTCTTTCTCAGGAGAACGAGTACACAAGGTTGAAATAGCTGAAATTGTGGTGCTCACTGAAGGAAAAACTACATGACTAACAGGCCAAAATGGACTATGCCTTTTTTTTAATGTGTGTGTGTGTGTGCGTGTGTAGTGAGTACATGTGGGTGTGTGAAAGAAACTCCTTATTCTTCTGTTGATCAGTGTTAATTTTGCACATTCGAATGAAGATTCATACATGATGTCAATATTTTGTACAAAAGCATTGTCTATATTTTTATACTTACATGTGGTTTCTGACAAGAAATGGCATAAAAGTGTCAAAAGGTTGCTAAAACCTCAGAATATATTTCTATATTTGTATATTTGTTGCCTGAACTGTATACGTACATGCTTGTACTGTATGTTGGTTTAAATCTCTTGTAATTCTTCACCATGTGGTTTTAAATGAAGCTCTTCATTAGTGCTTTATGAATTGGGATTCTTGTAACAGATTATTATACAACCCTGATTCCAAAAAAGTTGGGACGCTGTGGAAAACATAGAATGCAATCATTTACAAATTAACTGTTTACTGACAACAGTTTTATGTAGTGTTCCTGAGCCCATGTATTAATCTCCTTTATACAATCAGTGTTGAATCTCGCTCCATCATTGCTTGTGAACGAGCCTTTCCAGGATGAACCTTTCACACCTAATCATGATACTATCTCCTGTTACCAATGAACCTGTTTACCTGTGGAAGGATCCAAACAGGTGTTTTTGGATCAACTTTCACAGTCTTTTGTTGCTCCTGTCCCAACTTGTTTGAAACATGTTGCTGCCATCAAAATCATGATAAGCAGATATTTACAAACACCAATGAAGTTAATGTGGTAAAGCGTTGAATCTATTGTCTTTGTACTGTTTTAATTGAAGCCATGTCAAAATGTTTTACACGGCGTCCCAACTTTTTTTTGCAATAAGGGCTGTAAATATTTATAGATGAAGAGACGTCCTTTCTTGAACAAATGAAACATCAGTCAGAATACGGTATTGTGTGATCAGATTTTCTACGAATCCGGTGTTTGATCTCACATCAAACGGTAATCGTGAATGTGAAATGCTGAAAAGTTGTCTTTGTCCTCGACATACACCCCTTCGTTTTTCTGCAAAGGAAGATGAAACTTAACATTAAATGATCCCGTCGTTCAGGTGCCCTGGCTTTAATTTCTCACAGTGAGCCTTACTGCTTTCATTTTGCATCGTGAAAATAATTCATGTGAGGGAGAACATTGAGCAGCTACGTGGTAAATGTAAAATTGTTTGCTCAGCAGCTTAGTCATTCCAGAGAATGTAAGCAGGTCTTCGTCATTTGTCATCAGCAAAATATTTAAGATACATTACGTAAAGGCAGAATGAGTAGGATTTTCCAACAATGTATATACTCATAAAATCCCTCTCGATCGCTCAAGACGCACTTGAAGTGTGTGGCGGTGTCAGGAAGAAACTCTGCCTGTGTTTTCTTATTTTTGCTGTTTTCAGGACGTTTCTGGGCGTCAACTTTTCGGGCATTGGGTGTGTAACCCCCAGCCAACAACAGTGCGCTTTGAATGTTGTGTTTACAAACCGCAGCCAACAAATCCTGCTCATTCTGCCTTTAAGCTCTAAAATCAGTGCTTTCCTGTAGAAGCTTTTTCTCGTCTTTGTCCAGATTTATTGTATAGAATTACTGACAAACTATAATGAATGTTATTTTGGACCACATTCGTCCCCTCTGTTCAATAGCACTATAGAGAATACTATATGGATTAAAAGTAATACTAACAAATGTTACATGATGGAAGTATGAAGAAGTGTATATTTATGAATGTTCAAACACCACCAGAGAATGTTTCCTAGAGAATTCATGCAATGTACACGTTCAGCCAAAATTCACACCATCGTTTTTACACAGATGCCTACATCATAACTACATTCATGATCATAACTGTGTTTTTTGGCCGCCTTTACAAAAAGTACTATGTGTAAATGTGCATTAATAAATACCTAGAGCCCAGCTGTGGCTTCAATGCAGATTCCTCTATTTGTATTTTGTTTGCTATAACAGTTTTAGACCCTCAGTAACATTATCGTAAACACTAACATTCTACAATATTTTTATTTATTATATACGTAGGTAGATTTCAGACGCGGAGAGGCTTGGTAAATTATTTACAAGGATGCTCTTTTGACCATGGCCAAATATACATGAACACTACCTATTTGATAGAATGAAGGTACCTTGTTGTTTGTATTGTTTTGTATTGAACAGTGTTACCTGCCACTTACGTTTCATGTTTGTCCAAAATAAAGGTGCCATAGAAGAGAAACGTTCACACATATTCTAGGCTCCGGAGAAATGTTTTTGAGCAAAAAGTGCCTGATTAAAGTCATTATGTGAACACACTGCTGCCTCTGTTACATCTTTCTCAGCTCAGACTAATGATATGAAATGTAAATGTATGAAAATGAGTCGTATGATAGCAGTTGTTATGTGCAATTAATCCACTCAGATTTTGGATTACAAATGAAAGATCTAAGTCTAACGTGTTGACATGACATTTGCCAAAGCACAAGACATGACCAGTGATTCACCCTGAGAGTTTATAAGTCAGGCTCATCTGAACCCTGATATTTTCTGGCATATCAAAACTCCAAAATCTAAACACAGACAGAGCCACTATTACAACTCTTGAATAAACTGTGCAACTCAAAACTACCTGGATAAATGGACAGATGTGGGCCAGTCCCAATCTTTAAGAAAACAAATCTCCAATGAACAATATTTGATTTCATGATAGCCATCATGTGTTATTTAGAACTTGATATGTATGTATGATGTAACACAATCACAGGAACATAACAAGTTATTTGAAGTAATGGCTTTACAGATGCCTTTATTTCTATTGAAAACAGCCATGTACAAAAAAGACACAATTCTGTCCAGTTAATGTTTTGAAGCTTTTCCAGCACAGATGAAAATAAAATACAAGAATCCATAAAGAAACCTGCAGCTGCTTCACATGAGATTCTCAAACCTCGTTCTATTCACGCTGTTGTTTGTTTTAATTAGCACCACATCAACATGGAGCCAGACTTATTTCCATCCTGCTTTTGTGTTCCAACGCCCATTCATCTCTTTTGCCAAAAGATCTCATTCACATTATGTTTTGCACCTCAGAAGTCATTCATCATCTCACACTGACCACACCAAACCCCTGCTCTAATCTCCACTTTTCATCTTTAGGCGTATGCAATGGCTGTTCTCACAAAAAATCCTTAAATTATTATTACTCCTCTGTTGTTGTCCCTGCACTTATCTTTGTTTTGCTACTTTCGAAAAATGTCAGTCTGTTTTGCTGTTTCTACTAATTGCCCTCAATTTCTATTCCCATGATCATATAGCTCATAAGAGTGGCGTGGTGAAGTAAAGCAAAGTTGAGAAATGTGTATGTCTGCAATCAAGGTTTAGTATTACTAGAATGTTTTCATATTGTACATAAAACCTCTGTGTTTAAAACTTAATACTGGCTCTCAAATGACGCAGTGATGTAAGAAAAACATCAAAAAGACTGCAAACTATGAACACTCATTTTACCCCGACGAACTTTTCATCAAACAGCAGAAAGTTCAAGTGGGATGATAATGTAAACTTTTCTCTCTAAAAATGCATTTGTCTGAGGTCTTTTGAGCTTATTTTTAAATTAATGCATGTCAACAATGTTGCTAAATAGTGTGTTATTTTTTAGTATCCAACCCCACCTGTCATGGGAACTCATTGCATCACTCATATCGCCCGCAGCTGGACTCCACTGCCTGATGAAACTGCGCTGAAACTGGACCAGCGCTGTTCGTCCGCTCGGAGTCCGACTGGAGCTGAAACCTAAACCCTGTGGTATTCTGGGCAATTACGCACACACACACACAAAGAGTTGAATTCATGTGTGTATTTTTTTGTCCCTCCACTGGAAACATGGGCGGAGCTGGCTGAGTTGGTCGATGATTCGCTCAGCCCGAGTGTCGCAGCAGCAGACTCAGGTTATGAGACGAATGCTGTGACCCAAACCGAGCACCTAGGATCAGAGGCCAGTATATACACAACAGAACGCAGACGATATGAGTAAGAG
Organism: Centropyge bicolor; assembly: GCA_037975185.1. Lineage (NCBI taxonomy): Eukaryota > Metazoa > Chordata > Actinopteri > Pomacanthidae > Centropyge > Centropyge bicolor. The sequence continues at coordinate 1,502,138 of JBBMOC010000039.1, read as the reverse complement.
GGCACAAGCCAAGTCATTACTCAAAGCTTAAATTAAAGGGCGCGCGTAAACCAAATGAAATCTATCATTTTCCCGTCAACACACACTGGATACACAGGAGGCCGCTCTGTTAACATGCAATCTTCAGTGCCAGGCTGCGCTGTTACCTTCGCTGACGTCCTGCCTCAATCTCTGTGTCTCTTATAGAGCTGTCAATACTGTCAAGCTTACTGTGTGTGCTATTATAAAATCCTTGATCTTGCAGTTTTATTAGCCATCCTAAACTGCAGTTTACTCAGTTCCACTCACATTTCTGTACTTGCTATCCTGGATGTTATTCTCATATTTTCAGTCTTGACAACATTGCTCTCATCACGTCCGTTGCAGAGAATGGAAAACATGCACTCCGATAAATTTAATGTCGATCAGGTCACAGATCACAAAGTTTAGCAAACTGCACAGAAAAATTAACTACAACTCTTTATTGCATATTAAAAGTGATGAATGGTGAGTACATTGTAATTTTGTTTTTCTGTTTCACAGCCATCAATCCATTTTCTCCAATTTGCTAATTCTTCTGTCACATGAAGACAAGCTAAATCAAAAGTGAACCACAGCCTCGCACTGATGTCAATAAATCAGCATGTGTTCATGAATATGTCATGTGAGTCTGCTGGCAAATTGCAATAAATGGATTCCCAGGAGACAACTTTCTGTGTTTACTTGCAGTTGGAGTCAAAGAAAATAGTTTTAAATAATTTCCTCTTAATTTAAGTTTTTTTGGAAAGCTGTTATAAGCTCGTGCCCCTTGACTCGATTAACATTTCCCTCGCTGTTCACAGTTCCCACATCTCTACGCCGAGGCTGCTCATAAAATGTAATTATGGCTCATAGTCATGATGGATAAGAATATGAGAACAACACACAGGCTGACAAACATCATAATTTCCCTTTAAGATCTGAAAGCGCAGTCATTTGTATTCTGATCCAGTGTGGTCATTAAGCTACCTGTGTTCACGCTGTTCATGCTTAAAGCTGCTGTTTCACAGACGAACCATCCAGCCTTTGAAATCGCTGAACCTGCCGGAGAACAAAAGTCTTTTTATTCATATTGATCAGTTCCACACTTTGATCAAAGAAAATGGTAATGGACTAATTTCATGCATTGCTGAATGATTTCCCTTTGTTACTAGTATAGCACCCGTCTGAATAGATGCAATAATCTCTTTCTCTTGCAACACAATAAGTGAATGAATTATTACTGCGCTAATCATGTCATGCTCTTCACTGACAGCCGTGTCTGTGAAGCATTTTTTTGATGCTTCAAGATTCAGGTGCTGCTCGCTTCAGTTACGAAAGCAAAAACCTGTATAAGTTGCAGAATGACAATTACCTTTTCTGTTGGCAGTGGTAAACATCTCATATTGTTTCATCTTCCTCATGCAAGTTTCAAAGATGTGTCTTCAAAACAATAAGCCTCCATGAATGTCTGAAGATGATTGTCGTGTTTTTCTTAACTGTCACGACTTCTTGCATGTCATTCACTCATCGGTGACACTACCTCAGAAAAAAGGTATTGAGTGTTTGAAAAGTCGTTACGTCTTCATTTCAATCATTTTCCCTCTTTGAATTTTATGTGACAGCTAAGTTACAGCGTTCCAAGTTATAGTTTGATTGATTGCCGTCAGTCGGAGTCGTCCATTTGCACAAGTCTTATGAAGTCCTTTAAACAGTTACACTTCTTGATGAACTACAAACTTGATGCATTATATAACTGAGTAAGCAACATATTTATACATTATGATGTTGCTGATTTTAGTCTGACATTATTTCTCCACCTGAAAACGGGTGCAGTGATAGTTAAATATAATAGATTCTTTGGTCAGTGAAAAATTATTCTTGGCAAGTAAATTATTACCAGGCATTGGCAGGGGAGTGAAACAGTAATTGGTTACCAAGAGAGCAACAGGTCAAACTTTTAAATTAACCTGAAAGATGACAACCTTTTGGTTAAAACTACAATGTTAAAGGTCTCCTTTCAGAAATTTCCTGTCCTGCATGAAAAAAAAAAAGACCTGCAGTCAAATTTGGTTTGGTTGATTTGGATTTCCCAGCTAATGAACAGGATCTACTGTGTCACAAGAGGCTGGTGAGGGATGATGCAATGTATGTAACGCAGCACTTGCTTTTGATTTTTGGTTAATAAATGAGGCCTTTTGTCCTTTGTTGGTCTTGCAAAACAGGTTGCTCTCTTGTGGCATTGCCCCATGTTCTTGCATAGTTGAACATATAGGGAGAAAGAAGTATTGGAAGACTTTTAAATGTGCAGTAAAACTACAATGATGGTCGAAACATAGCATAATTACTACTTAAGTAATTAATAATAGTAGTAACATAATTACTACTAAGCGTTTGCCTGATGTCATTTGCAATAAAGAAAAGTACAGATAATGTGAAAGTGAATTTACACTCAGACCCACACATGTGCAGCAGTGTTTAGACAAACGTTAAAGAAATCCTTCTGTGGAGCTGCTCACTTAAAAAGCCACTGGATGGGGACCACATGTCACATGCTGTCAGGGGACTGAGAGTTTTGCGCAGCATGTCTACCTGACATTCAAGGTAGCCAAAAAATTAACCCTTACTCAGATGTTCCAGAGACCTTTCATGCTCTTTAGCAGCAGAGAGCTTATGTAGTGCTGAAGGCATAATGACTATAACGACTGGAGGATATAATGGTTTTAGCATGGCTCCTGCAGAAGAGCTTGTGCCACGGGTCCTTCTCCCTGTGTTCAAAAGCACTTTCTATAATGAAGCTACCAACATAGGCAGAGGTAGTTAAGCATGGCTAGATAGTGTTTCTCTTTTTATAATCGAGGCAGTGATCTCATCTTGATGACATAGTATATGATGTGACAGATAAAGAGATGAATGCCAGCTGCAGAGATCAGTCAGTTGTGAAGTGAATCGCAGTGAAGGATATGAGCTTATGGACATGAGGAATCTTTGCATTCGGGTGTGAGCTGCTTTGTCTGCAGGCCCTTTGGTAAGGATCAGGCTCTTCTTTGGAGAAGCCCAGGCTACCGTCCAGTTAAAATGAGGCCAGACCAGAGCGAGGTCTCTCTGCTCCTGCTTGGATTACCCATAAACCCCTCATACCTGCAGCTTGCACGGAAGTCTCCGCTCCTTGTTCCCTCCACAGAGGGCCAGGCTCCAGGGATGCTCCATCCTCAGCTTACCACAATCCTTTCTCCAAACACTCCACAGAGACTTTTTTCCCCCCTCTGATCGTCTTGTCTCTTACGAGTTCTGTTTTTTCCCCTGCTCTCTCTTCAAGGTCTTGCCAGGCTACTTGCGTGACTAGAGGGAGTGGAAAAAAAGGTTTCAAAACCCATTGGCACGCGAGCCCCAAATCTATTTTTGGAGAGCGTTCTTTTTTTCTTTGAAAACAAAAAAGCCACAGGGAGAAATAGGCAATACTGAGGTGAAGGGGGTCTGTTTCTCATTTGGCCAGGCCTGCCTCCTGTCCTGCCCCGCCAGCGTCAGAACCACAGCACTATGGGGAAAGAGGGTGGCTCAGACTCGGGAGGAGAAGTGTTTTTCCTGCAAAACCGCGGCCAAAACTATGGACCCTCATCTTAGCCCTTGTCACTTAGCAACCGGCCCAACCTGCTTCCCATTACTAGACCATCTGCTTGTGTTTCAGGCTTTACTTTGTTTTGATTTGTTTCGCCCCTTTTTAACTTTTGTCTTAAATTCACCATGATCAAATTACAGCATTTAAATTCGCCCCTTCATTGTTAATTCATTTTCATCAGGCATTGTTTGGTAGGCCTGCTGCAGAAGCATTTACTGCAACGCAGCCCGTGGCTTAATTCCATTCTGCCTTGATGATTTGTTGCACGTATTGTGTACAGTGGTTTGTGGAGGAGACAGACAATGAGATAGGAATTCAATAAATTATGTATGAGGCCTTTATTGTTTGACAAATGTGAATATATTCTTCACTGTTTTGGCTTGTTCATAGAGCCATATATTTACAATAAAGGGTTACAAAAGCCTTGATTTTTGTGCATTTAACTGCTGTGGAGTCAGTGCTTTGAAGGCATTTGGTGCTTTCAAAGTACTGACGCACTGAAATTGTTGCAACTGCAAAACAACAATGACGTTGGGTAGCCACAGAATTGCCAGGTGCAGGATGATTGCCCTGACAGCGACACAATTAACATAAGTTTAGTGTAATTTTACAACTGCATACGTTCTCCTCTTTGATTGTTCATGAGGATGTTTGTTTATGTCCTTTGTTCTGTTGAAGAGGCTACAAACTGACATTGGATCTTGTCTGAGAAATACTGTAATAAATTATAATGATGATGTAACAGTTTTAATACTTTCTTCTTGGGCTATTAAGGCTGACAACTAATCCCAGTTTATAATGACAATAGTTGTAATTGTGCCAATTTGGGCAGGAGATGCTGCAGTCTGTCAGTGTGATGGGCCAACACGTTATTGCATGAATGAAAATGGAGAGTTTTGTGGTTGTAGAGTATAATGACTCACAGCAGTCTGCTGCTGCGCTGATGACAAAGTGTTTCCCATCACTGATTCTGTGATGGGAAATTTCTTGTAGAGGCTTAGGAAAACCACTGGGCACTCAACTGGTTCTGTCAAAACAAAAGCTTCTTTTCCTATTTCAGTATACTTTACTATACAGCAGCCGAGGACACGGCTAAATATCTTAATGCACAGTTAGACTGTCTGAGCCAAGACTCCTTGTTATGCACTTCAAAGGTCTCAAATGCAAGATTGTCGTTGCTAGTACATGCTCACATCTAAAGGAAATTTATAGTGCGTGTACCCATTGCAGACCCAAAGAACCTCAGTGCTTCTGGAGACCCTGCTATTCCTCATGCAGCGCTCTCAGGCCAAACCTTCCATTTTCAAAAGACTGTACCTTCTGACTCTTAACACCTAAACACACAACATCTGCTGTGCACCATCTTGCTCCAAACAGAAGGAACAACCTTATTGATCTTAGCATTGATTTAAGTGGCTCCATGACATTTGGTCTGGCAGCACCTTCCAGTTAACCAGCTCAAGGTCTGCAGTCTATTGAGTGCGTTCTTGTGTACAAGTAAACAAGTTCTTTCTTCATCACATTTCTTCAGCCCTGTTTGACAGAGTGTGCCACCTTAACTGAACATGTGGCTTTTTCGAAGAAAGTTTCTTTTTCAAGCAGAATCCAGTGGATGAAATCAATCCAATCCAAAGTTACTGAAGAAATCAAATTTGATTAAAAAGATGAAGGAGTACTCCAGCACTTGAAATTGGATTATGATTGGAGAAAGAGTTAGAGACCCTATGACAAATCATCTGTATGACCATTTAAAAAATGTATTAGGTTTGATTGAGGCCCAAATCTCTGCTTAAAGTCATAATGACATCAGTCACGTCTTGGTAACATTTTTGAAAGAAAAAACATCTTTGCTTAAAGTTTGGGAAATTATTATCACTGCCTCCTCCCTGTGTGCTTATCTAATGAAACCTAAGCTGAAACAAATCAAATCTAACACTTTTTTCATCAAATCTTTAACCTCACAACATTGCATAAGGTTCTAAAAGAAATTGTTTTATTGCCCCGTTTTTTAGCTTGAAAACTCACCATGTTGATCTAAGCTTGTTAGTGTGAGTTGGAATTATTTTCTTTAGTTCAATATCTCTGTGGGAATCTGGCTCAGTGTTGGGCAAAAGCATCACGGAGTCAGATTGACTGACTGAATGCAAACAGGTTCCAGCTCCCTTCTTCGTACTGAGCAGAAACTCTGGTTATTATACCCCTGCTTTAAGAATAGCTGCAGGCAGTTTCAGAGAAAAACATTAGATATATTGAAATCTCAAAAGTTTCCTCATGTAACCATCAGCCAACCTGCACCTCCTGTAGAGTATACAGGTGCAGAGGGAGACGGATTTTAAAACATGCAGGAGGAAAGTGGTCTCACAGTGGCACATAAACATACTTTCTAGACAGATTTGGTCTGATAAACCAACACTAAAGTCCAACTGTTGTAACTGAGGAACTCAGCACTCAGCACCTGCTTTAACAGATATCTCGACCTTCCAGCGCTATCCATCTAAGGGACATAAATCTAGGACTATGAAAACATGCGCTGACAGGCATAAGTAAGAAGACCAGAAGAAGGCATGAGTCATTTTCATCTCTCTACTTATTAAACCATCATATATTATACTGTACATGTTAGACTTTGGAAAATATTAGAAACACTGTGCCCAATATCTTTACACAGTACTGACAACAAAAAAGAAAGCTCAGCTGAAATCTTAGGAATCATCCAAGCAAGTTTAGTAACTATAAAGTCTATAGTAATCCCATCATGATGCTAGACATGTGAATTTCTTAGAACTATATTTTGCGTCATTCGCTTAACAACAGACTTTTTCAGATTCAAGTTGCAGACATGAACGCTGCACCCAGATTTCCATTGTAAAACAGCTTATTGTGTTCAGATTTGGTTTCCAGTTTCCAGAAATCAAACAGGTTTGATCTGATCGTGACAGCTCTGGCTGCTACTTCACAGACCAGCGCATACTTTTTTCACAATCTTGAAAATCACTCAGGGTATGGTCAGTGGTACTGTGTGTTCCCAGTTTAAACGATGAACCTCTGCTGTTGACAGATTCATACATTTGGGACCGATGACCCTCTAAAGAGACTTCAGAATACAGATAATAAAAACAAATGTAGATGAGTCCATGTATATTTTTTTTAATTATCTGTACATCATACAACAGGCTTAGTACTTTGGTGACATCATACATTTATTTAAAAAGTTCACATCTTATTGGCAAGCACAATTATTTAAGGCTGAACGTTTTCCACTCGACCACCTGATTAAAAACATAAACACAGAAATATCTAATCCCTGATTCTAATTAACCTCCTGACATCAAAACACACAAGACCTGAAAACGACTTTCAGGCAATTTGGATTTATACCCGACTAGCAGACTGATAAACAGATTTCCAGATCTTTGTTTGCACCCATTGCCTTTTAGGGTCTGGCTTTTAATAATTGTGTTTCTGCCCCGTGTTGATGGCGTGGAGTCCAGCAAGGCACGGCCATGTTTTCTTTGAGCTGGAGGGAATCCAGCACCGTCCCACCAGACGGGAGCAGAGCTGCCAGCCTCGAGGTTTGAACAGTGCACTGACACACTTAACCTCATCAGTCACTGCACACTTTATCTCATTTGCATATGATACTTGGCTTTGGGAAAAAGGTAGGGTACGATAATAAAGTTGCAGCCAAAGGGGCAACAATAATTTATGATGATCCCCGATGATGTTTATATCAAATACACACACTCTCTACCGCTTTGAGGATTTATTATAGTGCACACGATGAATCGAGAACATATGGCAGTGCTTAGCTGCCAAGTGTTTTTTTTTCTGAGGCTCACTATCCTCACAGCTCAATGAAGACTGGTGAGTGTGCTAACACTGAATGGGGATGTTAGCACAAAGGTGCACAGTCGCAGAGTTAGTGATTAGTGTGCCTCTCCTTAGCTAAAGCTCTTAAATTTCCCTTATTGTCATTATCATTTGTATTCAGTACACACCAAATGCAGCTCAAATATTTTAGCTGAAAACGAAAAAAAAAAAATCCATTTAACTTTCCACATTTAAACTACACATAAAACCGCACAATGACTCCTGGAGCCTTTCTCAGCTTGAGAAATAGACACAATTTTTGGCAGTGGTTTGATTCTACTGGCCCTGGGAAACAAGAGCTTTGTTGGTTTTCCTTCTAATCAAGAGCTGAGCTACACCTGGGATACGTGAAGGCAAGTAAGTAAGTGCAATTAACAACCTTTTGCTTTACAAAATAAGCAGAGCTGAAGACCATGAGGACCAACACTAAAAACCACTGCTCTATCAGCTCCCTCGCCTGAGTTTACTCCACTCAAACTATTATGTTTACTGCAATATAAATAAAGGATCTACTGCTCATTGATCCTTCCTGTCAATGTATAAACAAAACTTTATATTAAGGGTACATATCATATACTAAACTAATCCTTAGGTAATCCATGACTCATGATTTAATGCATAATTTAATACAGGTGCGTCATGGATTCCTGTTGCCCACCATTAACAAATGATCAAGCCAATATGACTTTACATGATGAGTTCATACTTAACACTGACTGACTCAGAATCAGATATAATGATAATTTGCCCCTCTGGCTTGAACACTAGCAGCATTACCAATCTCTTCTCTAGTCTGGTTGCCTTATCTTATAATGTTAAGGCCGACAGCCGAGGTGTGAGTCAAGAGTCAGTCATGCCTTCTTTACTTGCAAGTGGCCAAATGGGTCACATGATTGGGTTTTCCACATTTTTCTGTGCATGTTTCCTATTATTTTCCTTGTTTCTATGATGAACAAGCCTTTTCCACAGCAGATATTTTGGCGTTTCATAGCAGGAAAGGCTCAGGTGTAACTGATAACATTAAACACCATTTAGATGAGCTGCTTTCAGGGGTCTGGTGTTGTGCATGCTGGCTCACAGACAAGGCTCACTGAGGCACTGAGCCATCGTTAACAGGATTTGTTTCACCTGTGATTTACCTGCCAGGACAAGTCAAGCTATCCAGTCTGGAAATTGTCTACAGCACAGCATCAGAAAATGATACGAACTTCAGTTGATCACTCTCTGTACAAAATAAAATGCAACATGGCTGCTTGGTTAATTTCTTATGACACAAACCAGTTTACATTTAAAACTTTGTGAAGGACACATTCTCATTTTCCTAAGTTTCCTGCAGCTTTTCTGACTGATTTTTAACTTAGTGTTAAGTCATGGACAAAGTTCAGTGTTAATTTTGTCACCATATAGAAACATGGGAAGTTTGTTTGACCGCCATGCTGCTGCTTATTTGTTAGTGGTCTTGCAAACAGCATGGGAAGCCACAAGTCTTAGAAAAGAAGTGTCTGAATAATTAACATCACCAAAACAACATAAGTCAGAAGGTGAAGGCAAGAAATTGGTAATGAGGCTGTGCAACAAACAGAAAAATAATGTTGTATAATAATTCTAAATCAGTGTGTGGACATGATGATCCAGCCGGAGGTAATGTTAGTCACTGAACAGAAAACTCTCAAGTTCACCCAAAGAAAGTCTGAAAGCATTTTTAGGCCTTTCATGTCTAAATTATTTTTTATTTTCCTTTACAAACAATTTTAGTCTCATCTTACCTAACATAGTCTACTCATCCCTTGCGCATTCAATTTGTGGTTGGGTCATGATCTTTTTTTCTTGATAGCTGTTTATATGTGGGTGTCACAGACAGGCGTGAAAGAGCCTCTCAGTTTCCATTATACTATCACGCACCATATGCTCTGTGTACTCCATTTGCCTGTGAGCAGCTTGCTGACTTTAAAGGTCAAAGTATATTATGCTGGAGTGTTGTGGATTTTGTGGAGAAACACTGATAAACACAACCCAGTGCTTTGATATGAAAAATCAGTTGAAAAGAGTCCAATTTGAATGGCAACAAATGTGAGTGTGTGTGTATTTAAGTGGATGAATGCTCAGGAAAAAGGCACGGCTGAAACAGCTGCAGTATGAATATGGTACCTGTTTTTATTCTAATTTGTCTGCAGGTGTAAAACTCAATAGGACGACTGAGAGCAAGGCTGCTCATTCCAGCTGAATGCGCCTGCTGCAGCTTTGATGCAACCTGTGGAAGAAGTGGAAGAGATGACACTGTCGAGGATCACACGCTCTCCTGGTTCACTCCAACACTGATTAGACCTCATGTCATGTCTTTGTGTGTCTGTTGACTGACATCTCCCTTACTCCTATCTTTGCTTTGTTGCACCATTTAGGGCAAACTTTTATTTTCCATGTGGTGAGTATGTAAAAAGTTTTTTAAACTATATAATTCAATGCACAACTTCAACCTGAGCAGAGATCTAATTAGCCAGAATAAGTGGCAACACCTGTGTGGGCAAGCAGAGCCTTAATTATGATCAACAAAATATGGAGCTGTTTTATGCTACTTCACTAATTATTTGCATAAAGTCAATGAATGAAATCTTACATGTTCTGTAACAACATTCATCATAGGACATATAACTTATCTCAGCCTAAACTCTTAAACTCTTTTCTGCATTATGTTCTTCTTGGTAGGTGTTTTTCTTGTCTTTGTAGCAGCTGTATACATGGCTACAATACTTGCGAAGCAAAAAAAATACACTGTTGTCTCTGGATTCTTGGGTGCCATTCTTCACCTCTGGCCCGGGTTAGTCCAGTCCACCAGGAGGACTTCTGTCGTAAATCAACGCTCTACCCAACAACAGTGTGGTGAGAGAGGTGGGAGCCAAGTAGTTTGAACTGCACTTCTCCAGCCGGGTGTCTGGAACAAGCCCAGCTACTGAGAGAGCTCTGAACAAGAGCGGTCGACTTCAAGTGGAAAGTATTTTAGCCTACAGTCCCATCTGCTTTCACTTTGATTCCCCAACTAAATAGATAGTGTCCACAGCATGTGGACGATTATGTGTTTTACACTGCAATTCACTTCAAAAATATTGATGTTATGGAGATTTTCTCTCATCAGCATAAGCTGTTCACTACACAGGCTCTGCTTGGATTTTGGAGTTACACACTCAGCATCTCATAAAAGTTATGGCTCATAATTGCAAAACTTTTTACTGCTCATAGGAAACTATTAAGTTTGAAACTTTAAACTCAGACAAGAATGTCATTGATATCCTCAGAAATTGGCTGCTAGGTCCTTTGAGTCCCCCGCATAAAAATACATTTTAGTGTTACCAGAAAAATAACCCACATGAGGACTGAAGTTTAATCTCACACATAATGCCAGTACATATGGATAATGTTAAACATTTTCATTTTTGTGTGCGAGTGTGTCTCTTGTGGTTCGCTGTGGTGACTGTTATCATTCATCCATCTCTTCAGCAGCTAATGTGCATTCATTATTGATTTTTGCTGTCAGAGCGTCTTCAGAGTAAGGCACTAAGACATTTCTGCTCGCCTCTTGTTACTTGTTAAATAAGATTCAAGTGAGAGAGATATAAGAAATGCAACCTTTTTCTGCAGATAGTTATTGAAAAGCTAAATTGCAAAGAAATAATTGTAACACAAGTCTTAAGAAATGGGCCTAGAGTGACTTGCATTACTGCTCCATGCCAAGCCAAGTTGTGGTGACATGCATTTCCACTACAGCCTCACAGTGGGGGGTGTCTGTGCAGCACCACCACATGCTCAGGTCACTACAACTGGACAACTTTAATACAAAACTCACATAAAGAACATCAAGCATTAAGAACTTAACCTTAACTTAACCAAGAACTTCTGACTAAACCTGACACATTTCCCACCCTTACGTTACATTTTTAAACAGCAAACGAACCTCAGTTTTGCAGGTGACTTAAACGATTTCATGTTACACAGTAGATGTGGGATGGTTGCTACCCACATACTTAAGGTTGGGTCAGGTTTGATTTTCGTGATGTCTATTTGGCAAGACAACAAAGGAGTCCAATGTAATGGTACTTTTCTACTTAGGACCCAGATGCTGCAAGATACGGATCAAAGGCATATGTCGGAAAAATAATGTAATAAAATTCTAAATAATGTAATGTAATGTGTAACTGTTTATTAAATATGAAACAGGAATAAAGATTTTATGATGGCAGAGGCTGAGCTCGTGAATACTCTTCAGGCTGTTGGTGGAGGGTCTGCTTGAACGTTGACCATGCAAAATACTACAGTCTGCACAGTCAGCTGTTTCTGACCATTGTCTTTTTGTCCTATCAATGTGCTGTTTGGGCTGTACAGCAAACATTCCTTCACAGTTTGACACAGGTGGTGCAGATCAGTGATTTAATTACAAAACTTAGATTAAGGCTTTTAGGGCCATAAGTCCAAAAGTCCAAAAAAAGACAAGGCAAGGTTTTAAAAAATAGGGGGTAACAGGTTTCAGGTAACATATTTCAGATAACAGAAAGCAGGTAATAGCAGCTATAAAGAAAGGCTTGAAGCACATGGCAGTTTTAACAGTCTTGCTGGGAATGAGTGGGAATGAGCCAGTTAAATACTGCATGGCTGATGGAAAGTGGAAACAGGTGAGCGAGTGGGCCGGGGAAGGTCAGGTGACTACAGGCCGGGGGGGAGTGGCATCTGGTGAACAGGTAGAAAATAGCAATGTAGAGGTTTGAAGTGGGAACGTGGCTGGAGGGAAGGACTTCTATTTTGTTTACTTCTTAATCATGTTTAATATGGAGGGTGATCAAAGTGAAAATCTGCAGTCAGCCATTTGCAACAAGTTTACAAGGATTTGAATTTTGGGCAAAAGCTACTGCAGAAGAAGTAGATCTGCAGTTCAATTTATGATCGTAATGGAATTCCATTTAACAGCTTTGCACATTTTTGATTCTGTTAAATTGGATTTTTTTAAACCCTGTATGTGACCCCTGATACTTTGAGAGAAGGCCCAGATTGAAAAATGTCATAATGTGAAAAGGTAAATCAGTCTAGGCGCAGTATAGTATATGCGTGGTCTGATCGGGGATTTGGGATTTGCAGAGTTAGAGTTGAACCTCCTAAAGTTGTTAAGGGCCCCAGTGATCTTCTCCTGGATTGCACTGATGAGAAAGTGGTGCTCTGATTTGCAAGTCTGGTTTAAAACTTCAAAGAATATCCTTTCGTATTCACAGAGTGGGAGGTGAATCATGATTCTCCCCTTAAAGCTCATGGAGAAAAAAAAACTAAGACTCTCTTCTTCCCTTTCCAAAGTTTTGACTGTTTCCAAGGGTTAGCAACCTCTTTTTGACACCGATTCAATCAACTGCCTTGTCAGAAACTTTAAATTAAAACTGAACAAACCACAAAGCTCTTAATACTTCCAAAGAGCATCAAAACACAGGATAAAGGTGTTTTGTGTTTATACCGACCACAGTTATCCGTTCCACATTGTCAGTCATATTGAACAGTTGTTTGGAAAAAAAACATGTAGAGAAATTTGGACATAGTGTTGAACCGTGCATCACTCCAGGATCGCACAAGAAGAGACGAGCTATCAGTGTTCGTTCTCTTCCAAGTTTAACTTTGATATAAGTTAAGAGTCAAGAGTCATCTTTTTTTATTTTTTATTTTTTACTGGAATGCGTTTAATCTATTACAGCTTAAGTAATACATGCTTTGCACATTTTCATGACAGGGCAGCAGCACATCAACCCAGTGCCTCTTCACCTACTGCAGTTCTGGACGAGCTGCCATTCAAGACGCTGCTCTCCCTGCAGGAACAGTTTGGTGTTCGGTGCATTGATCAAAGACACGCAGAGCAACCATGGATTGAGTCATCAATCAATGTCAGTAAAAATGACCTGTTGTACAACGGTCACTCCGCTCCGAAAAAAAATCCATTTACACACATGATGTTGGAAGGCAGAATAAAAGAATTCATTTTTAAAAAAAGTGTTAGTGTGAGTGAAATAAACAGCTGGTCTGCAGTTCACACTGTAAGAGCACAAAGAAGCCACAAGAAACTTTCACATGTTTTTGTTTTGCTTGCTTGTGTGACTTGGTGCATGGCGAGCCTCTCTGCACCTCACCTGCTCCACTCCACTCCTCCGCCTGATTGCATCAGCCCGCACACCTGCTCCTCATCATCTCATCAGCATGCAGTATTTACACCCTGGCTCTGCAGTCGCCGGTGGCCACATTGTTCAGTCTACCTGTGTGGCACGAATGTCAAGGCCTGCTAGTTGTTTTTTTGGATGGAGTTGGAAGGCAGAAAAGAGAAATCCAATTATTTTTTCCTTTTTCATTTGTGACTTGATTTTCGTCCGTGCTAAAATGTGCTGTGTGTAAAAACAGCTGCTTTATTTGACTGGCTGCTCCTGCTCACATGCAATTCTGTAATTTCGCGAGTTGTGCTGCAGCTTTTAGTAAGCATAAGCACACAGGGAAAGAGGTTGTACTGATGTCATAATGGGACATAATGAACACTGTGTCCCTTTTCTACCATTATCTCTTAATGCACCAAGTTGTTAAGCTTCTGTATGAGATATTAAATGTAGTGCCTCACTGCACTTACTGTACCCATACCAGTGATATTTTAAAATGTCTCCTCTGCAGTAGGTTCCTTCTAAATGTATCAGGTTTCAGATGCCTAATTTCAAACAGATTTACATATCACTTTGAACACTGCAAGACGCCAGTCAGGATGTACTGTACCTCATAAAAAGTGTAGAGGTCTGCCAAAAAATTGGACTTTAGCTGTTGGTGCAGAGCAGATAGGGCCTGTATTTGGGCCATTAACCAACACAGGCACATATGTGAAGCAGCTTGTACCTTAATGAGTGACAGATTAAGTATTTGGCGTGTAGGGCTTTAAAAAGGGAACCAGGTTTGAGGGAACTCAGAGGTCTGAGCTGATGGTGACAGAGGGTGAAAACAGATCTTAATCAACACACGCCGCTCGGCTCCACATCTGCTTTATCACATCTCGCCTGTAGCTGTGATTTAGAGGCCGAGACGCCTACAGGTGCTGTTCCACTTACCGCATGCCAGAGGAATCATGTCCCATGTGATTAAGAAAAGAAAGAATAACAGAGGTCAGACGTACTACTGTGCAGGACCATTTCTGTGGCTTGTGCTTCTTTGTGTGATACTTGCTGTCGGAGTTTTCAGAATTAATGCATTATAGCTTTATTTGATGGCTTTGTTTAACATTAATCAGCAAAGGATGGAAGACACAGATACATTAGACATATTTTACCTTTTACATTTTGTGTCATGCCCATGTTGTTTCTTGAGGTGTTGATGAAAAGAAGTGACCACTGCTGACACGTCTTCACTTGTGTATAAAAAGGTCTTTATTACAAAAAAGAACAGTGTCAAAAACCTGCCGAATCTCTGAGAGCCTCTGGTGCCAATTGTGAGATCTCTCTCTTTCAACCCAAACTGCTATCCTTATATGTGGTTTCTTGTCCTTCAGAACCCCACCTTCTACATAGAGATGGACAGTCAGGCATCTGCTTAAGCTATAGAAAACAACATCTAAACCATAAAACCCCATTTGACTGATGACCCCCAATCTCTAACTTAGGGACAAATATAGGTTTACAATCTATAAAACCATTAAACACCACATACCAAAGAGAAGTAGAGGACAAGACACTACACCCACTTGAACAATGGCAGTTTAAAAAAGATTTCAAATCCACATGAAATAGTTCATAGTCACAGTCTCTGCTCAGGAGGCGGAGCAGGAAGCTTCAGGAGGGTCTGAACACATTTCCTTGGCAGACGTCCCCTGATGTAGTTAAAAAGTTTCACACTTGTAGATGAGAGCTGACCTGAAGTGCTGAATGCTCTGGATATGTATTGTCAGATGCTGTAAATCTCTTGTCAGTGTAACACAGCTTTTGAAAGTAATACTCGAATTAGCAAACATGAATGGCGGTGCCCATATTTTCAATAAAAGCAGATTGGTGGATGTGAGCTTTTACCAGGATTCAGACTCACACCTTCCCTGGAAAGCCTCAGTCGAGGTGCTGGAAGTGAGACTCCAGCCAATTGTCAAACCTATTCAAAGGAACAATTTGGATTCCGCCTTGGTTGCAGTATGGCTTGCTTTTTATCCTCTCTTCTGACTGCGGCATCATGAGAGTCTGCAAATCCTGTCTGCATGTGTTTTGTGAATTTGGAAAAAGTTTGCAACCAAGTTTGGGGGGAAAAAGTATCTTGTGTGAAGAACTGCAGGAGTGTGACCTGATTTTGCTCCTGTACATCTATAATCAGACCTCTCTGAGCAGTTTTATGAGCTCGCTCAACATGAGCCGCATCCACTCCTCCGCTTTTAATATATTCATGGACAAGATATCGACACTCACCTGAAGGCATCCAGATTTGACTAAAGTGGTGTTTCTCTGTTTGAGAAAGACACATTCCTCTGACATCATTTCAAATGGATCTATAAAGTGAACTCGAATGTATGTGCTGTATAAGTGAAGGATCATGATTGAGCCACAAAAAACTAGCAGATAAAAATGTCACATCCAGGTGAGGGTTTAGCAACTGTCAGGAATAGAGGAAGTATGTGTTTAAGATGTATGAGTGAAAGAACAGTATGGGATCAGGAGACCTTCAAGCTGCCCTGCCCCCACCCCATCAAAGTGCTGTCTTTTGCACAACCCCCACACACAACTCCCCAACTGCTCTGTCCACTGACTCTCTGCCACCCATTGATGTGAAGAACAGCTAGTGAATGTTTTCATATACTTACTTTTTTAGGACTCTTCGGAATTGTAACATTTTTTATGTCTTATTTCTCTGTACTTTGTTACAACTTGCTAGAAATGGTTTGTAATTGCCTTTCCCCTCTTTGCCTCCTCTTGCATTCCCTGTTGTCTGAGGAGGAGCAATTTCTGTTTGAATTTGACAATGAAAATTTGTGATTGTGAGCTTTATAAATTAACCCTATTTCCCCGAACGTATCATATATGATACATGTGCTTTGGAGGCTTCTACATCATCAATGTGGAAAATAAAAAGGATGTGAACCACAAAATGAGCCATAATAAATGTTCCTCTTTACTCTGCCAGTTCCGTTGGTGGATTTCTCATTGCTGCATGATAGCAGATAGTAGCTTATACAGAGGAATAACAATAATAAACAGTGGAATAAAAATATCTTCTTGTATGGAACTAGAATGACCAATTTGTTACATACTTTTGTTTTAATATGTTTTTGTTGAATAAAATTAAATGAAACTTTGTGTCTCAAATGATGATGATGTCTCAAAATATGATACAAATTGAAACTCTATTTGAATTTTTTTTGTTTGTTTGTTCAGAAGGATCATTAGAGGCTCCAGTTTCAAAGAATTTGAATTTTCTGTCAATTATTTCATGGTTCAGGATTCACAGGGTTAACTTGACTTTACAAATTGGTTGAGGAAAACTGTTCCACAAACCAAAGTAATGAGTAATTCAACCTCCTGTTCTGGCCCATGTGCTGACAGACTTCAGATAATGATCAAACAATGAGAATGCAGTAATAAGCACTGTAATCGTCTGAAGTGACCTCCATTTTATGTACTGAGCACGTCTTCAAATCGGACATATTGTCCTTGAAATGTTGCTTCCATCTGACATGGGAGCACCTTGGGATCCCCCAGGAGGAAAACGAGGAAGTTCCTGGCAAACAGGACATGGACTTTACATATGCTGCTTCATTCATATTCTTACCATCTGAACACTTACCTGAATATATGTCAGTGGAGAAAAAACATTGGGACACTCCATTCGTGCATTGTTTATGTTTTACTGTTTTGCTAATAATGTTCTCATAGTAATCAAAGACTTGAGATATTGTAGTGTTTCCAAGAAGCACCATATGGTAATAAAATCTGTCAAAATAAAAAGTTCTCCTAACTACACTTTAGTCAATAAAACTGTGGCTGCATGTCCACAAATCACCCTGCTTTGCACAGATTTCCAATAATTTTATTTTTCCTTTTTTGCACTGTAGTTTAATAACTTTAAGACGCCCACACTTTCCTTGTATCACCACAGTGTTTTTTTCTCAGCAGGCACCGCCGTCCACACTTGGACGAGCTGCATGATTACAGGAACACACTGTGTGAGGCAGCCAGTAAACCCTGAGTTTTCTGGCTCATCAGCTGTTTTGTAACTATGAAAGTTTCAAATGTTTGCAACTTCTCTAAGAATCAGCTAGGGCAATTATTTTAGACAGGAACAAATGATAAGGTAGCAGCAGTCGTGGACATTGCTCTAAATTTGTTTGCAGTTCAAATAAAACCATAATTGACTGTATCCACAGTTTCCTGAGGAACATTCTGTCGAAAAGGGCATCATGACTCAAGATTTTATTCACATAGTTGGAATTCAAGAAAAACTTGTGTAGTCATTATAACAGCTTCTTTAAAAAAGCTGTTGTGAGTTATATTTATACCACGCTAGTATATATAGTTATGTTTAACATGGAGGTCAAATTTCTTCATATAGTAGTCCTAATTCTGGGTTTGAGAAAATGCAGGAAGCTGAAATGAATGAGATTACAAAATTGGAGACCTGCAAAACACAGAGAATTGCATGACAGAGAAAGTAAACAGTGTAAAGTAAACTAAACAACTGGCCTTTCGTGCATGTCCTGACCGCAGCCTCTGTGCGCCAACCAAAGGTAGCGTTCATGAAAACAAAATTAACAACTGCTTTAACACTTCAGTGAAAATGCCAACAAGCCCTTGTGGGATTTACGATTCTTAAATTGCCCCCTCAGTTTATTTGCGGCCTCTGACTGGTTGTCCCTCTGATTATGCAGGTGAATTTAATTGGAAACATCAGAGCAATAGCAAAGGCTGTATTTTCTGGGGGCCGTTGCTCTCACGCCATAAGGTCATTGTGTTTGCTGCTGCAGAGATAGTTTGTACAGGAGAGAAAGCCTTGAAAACAAAAACATAAAAATCCATAACAAACATAGAAATGTTTCATATGTAACTTTTATAATAACTTATTGATAAAACCCTGAAGATAGTATTTGTTTTTCTTTTCATGTGTTAAGATATTACTTTCCACAGCTGCTTGGGACTTCATTTAAATAATAGAAATACTCTTGACAGCTCTGTGTTTATCCTTAAATGAAAGCCTTAAGAATGAAGGATAGCTGAAAAAAAAAGAATTTCATGTCAACAGAGACTCAGTTGAAAACAGAGCTGTCAATCAAAATAATGTTCCCTGTTATTTGAAATGTAAGTTACCCCTCTAAGCCATGTATTATTTCACATATCAACACTTTCTCCCCAATCTCAACTTTTTCAGGGCATAAATTTGTAATTACTCTTTGAGCAATACTCAGTAAAAGCAAAAGCAAGAAAATATGTATATTTGTGATTGTGTTTTGTCTTTTCTGACACTCACAACATCCAAGGATCCATTAAGATGATGAATTGCTGTTTCACTGAAAGAGCATTGATTGAACCACCAACTGGGAAAAAGGTTGACAGCCTTTTTGAAATGGCACATTAAAGACACTATAAAAAATTACTTCCATATGCTCTTTAATGTAAAAATCGAGCGCTGTTTGTAATTCCCATGGAGTGAGAATGCAGGCAGCACTACTTTGCCATGTTTTTCTGGATTCCTCTGTCTCACTCTACCACTCTTGTTTTCTGTTGCAGAGCACAGGGGACTGCATGAGGATGAATTTCCCTCCCAACATCTGGAAGCGTGCTTAATGATCATTAAAAACAAGATTCTCTAAAATGACAGGGGGGAGGGGTACACTGTGGTTTAGGTCTCACGCTCCCCTCACATGCATATGCCGGCTTTGTGACAGGCAGTACAGCCTAGGAGGAGACCCCGCCTGAGCCCTTTAAAATTTAATTTGGTCTTGTTCTAAATTTATAGGCAACACTAAATTTACATTCTCCTGTGTGAGAATTTGGTGCCTTAAGATTTCAATCCAAGGGTGAGAGTAGAGAGAGCTTGACAACCGCCATAAACCTCCAACACTGACCTTGTTAAAACATAAAACAGTTGACTGTTATGAAGCTACGTCTGTGATGTTTGTCACATTATCATGCTGAAAAAATGAGAGAATTTGTGTTTAAACTCAGCTTTAATAAGTCTCAAGTACCTAAATGCAGCTTGCAATCTTGGCATCTCGTAACTAGCTGCTGTACATAATTTCCTTTACCTCCATGTAACGAAATAACAAAACAACTGGTTTTAAAATTCAGGCCCCGGCAACGGCAGGCTGTTTGTGGCCCATGAATAATGCGAAGGTCAAAGGTACCGGAGCTGAAGGATGTTGAGTCAGTCACTCGCTTAAAATGGTAAGTCAAAACATACCCTTTCAATTATTCACTCACCAAACTGGAACTAAAGTAGCTGACCGTCCCCTGAAATATTTAGCTTTGAGATGATGGTAATAGCAACAGCCTCACTACCTTTACATTTCTGTGACCTCAGCTCCTGCCCTCTGTAAAAATACATTAATAGGCTGTAGTCATTGATTGACAACACTTGTATGTATTATGACCAATGTATTGGGTCACTGTGTTGACAGTATCAACTATAGCCTTGGTTCTTTGCTCCATTATAGTTTTGACATTAGACCAAATTAATTTAAAATCATCTTTTTTGCCTTGGCTTCTCTTTTTTTTATTAAGACATACTTATTAAACAATCAGGAAATGTAGTGACAATAACCATTATTAAATTTACTGTAAAGCAAATCACCGAAATAGATTGATGCTATGATACAAGAACAACCCATTGAGGTAAAAGATGCGGCCACATTATACTTCAGTATTCACTCTGTCAACCATTCATTTCTAATAAACACTGTTCAAAAGTTTCAGTGAGATCTTCATTCGGTTCTGGTGGATTTGCAGGTCAGAGTTCACCATTGTTCAACTTTGACCATACAGATGTTCAAGGTTGGCCAATAGAAACACTAATGTACTGTATTTGGGAATGCAGAAAATATTATTGTAGTGTGTTTCATCACAATATTTAGTTCATTATCATGCGACCAGATGGCAAACTGTAGCTGTGCTCTCATTTACTGGTCAAAATTTGTTTCTTAAGTGAAAAAAATCCTTCTAGAGTCTACTTTACATATTCTACATACTTCTAGATATCTTATGGACTGGACGGCTGAGTATACAGACATGTGAACTTGTACTTTATTTTGCTCCTTGTCCAGTGTTTAAAAATTTATGGATTTTGGCAGGAGGATCAAAAGCAGAACATGTCATGCCAGTCAAATAGCCTTTGACACGATGATGTGTTGATTAAGGGGGAAACATGAATAACCCAGCTTCATCATTTGCCATTTTATGGTCTTTGATCTTGGGGATGAAGTAGTCAAATTCAGTGATGTGCAGAAGCCTGAAAAAGAGGGAGGATGACGACGATGATGATGATGATGATGATGACAATGATGATGATGATGCAAGAATTTGGGGAAAATATTTTCCTCAACATGAGATTTTAGGTGTTTGGGAAACATGCCACTTACAGGAAATCAGCACATCAGTGGAAAATTAACCATTTTACTGCAGGCATACGTTGTGGGTGGGTGTGAGGAGTGGGTTCTCTGTTCAGAGCTGGATTAATTACCGAAAAAAAACTCCTACATTTGGAGACCATGTGCACTTCACTTGCATCCCTGATTGAAACAAATGAGCCAAATAATTGGAAGTGTGGTCAGTTTACGAGGGCGAGGTCTATTCACATCTCAGAACAAACGACTGCATTCATACAGTTTGATTTCAAGAGATATTGCAATCAAAGCAGGAGGCGGGAGGCAACAACCTTAGTCCTAATGATTAAAACTCATACAATGTGAGAGGCCCAAACATTAATGAAGTTACTGATGAGGAGCGTTTTACACGTCAGTGAGCTGTTAGTGACATCTTGAGGCCGAGGGTGGTACTGCAGTTTGGGGATAAAGCTACGTCAGCACTGCACGACGTGGAAGATGGAGAGGGGAGGATTATTCTTCAAAATAAGAGCATGTATTCGCAGTATACGCTCCCAGTAACTTATTTGAAAAGCAACACACTCTTAACAGTTTAGACTAGACGTTTTGCTGAAAACCTTACCTTATATAGCCATTAAAGCCCAGTTATGTGATTTACAGTAGAATAAAAATCACACAAACTTTTATTTCGAAGTGATACTACTAAATCTGTTAGCTTGCTGGATGCAGGGATTTTCTGGCTGAATTACATGGAAGCAGACAGATTGCTAGAAAAGAAATAATCATGGATGTAGCTTGAGTGATAACTAAAGAAAGTATTTCACATCTTAAGTCTGCTGTCCGTGCAAACAACGGCTTGTTTCTCCGACTCACGACTGGACTTGCCTCCAATATCTGGTTGCTACAGTGGTAAGGAAGCTAAGCTAGCTGTCAAGTAGCAGCAGTGGAAGCAGCCACATCAGCACCGCTCACATTAGCCAGCCACGTTAGCATCTATGTAAGCAAGCTATGGTTTTGTGTTGGTGTGCTGTGTGATTTATCATTAGGTCAAACATGAACTCATCTTTGTCCTGTTGTCTTGTAGAGAATTCATGATGGCAGACAGTATCATGAGTAAGGCTGCTACTATGGAGATTCCCATTAACAGCAATGGAGACACAGGGACTCTGCCAGAGGATGACAGTCTGGAGCAGGTCTGTTTCTCAAATTTTCTCCTTCTTTTAAATCTGCATTTGCCATCTTGTGTTCTGTTTGTAGTCACTTTTCATCTGATCTGACAGCTCAGTCCAGGATGGTCAGGCCAATATAAGCATGCATAGGCCTGCAGCTATATATTAATGCACCACCATCAATATGTGCAACTTGGAATGATGTGTTAAGAGCATGTAGAGGGAGTCTTTCTGATGCTTTTGCATGACAATATGTCACTAAATTTCATAACTATGCTGCATCATTTTGTGTCTCAGTCTGTAACAGCAGGCAGGGTTGAGAAAGCTGCAGTATCAATTGTCCTATGTGAATAATATTTCTGTCTGAGTGAGGAAAGTAATACTGAGAGCCACCATGTTGAATATTTAAACAGCACATAAACAACTTCTTCCCTGTGTGCAGGTTGACTCAGTTTTAGTTGACAAATGTGACCACAAAACTGCATGTTTTCTTTACATTTGAGCAAAAGTCAAACCCTTGTTTACACTACACTATTTTCATGTTTTGTTTCATTTTCACTTATCTTAATTATTATTAGAATTTTGGATGAAAGATACTTTTAAGTTCATGATTTTAAAAAATGAAGCTACAGATCTATTCATAACATTGTTGAGGGTGCTCAGTTTTTTTTTAAATTCCACTGTACTGTCCACTGTAGATGGTGAAAAATGTGATCATGTTTCTTGCCTACTAAACCTTTTTTATGAATGCTTTGTTGTGAATCCATCAGGATTTGCAGCAGGTGATGGTGTCTGGACCCAACCTGAATGAAACCAGCATTGTCTCAGGAGGCTATGGAGGACCTGCAGGGGGCATCATTCCAACAAGCAGCATCAAAGGTACTGTCAGAAAATCTGAATTCCATCCTTTACAGGTGTTGCTTTGTTATTAATTCTTCACAGTACAGACACAGTTTGTGCTGCAAAGATATAATGACTTTTAGGGTGCAGTAACTAAGAGTTGCCGTAGCATAGCTTAAAATTATTTTAATAAGGTTCTTAGTTTAACGAGGTTGTCAGTCAGTACAAATGGATCTGCAATTACTTTGCCAGGTTCTGGCTTCACATTGCTCTCTCTCTCTCTCTCACTCACGCACACACATTCTGTCTATGACTGATAGCAGGCTGCCATGCACTGTGCCAGAGATCTGTCAGCGTTGTTGCAATCCTTAAGTCACTGAAAGAGGTCGATGCTTAATGCCCCTTTAAGAAGCCGTATCGAGAGCTTTTCCTCCTTGTATTTTAATGTGTCACTAGAGAGCTGCTGACCTCTAGGCTCCTGGTTCACATTACAAACATCCATATTCCATAGGGCCTGCAATTCGCTTCAACCCTGAGTATCTGGACAGAAGACGAGCCCCTGCACCAGGACCAGGTGGCTGTGTGTTCTGACGACCTTTTTTCGTTTTCTAAGTTAACCTTTATATGTTGGTCTGTTTTGGCCCCTCGTAAGAGGTTTTGGTGTTGCTTGACGGAGGGAGATGTATGCAACCTTGCTTGTACCTCTTCAACTCACAGCTAGAAGAAATGTTTTGGCAGCTTTCAAAAGTAGGGATGCACTAACATGATATTACAGGGCTGTCACTTGAAATGTTGTCTAATAAGAATGTCCTCCTTTGTACTGTAAAATGCACTTTGGATGACTGTTTTGTCATTTGCTTGGTAATTACCTTTCATCCCATGAAGTTCATTTTCATCTTTTTCTATAAATCCTTTTATTCTGCATGAGAAACCTGCATGGTGGATTATTTCAAATCCCTTTTAACTCCAACTTATTATGTATCCTCCACCACAGAGCCTAACATTTTTCTTTCAGTCTACATACTCTGCTGTTCAGCTGCAAATCTCACTGCCAAGCTTTTCAGACACTCCATGCCTTCTTCTCATCCTCACTCTGTATCACCGCCATGCTCATTTCAGACATTCGCATGAAATCCAGGGGTGTTAGCTTGCCTCACAGCCAATCTGCAGCCAGTCGACTTGCCGAACACACAGGCCAGCATCCAGGTATCACCAGGCTCATCACCATGTCCACACTGTCCTCGCTCATTGTCATGACCCATATAATTTCTGTGAGCCTCTGCCTTGCACACTTTGATCGGATAACAAGCATCAGAGTGTACATTGTTCTTTCTTTTCCTGTTAGGGTCGTCGAACCATAGCGCTAGTAATTCAATGGAAGAAGTTTCCCGTGGTGTGGCAGTGGAGAAATTGGACAGTGTAAAGAAATGGGGCATAAACACATACAAGGTATTGTGCTGAATGTGTAGATGCTTTGTTTTCAGTTTTCAAAAGCTGACAAAATGTTATGTTGGTCCCATATATATTTCTTTGCATTACCCCCATAAGACTGTGTATATTTAAGAGACATTTAAAATACTTTTTTGAAGATGTTGGATATCCTTTGGTACCAAGTTTATCCATATTGTTGCTATGTCAGGTTTATTAAATATATTAGCTGCATTAACGTATTTTATCACCACATATATACAGTCATAATTTACTTCACTGAAATGTGTTTTTCTTGCATTTTTCAGTCAGTGTGACTACACTTATAGCTACATTATATTTTTTATGTGCTATATCTAATGTGATCTTTGTTCATATCCACTCTGCAGTGTACAAAGCAGATGTTCTCAGAGAGATTTGGACGAGGTTCACGAACAGTAGACCTGGAACTGGAGGCTCAGATTGACGTGCTAAGAGACACCAAGAGCAAGTATGAAAACATCTTAAGACTCGCCACTGCACTCATCAGTCATTTTCAAAGCATGGTGCAGACACAACAGGCTCTAGGAGACACCTTTACCGACCTCAGCCAGAAATCCCCAGAGTTGCAGGTATAGTACTGTCAAAAGCTCCCTGTGCAACGTGGCATGAAAATAAAGTCATCAGGTAAAACGTCTGTATTTCTTTGCAGGACGAGTTTGGGTATAATGCAGAAACACAAAAGCTGTTGTGTAAGAATGGCGAGGCTCTACTCGGTGCCATCAACTTCTTTGTGTCCAGTGTCAACACTCTGGTCAACAAAACAATGGAGGATACTCTGATGACCATTAAGCTGTATGAAAATGCAAGGTAACAAACCCTGACATCCTGTTTAGTCAGCTGTAAAATGTCATCTGAATTCCTGTAGGGTGTTCACCCGGAAAATGAGAGCCTGTGACAGCCTTAACTGTGTTTGCATGCAGACTTGAATTTGATGCCTATCGTTCTGATCTGGAGGAGCTAAGTTTGGGCCCCCGGGATGCAGCTGCCATGGTCCGCATTGAGATGGCTCAGCATGACTACCAGATCCATAGAGACAAATATGAAAGGCTGCGTAGTGATGTCACCATCAAGCTCAAATTCCTGGAGGAAAACAAGGTTTGTAGTTTTCCTTTTTCTTGAGGCAGATCAGTCAAACTGAAGGAAGTAGGCAGACATGTTCATGCAAAGACACAAGCAATTTCATGCTGTAGATAATTACAGTAATAACAGAGAGACTATTAGAGTGAATGCCTGAAAGTAATGAAAAATCTAGATATAAATGAACATTAGTCACTGTATGTAAAACTTTTCATGTCCTAAAAAGCCTGCTTGACTTGCGAATACATCTTAGAGGAATGTAATGTGCAAATAGCTTTTAGGATGAGTCCCCAGAAGCTAATTGCTGCAGCTAGTAAATGTCATCTTAACAGATGTCCACAGGCTGTGCTTTCTTGTAAACACTTAATACTGTGTTTGTAATTGCATACTTTCTCTCTTCTTCTTTTTTTTTCTTCTAGGTGAAGGTGATGCACAAGCAGCTGCTTCTCTTCCATAATGCTATTTCAGCTTACTTTGCTGGCAACCAGCAGCAGTTGGAACAAACTCTAATACAGTTCAATGTAAAGTTAAAGCCCCCAGGATCAGACAAGCCATCCTGGTTGGAGGAGCAGTAAGGAGCGCTCACGGTTCGGCTCTTTGAGAAATACAGTGACGCGCTGGTCAGTGAAGAACTTGTGGTTAGATTGCCAAGAATTAAATGCATTAAGGATTATATTGTAGGAGCAGTAGCTGCCAGTGATAAAGAAAAACATGAGATATCTCTTTTGTAATGTTTTTCAGTATTGTTTATTACATAGATGGAGCAACAATTTCAGTTGTATTTAGATTTTTTTTTTGTTAAGTCACAAAATGACCTTTTATTACTTTCTTATTCTTTAGGTAGCACAATCATATTCATGGTTATCACTTCTTATTTATGTACAGTCTAGTCTTCTATTGTGGAGATGCCCCTCGGCAGTTTTGCACATGCATTATTTTGTTGATTTTTAATGTTGTCTAAAGTGTTATCTTCAATATTTCAGAGTATATCATGGAGAGGAATTCCACAAATAAGAGTAGCGGGTTAGTGGGATAATGTCAAAAATGTTATGAAATATCCCCTGAAATTCTATTTATTTTTGAATACGCATGACTGAACCATATTCTTCAAATTTTATTTTACAGATTTAAATCAAAAACATCGGGATATAGCATAATTTTCAAAGTTATCCCTCTATGTTTGTAGTATCACTTTGAGGAGGACCTGCTTGAATGGTCACTTGACAGTTTACATGCATAGAAGGAAAGATATATATAGTGAATATAGTGATTTTCTCTAACCTAATATACAATCCATAAATAGTTTGATCTCCTATATTTGGGGTACCTTCAGATTTTTCCTTATGAATCCAGCACAGTTATAAGTCTTGTCTTGTTTAATCCAGAGTTTACATATGGAAACAAGCCTCAAAAGCAGATGCAACACTTATAACTCAATCCTTATATTGGATTCTTTGATGAATCGACTATCCTGAAGAAATCAAAATCAAAATGCAATAGACAAGCATTGGTTGATTGACTATGTTTCAGTAGGAGGCGCCAGTGTGCAACAAAAAAAAAAACAGCCTTTGGGACATGTTCTTGAAGTCAGTTTTACAGTGAATGGAAATACTGGATACATGTGATGCCACATGTATTCTAGGTTACAATACTCTTCAAGGACAGAATGTATGAGTACATTTTTCTTATTTTGTGTTATTTATTTACCAATCTGTTCGTACATAACATTGTCTGTTATGTACTTTTCCTTTCCTTTTAGTCAGCTGATTGTCTTTGTCTTGTTCTGCATTTCCAATAAAATCTGCTGGATGTTTTGTTTCACTTAACTGTGCAGTTGACACAGATCTGTCAAGTTTGATAATGGGAAGCTTTCACAGATTCTGTACAGAAAACTCACAATATATGTAATATGTATGGCACCAGTAATTATGTACATGAAAATACAATCTGATATATCTCTAAGCTTGCCATGACTTATTATTTTATTCCATAATCATCAAATGTTACATGATTGATCATGATTAGGAGATCTAGGTCAGGTTACTGTAGCACTTTGAAGCACTTGACAATTTCTATTTTTTGCTGCTGTTGGAAACTCTTGCTTCTTTTTTTGCATTAGATAATTAGTCTCCTTGGAAATAGAAGCCGTCAGAAAAGTTCACCCACTAAAATAATGTAAATGCATATTAAAATAAAGTTAGAAACACTGTATGAAGACAAGACTAAGCAAATTGCAGCTCTATTCGCACTTAACTAACTGAAGTGACTTCCTTTTCTTCAGCAGTGCTTACAAATGTATGATGTAAAAACTGTATCAGAAAACATTACAAACTTATTTTAGACCTTATATTAATTTATTTATCAGTTGTAAAGTAATGAGTTGGATAAATACCCATCACATCATGTGGCCTATATTGATGTGTGCTTCCCTCACTGTTGTAGTTTCAGGCATTGTGTGTATGCACTTAACATATATTGGACCATTAATTATGCAGCCTACATGACAATACAGTGAATGGAAATACTGGATACATGTGAAACCACTTATGTTCTAGGTTACAATGCAAGTTTCATTAGGCCTATGTTTTAAAGGGCCAAATGTTATATATATATATATATATTTCTTATTGGTTTCTGTCTCGTTGAAGGTCTAATGATGTTGAATTAGCCTAAGTGGACTTGAGAGATATCGAATAAGGCTTTACAACTTTGGCCTATTGTTATACTCACAGGTCGACTGATAGCACCTTAAATGAGCCGGATGTGTTCTTTGTGTAGGTGTGTAGCTTCTCTCTTAATGACCCTAATTCCACTGAATAGGGCTTTTGAATGCTCTCAGATCAAAAGCAGAATATCAGATTAGAACACAGCATTGATCCTGTAAACACATCCCTTAATCTCATCTTTTGTAAAACTGTACTTTAGTTCTAAGCTTATCACTAAATGGCACGCAGCTCAGAATGGTCACACACTTGGCCTGAGTATCTGAAGTAGTGAATTTATTCCATACTGTCACTCCCTTTAGTCTTCTCTGAATTGATGTATGCAGCCAAAACATAAACGAATAAATTAACAATAAACTGCTAGTTCTTTACTATCACTGCAACTTGTAAGAAACACATTCATCTTAACACTGCATGTTAACTGGGGTTTGATTGTACTTGTGTGTGACTATTCTACCGTCCCGAATGTCAAGACAATTATTTTCCACAGGGAGACAATAATGGATAATCAAATTTAATCTAACATACAGAGAACTGCAGCAGTAGGTGGGACGTTCATAGTTGATTTTTAGAAAATATCTAACTTAGAATAAGTTAGACTTTTCTTCCAGACATTTTTACAGAAAAATAAGATTAAGGTATTTCTTTCTCCTTTAGATGCTCTGCAGATAATGACAATGTTCCTGGAGTTTCCCTCAGTATTTACTAGTACAGAACCAAGTGATTTGCATACACATGTATTTATGGTATAACATCTTTCATTCTAAAGGCTTATCATTACTGGGGCAGAGTTGAAGCGCTTGCTCCTGATCAACTATCCCGCGAACAGTCTGACCACCAGCCAATGCTCAAACAAATATCATTGTGTGAGCTAGTCAAACGGCTTAATGGTTAACCAAAGTATGTTGTGTGTTTTTCAATGTCTTACTCATTTATCCATTTATACATTTTTTTATTTTTCCTGACAGAACAAGGGAATCCAGCACACCAGCTCTAAGATGCATTTGTAGTTTATTCTATAATTCTGTACACAGAATTCTAAATTCTTGTGGTAAAAGTCTTCAAGGAACACTTTGAAGAAATCAATATTTCTCTCCCTATCAGTCAGGACGTTGATCACACTGGAGGAGTCCATAAATCCACTGCTTACACAGGCTCATGACAGCTGGACAGAAAACACAGCACAGCAACAAACTCCAGCCAACAAGCCAGAAGTACTTCAGAGATCCCAGAGTTCCTCCTTCATGAAAGGTGTGGGCTGTCATGGACGTACATGAGCTACCTGGGCGTGTCGTTTCCATGCAGGTAGTTTCGACACTCTCCTCTTGCGCTATCCAGGTTGTTGTCACCCTCTGCTTTTGGTGAGACGACACAGGAATAAGACCGAGAACAAGGCAACAAGGATAATGTGGCAGCAGCTTAATCAAAAATAAAGGTAAGTTTCTTGTTACTTCCTGATGTGTGACTACCTGACAATCATGTTAGTATGTTAAAAAACTTGCAAGAAATTGATTTAGTAGTTTATAGATTCAGGTGGTTGGTGGATGCAGAATAAAACCAGGCCTTTATATAAATTACCATTGAGTTTTTCTTAGTTAAAATTATGTTGTTTTTTTAATGTTTTGTCAAATAGGCTTCTAAAGTAACTAAGTCAGTCAACTGGACTGGATTTATTATATTCAATAGCTCTTTCTTTGCTAGTGGTAAATCCAGAACAACTTGTTGTGAGTACTGTGATGGGGTTGGAGTAACTTCTGTGCTATGACTCCAAAGTGTACCGCAGCTTATTACAATGCTTTTCATTACTCTCGGCAACTCTCTAGAGCACCATAGTAATGAGGTTTGGTAGAAAGTGAATCTTTATCCATTACTAAGCACTGTTACTAAACATTTGCAGTCATAGTGTACATTGGAATTCTTGTGACTCTGCCCACACCCTGTTGCTTCTTTCAGATTGAATGCATCATCCTAACCGACAACATTTAGGACAAGTCCCTCCAGCTCAGTCGTTCACAGCAGCTTACATTTCTCTGCACTTCCTTTATCGGCTTTAATCCTGCCTGTATTTGTCAGTGAGGCCATGATAGCATACCAAACCTGCTGAGAGTTGATAAAAGATGCAATCAGGAGGTCCTCCCGGCCCGCCACCTCCGCCACCTCCACCACCTCCACCACCTCCGCCACCCCCAGCTCTGCCACCTCCACCACCTCCACCTCCAGGCCTACATGGCGGGGGCCTCTTTGGCAAAGTGGAGCGCCGGAGCTCCAAGATGCGCAATTTCAACTGGGAAACCCTTCCAAAACACTGTGTGATAGGAAAGCACAACATCTGGACAGCCGATAAGACTGATGGGGATTATGAGCTGGACACTGATCACATGGAGGAGCTGTTCAGCCACAAACAGGGCCTCCAAAAACTCAAGGCCCTGAACCGCCAGAGCCTGAAGGGCCTGCCCACCGCGGCCTCAGGAGGGGAGATGGTGAGTTCAACCTGCCACAGGACACAGGTGTTACGCTTTATAGATTAGTTCTTTATATGTTTTGTTGTGTAATGCTGAGATATGGAGACAAGTTCGTTTGACCTAGATTGATTTCTTTTATAGCAGGAACAATAAACAGGACAAACAGGAGACATTCTTACAATGTTCCCCGCGGCTAAAACCTAAAACAGCCATTGCAGGAAACTCTCTAAGTGAATTTGTGGATTTCTTCCATTAAAGACATTTCACGTGTACTATAAATCACAATCCACGTGATTTTCAGGAAGTGGGACTATAATCACACTTAAGACCATCATCTTCTAAAACTCTTCCTTATGAGAAATCTAATCAATTTATTTGTATATTGTATTACCAGAATAGCAATATAATAATAAAATAACGTAATGGCTCTCTTGTGTTTTGATTTGCAATCACTTAATGCAAGGGTGGAGTCTTCCTATTCTTCATATCTGTTTGCTTAGGGAAGGTTTAATTATGTCCTCATGCAGCACTATTCTGTATAAAAACCTTCTTGTGGTCTGTATTCAAGCTACTGCATATAATCAACAACATTTATTATCATTCACTTAAAGGCAGATCTTAAGTCAAATGAACCAGACACAAGCTTTTTGCAAATCTAATTGTAACCTGCACTGACATTTATTTTGTAGATCAATCAAAGGGGGCTGTCGAACAAAAATAGGTTAAAATCTGTTACTAAACTTTTACTTTGACCTATGATCCTTATTCCAAGAAAGACATTGAGAAAATGTATCACTGGTGCAAAACGGTATCTTTTCCTTGATTGTTCAATACGATCAACTCAAAGAATTCTTAACCTTTGGAATTGACTGTCTATTTGGAAAGAGGTAGCTGTGATACAGAAGACACTGTTCAAAACCAATGGTGAAATTATCTTAGCAACTGACAAGCTGATTACATTCAGGTCCGTGTCTGTTTCCACTCCCAGGTTTCCATCCTCAGCTCCAAGAGGAGCATGAACATCGGAATTTTCCTTAAGCAATTCAAGCGGTGAGTCAGTGGTAGTATTCTTAAGGCGTGATTGTTTTTTGCACAACTCTCGCCGTGTTCCACTGTAAAACAACATGGGATGAGACAGTCTGCGACACGGACGCCTCCTGCTCACAGACCTTTGAAAGCCGACAAGTCCCGGCAGGCCTGATCCACACTGCTCTACAGCTACAACAGTTTAGCTCACTGTGGTAACCCTCACATCAATTATTGAGAGGTATTTTAAATCTATTGCTTAAGGCTGTTTGGCGTGTGCAACAGATCGAACAGGAAATGAAAATAATACAATACAACTGTTGACAATAGCCTCAAATGTAAGCACCCAAACTGACAAAACAGTAAACCATATTCTTGTCATTCTGCTGTCCGGTGCAGTTTTTTTTTTTTTTTTGTAAGATCTGACATCAGAACATCTTTCGCAAGGCGATCTGAGCAGGCAGAGGCTTGTCGTGTCAGCAGCCCAGCTCTCCCAAAAAAATGCAAAAGTCTGGTGTTAATGTAGACACACACACGTGACTAAAGATCTGAACCCTGTCTGTAACTCCACAGGCCCGTAAAAGTCATGATTGAAGAAATTAAATCAGGACGTAGTCTCAGCTTTGCTTCTGGAAAACTGAGGGAGCTGTGCAAGCTGCTGCCAGATGAAGGAGAGGTACTACAGCCGCTTTTGTAAAATTTTGTTTCTTGTAATTTCACCTAACAAAAAATGTGGGTCTAATATTTGTGTGCTTGTTTTTGGCTCTTTCAATGAATGCAGCAGAAGCAGCTGGTCACTTTTAAGGGTGATCACTTCGCCCTTCCTGACGCAGATCTGTTTATGCTCATGCTGGTCAAGATTCCCAGGTGAGTTACCTGAATGTAATTCCATGTATTACAATGTGAAGTGTTAGTATTTTGCTAATGATGGAAACCTTGTGTCTGTTAGTTACGAAGAGCGCCTCAGCAGCTTGGTGCTCAAAGAAGAATTTTTCCCCCTCATGGATGAAATGAAAGGATTTATCAGCACTTTGACAGCTGCTGGAAAGGGTATTATTTATATTCCTGGATTTGAAATAGATAAGACTCAAAACAGATTGTGAGCAAAAATAGTTTTAAGCCTTTTTAGATTCACCATGTGTGTCTTCTGTTAGAGCTGCTGGAGTCCGACCATCTCCATTCTGTCATTCGCCTGGTCCTCAAGACTGGAAATTACATGAATGCGGTGAGTGTGTACTATGTGATAGTGGCGTCTTGGATGACTTTCCTTTTTGTTTGTGCATCTCTGAGTCTAAATACTTTCATTTGATCACAGGGTGGTTATGCAGGCAGTGCAGTTGGCTTCCGGATGGCTTCTCTGTTGAAGTTAGCGGACACCAAAGCAAACAAACCGGGAATGAATCTTATGCATTATGTCGTGATGGCAAGTAGCTTTTATAACTTTGATCTGATTGCAATGTGGATTCAGTTTTTTCTGCACCTCAAGCTATGTTTCTGTAATGTGATCCGTAATACAAACTTTCATATTCACCACAGCAAGCTCAGAAGGCAGACATGGCCCTGCTTAAATTTCCAGAACAACTTAAACACATTGAAGCTGCAGCAAGGTAAGAAATCTTGTTACCTACAAGATTCAGCATATTTAACCATCTTTTTATTTGCTTTTACTTTCGAATTTAACCCTTTTTTATTTTATTTTTTAGAATACATAAAGATGACATTGAAGCAGAGTTTGGTCGACAGGTAAAGAAAGTACAAGATGCAAGAAAAGACACCTTGAAGCAGGAAGAGCTGAAGGCACAGATGGAGGACTTTCTAACGGTGGGGAAGCCTTTTCTTAGGGAATTCAGTTTATGTGAATTAATTACATGTTCTAATGTTGTGGTTTGGGCTCCATTCAGGAGGCTGAGGTCTGCTTGGCAGAAATAGAGGCTGATCTTCAGGAGCTGCAGTCAGTGAGCGACTCTGTGGCAGAGTACTTCTGTGAAGAACCCAAAAAATTCAAACTGGATGAGTGTTGCTCCATTTTCAACTCCTTTTGTGAGAGATTCATGCGGGCCATGCAGGTAAGCTGGTGTACTGGCATGTTCTCCTTTGCTGAGGTAAAAATAAGATTCTGTTTGATCCATTAACTGTGTGATTTGTCTGCAGGAAAACAAGGCTCGAGAGGTGGCAGAGGTGCAGCGGAGACACAGAGACAGATTGCAGTGTGCTGCCAAACGCAGGTCCACAGCTACCTGCTCCAGCAGAGACAAGGAAATGGATGGGATTGCTTTAGAGTCCATACTGCAGAACTTCCTAACCAACCGTGTCTCTCGTAGGAAATCTGCAAGGCCGTCATCCACTTATGGAAGCCCTACGAGTGGCAGCCCCAACAACGGGAGCCTATCAGAAATTACTTCTCATGTAAATCTCCCCACTGAAAATAAAAAGAGAGGAAGCTCGTTAAGAGTTAAAGAGATTGGTGGGAAAGAGTGGAATTCAGCTGTTGAACTCACAGAGAACTCTTCCCCAAAGAAAGTCCAGTCTGATAACGAGGACAAGGCACAAAGTGGAATTCCTCATGAGGAGGAGACAAAAACTTCCAAAAAAGAGGACTCTAGAGGTTTTACACACCCAGTCATCAAGACCACCAGCATTTCCTCCTCTGGCAGATCTTTCTCAACCACCGCTGAAGATGGTGAGGATGATTTACAGGACAATAACGAAGAAGAGGCCCAAAAGTTGCGAGAAGCATCTAAAAAGGTTTTGCGGTTTCAGAACAGCCGAAGCAGTGTCTCATCTGGGGAATTTTCTTTGGAAAACCAGAAATCTCCCGGTCCGACTAAAAAATTACCTCGTCAACGCACCTTCGATGAGGAGACAGAGAGGTATCCTGGAGATCCAACCAATGAGGATCTAGTTAGGTTTTTGCTCGCTCCTCAGCCCTCCTCAAAACGTAACCTTGGCCGGCGTTATACTCTACCGACCAAAATCCCTAAAACTGAGGGGGAGGAAGATAATCTGTGGACTCAGCCTCGAGTCAGAACTCCAAATTCAGCAAGAGAGAGAGAGACACTGCCAGCAGAGGGTGCTGGTCACAATCCCTCAAAGCCAGTGTTTGACTTCAGTAACGTATCCCACAACTTCCAAAAGTCTGGTGCTCAAGACCAGAATTCTCCATCAGCAGAAAAGAAAAGCAAGCCAGATAAAGGGCTTGAGGAGCGAAGCCAAGATGACACATCAATGGAGCCCACTGGCAACCACTTGCAGAGGCATAGTGAAAATATCCCCCCCAAGAGTAATTGGATTAAGACTGAAACCACTGGACTATTTTTTAGCTTTTTAAAACGCCTTGGAGATATGAGCAAACTGCCGAACAGCAAGGAAACTGTAAACAAGGGCGCTGACTCGAGTGTATAAGCTTTGAAAAAAATGGAAAGTCAGGGAAGCTCGTATAGTTTTAGTGTTGCTTTTAATTAATTCATCACGGTGGTTATTTTTAATATTGCTTTTGCATGTTGATAATGAGGTTGTAAAGAGGTGGAGAGATGGTTCTGGGAAAAGTGGTTAGAGAAGGTTTGTGACGAGGAAAGGTCACTTTGTATGTTGTAACACTAGATGGCAGAATATGACAGCAGCAGTGAAACTGTTGCCCAGAAAGTAGGGGTGTTGTTGTTGATCCAGACAATCTGCAGATTGTCTCGTAAACAAAAGAACGATGGACTCTCACTGTAAAAGATTTTATTCAAATTGCTTTATCCATGCATAATAATATTCACTTGACTGTATGGCATCGTCCTCATCAGGTGAATAAATGGGTTAATGTTTACAGTGCTCTTTGTCTGGATTAAATATACAGTCTTGCAGAGTGTGAAGAGAAAGTGAATGAAGGTTGAGTGTAAGTAAAAGAGAGACGAATCAAGCTAAATCTAAAATCTTGGTTTGGTTATTTTTGATACTTTGATAAATTACTATTGTACATGCTTGAACTCCAGTATTTTTCTGTTTTACATTGATGAATATCTCTTTTTTTTGTTGCCTCTTTGTTTTCCTCCTCTGTTGTTGTCATAGAATCACATCAAAAATGCAGAAGGTCGGGGATGCTTTCGGGGTCTGTCTCAATTCAGCCATTGTTTTGGGCTTAAATGGGTCAGTGTTACAAAGGCAGCCTGCATCTGAGCAGAGCTGAACCATGGACTGTCAGTGGCACAGTGAAGGGTGCTGATCTCAAATTAACTTGAGAAGAGATTACTGCAGTTGAAGGGCCAACACCAGGTGGCCTATTATAATGGAAAGAACCAGCCTCTCTGCATTGACCCTTGTACGCTGCTCGTGGCAATGCCAGGCAATGACCCCAATGTCTCCACAAGCTCCACTAAGGTCAGTGAGGCCGCCGCTTGTGCCAACACATGAAGTTCAACATCTAAGTCCAACTCCTGGTATCCTTTAGCAGTTCACACCAGAGTTAGGATAATTAGCATTTTCGGACTGTGTTCAGCTGTCTGACTGAAGTGTAATAATGAGGTCATGAAAATGGCCTTCTGCTTTCGCTCTCATGATCTGAAAGCTTTTTATATTTCTTTCTGACAAAATATTTTCAAGACTGAAATGGGTAGCCACGGAAAATATAGAAGTAGTATAGTGCGGTTACTAAATTGTGCATTGTCAAATTGTTTTTTAATGTAATGTAATTTAATGTAAATAAATGTATATGAATTGTATATGAATATCTGTGTTTAGTTTAAAGGAGAATCACTGAAGAGTACAGTTATATATCATCTGTTATGTGTGATGACACAGCAGACTTAACATTAAAGGGTCCCAGGCCTCAAGTCCTGCAGTTATAAAACTGTGTTGAGATTCATGATAGTAATTCTACAATAAAAAAACATTGGAAATGACAGAGCCATGCAACACCTTTCAGTTCAATGTAAGATAAAGGGGACATACAGAAGAGTTGGTCTTCTTATCTGTGTTCATGAGTCATAAAATGAATTGTCATGAGGCTATGAAATAGCATCTAAAATGACTGACAAGACAATGAAACCATTCATGTAATGAATGGCTTTAACAGTATTACATCAGCTGTCCATCTCCAACCATTTACTTTAGTGGGTGTGGGACCTGTTTTAAATTGACAATGCAATATCATGGAGTGGCATCCATGAAGAAAACCTTTTCAATTGGACATAGCAAATCTGACATATTAAAGTGATGTTACATTTGTAATAATTTACAAATGTATGATGAAAGAGACAGAAATGTGGATTCCTCCGACGTCAGTGTGCTACAAACCAGGTTATCAGCTAGTCTGACTGCATCAGTCTCGACAGTGAGTTACCTACAGTATGCATTGTGTGACCTGCTCACTGCAGACTGCAGCAGCCATCTTGACTAAACTACGATGGAAGCAGTCTCCATGGCAACTCCACGTTGCAGAATAAAACCCAGAGATGACTGTGTTTGCCTCTCGCCCCAAGCCCCACCCCCAACAAACTCCTCGCCGCCTCCACAGCAGCCCCACACACTGCATCCACATTACACCACAGTGGCATCTTTTTTCATCATCCTCCCTCTTATTGGTCTTTACCCAGAGCACCTATTGACCCCTCTGCGAATAAACCTCCAGAGTGGAAGATGTTGCATCCATTGAGCTCCAGCTTGAGAATATTGCTTTGTTCAAATACCTCTTTCTTGCATTCCTAAGTGTAAAGCTCATCTTCTCCCTTCAACACACAGCCTACATTATTACATATTCCAGCAGACTGATCAACTGTCCTGAGCTCAACCCCCACACCACCACCTGACTCCACCCAAATCACTGTATCATCCATACCCGAATGAGCAGGACTCCCCCCGCTGATTGCACACACCCATCTCTCTGCCTTCCCCCGCACTCTCTCATTTCCCCGTCGTCATAGACTCTACATAGCAATTTCCCTGTTTACTGTTAAAAATAAAATAAACTTGAGCTTCATGAGACAAGAGAATATAACATGAAATGTGCTGTAAAGCTGTTACACCACTGAACTGCAGCCGGTTTCAGGATTATTGCCTGATTGTATTTAAGCTCCAATAATTCTTTGCACCCTAATAATTCAAAGCTTAAAGGTAATAAGCTGCATCCTTTGTCCTTTTAAGGGAACTGGGTGTTATCTAAGGAAGCCAAACCCCTTTGCACCAGACAGACTGTATCCCTCAGTCAGTTCCTGAGATTTCAACTCGTTTGCATATTCCCTGCCCCCTCCATATGCTATTGGGCTCCTCAGCTCCTCCCATACGCCATCTGACCAATGCTGCATGTAAGCCACTCCTCTAATCTCCTCCTTTCCCTTCTCCTCTTCCTTACTGTCCCCTTCTTCTCCCAGACAGACCCTGCCCTTTCCTTTCTGTCGCCCGGTCTGTGGATTTTGTTGTAGAGGATTGGGACACTGACAATGGGAAGCTTTCTCTACAGCCTGCAATGCTGACACTCCACACCCTCCTGCTGGGAATTCATGTGAGTACAATCTGGCCATTCACTGCTTTTCATGCTATCATATTTCTGCTTTCTCATGTTGTTTGTGCCATTTATCTGGAGTCTTAAATAATACAATAACTGGGATGAGAGCAGATGAATAATTGATTAGTTCATCCCATCCAGCATCTGTGCATTGGTGAATCACAGAGGGATTCTGCTTATTAACCATGATGTCCTCTCTGTTGTGATATATGCCATGTCTTTATTCATCAGTCATGAAAAACATAAAGCATCTGATTTCAGCCTCGATTAAAAGCAACTGTTGCACTAAAACACTACTGCTCTGGTTTTTTTATTGCTTCCTCATCCAGCCCACACACTTCTCCATTTTAGCTCCTAGGCGGCCCTGGCTGCCGGCTCTGTGGCAGGTGGGCATCTCTGCTGCAGTCTGAGGGCTGGGCTCTGTAATCAAGCATACATGCTCTTTTGTTTAGAGGATTAGGGATCTTTCATTGGTTTTCTGATCTGAATTTGTATGGGGTATACTGCTGGGAAGCTGAGCCCACATGTGAATCAGCGCCCTGTTTGCTTATGTCATTCTCTGAATCCTTGTGTTGCATTGTACTGCAGCAACAGCCAATGCATCATTTTCATACCTCTGGCCCAGACTGAGCAGATGGTTCGGTGGTTTCTTATTGATTGGCCTTTTGTTCTGGAAGAAGGCTCATCTTTGTGTAAAACTACCTCATAAGTCACATGTTTGATGAGTGCAGCTGATTGGAAATGTTTGGCTGGTTTTGCTCTGCTGGCTGCCTGCACTGGGTCACGGGGAGGTTGCAGACGGCCCTGGATGCTGTGCCTGAGGGCAGATACTTAGCAGGGGTTACATGTCTGTCTCAGGTCTTCGTGGTTTCAATCAGTTTGTGCACATGGGCTTAGAGTCTCATATAATGTCTATTGATCTTTAGGTGGACAGGGCTGGCAGCATGCGAAAGAGAACTGTGTTGAACAAGCATGCTATGTTGATTGTAGCATTACACACTGAATTATTTCAATACATCTATGTAAATCTTGAGTGTACGTTGCCAAGAAGTGAGTTCAAATTGTGGCTTACTACACCCTTTGAATACAGACATGTGGCACTAATGAAGATGTAGCTGGACCCTTCCCTCACCCATGCAGAAGAGAAAATTGATTGATAAATGGATGGGTTGATTAATCAGCATAATTTGTCCTTGATCCTTCGTTTTCAATGGTTTAACGACTTAATCACCAGGTAACATCATCCTCATGTAAATCAGGCCTGTGACAGTAACTTTTATTAGGGATATTTTCTTTCGCTGGAATCAAATGACACAAACCAAATATGAGTTTAATAGCAGTTGAAATTGACTTGTCCTTTAATTTTCAAATTTGTTGAGTCAAGCAAGGCACATACGTTTGGATCTTTAAACTGCCCTCTTTAACTTTGGTACTTGTCACCATAAGTTCTATGGAGAGAACTAAATCTAAATTTCCACATGCATTAAAATAAAGGCTGAAATGAACTAATCTCATTGTTGTGTAATCACTCTGAAAAATGCTCAACACAATAAAAGCATCCTATAGTAAATTTGGTCATTTAAAGGAAGTGTCATTATTTTTCCACTATTCCAAATTTTAAATAACTTCCTCAATAAAGATTCGTCATGGCTCATTTTCTGACCAGCAGCTGCAAACGTGTATTGACGAGAATTGATTGTATTGTGCTCATTATACTCTCTGTCCTGGTCGACACGTTGATTGATCAAAGCCAATCATTACACCTTGTAATTTGCTCTTATTTAAGATGGGTTCTCTGGAACTGCTTGTTGGGGCCTGGTAATTTTTAAGTTCTATACATTAGGCATCATAAGTAGAACATAACATCATGCAGAAGGATGTAGTCGCATCAGAGATGACATAATATGCAGACAGTCTGTCATGAATATTAGATGAGACTCTATGAACAATATTTTTCAGTCTAAGCTTCATTATTGCATAAAGCTGTACAGGGTTAATGGTTTTGATATTTCAACTTCAAAACGTCCACAACTGAACCTAAATGCCATTTTTAATTTTTAGTGAACTTTATATCTTAAACATCTCTGAGTGTATATGAAGATAAACTGAACTCAGAGGATGCAGTTCTTCCAGGAGAGAATTACAGTCATTTTTAAAGGTTATCATTTATCCTGTCAAACATGTTTAAAGCCAGAGATCGATGAACACATCAGAATACCACATCAATAAAAGTAAACACATGGCAACACAATTCCCTGTTATTTAAATGTTACAGTTCTCACATGTGAGTTTTTTGGGTTGTTAGTAGAGACCATTCAGCACTGACACAGCACATTTAATCAAACTAAACATTTGTGTTTCTCAACAAACCGTCGTACCAAAATTACATCACACATTCTGAACATTCACTTGTCATGTTGCAAAGTAATTTACATTTTGTTTACAAGTTACAACACCACTCATTTATCATATGCACACTGACCACTAGCAATCAAATTGTCAGGCAAACAATGGCAATGTATTCGCACAGAAGAACAAGTACAGGACATCACATGGCTGTTTGAGTCACCTTATAGATACCCTGTAGCACGTACTGCAGGTGGATGAGGGTCGCAGGCGGGGGCCCGTGCTTGTGCACTGATCGACCTTTTATAAAAATCTGCAGTGCATGTTGTGCCTGCAGACACACTGTCTGCATGCCGCATTGTCTTCTGCCAGCCTTTGTGATAGTGGGCTCACAGGGACACACGCAAATGTCTCCTGACTCCCTTTTTGTGTCAGTGTTGATTAAAAAGTCTGCTGACTACTGTACTTGACATCATGTGGTCACTTCCTCTCGTCTTCTCTCGCTCGCTGTCAGATCTTATCAGTCTAATGTCTGCAGACAAAGGCACATGACAAATGAAGTACAGTAACTATTTGCACTTTGCAAAGTCAATTCCTGTACAGTTTCAATGTGACTAATGTTCAGATTGGTCAGCAGATTTGTGGTCAGGTATTTGTTATGCAAATGTGTTCCTCTGCACTCAGAAAGGCAGGCAGACATTAAATTTAAAGCCCAGTTATGGATGAGATGAGCTCAATGAAAACAATGAAACAAACAAGAGTGCTTCACATAGTTGCATCTTATGTTGAGTCTGTTTTTCTAAAAAGCCTTAAACATCAAGTCCACAGACTTTTACTTCCATTATGTGAAAACCAACGTCCACTGCTACAAGCGGTCTGACAGAGACTGATGCGTTGAGACAGAGTCCTTCATCTGGTGCAGTGAAGTGTAAGGGGAGCTTGTTAGTTTGAGGAGTAGAGGTTTCTGTGTTGTGTGAATAATGATTGATGAGTCATCATAGAGCCCCGGCACCCGTCTCTGGCCCCACAACAGCCCCTTAACACCCTCCAAAACACAGATATGTACTTTCAGAAATGTGAGTCTCTGGATGTCTCCTTCTCGGGTTTACATCATCCTTGTTGCTCTAAACAGTACAAGGGCTCTTTGGTTTGTTATTGCTCGTACAGATGGGACAATTCAATCAGTCTTGCTCGGCCTGTGTCTGAAGTAGTTTCCATCAGTTTACAGTTTGATGTACTGCCTGGAAACCAAAACCAAACCAAGAGAAAAATTCAGAATATGTTTTAAAAAATAATGTTACATCTTAAACACATATTTACAGTAATGCTGATGATATGTGAGATTCACAGACATGTTGAAAGATGTTCAGATTTTTTGCTGTTGTGTAATTTTTGCATAACAAATGAAACCTTGTGGTAAAGCTCAGTTCTCTCTTAGTCACACAGATATTTCTTCATTACAATCTTCCTTAACACTTAACCAAATCTACAGCAATCGAGTGCTTGTTCAAAATTAAATCTGGGCTAGTTCTGTTCAGGCCGAGTGTACCCAGCAACAATTACCACATGATGACACAGGCGCAGGGACACAACAGATGTGGATGGAAACATAAACTAGAGTCTATATTTAAACACAATCTTGACAGCGCATCACCGAGGGCCAACACTTCCTACTTCAGGTCTCTCAGACTTTCGCCCATGTTTACCAGCCCAGCAGCACAGAGCTGTCTGCTGAAATGAACTGCTGGAAAACTCTTTAGTCTGAACTCCTCTCTGCTGTGACACATACAGCAGGATTTATTCCTGATAACGCTGCATACAATCTAACACAGTGATAACAAACTGAAACGGAGACTTTAAATACTGGAGTTGGGATAAAAGGTGCTTTCCTCTCACTCAAACAGGGGAAGGAGAAAATAATACTTTTTATGGCCCCTCAAGTGCAAACATCCTGGAATCCTGAAGAGTCACAGCTTGGGAATTAAACAATCTACAAATTACAGCCTGCATGCAGCCAGTTTCCTACTTATTATTTCATTTTTCAACTCAAGTTCAATCATGTCCCCAAGAGGCATCTAATAGACATGTGCATAACATCAGTTTGATTATTTTTTATGTGATTTTCCTGTTTCATAATAAGTAGAGATGTTAGATAATATCCATATTACTATAATGATATCAGTGATCAATGGTCATACCCAGCCCTAATATTGAGCTTTTTCTTTCATCAGCCAAGTTTTCAATATCTTTGCCACCGAGACTTATGTCACACCCCAGTACAGATGTGAATTTGTCCCAGTTAATGAAGATGTTGACAGATGTTACTGCGAACATTTCTCATCTTTTCTACCAGAACTTTAAAATACAAAATAGTGGATTTTATTCCAAGAGTTTATTTTCATGAACTGACCCCTTAAAGAAAATACATGTTTGAATTCATATTTCATTGTTTTGTGAGAGAAAACCGATTTAAACTTCTCACTGAAATTAAATAGGTCACATTTGAAGTACTACTTTCAAAACTGAAGGGCTCACACATTGGGAGTAGCCATTCCACAGAATCTTATGTAATAGGTCTCATAAATAATTTAAAAAATTGTGGGTGAGAGAAGTAGATCATCTATTCAGTCTGACTTTTTGGGTGTTTTAAAGTGGAACGTTCTCTCATCCACAAAAGATAGCATCACTCATTCCACCCATTAGTCACAAGGCAAAAAACCATCTTTCTTTTATTCATCTCACTTCAGAAAGTAGTGAAATGCACCGGACCAGCTGACATGAGTCATTACTTTTTGTATAATGGAGGACAGAAAAGCCTCAGAGTGATCATTTGCAGAAAGCGTGTAGCATCTTTAGTCCGAGTACACAACTCACAAGTACAAAAACAGGAGAGGTGAAGAGCGGGGCAGGGCTGCCCGACCTTGTGCACCAGACAAAATCCAAGCAGATTAAACTGAGATCAATGTTTTCTCTGGATGCGAGCTCATGTTTCTGAAATCCAATTAAACCATTCATATTAGACACCTGTGTCTTTAGGACAAAGGTGGCAAACAACTGATTTCAAGTGGCCCAGTCTGGTCTATGGAGCGACGGCTGTCACTACATCACTGGTGTTATAATACCATTTGAGAAGTGTGTCAGACCAAGTTTCTGTGCTTTTATATGAGGCGTTTGCTTTAAGTCTGATTTGAGTTGACTGGGCGTGATGGTGTCATCAGAGTCTGGGAGACACTGTAATCCAGCTGGCAGACAGGGCCTGACCCTGCAGGAGGGCATTAAGCCACTTAAGTGTAATGCAGGGTGAGAGTGGCAAGAGATGCTTTTTCAGGCAAATGGCTGAATTTAAAAATATTCACATTGGGTGGATTTTTTCTGCAAGCGTCATCTTCCAGTGTGACGGCTACAGTACAGAGAAAACAC
The DNA here is from genome assembly GCA_037975185.1 of Centropyge bicolor. NCBI lineage: Eukaryota > Metazoa > Chordata > Actinopteri > Pomacanthidae > Centropyge > Centropyge bicolor. The sequence goes on along the minus strand of JBBMOC010000039.1, from coordinate 1,458,080 downwards.
AGTTGTGTACTGACTTAGATAACTGACCTCATCTGTATGAAGTGCTGATCATGCACTTCCTGTGACGAAGCCTCGAAGAGGATCTGGTCACATGCTGCCGCAAACATCACAGCGTACTGCAGATTTAGGTCTCTAGTCTGTTCTCTACTGTCACTATTACTGTGTGTCTAATATTTCTATCAGAGCTATTTTTAATATCCCAACTCATGGATTGCTTTTGTTAGTTTTAGATTTATCAGTCTAAGGAAGATCTTGGATAAACTGAACCCTCTGGAGCTTCGCAACAAAGGCTTGGAAAGTTGTGTATTCAACCATCTGCAATGATTTGACGTTTTTGTCTTTTTGTTAATTTTTCAAAGGATTTTTTTTGCTCATATTGTCCAGCTTTTCTCTCAGCACAACCACTGCTGTCAAGGAGAGACTGCTTTTAAAGAAAGATCCTCTTTCTGTGCTGAGGCGAGTGGGAGGAACTGAGCTGAGCAGGGCTGCTGGGAGAGCGGACTGGCAGGGAGGAAGGGAAGGGAAGGGAAGGGAAGGTGGGGGGGGAGACTGTTGCAACCCTGAAGGCAGCGGCCAGCCAGTCGAGAGGGGAGGAGCCTGAGGCCTCGGGCTCCTCAGCCTTCCTCCTGATGTCACCGTTCAGCTGCTGCAATTCAGAGTCCATGTGAAGAGAAGACAGCCCAGAGAGGGGAGGGCTTTTGAGAGGAGACAAGGGAAGGGGGAGGCAAAGAGGGCCGGGGAAGGGCTGGTTGTGTGGACAGTGAAAGGGCTCGGCAGAGCTCCTTAGTCAGTAGGCCTTGTAATCACTTGGCATGGAGCAACAATGGGGCCTTCGTGCTTGAGAAAATCCCCATCTGCAAGACGTCTGTGACTAAGATCAGGCCTACTGATGCTATGAGTGCATTTATGTGGTTGAGAGAGAGAGAGAGGAGAAAAAGGAGAGGACAATAGACAGAAGGAAAAGAGATGAAGGGAGGGGAAGATGTGGGGTGTTGAGCTGTGAGCAGAGCTGGAATGCCATTGTTAGAGCTGGCTGCTCTGTGTTTCAGAGAGGGACAGCTGCCTCTGAGGTCTGCCTGCTCATGTGAGACAGGCAACCTAGTTCACCGTGAATCACCCCCCCATCTCCCAGCAGACAGACAGACAGGTGGTGCCTCAACTCAGCCAGCTGGGAGTCAAGGGAAGGAACTAGGAGGAATTCAGGGAGTGGCGTTTTAAAGCTTCCTCTTTCCTCTCCTTACTCTCAAAGAAAAAGGGGCCTGGCTATATTTGTCAAGGCGTTGAGAGTTTTAGGGCAGTGGGAAGCTGTAGCTCCTGGTGCTAGCGGTGTGCAGGCCTGATAGTTAGAGCCATCAGGTCATACTGAGAGAGCAGTTGAGTAAATGCATCCGCAAAGGAGGATGTACAAACCATGCTGTTGGAACAGTGGATTAAAGCTCAGACAAGGCTGACGAATTATACAATCACAGGGTGACGCATGAAGAGATGATGGGTGAGTTGACGTTGCTCTCTAAGGAAGGTTTGAGAGTGTTTTCTTAGGATTAATTCGATCTAGACAATGACTCTTACCCGGGATATTAACAATTGCAGTTATGTAACATTAAAACTAAAAGTGAGTCTTTCTCGGTTGAGTAGATCAGTTTCTGTATAAAGTGCACACTGGTCTTTTAGATTTCCTGAGATCTTGTGATGCATTATATTGCAATAAAGATGGTGTTCAAGTTACCAAGTGATCAAGTTTAGTGGTGCTTGTATTCCTGAACAATATCATCATTAACTGTACACTGTACTGACTGATAATGTAGCCTCATAAATTCTGATCCACAAGACAGTTTTAAGGATAAAGATAGAATCTGTTCTTTTGCTTTAAGGTTCATGTCATTGGAATCAAGTCAAACATGATGGTTGTGAAATCCACAGTTTTTACATTCCACTGCTGTCACGCTCTTATCAATTTTTTTTTAGCAATGCATATCATGCCATCCTCAGCTATAAGCCTGAATGTAAACTAAGCAAAGTTCAGCTTATATACATTGTCAGTACATTTCAGATATTCCTTTCCAAATAAGTGTGATTGACACAGTGTGCTGCAGAGGAAGAGAGCTTCCAGTGACATTTGTCATGCAGCCAACAGGACACTGTGGTTTTGTTTTTTAAATTTATTTATTTTTGTGTACGTGTTTATGAAGAAACTGAGCATTTATGACTATACGTTAGATGAGATTATACATTGCATGAGAACATAATCAGGCTGGATGTTTTCACTGTAATTCAACTCAGCTCTTCAGGACACTGACGACACACAGACTTTGAATTTCACACTTTGATATAAATAGTCCCTCAAAGTTTTCAGAGGTTGGTGTGTGACAGATGTGGTTAGTGACAACAAGAGCAGCATCTGACATGACGTGAGAATTCAAAGAGCTGCTGGATACTGACGTGCTCTCTACATTGTTGTGTCAGCTCCCTGATGAAAGCTGTATGGAGGCAAAAAATAAACACGGGGCTGAATAGTTTCTGAGCAAAAATAATTTGTAATGTCACTATACAAATAAGCTGCATAACTACAACTACCAAAACAGACCGATGGCTGAAATGTTAATAACTTTACATGAAATACAGATTGATGCTGTTTAAGCAGTGATGATATTAAAGCAGTGTGTCTGTGTTTTTGGTGTTCATGTAATCCTTTATGCGCTTATGTACGATATGGCAGATGTACAACATGTCATTGGCACACTGAGATAATCTGTGCATGACCCACTGATACAATTTCATGCAACAGCCATCTGAATGCAGAGAGAGCCAGAAGGCGGCCACTCATCTGGAATTCAGCAAATGATAAAAGATAAATCAGAGGAATTGCAGGAGATGCATTTAAGCATTTTTGTTAACAGCATATTTATATACACTTCTAACAGCAGTGTAAACACAGACATGCTGGCTCATAGACTGCACAGTTGTGATGACTGAGAGTCCTGCCCTGCAGTGTTAATCACATATACTCATTTTTGTTCCACTGCATTCGCTTGATTAGCATTTTCATTTATAAATTCAAACAACCTCTGGCTATGCGAGTGTTCATCCTGACTGAGTGACACAGTTTAATAATTGAGAGAGAGAGAGAGTGTAAAATGCCAGCAGATACAGGACTTGGATGAGGTTTTATAATGGCAACAGCATTATGACTCATTTCTTCCTTTGGTCATGCTGAGGGCAGGCAAACACACCCTGCTCACCCTGTGTGAATGTTTCCTCATGGCTTCCTTAACCTTTCTCCTCTTTCTTCCACCCTATGTGTGCAGGCTAAGTGGTCCCTGTGCCCCCTTTGAATGTCCGTCACTATGGCTAAGCGTGAGACCGGCAGCACCAGCCCTGTGGTCAGGCAGATAGACAAGCAGTTCCTGGTCTGCAGCATTTGTTTGGACCATTATCACAACCCCAAGGTCCTGCCCTGCCTGCACACCTTCTGTGAGAAGTAAGCTCTGAATCAATTTAACTCTATTTGTACAGCACCTTTCACACAATGCAGTTCAAAGTGCTTTACAGGTGACTGACCAGACTGATTAATGAGATTAATATGACAGTAGACGGATGAATAGTGAAACAAGGGAAGACAATAGAAGACTAAAGAGCTGTAAAGCCTTTTTTAAATGGGACAGCTTTATGCTTTCAATAAGAAAATACATAGAGGTAGTTTAGTGCATTATGATGTTGCCTGAAGTAAGTTCTGGGATACATTAAAGGGATGTTTCAAGAAATTGCAAAATTATGTCTAATGGCTGCAAATCACACCACTTATGCCAGCTATTCTCTCATCGTTGTGGCTTCTGAATGATGTAAGGCACCAACCACCCTGAGCTGGGCCACAAGAAAACAGGCAGCCTTCTTTATGGCACAGCATTGTTGGCAGCAAGCACTGATTTCCACAGCTCTGTTTCACCCACATGGGATAGATAGTACAGTTACTTCAGTAGTTTAATGCTCTAGAATCTTATGGTTTTCGAAGCAAGTCAAATATATTTTTTTGAGTTTTTTGCAATAGATGCTAAATTACAGCTTCAGCCCTCTAATTCATTTCTTTTACACCTTGTCTCTGTGTAGATGTCTACAGAACTACATCCCTCCCCAGTCTTTGACGCTGTCCTGCCCAGTGTGCAGACAGACCTCCATCCTGCCAGAGAAGGGCGTGGCAGCCCTGCAGAACAACTTCTTCATCACAAACCTGATGGAGGTGTTACAGCGAGACCCAGAGTGCAGCCGCCCTGAGGCCTGTAATGTTCTTGAGTCGGCCAGTGCGGCTACAGCCTGTCAGCCGCTCTCTTGCCCCAACCATGAGGGCAAGGTAAGCTAAAACAGGAAGGGTGTTATTTAGTAGGTAGTATATAGTCTAGTAGGTCAGGTTTATCAGAGATCAATCGCAAGTAAATGCCAGCAATGTCTGCTACACAACATTTTTTTCCTAAATGTGTTAAAGCAAATTTACCTACAGAAATATGATGTTCAGTTGTCTCGTGCTCCACTGCACCATCTGCAGGTGATGGAGTTTTACTGCGAGTCATGTGAAACAGCCATGTGTCTGGAGTGTACAGAAGGAGAACACAGGGAGCATGTGACAGTTCCTCTGAGGGATGTGCTGGAGCAGCACAAGTCTGCCCTTAAAAATCAGCTGGACGCTGTGCGCAACAGGTACGACTTTCAGTGCTTTAATCCTAAATTAACTATTGGATGGCATTTGGAAGATCTTATAAAGAAGACTAATTTGAAAGTTTCATTCTTTGTTCGTCTTCTGTTCTTCCTTCTGGCAGACTACCTCAGCTGACGGCTGCCATCGAGCTTGTGAATGGGATCTCCAAGCAGCTCACAGAGCGGAAAAATGAAGCAGTGACTGAAATCAGTAACACTTTTGACGAGCTGGAGAAGGCCTTACACCAACGCAAGACCGCTCTCATTACTGAGGTGGAAAACATCTGCAGCACCAAGCAGAAGGTCAGAGGTCTTTGTGATTTTTTTCTTTTAATGGGAGAGAAAACTTGCTGTGTTAATGTTTCACATTTTAGCACAAGCACCACTGACTTTCAGCTTCTGTCTCTTAGGTGCTTCAAGCCCAGCTGACCTCTTTGCTTCAGGGCAAAGAGAACATTCAAAGCAGCTGCAACTTCACAGAGCAGGCCCTGAGCCACGGCAGCGCCACCGAGGTCCTGTTGGTCCAGAAGCAGATGGGTGAGCGGGTCAGTGCCCTGGCGCGACACAGCTTTCCCGAACATCCACACGAAAATGGACATCTTGAATGCCAGGTGGAGACGGATGGACTGAGGCGGTCCATCCAGAACCTGGGAGTCCTGATCACAACAGGAGCTGTAGGCCACACAAGTGTTGCCACTGGTGAAGGCCTGCGACATGCACTGGTCAACCAGCACACTACTGTCACAGTCACTACTAAAGACAAAGATGGAGAGCTAGTGAAGACTGGTAATGCTGCTCTGAGGGTGGAGATAGTCTCTGCAGATGGAGGCTGCACCGACGCTGAAGTGGTGGACAACAAGAACGGCACCTATGAGGTTGGATATACAGTCCGCTCTGAGGGAGAATTCACCTTCTCTTTGCTGCTGTATGAGCAGCCTGTGAGGGGGAGTCCGTTCCGTTTGCGTGCCGTCAAACCGTCCGACGTCTTGCAGTCGCCAGACGACGTGAAGAGGAGAGTGAAGTCGCCGAGCGGAGGAGGAGGTCATGTTCGGCAGAAGGCTGTGCGCAGGCCCTCCAGCATGTACAGCACCACCAAGAAAAAGGAAAACCCGATAGAGGACGAGTTGATCTACAGAGTGGGTGGGTGAATAACTGACTAGTTCTGCTGTTAATTATGGCAACTGCAGACTGAGTCGTATTATGTTTTCTCTAGAGCACACACTCATATCTCTGGATAATTCGAGTACCTAATGCTGCAGAGCAAAAATGTTTCTTCTGTTTCCTCTATCTGTGCAAAGCTAAGCATATGAAGAGATATTCCAGGCAAAGTACAACAGAACTGATATGTAGATTATTTTAATACATACATCATTCTGAAGCGACCCGATGCCTTGTTGATATGACAGGAACAAGAGGGCGAGATAAAGGAGAATTCACCAACCTACAAGGCATCTCGACCTCCAGTAATGGACGGATTGTTGTGGCTGACAGCAACAACCAGTGTATACAGGTCAGGGTCCATCTATCTCCTGAGCTACAATCTAAATATAATGAATTATTCGGTCATGGAGTAATTGGATTTTCTCTTTTGCTAGGTGTTCTCAAATGATGGCCAATTCAAGATGAGGTTTGGGGTCAGAGGTCGCTCACCCGGGCAGCTGCAGCGCCCCACAGGGGTCACAGTGGACATGAACGGAGACATAATTGTAGCCGACTACGACAACAGATGGATTAGCATCTTCTCCTCGGACGGCAAGTTCAAGGTGAGTGTTCGCAGCCAGAAATAAAAAAATGTGCTTGAATTCAAAAAAAGTTCCACTGAATGACTGTCCCTGTGGGTATTACAGAGCAAAATCGGTGCTGGAAGACTGATGGGACCCAAAGGTGTGGCCGTGGATAAGAATGGACACATCATCACAGTTGATAATAAGGCTTGCTGTGTGTTCATCTTCCAATCAAATGGGAAGCTGGTGACAAAGTTTGGAGCCAGAGGAACATCAGACAGACACTTTGCAGGTACTGTCTGATACTTAGTACAAGCACCTATGAACATTTCATTAACGATGTCTCTTACAGGAAGACGAGACGCACACTGCGCGATGCCTCATATCTCAGGGCATGTGTTTGGGCCAGATTTACAGATTTTATTTCTGTTTCATACTTAAAAGGTTGTGTACAAATCTCATGTATTTAGTCAGCATGTTTCTATGCACCGTCTAACTGATATAAGCATGTATAGCTGCTTGTTTGATTATAGATATCAATGCATTGTTAATGAGTCTGTATTACTGCATTGATAATCAGCACAGTAAACCCAGAGCTATAAATAGGCAAACATTCATAATGTACACCAATGCATGAAAAAGATGTGATGATTGTCTTCCTGTCTTTGCCTCTCACTCAACAAAAACAGTTGGATACAAATTAGTGTTAATAGGATTTGCTTGCATTGCTGGAACCCGTCACTGATAATGGCTTCAGTTCTTGCACAAACAGCAGTGTTTCAGTTAAAACTCACCCGTTCTTTCAAATTAATTTCTCACTTGGACCTTTTCTTTTCTTTTAGAAAAAAGTGGTGCAAACATTGCACTGGAACAAAAGCTTAGTAAATCTGGCCCTGTTTTCAGTAAGTAATGAACTCCCTGTGAATGTGAACTAAGAAAATAAATCTTTGTTCTCTTTACGTGTTGATGCATCAGGTCTGTCATGTCTCACGTCTTGTCCCTCGTCAACTCTCAGAGTCTCTTTGTGACCACTGTGTGTCTTGTTTTCTCAAAGTCCAAAAATAGTGTTGAACTTCCTCTCGTATGTTGTAAAGTAGTGGATGACTCATCTTTCCTCTCTTTCCCCTCTCTCTCTCCTCTGCTGCTTCCAGGTCCTCACTTTGTGGCCGTAAATAACAAAAATGAAATTGTGGTAACAGACTTTCATAACCATTCAGTCAAGGTATGGCTTGTTGCAAGTATGTGTGTATGTGTTTTTCTGTAGTAGAGCTGTATTGGAAATACTGTCAATGAATGATTTACAGGAACAATATCCATATTTGAATCAATTTAACTAAAGCAAATCTCTCCCCTAGTTTCTTTGCTTTGTTGTTGTGTTTTTTTTAAGTTCAGTAATCTGATGTGCTGGGGGTACTTATAAATGGTTATGGCTGCCATTCTTTTTCCCATTCCTTTTTTCCCACACTGATGTTGCTAGTGGTGTCTCTTTCATAGTTGTATATAAAACAATAAAAAAAATAAACAGCAATTTAAAATCACTCAGTTTGAATCAAACCAGAAAATGCTGAATCAACCAAACATAAACATCAGGGAACATTAGAAAAATACAAATTAAAAGGTAACGCTCTGTTGTGCCCAATCGGCTGTGTTGTTTTAAATAATTTTAGCAGTATGATTTATAGCCTATTTTTCCTAATGTGTTTTTACCCCCCTTTCTCTTTCCTGTTTAATCTTTCCTGCAGGTGTACAATGCAGACGGGGAGTTCCTGTTTAAATTTGGCTCCCATGGAGAGGGAAACGGCCAGTTCAACGCTCCAACAGGCGTGGCCGTGGATGCCAACGGAAATATCATTGTTGCTGATTGGGGCAACAGTCGGATCCAGGTCAGTTTGAGAAAACGACATCTCATTGAATGCGGAGGTAAAACTGTAATTGTATTGCTCATTTGTCCAACCTCGTCTGTGCTGTGTGACCAACCAGGTGTTCGACAGCTCCGGGTCCTTCCTGTCCTACATCAACACATCGGCGGACCCCCTTTATGGCCCCCAGGGCCTGGCCCTCACGTCCGACGGTCACGTGGCGGTGGCAGACTCTGGAAACCACTGCTTCAAGGTCTACCGCTACCTGCAGTAGAGACCTGAGGCCGCCATCGTCACCACTGCAAGCACTGACAACGACACAACCAATGTATTCCACAGGGTGCAATGACCTTTCCAATACAGCCTTTTGATGTGCACATCAGCTGATCTCCCGGATATAATTAAGTGTCTGAACCTGAATTTGCCCTCCTTATGATGTGTATTGAAGGTTGTTTTAAAAGTTGGGTAATGTAGCATCCTTGGGGCAAGTAATGGACATGAAGCTGGACTGGTTTTAGAGCCTGTTGATGGTATTATTAAACCACACTTTCTGTGAGACCGGACAGGGTAGGAGGTAGAATGAAGTATTTAATGAGCCATAACTTGTCCAAATGCATGAAGTTTTATTTTATCTTAATGCCTAGGCAACAACACAGTGTACCCATCCGTTGCTTTTCTCATGAACTTCTTAATGCTTACAGTGAAATGAACAGCGCTACGCTTCTCCAGCAAATGAAATGTAAAATTTCTCATTTACTGACATCACATAAAAATGTCACCACCATCTGTGCATTGATTTGCTGTATGTATTGTATATACATAAATGTATATTGTGTATATTAGATCACTCCGTATGTATTTGCTATGATTTTGAAACACACAGCCTCTTGGCTATTCAGAGAGCAGCAGTCAAGGATTCCAGGATTTTAAAAATGTGTGTATGGCAGCTGTTAAAAATTGTGCTTTTTAAACATACCCAGCACATGCTTAAAAGAAGAAGAGTGTCATATTTATTGCTAATGTAAGCAGCACAATAATCATTTTTATTAATATCTGTTGTTTTAAAGGGAAAAAACAAAATGAAAAAAATGCTAATTTATTTTATTTTATACACTAGCTCAGCATTTACAAATTATTTTTCTAAATTGATGTGCTTTTTTTTCTTCCTTTCTTTGGAGCATCACACTTTATCCCTTTCACTTAAAATGAATTTCACCTTAAAGCAGAATTCAGTATCTCCCCCCCACATCTGGAATATTTAGATCAGTGTTTCCAAAGCTACAAAACTCATCTTTGTTTTCATCTGGGATGCCATCAAAAAAGAACGTTTTCTAAGTTTTTCTGTTCAGAATTAATGGTTATGTAGTCTAATAGGATGATTGTCTTGCCTTTAAACTATTAAAGAGCTTTATTCATTGAAGTGCTAACATTTACAAACTAGTAAGATACACATATCTCAGGAAATCCATTCAAATTAGATCACCATGTCAATAGTTCAAATATAAACATTTTTATTTCTTTAGATGATATCACATGTTTAGGGAGACATTGGAAACTGTGAGAAATATTCTCCAAATTAAGTCTGGATCCAAGATCTCAGAAATGATTGGGATGGAATATGAATTCTGTTTTACTGTGTTTTGTCTTGTTTTTTGTTCTGGCTTTCAAATAGGAAACAGTTACAAACTTATTAAATGCTAATTTATTAGATGACCTTTGCCAGCAAACTCATCCACGCTTTAGAATACACTCGCCTATGATACTGTTGTAAGCTATCTGACAAAACGCTGTTAGATCTGAGTTTCTGCCTGCACTACATCAAGCCATGACCCCCGAGGAAAAACCTGTACCAGTGGAGCTGTTGCTGCTCTTCTTCTCCCCCTAGTGTTCATTCTGTATAATGTCATAAGAAAACCTGGTGCCACAGCAGAGACCAGGTGCAGGAAGAAGGCAACTTCCTGGTGTGACATAATTACCCTCAGCACTGTGCTAAATACCTGAGCACCAACATTCTCCCTCCCCACAGTGTAGAGACTCTCTGAGCAACAGGAAGTGACCCGATTTCACCGGCTAAGTCGTCCAGGAAGCTGCTGTTTATCATGCACCTGATCTGCTGTTTGACTTGTTGCCAAACAGGAGCCCAGACATCTTTAAAGAGTCAAGGCTCACCTTTCTGACATGTGTCTGAAGCATTTTACCCTGCGCTGTTTGTGTCACACCAATACAAACAACTTTGTTTTCTCTATGAATATGCACTGGTAATAAAAGCACATGGTTTACTGAATCGTTGCACACGTGCATCTATGTGACTACTCATTATGCTTGACTTGCACTGAGGGGAATTGAATCTGTTTCTAAATTTGAACATTAAGTGTAATCACTGAATGGTGGTAATTTAAGCAGGCACAGCGGGTCCACATCTTGGTTTACAGTGAGCACAAATTGAGATTTCACACTCCTGAAATTAATGATGAGAGCAACCTTTGAGCAGTTTGTAGTAGTTAACTGTAACAGTATTCATGGCCTTGCATGTCTCTTCTCAGGAGGCCTTATATATTATTTTTTAAAAAGGGGCTGATGCTCAACTGGATCAATAGATACATTTATAGATTTATATGCAAATATGGCAATGGTTATCATTTCAATCAAATTAAAGAAAGGGTTTAGTGATCAGTGCAAACACCTGATATATTTTACCAGAGACATTCTCTCCAATATTTCCTAATGATGGCTTTAAGCTAAAACATGTTTCATAAAAAAAACCTCATGTTTTCTTGAAAAAATTATTTATTTGCAGACCATGCTGTGCTTCTGGTCTATGTTACAAATACTTACAGCACATACAGTATGTATTTTTTAACAATAACCATTCCCAAAACATCCAAATGGTATATTTATAGGTAATACATATGTATATACATACATACATACATGTGCATAAAAAAGCTCCGAATGCACTCAAATCATTAGAGTGGAATAAAAGAACCACAGTACATTGATACAGTGTCAAACCTAGATTAGCAAGCAAATTGTGCACTGAAAAAAAAAAATCATACTTGGGGTAAACATTTCATGAAGGTATGATATCACAGGTTGCATAGAATTGTTTGCAATTTCAAAATAAAATTGCAAATAAACCTAACATTTATAAAGAAGTGACTATGAAGTTAGTGTCTATCATACGATATATAGTACTATGAGGTAATCAGATTTTATGGCAATCTGGTGCCTTGATCTGGTAAAAAAAAAAAAAAAAAATCTACACTGACACATGGAAAGCTTGTATGACGTTCATCTAATGTGCACAATGATTTAATGCGAACATGGCACATTATCTTTATATGTATATTGTCTATTGGAGTCACAATAACAAACAAGTCATACCGTTTGAGAAAGATAGGTTCAAAGCAAAATTAAAAAGGGGGAAATGATGTCTGATTTATGTCGGCACTAAGTAACAAGCATTGAAAAATAAATAAATACATTTAAAACTAATGAACCAGGGAGAGTACAGAAGTTCTGACAGTAAAGACATTTCAATCCCTTTAAGTGGAATCTGCTAAACCCATTGGACGATATTTCAAGGGTTAAAGAAAAAGAAACAGTTCAGTCAACAAATAGCCCTGTTGCAAGAGGGACCTGTAGTCCCGGCTATTTCTATTTCAGCTACAGTAGTCAACACTTAGAAATTTAGCATACCAGTTGTGCCAAGAGTGAAAATAGTCCCTATTGGAAATAGTGGATTTGGAACTGTTACTATACTACACTGTACATTGCAGACCAGCTGTCTTGAAAGTCGCTTCAATACTACGGACTCTAACAGTTTAACTTCCCTTATTGATTGATTTAGTGCCACGTGTCAATTATAAGGTCTTGAAATCATAGTGTTAGAACAACTAAATATTAAGGGGGAATTAACAATAGCAATTAGCTTGTGATAAATACTGTTTTTCATGGGATATACTGCAAAATACAAACGGGTGGAAATACAGTAGATAAGACACATTTGTCACAATTCCATTCAAATCAGCATGTGGACTTTTTTTTGTTTTTGCTTTTTACAATTGCAAACAATCTTGAAATAAAAAAAATAAATGCATGCAAAAGCATGAGCACAAGAAAACGATGTGATGTCTTACTGATCACACAAGACAAACATAACATACATCATAAAACCTCAAAGTTCTGTGATCTCTTAGGCACACACTGAATCTAAGGACAAATCATTCTCTATAAGAACAGACAGGTTTACCCAGTGTAAGCAAACTATGGACAGTGTCTTGATGCAGCAAATCAAAAATACAAAGCCTGTTGTTAACGACGACAATTACAGCATGTAAAATATCCACCTTCTCTTGACCTACTCAGTGAAACCCCTCATGCCATTCAAGTGAGAAGGCATCTTCTATAGCACCTTTGGAAACGTAATAACACCTTTTTTTTGGATCAAGTGGCATCAAAAGCAAATCAGTAAGTGAGTGCTGACAACTTAACAAGTGCCTTGAAACAGCTGCTAACAACGTCCGTCTCCAAGTTAGTGTCCAGACCACTCCCCGGCCGTGGAAGTGATGCAATATTTCAAGTAGATTTTCTGAACAGAATCAAAGCTCTTGTAATTTGTGTTGCTTCACACACAATCTTCAACTTTTATCTAAATGTGAGGCACTTGCAAAACAAAAATAATAACTAAAACTCAATCCTCAGTCTGTCTGTTAGACCTCCGAGCTGTCGCTGCTACTGAGCGCTTGCGTCATCATGGGCTCTGCGCTGCTGGAGCTCTTGGGTGCGTCTTTCTTCTCTCGCTTGGACCGGACAAGCAACACGGCCACGATGATGATGAGCACCGTGAGGAGCAGTCCGACGAAGACGCCAATGATCAACACTAGTCTGTCGTCACTGTTGTCTTTCTGGTTGAGCTCGCGGGGGATGATCCCTTTGGTGAAGATCTCCCTCTCGGGGCTCGTCCTCTGCTGGCTGCTGCGGTCCAGCGCGATGTGGAGGATGTTGGTGCCGCGGTTGTTGCTCACACCGATGTCCTCTATGACGTCTGGCACATCGTTGGCATATCTTCTGGTGCGATGTTGACCCCTCGGGAGCTGAATTGTGTGCTGGCTCATCACGTGGTACTCCAGGCTCCTCTTCCCGATGCCGCGGTTAGCGTTGTCCCGAGAGCGGACAGTGTAGATGGTGTGAATGTACCACTCCCTCCCTGCAGACACCTGGAAAGAGCAGCAGTTATTGCTTTAAAAACTGATGCCTGTAGGTCATTTTTATGGAGCAGCTTTCAGCAGGACAAGAGTTGCTTTCCTCAAGAGATCCGTAATAAAGAAAATAACCACCATAAAACACTATAAACAAAACAGATGCTGCCTTCATGAACCTGATTTTCTGTACTACTGTGTGTCTGACCAAACGTAAACAATATGACCTCAACCCTACAGAAGAATAGAGATGAAAAACAGAAAAGTTTTCAGTCTTTGGAAAATACTCATCAAACCTGTAGGCACACTGATACAGACATTTTCTTCTTAACAAGCCAAGAAACACAGACTCTGATCAGAAGAAGTAAACTAGGCTCAATGAAAGGAGGAGAGTCTGAGTCATGCAGCATTTTGTTCACTCCCAAAAAACTTTCCATGAGGACACAGAACATGTCAGGACAGTGAGACTTTTTTTCTTTCGGCTTGTTAAGAAGAAAAAGTAAATTAAAAACATCTTTTTAGGTCACTTTCTGTGACTCTTACACTGCAGTATATTTTCATCTTGCTCTCTTCTCTTGCTCTCTGCACAGCGGGGTGCCACAAGTTCACAGCAGCTCCCTGAGAGTTACAAGCAGGGCTGATTTAATGGCCAAACAAAACCTGAATCCCAGCACAAAATCTCTCTGGAATGCATCACAGATCTGTGAAATATGAGATATGTGGTCTATTTAAGGTGGTGTACTTCACGTTGATGCTGACCTGGAAGAGAGCTGAGGAATCTATTCTGAAGCCATCTGACCCAGGTTGTCTCACTAGAGCTAAAGCTCCAGGGTCATCCACTGCCAGGAAGGCATTGAAAGCTACATTGCCAAATGAGCGGGCCTGGGTCTCTGGCTGGGCTTTGTCCTGGAGTGAGAAGAAGCAATATTTAGGTTTGAATGTATACAAAGTACATTTGACATGATTAGAGATGTGTTTTTGTGGCTTACAATTATCTTGAATCTGTAGAGTAGCGATGGAGCATCAGCCAGACAGCCAAACTCAAAGTTGCTGGGGTTGTATTTGGGGACATATCCATCGGCTCCAGTGCACAGGAACACTTTCTCTATGTTACAAATAAAGGAGTCGCCCAAGTTCTGCACCGGATCCACCATCACCCGACCGTAAATCGTATCCCCTGAGGGAAGAGAAACACAGCTTTCATCACTACAAAACACATGTGACATATCGCATCTGAATAACCTTGATGGTTTGATTAAAAGTTGTTCTAAAAAAGTTTTTATTATGTCCGCTGATACAGTCCTCTCACATGATTTTATTTTGTCCAGACTACAACAATGAGAACAACAGTAAAACCCAAGCTAAAACTACCCTTTCAATCTTGGCAACAAGAGCTTTCCAAAGAGCTTCGATACACTTTTAAAAGACTTTCAAGTTCTTGCTGAGAGAAATAAAACTCAGACTCTGGTTTGGATAAGACATGAAAGTGGTCAAAAATGACAATTCATAGAGGCCTCATTTTTCTTTTATTTTTATCCTGTTTGGTCAGAAAGTAATGGGGGAATATGCTGACTAAACAGAAATATTCATCACACAGGGATTTACTTTTGATCTGAAGAATAGAAAGAAGTCCAAGGGGCTAAAGAATGAAATACACTCACAGCCATCTGTAAGATTTCACTAACTTTTTGGACTTGTTTCACTCCACAAACTTTCAAGAGCAGTTGGCATTTTATGACATTCTATTATAGCCTTACCCTGCGAGAACGCAGTGTCACTCTCCTGTCCGAAGCCCATGGAGCCGTCTGAGAGCCAGAGCATCCGTTTAGAGAGTAAGATCATCTGAGTGTTCAGACTAAACTCGGCAGCCACGGGGTCGCTAACCTACAAACACATGGAAGACAGACAAACACATGAAACGTTAACAGTATAGATACAGGGGAACAATCTTTTGAGTCAATACACCAAGTTCACAGAAAATTTCAATATGGTCAATATTCATATTCTGAGTAATCAGATCAACACATTACAAATAATATAGAGCAATTTAAAGGGGATTTGTCTTTATTTCTGAGATTTTATGGGCAAAGCTTTGCTCCTATCCCTCCAGGTGGGCTGGATGGAAGTTGGCTTCAGCATTAGTGGCTGGACACATTAACACTGCAGGTGCAGCTTAATGGATTAAAAGGGGGGATGTTAATCAGAGATCTGTTGGTGTCAGAGTAAGAGTGAAGAGTTGCAGTTTCATGAGCACTTGATAAGATGGAGTGAACCGGGAAGGAGGTTCCTCTTAGATTTTTCAAGCGATGAGATGCAAGAAAATAAATGACTAAACTGGAGCCAGGAGGTGTGACTTACAGCAAGTAATTAATGAAGGGGTAGGGGTGAATAAATGAAAAATTTGTTGTCCTCATTTAACTTTCACAAAGACTCTTAGACACATTCATCAGATGCACAGTGGTCCATGTTCAAACACACAGTTGTGAGTCCAAGTAAAATATGTGTTTTAACTAAGACAGCAGAAACTCACATGTATTTTGAATATCTTGTTTTTATATTGTTTTGAATTTGAGAATATATTATTCTGGTTATATACTTATGTTGGCCTATGTTTGTCGTCCTCTATTTCTTCCTGATTTCTGATTTTGCTGACAAAATTTCCCCACAAGGATCAATGAACTTTCTATTTCTAGATATGGTGAGGTCACCTGCTGAAAGCGGATGTCCACGTCGAATGTAAGAGGCTCTCTGGGATTGCAGACAGGAGGGATGGTGTACTCCAGGCTGGGAGGGGACGTGCACGGGACCAGCTTCACCGTGTAAGTGCCAGAGTAGTCTCGCACCTGGGAGAGGAAATTATGATCAGTGAGAATCAGGTGTAAAAACAACAAAACAATTAAACTGATCCTCAGAAGAAAAATATTTACTCACAGCAAAATCAGAGACAAATGTCCACTGCTGGATGGGCTGGTTGTAGGTTGGCTCATTTCTCACAAGACTGAGGTTAAAGGTTAAACCAGGGTGGTCCGGACACATGACCATGGAGGTGAGTGGTGACGCTGATGGAAAAATACATCAATCAAATTAATGTGCCAATATAATCAGCCTGCTCAGTTGCAAATTAAAATACTTAACAAACAAAACATAACTAACAAATGGATACAAACACTATCAGTTTTAACTAATGATAAATTGGCTATAACAAACTGGTAAAACGATTAAAGCTGAGTGAACCTACACTTCACATATTCTACAACAAGAAATACATTCTAATTCAACTTTTATGCAAAATATGATGTGCTATACAACAGCATCATTTACCACATCAAAGTTGGGCTACTAAACAATACATCACTGGACATACTTTACCTGGATGTGCAAACACAAACAAGCCTCTGAATCGAGCCTCAGTTCGGAAGTTGACAACTAGTCGTCCCTGGTCATTTATACGCATGCTGGTTGGGTACAGGGCTCCTGCAAAGGCACAATACCTCCTTTAGCAACAGGACACATTTTAACTCTTCTTAAATTTGATAGTGCAAACTACTGCTCAAGTTCTACCTTGCAGTTCAGCCTCTGGTGGGCTACCGATACCATCCCTCCACAAGATGGCAGTGTCGTACACAAATGTGAGCCTCAGTTCTGACTGCAAGTCAAAGTGCTGCCATCCCCCTGCTCCCACAGGGGAGTGGAAGACATAGGACACATGGAGCGGGACTCGGAGGGTCACATAGGACTGCACCAGATTCAACACCTGCAGTGTCAGAAAAAAAACAAACATTCATACTTTGTTGCAGAGGAAAATATTACCTCCCTGAAAAAAATGTGCGTGTACTATGCATTAGGAGATAAAGAACAATATTCTACCCTTATGGCTGATAAAGCAGGTTCTGTTCTGCTCATTAAGGACAAGTATTAGGGAACTCAAAGTGCACTTTCCTGATATGCCTATAAACTTAACTTCAAGTAAGCATCATTAACTTGATGTTCTATAGCTGTAAGACTGAACTTATTCTCTATATGTTCATGGACTACAAATGAAGCACTGCATTTTTTATCTTCTCAACTAAATCAATTTAAAACATTTCGATTGCAGCTCAAATGTGTCCAAATCAAAATGCATTGCTGTATTTAGTTAACATCCATAATAAATACTTACAAAAACACAAACTATAATTTATTCACATTCACTGGGGGATAGTGAATAGCTCCAAACATTCCTACTCTTAAAGATATGTCCTAAAATAGTTGAAGGATTCCAAGTGGTGAAAGTCCTCAGAGGGAGTGCTCTCTGGTATCTGCACTTTCCTCTGACCTGTGAGCGGTACCTGCCTGCACTGGCTCTGTGTTCATGTGGAGACGTGCCTACGCCTCTGGGCGCTGAGAGCTCAGGCAAATGATTTGCAGAATGGCCTCCTGACACAACCTGCTGGGCCTTAATAGATTCCTGTGGCAGTGTTAAGCTGGGCACTAAGCCCTACACTGTGACATGACACTGGCCCCGGCCTGCACAGAGCCGTCGATGCTCGGCCTGCCTGCCCACTTAGAGGAGCACTCGGGTCACAGGGCACCCACAAACAAAAGCACTCTCTCTTTCCATTGATCGAGCCTCACAGATCCCGAAACAGAACCTGTGACGCCTCACTCTGAGCATCTGCATCCCGTCTTTTGCTCTGTTCAACAGTAACCATAGCAACAAAATCTACATACAGAGCTATACAAGAGCTGAATGTATAACCCCCACCCCCAGCCCCGAACCCCACCACCCCCTCCCTGATGGAAAGACAACAGGAACAAGAATGGGGTTTATATTGGTAGATGTGTGTTAGCCAGGAAGTGGTCTGAGGGTCAAAGTCATTTCTTTAATAACTTGCTGTTTTTCTTTTACATATTTTGCATGTATAGAATTGAGGAAGTCCTGATAATTGAGGGAAAAAATGTGAAGTCGCCACATTTTTTTATTGCAAAGAATGTGCATTGTCGATTTCTAAGCCTAAAGTACTGGCGGCAGCCTGTTTACTTGTCAAGACAAGTTTATTATTGCCACATTCATATTGAAATTATGTGGCTAGAGGCAACAAAGTTTTACTTTTTGAGAAAGGCTGTTATCACCTGCATGATGCCTTTGTTATTAAATAAACCCGAAGCCATATAAAATGAGAAACTCCTATTCCAATAACAAACCAATAGGCGCTCTTATATACCTTCGGAGTCAAAATATATTTGCGAGTGCTGTAGGGCTTTAATTAACCATAGGGAGTGTAGTGGAGGTTTTTACCATGATGTGCCCCGTGCACTCTTCCAGCCCTTCTTTATCAACACTCTACCTTAATTAACTGCAAGTCAACTAACAGTAGGTTTCCAAGGTGAATGCAAATGCTGAAGCCTGCGAGGCATGAGAAGGCTTTAAGATCTCCTCCTTCCAGCTTCACATACAACAGCTGCTGCAGCAAACAGCACATTGTGCACAAAGCGTAACAGATGAATGGAGATTTTAATGAGGCTGCTGGTTATTGACTTGCCAATTTGACAAGTCAAATAACTGGTCTTACCAGGAGTTAAAGGAAGCAGGGTGTCGGGTTAGTCATTACTACGGAGGCCGTCCAGACATTAATGGATGACTTCTCTACAGGCTAGTATTTACTTTAGGATCTTTAAAGGAAAACCAAGTAGGCAGGCAGGGTTTTAATATGCCTGTAAATGATTAATGAGAATTGTGAATCCAAGAGCATTTTGAAATGAAAATGGGAGACTTGTTATAGGACAAGACAGACCAGTAACTGCTGAGTCCACATTCCTGTCCTCAAGGGGGTCTGCTGCTTTATTGAACTGACTCCTTGCACCTCACGTCTAGAGATGACAAAAGGGGTCAAAGGTGAGCTAAAGCTCAAAGGTGGGGCTCCTTACCTGTCCATCAGTCCCGATGGTGCCTCCGCAGTCACTGAGCAGCTCTGACATGTCATAGTAGCTGGTGAATTCCCACAAACAAGCCTCCAGGTTGAGGTTCCTGTAGAATCGTAGCGTGCTGGATCCCCGCAGGGAAGTGCTGTATTGATAAGGGGCCGTCTCGCCGATGACTTCAGGATTTTTGGTGGCTTCAGTAAGGAAGCTGTAGCGAGTCTTGACTTCAGCGTAGTCCAACAAATTGGAGCAGCGATGGTTGCCAACACGGGTCCCGTCAGGGCTCAGCGTGAGCTCGAAGTTAGACAGGGGCCGGGTGGAAACTACAGGCAACATACCTGAGGGAGGATGCACACAAAAGCAGTTAGAGTGGAAACCTATGATTGTTAGATTAACAATTAAGTAACTGAAGTAGTTTATTGTTAAAAGAATGTGGTTGATGAGTTACATATGGAACCAAGATTTTGAAGACTTTCCAAGCTAAAGAGGGGTTTCAAAGCAACAACCTGCCTCTGTGTGATATCTTAACTGATTGGAAATCTGCTGTTCTTACCATCAATGTGAGGCATGGTGACAGTTAGTTTGATGAGGTTGGGGTGGTCGATGTCTTCCGTTCCAGTGTACCGCAGTTTGGCAGAGAAGGGCTCGGCCCCAACTGTGCCTGCAACACGAGGCTGGCACATTCCTGCAACCGCAACAAGAACAAGATTGAATGATTTACTTCATCTAAAAATCCCCAGTTGAAAATTCTTTTATGTTTCAGTTTTCTGTCAGAGCAAGGACAGCAAGTACTGTGGTCAGAAAGCAAAATGTGGCCAGTAGCTGCTTGTCATGTTGAACCATTTCCATTAGAGTGACGAAACATTTCAAGCTCGCTACACTCACCCTCATCCATGCTGATGGACACTATGGGACTACTGAGCTCCAGACCTTCGTCCCCGTTAGAGTTCACACCCCTTGCGGCACACTGGACCCTGGACCCAGCCTGGAAGTAGACTGAGTCCAGAGTGATGAGCTTGGAGGAGGTGAAGAAGGTATCAAAGTCAACTTCCCTCATCGGGCTGGTGACACCATCGGGGCCAGTGGGGGCACTAACGAGCCAACGATAACGAGTCAGGGTGTTGTTGATGTTCTCACTCACACAGATGGAGCCTGTTTTGTCATAGTCTGGGTACTTTGGGTTACAGGCCTGGAAAAGGGAAAATCAATTTTTGTGTGTGATTGAAATGCATCCAAAAATCACTGCAGCAGCCAAAGTTATTTCTGTAAACTCCTGATGAGCGCCCAAGGTAGCTGACAATTAAGTGTATAAACACATCTGCTAAATACTACCTAATTAACAGTATTCACCTGTTTACAACTGCACTGTCACAAAATCTTGCAAAATGACTCATTAGCAGAGCAAATGATGAAGTATTTATTGGACTATCACTTGACGTACAGTGACACAAATGACAGGGTATCCAGCGACGGGGAGAGAGTTCCTGGTCCTGTCGATGTCATCATAATGCAGCAGAGAAACCACTCTGGGCACCGAGGGGAAGGTCACATCCGCCATGCTGTTGGTCTCCTCGATATAGATTATAGCTTTGGCCATCTGTTGATTGACAAGCAGGGCAATTAAGATAATGCCAACGGAGAACAAATTGCTGCTGCAATCTAATGTGATAGTTAGCCCGGTGCTTATACACTTGGCAGTTAAATTACATGCTAACTTGGCTTAATTTGCACCTTTGTCTCTGCCACCATGTTCTCATCAGGCTTCAGGTGCACAGTGAACGCCTCCCTCATTTCCCTGACACCATCATACAAAATCTCCACCTCCACATAGTGCGCCGTGTCACCCTCCTTGAACACAATTTCTGCCGAGAAAGAAGAGATTTGACAATTATTTTTCTAGCAAAATTTCAAAAAAATGTCATCTTGCTAAAGGATTTACCCTCAGATATGGGATGGTAGTCATCCCCAGAGGTAGCGGATCCGTCCTTGGTGTGAACTCTCACAACAGAGACCTTGGAAGTGTCTCCAACACGCAGCACTGGGATCCTCACCACAGACACTTGGCCACTTTCCTTCGGTTCATTGACGCTGAATTTAGTCTCTCCAAACCTAATAATGGCCTCTGAGAAAGAATGTCGTATAGTTTCAATCATGCTGGTAAACTGTAACATTATAGCACACCACATATTAAAGACTCTGTATGTACAACTTTTTGAATTTGTCTCCCTCGTGTTAATATCACAAAAGACACTTAGATGCGGGGAAAGCAAGATGAATGGGTTGACACACACAGTAAACAAATTGTCTAATTTTCTCACAAACAAAATTTAAAAGATGCTATAATCACATAAAACTGATGCGCATGATGGCAATTAAAAAGATATATTGTAAGGAGCTGCGAGTAACAAGAAAACAAAGCACTCTTACTGTCGGCATCGTCTTTTATCTTGATGAGTGTTTCATTCTGCCCTCCGACAGATGCTCCAAATGGAGATTCACTCTTGGGGCTTCCCAACACAAGACGGAGCTCTTCCTCTTCCTCGTGTTCTATGTCGTCAACTAGAACCAGCACACAAGGCTTTTCAATCTCTCCTGAAAAAAAAAGAGAGAAAAAGAAAAAGATGTTGAGCAACACAATTGATTTTAACAAGTAAAGAAGACATATAAAAGGGTGTGTGAAAGGTTTTACTACCCCACCTGGTAAGAAAGTGATGATGGAAGCATCCGTGTTTGGCCTCTCATTGAAGTCCATCATGACCTGGGCTGTTCCCTGCCTGCTGTAACAGCGTACTGTGGACTTATAGCTGATGTCACCACTACGGTATACAGTGGCCGAGATCTGCCCTGAGTTCTCATCGCCCACATACACAGCATCACGGAACTGTACCTTTGGCACTGGAACAAGATAATTAAACCCATATATCAACATCAGAAATAACGTATAAACATCACAAATCACTAAGTGCAACTGGTGTTTACAATCAAGATTTTCACTCACAGTCTGACACAGTGTCATTGATGAGGATGGTGGCCTTGCTCGGCTCCCCAAGGATCCCTTTCATGGGCATCCGGAGGACCAGTTCAAACTTCTCCGGTCCCTCCAGCACCGGCTGGCCCAGGTCATCCAGGACGGTCACCCGAAACGTCTGCATGGTGACCCCCGGTGCGAAGTCCAGATTCCGGCTGATCCCCACGTAATCCACACCAGCTGCTCCACAACACAATATAGGTCATGTGTGTTTCAAAGAGCACAGTGTAGTGAGTGTAGTAGCACAAATGGAGTACAGTATTTGATCTTATTTCAACAGCAGTTCTCATGTTATAATTCATTTGTGAATATAAGGCAGCAAGGAAGATGAAAGAATATAGCCTGCGTGCTGACAAAGTGACGCTTTCTATCTCACGGTCGATAGCAATGAACAGTTGGAATTTGTTGCGTGATTAAAGGAGAGCTGCGAGAAACTGGAGATCTCCCCGAGCGCAAACAGGTTATTCATTTGCCATTCTTTGAAGAGTGTGGGTATGGAGAGCTCACCCCTTGCCCCTAGGCTTTCCTCATGTACTTATGACCCAGTTATGTGTGTGCTTGCACTTCTACCAGGCCACGTATGATCAGATGCCTGTAATTTTTACAGTATTAATGCAGGCAAGAGAGGAGATGTTAAGAATCTGCACGAGGGGGTGAAGACTGCCTGGGGGTAGGAGACGTTAGAGGCTGGAGGGAAGGCTGGAGGAGATGGCAAACGGGCTTAGAGTCCAAAGTGCTTACCAATGTGCAGAACAATCAGTATGCATTCCTAAAGCTCTGCCCTCAGTCAAACCACCATTATCCTCACAGCACTGCGTATATGTGATGCCTGCAAGGCAAGGGGCCAACACAAGAGCTCTGACTTCTCTCCCCCCTAATCTAAAACAATGTTTACATTCCCCAGGTCATCCACCCAACGTATCCACTGTTAACATCTCCTTGGACTCTTGAGCTCAGGAAAACAAAAAGTGGCAGGGTGACGACTTAAGTCTATTGTTTTCTGTGGTTTACATTTCTCTAAGCACTAACTAGCTAAAGCTGTCAGAGGAAGGCAGCTTGCAGGTACATACCCTCCGCTGAGACCGGATCTGTCTTTCTGGAGCGCACTGTGACAGTGCCGCCTTTGGAGAGATCAGTCCCCGTCCTCCACACCTGCACCTCCACAAAGCCATCGCTCTCATCCACGTGGTAGTCTGTGTTGCCAAAGTAGAAGACGGGAGCTAGGGAGAACAACAGAGGAAGGAGGGAAGGGGGTGAGGGAAGGCACACAGGAGGATGTAATCCATAATCATCTTTTAGTTGTTTCACAACAGGATACTTGAATGCCTGTTGTAATTGCGGAGTTGAATCTGTAATAGCTAGCATGCTCTGTGAGATTACCTCTGATTACAGGAGGAATTGAGGGAATGTTTCCATTGAAACACCAGCAAGGTAGTCAACACTGTAATTGTGACCCTTAAACAACACTTTCTAACTTCCTGTAATGATGTTTCCGGGGAATTTCTACATCTGCAAGGAGCATTAAAAGACTAAAAGCAACCTGAAGGCAGAGCTGAATTTCCTGGTTATGTTCTGAATGAGCCTGGTGGTGGAGCTGACTTTGATAGTGATGAGTCTGAGAGGCAGACAGGAGGCCTGACAGGAGGTCTGGGGGATGTAGAGCTCGATGTGCCAGCCCGGGCCTGCCTGACTGCAATTAGTGTTTCTATGAGCTGAGATTCCACTGCAGCCAAACTCACCCACTACTATTCTATTTAACCCTTTCAGGGCCTGTTTTCTCTCAACAATGCACAACATGTCATGCTGCTTGTGAAACGACGGCTTAAGGGCTTGGATCTCTGTACATGTTCCCTTTGGGGGGTGCAGGCAGCCACTGTCATACTGCAAGAGCTGCCATCACAAAGAGACTATTTATGGACTTAAACTGCAGGGAGTCAGTCATAGCCCTTCAGAGCAATACAAAAATAAGCTGAGCAGCCAAAAACCTGAAACCAATCCATAGAAGCAATTTTTACTTACAAAATGCACACATTCCCATAATTGATCAAATACATCATTGTTATGATGACTAATGGGAACAAGCCACTACAGAGCAGTGAAAAGCGTGCACTTTTGAGAGCAACTGTGACCAAATAATGAATAAATTAAGGGATGGCCATGGGCAGAGTTGTGGTTTCCATGACAATGGAAGTCTGTACCTACAAAACGGTACTTAGCTGTTTCTCATCACACAGCATGAGGGAAGAAAGAGAGTGGGGATGTGCAACTGAATGATAAACGCATAAACAAAAACAAATCCATACTGTTGTAACTGCGTGACGATTACTTTATCTAATGAAACCAAAATACAAGATCGGGGAAAAAAGAGATTAACTGTCAGTCAACAATGCTGCCAGGCACAATTACTGATCAGGAAAAAAAACTGTTTATTATTTTGCACTATATCATTATTCTTCTAAGTAATCTGAGTCCCAGAAGAAATTGCATATTTTGATGGAGCCTGCTCTGGCAGTAAGAGCTCTATAGTGACAAGATAAGACAAGTTCTAAAAGGGAAATAATCTTTTTAGGCAAAGCCTTGGGATTTGTGGTTCTCAGAGGAGTCATCTCTGCGGCTGAAATAATATTTCTCCTAAGAGCAAGCAAAGGACAGAAAACTTTTATGCTTTAATCTGTCCTGAGAGCACAGCCAGGACAACGAGTGCTGCATCAAGAGGCTCGCAGCTGCCAGAATTTCTCCCCACAGAGAACCCAAACAAAGATGGTTTTGGCTGCCTGCACTGGGTCCCCAACAGGAGCAGTAATCAGATCTACTAGCCTGAGGTTGGCAGCCAGGAACTCGGGCACTGTTGTACTAGTCCGGTAATCAGATAAGGTTTGTGAAGCAGACAAACAGGAGCTTCAAAGAGCTACGGCCCATTAACTGAAAGGTAAACCACTGGCTCCCGGTCTCCATCAGCCCAGCCAGCAGGAGCCTCCTACGCCACACAGCACATCTAAGATTACCTGGATGTAAGAGGAGATGATCCAGATTTAGATCTACTTAGTATGTAAAATTATGTAAGGTGCACAAACTTTCACTGCTTAAAGGAATATGATTAGATTTCATATGACCTTTATAGGTATTGTCATATCTCCTTAAACAATCGGAAAAAAAAAGAATCAGACGCTCGGTTTCCCTCTTAGAAACAAAAAAACCCAAAACAAAACATAAATCAGAAATAAGAGCACCTTATGTACAGTCATAATGGCAGTCAATTTATTGTGCAATATGCCTGAATAACACAGTCAAACAAAGGAAATATCCTCACTGTTGCATATGTGTGAACATAAAATACAATAAGAGGTACAAGGAGAGACGCAGGCCTCCCTAAGGGGACCGTTACACTCCCACTGACTGTTTGATTTCACTTGAACTTTGCATGACATTCCCACAGCGCTAAGTGGCTTCTGTAATGGTGAGATTCAATTGAGCCCCGGCAAATGCTCCTCTGCCCACTGTGTGTACGACAAATCTCTCCCCGGCAGCCAAAGCATACACAAGCAACTCCATATTCAATGCAGAACAATCTACATCTTTAATCACCGACGACTGTGAGAAACACTTGAATTTTCAAAGAGGGCTCTGGATTGAGTGTCTTAAGTCTGCTGATTGAAGTCAGCACTTCTCTGCTTCAGTACTTTGGACATCTGTTTATATCAGAATAAATGGGAATCCAGGTGAGACATAATGACAGGGTTGGTGGGTTCCCCCTCGATTCATCCCCGTCCAGGATATAATGCACACGCACAGGATCCGCCCATTTTTAAAGCAGCTCATAATCATACCTTCAAAAACAGAGTGAAATTTACAGGCAACTGACACAAGACTATAAATACACGAGTCAAGTCCTGCCGTACAAGCATTCTCATGTCTTACATCTCCCAACCACCAAAACATTTTCCCGGATGCAGAGTCAATATCAAACAGCAATTACCTCTGCAAGAATGGACAAGTTTCTCCGAACCCATCAGAGCCAAAAGCCGGAGTGGAAACTGTAAGGATGTGGCCATTTATGTGCAGATGGTCTGCCGCTGGGAAAATAGCAAGCATTCAGAGGACAGCAGCTGTCCATGCACGCTATACTGTAGATGCCTGGACAGCTTGTAAACTTTACAGTCTCACATGCCAGAAGATTCCACTTCATGCAGAAAAAGAAAAAAAAAAACATAATTCCTGTCCCCGGTGTAAAAAAGCAGTCAACTGTCAACGTTAGCAATAAGCTCGGCAAAAAGCAATTTCCAGCAGCAGCAGCTCCGTTGTGAGTCTCTTTGTGCATTAGTCGGAGGCTTCGGCGTGTGTTTGTGGAGATGAGAGACGATAGAAACGAGAGTGTGAAAGGCTATTAGGCTGCGTCTTTAGATCTCTTTATGAGTAATATAAAATAACAATCAGCTATAACCTTTTGCACACATGCACAGGGTTTCTCGCTAATTAGCTACCACAGTCTCTTTTATGTTTCTATTGACCTTGTCATCTTGTACGTCCTCTTCTTTACTGTTTTCCTCCAGAGTTGTGTAATGCTGTCACTTTGATTCTCTCTGTCAGTCGTGTCCTCGCTCGTTATTTGCATTTTTGGTTTCTGTTTATCTTTTTAATTATTTCCTAGTCTTTGTTTATTGTTTGGCCGATGATTCAGGCCCAGACCTAAATGACCAACCTTTTATAACCTAATTCTCCCACGATGCATTGTGTATGATATTCTCATGCTGGAAAACATCCCTGTCGTGTCAGTTGATAATTTACTTCAAACAAATTTTCAGTTAATTAAATTACAACACACCAGGTGACACAGGGGACCTGAGGTTTTCTGAGCCCACTCGGTAATCTAATCATGTTTGACCGACAGCAGTCTCTGGCCGATATTTGCACCTGGGTTTCCGGAGCTGTGTTGGGAGACTGTTAACATGCATGGGTTCACACACTATCCCTCCCAGATCCTTCCCTGCTGAACAGACAATCTTAACAACCAGCGGGGATCGAAAGTGCAGCAAGCAGACAACGATCCCTCGACACCTTTGCACCCGTTTAGACTGACAATCGTCTCTGTCTCTGGGACTGTGGGCGAATATTGTAACTTATACCTTCATGCCCACAGGTACGATTTTAACAGCTTGTTTCCTCACTTGCATTCACAATGTAACAACTGGAACTTGTTAGGTAATATCACATTATATAGTATGAGATTATAGAACTTACTTACTAACTTATATCTCAGTTTATATTAGATTTTTGCTGAAAATGCTAGCAATATTGGATTTACAGGATATTAGCATTAATGTGATGAAATATGTATTTTCAGTATTTGGATTAACCACAAATTTCAATCTGATGGCCTTGATTGAAATGTCCACAAAATGCCAACAATAGAAAATGACTATTATATTTAGAGAGGAGTTTGTCCACATTAATTTTATGACTGAACTTCTAAAGATTAAACATAAACTAAAACATGTATTTAAAGTTTAAATAAATGGCAAAGAATCCCACTACTGAATTACTGTCTTGGAACTCGAAACAAGAAATTTCAGTGAAAGTACAAAATTTAACCCATCTTCTACATATGTTTTAGTTTTCTGAATTAATTTCCTTTAGACTCAATTATGTAAAAAAGGGAAAAGTGTAGGGACCACCCAAGGGAAATTTCTTGAGTTTTGGTTATACTTTCTACATGAGACGAGTTGCCAACAAAGTTCCTACTGAGGCAGAAATATCAATTCATGTGCCATGTAAGAGTCTGGTGGTTTTCAGTCCAAACAAAACACATTTGAATTCCTCCCTCTCTGTGGGTGAAGGTGTGTTAATTAGTGAAATTAATGTTTTGGTTGGAAAGAAAACAGGCCTTCTCTCACTTGGCACACATCTACAAAACTGGTTATTAGTGAAGTGAACTTAATCCATTTAGGTGTAAAAGCTATAAACACTCCCAATTCAGATTCCCATAAATTGTCAGATAAACATCAGGCCCTTGGCAGACAATGCGAGCTCCAGCTCCTACTGCGTCTGTGTGGTTTCTCGTGTTTGTACCTTCGTAGGTGGCCGAGACTGTGCATTTGCACAGAGTGGGGAGTGCATACTTTGGTCCCCCGTGGCTTCTAATTTCATCATACTGTCTGATTTGCTGGCTCGAAATGAAGACATATCACTGCCAAACATTTTCTTGCTGATATCAGTAGTGTGTGTTTCTTTGAACTACTTGAGCCCACAACTCTGTGTAGCTGCTGAACGTCCTCCTGGGGAGCTCCAGCACAGACCTCTCGCAGGCAGGGACAGGTGGTCGGCCAAGACTCCTTCCTCCCGTGTACAACACCCACTGGACAACTGCTGCTATAAGAGGGATGACAAAGAAGGATGTGGTGCCCATTTGCCTCCCTCCCATATATACTGGAGAGTTAGAGGAACCTGGATTATGCACTTAAATTCAATACCAAGCAAGGGCGGCTGAATTTATAGAGGGAGTGACTCTCCTCCTGCCTTTCTACTCTTCCAGACAGGAGATTAGTCTTGTTCTGCTTGCCTCACAGCTATTTACCATTTACTTCACCATCAGTGCTCAAGCCATTTCATTATCACCTCCTTCAGGGAGATATGAAGTTTTGACATCACCTTATTTCTCCCCGCTCTTCACGTTCCATTTATTCAGTGGATGCTGGCAACCTAAACACATCCAGCACCTAATCCAAATTATACTTTGGAGGTGTTGCGGCGCCAAATGTGCATGTGCACGTGCATGTGTGTGTGCGCCTGTGTGTGTGTGTGTGTTTGTGTGTGTGTGTGCAGGCAGCGGATCTGATGTCACACTTGTACTTGTGTCATTATAATAAGGAGCGAAGTTGTCGGACAGCAGCTCCAGGCATTGTTTCTCTCCGTGTCACGGTGAAAGTCCTGACAACAGTAAGAATCACAATTTGAGAATAACAATAAAGCGCAGACAAAGGACGTTTCCACAAAAGGAGGCTATAGTCTAGCCTTTACAATCATGCTGTATGGGGTACCCTTGTGAGTTTGGCGCTTTCCGACAACTGATATGCAAAAGGAGATTGCGATTGTCATTCAGCCACCCTGACAAAGCCAGAGGCGAAAGAAAACATGATTACAGATAAAGCAAGAATAAACCTGAGTACAGACTGTTCACGCTGGTTGTCAGCCTGAGTCACGTTAATCCTATAATGCACTGAGCCCTCTTTTCTCCTGTTTCTGTGTGAAAATACGGTACTCCTAATGAAGGCAAAGGCGTGCCAGGAAGTCTCAAATCTGTAGAGTGATAACCTTTTTCTAGTCTATTTTATAATGAATTGACTTTTCAAGCTACAAAAATTGGATTACTCAGGCAAGTTATTGTTTATGACAGACGAGATAAGACAGCACACTGACAGACTGTCATAAAATAGCGTTTGGCTTCCACAACCGCAAACAGTAATGCATGAATACGAATATGCTGTTTATCAGTAACAGGAAACTGTTCTTAAACCATTAACCCTTTGCTTTTGTTCCTGTGAGACCACTTCCACAGCCAACTTCAAATGGGCTTATCTTCATTCTTTGCAGTACTTCCTAAAATCTATGTGCTTTGTATTTGTCAGCCTCCCAGTTCCTCAAACATCATTGACCCTCGTTCTAAATGTAAATGACAAGCAACTATAGTAAGAAATTAATCAATATCGTCTCCAATCAATGATCTCTCTGGCAGTTGTAGAGACATGACTTGCACTGTAAGTCAGAGCCATCCATAAAGGCTGTCATACTGTTTGGAAATGTTATATAGCTGCGATGGTAAAATAAAATACGAACCGACTGTTGTACATTCTATTAAAAACTTGTGTATCTCAGCAGCCGTCCTGACAGTCTGCAGTCAATACCCAGGAGCAGCGGAGGTCAAAAGGCCCTGTTCTCACTCTCAGGTTACACTGGACGCTGCTACAGTAAGAAAACATTCCAACCACGTAAACCTCTTCCTTCCTCAAGCAGGTCAAATCCACTTGAAGTGTGTCTGCCTCCAGTCCCGCGAGGGATAGAGGAGGAAAAGAACCTGTTACACAGTCTGAGAACTGCTGCTGCAGGAGGCGAGAAGACTTCTTCGCCACAGGTTCATGGACAGACGATTCACATCCTTAGAACCAATTTTGGCCATGATGCTCAAAAAACTAAAAGATGTCCAAATGCATTGCTTGGTCGGGGAAATAAAGCATTAAATATTTCTGTGTTGCTGGAGCACTGGAGGTTGTCAGTATTAATGTGATTATTTCAGTAGGTGTCATGCTGAGGGAAACAGGTGTGAACAGAAAACAAAAAACAGCACAATGTTTTGCTTCATGTTGGACTGTCACAACTAAGTGGATCAGCTCTACGCTGTGCTCAGCAGCATGTATAACACGATGCAATGCAGGGGCCTCCTGCAACAGGAAGACTCCAATTTTGAGCAATTGGAGAAGATTAAAAAAAAATCTTGGTGAAGCTAACTTACTTCAATTAGATGAAAAAAAAATTCCCAATGGTCATGATTTTCTGACTATTTAAACCAAGCAATTAGATAGAATGCTGAATTGAATATTGCATCATCAACCCAATTATCAAGCTTCAAATGGGTTTTGATTCAAGGAAAAAAAAAAAGACGCGTTTCCGCAATCATGCCAGGCTTTTCAGCTGCAGTGTTGCCTGCCTGCAATCGCAGAGCCCTGACTTCACAGCAGTGCTTCCGGAGATCACGAGAGTGATAGAGAACTGAGGAATGGCCGTCAGGTGTTGGGGAACAAAGAGGCGTCAGGAAGATATTGGAGACTATCAGCCCTCCAGTCTGAGCCTGCAGATAGGAGATAAAGGCTTCGCCTCCAGGAAGGAGGCTCGCAAACTCAAAAGCTTTTGTCAGACATTGTCAGACAAGCACAAACACACGCAGAAAAAAAATTCAAACACATTTCACAAGCACAACCAACTTATTTGCTGTCTGTCTGGCCACCTGCGTACCTGTGTGAATGTTTCTTTTTGGATCCATTTATACAGCCAAAAATATTGTATTTTCAAAACCCTTTCAAAACTAATTTTCAGCCACTGTCAAAAGTGCTGATCCACTACACATATACAGTAAAAAAAAGAGATTGCAGAATTACAGTAACATCTCAAACTAAATCAGATAAAAGTCCTTCTCGCCAAGAAACAGATTCACGCTGCCTCTTCCTGGGGCTTTTATCGAAATTGAAAAAAGTTTAAAAGCGAAAGGACAAAGCACAGAAAAACCTGACACTGTATCGCTTTCCATTTCGCACTTATGATCAGTGAAATGTCAACTTACCGTCTTCCATATCGGGAATGATTGTGATTCTGGCTGTGGGGAACTCTGAGCCCAGACGACCCCCCATGGGCATGCTGAGGGTGACATTGAAGCTTTCCTCGTCCTCATACAGAGAGTCATCAATGATCACAACCCGGCAGGATTTCTCCACCTCTCCCTTGTCGAAGCGCAGGATGCTGTGATGGTCCTCAGGCCTGGAGATGTAATCAGAGTAGGACAGCACTGTGGTGGGGATGGTGCCTGTGGCCGAAACTGAGAGGGCGGAAAACAGAGTTACAGAAAGTAAATTAATGATCCAAACTATGAAACAATGAAACATTTTTTTCAAATAAAAATCAATACATAAATATGATTGCCTTTTTTCCCTGAGCAGTTTTTTCATGAGAAATGTTTACACACATTACAAACACTACATTATGATGATATGCCTTGAAAACATTTCTTAACCCAATTATTCACTTACTTTTCTTTAATGCATCATTACTTGGGCAGAACAACCTAGGCTCTTTCTCAAATCATGAGCGAGCCTGCCTGAGAAACCTTCACACTTCAACGCTTTTCATCATTTACAGAAACACTTCGATCCAAAGCAGATCTTCATCAGGTCATTATTTACACTTCCTTTTCCATTTTTAAAGGTTACACCATGTGACAATCGAACAGCTGCCATCGAGTCAGTGATGAAAGGCAGACCAGCTTGTGGTTCATTTTTTCTCTGGTACATTGATTAACTGTCACTTTGCACCAACATTTTAAGTGCAGGAATGACATTGTTGCAAAAAAAAAATCAAAGCTACACAACTGGTGAAAAAGTCATTAGTGCTCCAGAGTTATTATCAGCATGATAACCTTCACCATCTGCTACTTCCAACACATGGTGGCTTTAACAGATGCTAGTTGTTGTAATTCTGCCTCAGTCAAGATCTAATTTCAAGGAAGAGAGCTGATCAAGATGAGTAGCAGCTACTGAGGCCCAACTGAGAGAGAGGAGGATGAGACCAAATAACCATTTGTTTACTCAGGGAACATTGCTCATTCTCACTTTAATCATCATGTTTTTTTATACCACTTTCATAGTTGTTGTGTTACCTTGCTGGGTGTAGCAGATGACCATGAGCTCCTGACTGACGTCTCCACTCCTGCGCACAGGGATCAGCAGCTCACCGATGTCCTCCTCTATGTTGTACACAGCCGAGGGTATGAACACCGTCGACTCTGTGTGCGAGAATAGTCAAACATCATCACATTAGTTCATCACTCTGACAAAGAGTGCTAATATTATCTGAGCTGAACGCCTTCATGTTGTAAATCTTATCTGACATTTTACTGTGAGGAAATCGCCTGTGTATGATCAGTTCTCTGGCAAATTCGATGTGATGAGCTGAATGTCAAGTGAACTGAACTGAATGATCGGGGAGGGGGGGTGAAGAAAAGGCGCTTCAAAACATCAAATCATATGTGACATAATTTGCATCAAAATCCTTTAATATGCAGGCTTGCTGCTTACACATTGGAACCAATGATAGCTCTCATTACAGCTCCACTGATGCTGCTTCCAACATGTTTAATCAAAACCCACCATCTACTGTTTATCTATCCGCAGCAAATATTCTAACCTAGAGTCGGCTTGTACTGACACACAGGAGAGCACAGATAGCTCTGTGCTACTGACCCGGTCAGTCACAGGGAGGGCTGTGGAAAAGATGTATAGAGGAGTAAGGACTCGTTAATGTGAATTAAAAACAGTGTACAAATCAACGTCTCCACACTTGGTTTCATTTAAGAAGTCTATTGTTAGTTGCCCACATAAACTGGCCAGAATAAAAAGGTGTGTTAATTATGTTTGCGAGCTGAGACACGTTAAGCAACTTGTTTATCTTGTTTCACTGGCAGCTCTCCATTTCTCCATCTCCCTCCTTCTCTGAGCTGCATATGACAATTAGGAAGGTAATGAGCCTGCAACATGTCTGACCGAGCTCAGACAGCAGCTTTGCGTCCTTCCCAGTGAGCATTGTGGGCACCTGCATTAACAAGGTGTCGGTGAGTCAACATAACCTGACCTTTCCTCCCCAGCCTGTGGACCATGCAAACAACTGGACGGGATGATGCGGCCACTCTTCTTGTTTCTAACACTCAGCTGCTTCCAGTCTGAGCCACTTTAGTCTGTCTGGTGTAAAATAATCTATTTTTCACAGTTTCATGGTGGCAGCCTCTGGGCTATTCCATTTCTCTGCTCTCAGTGAAAAGAAACAAAAAAAAAATACATTTTTATAAGCTTTCAAAGTCTATTTGACCTTGAGAGGCCAAAATACATTAAAACTTCAGACACTATAAACAGTATAATGATATGATAATAAGCATATGGCTGTAGGAAGTCAACGTCTGCTTAAGTCATAAAGAAACCAAAATAGAATTTCACATCTTGCAGAGAGATAGCTGCCAGTTTTTGATTGTCCTCCAGAGACTGGTATTCTGTGAAACAAAGTTCCAACTAAACATGTTAATTAGCATAAATTGTTGACAGCAAATTCTTCCTTTTCACCCACTGGAGCCCTATGGGATGAGGAGAAGCATTATCCATATTTATATTGTGCCGTTCTCCATCTCAGCTCCATAACAGTCAAGCTGTTTTCAGAAACACTCTTCATCTGTTCTCGTAGCGCTCATTTCACATGCGAGGGAGGACAGCATGGTTATCGCTACATCCTTTTGACCTTGTTTATCTACACTTGTGGAAATAGAATACTGCCCATAAATGGTTTGCTTTTTACTCATCATGTAGCTATTGTCATAATATCGTCGGGTTCGAGATGTTAGTTAGTTTCAGTCTCAGGTAATTTGTTTGTCACTCACGCTTTGATGTACCTAATTTCCCCTAAAGATGCATTGACTTCTGTCTTTGTCTCTATTGACTTTTCGTGACCTGACTCACAGAGAAAGCACGAGTAGTGTGTTATTTGTTACTGGCACTCAAAGCAGCCAACTAATTTGTGGGTGTGCCGGTCACTGAGGCTGCACTCCTTCAAAATATAACTGACACATTTGTCTCTTTTACAATGGATTTCTTTCTGTATGGTTGTTGAACATCTGTGAAAAATGATGGTCTTTGATATTTCTACTGCAAAGCTCCCTTTTAGCTCCGCTTACCACATCTGAGCTTGGTTCACTGCTAATCCAAAAATGCAATTGCCAATATTTGCTTTAGGTTAAGAAACTTATTTAATCTTACAAAAACTTTGTGCATCCTGGTTTTAAGAAAGATAAATAAATGAATGAATGTGAATTAATATCAAATCCCTGTAAGTGAAGTCATTACTCACCATCATCAGGGTCCAGGATCTCCACTGTAGTGACCTCTGGGAATTCAAGGGCTGCCATCACCGGCTCAGACAGGACGATCTGGAAGGTTTCTGACACTTCGTATTCGCTATCTGACAGGATCCGGACCTTCCAGGTGGCTGTGGTCTGGCCCGGGTTGAACTGCACCTGCTTCTGAGATTTCCCCCGGAAATCTTTGTCCTTCTCTGCAGTGCCATCCTTTGTGCCGATACCTAGGAGCAGATGGAAAAAATGGCTTATTATCACTATCAAGTAGTTGTGCAAATACTATACTATGCATTTCACACATACAATTTCCAGAGCCACATTTTAACTATCATTTATCTTTAAAGTATTGCCAATAAAAAACATACATTTAAACTATTGTTTCCTGCAAAATCAGGCAAATGTCACGCCCCAGTTGCTCAACTCTGACAATATCTGCCTATCTCCTGGGTGCAGACGACAACCCCCAGTGTTTCAAATGGCCATGGTGGGAACAAAGCCAATAAGCCCTGATGTCAGCCTGGTCGCAGCGGCGATGGCTGGAGGCTCACTTGCACTGTCTGACCTTCAGCATGTGAGCTGTTTGATGGGGCCTACAGTCACCATAGCTGTGACACTTGCAGGATTTCCCGTTGAGCTGGAGCACACAGCCTCTCCATTGTCTTTGTTAACTGGCCACACAACACGCAGCAGGGGTCTGGCAGTAAAAAGAAAGAACATGGCTGCGAGGCAATCCACAATCCTGTTGGCTGCCACAAATGTAGAAAACAAGAAATTACTAGATAAATGGAGCAGTGCAATAACAGAAACTTTAAAGAAACGCTGTTTGTTCACAAGGACGCAGGAAGGAAAAGAAAAGAAAAACTGAACGATCACATCAGGACTACACAGAAGATCTTCAAAAGACCACAGATTGAGAAATTCATGAGTTTGGGTTTTTAAGAAAATTACCATTTTGTTCTTTGATGAAAATAAAAAGTGGGCTTTGATATGCAAGTACAGACAGAAGGAAAAGGCCCCTGTACATATGTGCGGAGATAAAATGGTCAAGCTCAATGGAGCTTGAAAAATCAGCAGTCTTCAAAGAGGAGCTAGGAGAGAAGAGAGTATAATGTGCTTCTAACTCTATCTCCTGTGCAATGCCTGGATTGGATGGGCCTGATCACAGCGGTCGCTCTGAGGCTGCGCGGCAGGTGGGCTCGCTGTTGCCTCCAAACCGGTGCCACCTGCACTCTGCACGTTGACCAGTGAAATAGGAGCCCACCGGTGGACTCCTCTGATCGCCGTTCACTCGGGCAAGGCTGGGAAAGAAGAGATATCCCAGGTCTCCATGAGAAGGCACTGGCCTGGGATCAGTCATTGTAACAGTGAGGCAGATGGGAGGCTTGAACTGTCCGGCCGCTCTGGTGGCCTGTTTATTCTGGTTAGTCTCCTGATTTTGCTCTCCTGTCCTCAGAGCAGCAGAGGAAGAAGGAAACTCAAATGATCACTATGAGAAAGTAATGAATGCTCTTGCTTTCCTACCTACAGGTTATTAATTGTTAGTTGTGTAGCAGCAGAAATTTTTGAAACATGTATGATAAAGTAATCTGTCGAGAATAATTCTCTCTTGGGCAACTAGAACCAAAATTGATCATTAACATCTTCTGTATTGCTTTTTGAAGATTTAAATACACTTGTGTTAAAGCCTGAACTTGGCAGAAAAAGGACAAAAGGTTTAATTACAAATACACATTCATGTAATAGCAAACTCAAATGAGTTTGTGTCCAATCTCTTAGTTAGGTTCACAAATGTTTTACTTGGCTATAAGCTGAAAAATAAATACTTTCAAGCTTATTTGATGAGACTGAAAAAACAAGAACGGAGAAGTGTAAGATCAAAGAATCAGTGCCTGAGGATGTAAACATGTATTCGCTTAATGTAATGAGAAACGAACAACATAAAAGGTTTGACCACTTGTGCA
The DNA here is from genome assembly GCA_037975185.1 of Centropyge bicolor. Lineage (NCBI taxonomy): Eukaryota > Metazoa > Chordata > Actinopteri > Pomacanthidae > Centropyge > Centropyge bicolor. Next base: position 1,421,065 of record JBBMOC010000039.1, on the reverse strand, counting down.
TTTAGAGAGAGAAACTTTATTGTTATTCCTACTTTGAGGGCATTGTGAAACAAAATGGTTCTGATGTGAAAAAAATTTAAATTACAGCTTCTTTTGTGTGCTTTCCATCACCAGCACAGAGAGGTACATCATCTTCCCTCATCCATTATCATTCCCCTTCATGCTGCCTCTGTCATAAGAAAACTGCAATGTGAAAAGCTATGCTTTCGACTTGAAAGCAACAGTAATTTCGGACATTATGAAAATGCACGGCATGATTTTTTTTCCTGGCAGTGAGTGCATCCAAAGTTCAACATAGCACTTCTTTAATTTATAATGCAGCCATTAATAAAACAGTAGCCATGCTCCAGAAAAGCTAAACAAGGGACAATCATTTGATTGTTTGCCCAAGCTCCTTATACAAGATATATTATTTTGTTGTTTATTATTAATTTGCAAAGAGATTAGTGCGGGGTCATCACCCAGGCATTTCAATTTATCTTAAAGTTTCTGTTTCTTTTGTTCTTGTATCTTATCAACATTAACAACAAAACATAAATGTATTCTTGCTTTCAGTTATTTACTTCTTACTGTGAATTATTAGCATCTGCCTGTATGTATCCGAAAAAAATATACAAAATATAATGATCTGGCTTAAGATGTATATTTTGTAATTTGACTAAGTCACTGCAGTAGAGCAGACATATTGTGCAGTGTGAGGGACTATAAAGGTCAATAAAATTTGCATATCGCCTGAAAGATGCTTCATTAGTCTGACGCCCTGGAGCATTCAAAGATACCGACGACGCTACAGTAAATGATCCTACGGGATTTGACCTTTAACATCAGGTCATTTTAATCACACCTCATTTTTATGGAGAGAATAAATGGCAGCACTAAAAAAGACCAACGGTGCCAGCAGTAAGAATTCCTGCCTCTCATAAATCCTCACAGCAGCTTGTTTTTCTTTTTTTTTAACAGTTATTGTTCGTTCAGTTCCGGCCAGTAAATTGCCTCTACTAACATTTGGAGCGGCGCCTTTCCATGACCACCAACTTTGGGTGACCTTTCCCATGTGTGCATACAGTCCCTCGGGGGATTGTCCTGCGCTATTGTGTTATTGGAACGTAAATATTGGCCGGAGGAGACAGGTGAAAGGTCATGGCCTGTGTGACCCTAAAGGGTGTCTAGACCAGCCTTAGAGTTGTCCCAAAATATATCAAAGTGTGTGTGTGTGTGTGTGTGTGTGTGTGTGTGTGTGTGAGAAAGAGAGAGTTGTCTATCAGTATGTCGGCCACAGGCAAAAAAGACAGACAAAATGGCTTGAAGGAAATTGCAAACAAACTCTTCTGACAAGGTGGACACGCTCATGTTTGTTTTGTATCCACGAATATGTCAAATATGTCACTAAAAAACACAAACATATTTACATATCTTCTTGTGATCCACTGGCATTTGTTTCTCATGTTACATTTTTATGACTTCTCACCACTTCCTTTAATTTTGTAGTATCTATTTTCATTATATATATCATTATATATATTTGTATATACATTACCTTTACTCATATATATATATATATATGTATATATGTACATATATAATGTGCTGCATTTTTATGAAAAAATTGAAATAATTGATATATTATAATGCTGCACACTCTCAGTGCTTTCAACTTTAAGTCATGATTTTTTAGTCATGAAACAGTGTCTACTTACTAACGAAGGAGGTCTCCCCCAGGTAGCCCCGACGTTTCAGCACCACCTCCAGGAACTTGACCTCTTCATCCACCACGTAGTGTTCCTTCTCTAAAGAGATCCAAGCCCAGTTCAGACGGAACTGCTGGTTCTTCAGTGTGTTGCCTCCTGCAGACAAATACAGTTTAAGTGAAAGACATGGTTAAAAAGGCACCAAAAATCAAATAGCCTACCTGGGATACGCTTTGAAAATGAACACAAGTGTTTGTTTCAGGGGTGACTGAATAAATTTCTAAAGCCCTTTATTAGAATGATTTCTTGGATACCTTTAGGACTTGACTTTGAGACTCCTAGCCAGCACTCAGTGGGTGGTGTGAGGAGTGTATAGCCCTTACGCAAGGTTTGTGCCATCTAATTGCTTCATTTCTAATTAAGATAAAAGGTGTCTGTTTCCTGTCTGCCTTTTGAAGCCATATTCAAAGGCAGAGGCTACAGTCCTGGAGGGCATCGCTGTTACCATTTGACCATAAAGACTCAAAGCAGAGCCAAATACACAGGCATCAAACACACACACAGGTACACAAACACTGACAATGTGCAAAGACACACACACAAACACACACACACTGACTCACACAGACCAGACTTTAATATTCTAATTTCTGAATCACTGACTAGCAGTCTAAATAACAATCCGCTGGTTCCTGAAAGTCAGCATGCGTCCACCAGACTGCAGAGTGAGAGCTGCTGCCTGCTGCTGGATGAGGGCGGTGAGATACAGATGACTGAGCCACTGAACATCTGGCAGCGCTGAAAGTGGTGGAATAAAAGCGAAGCTGCCGGGAGGGTGCAGGGACATAGTTCAGAGGAGTGTTGCTGTTGTTTGTGTTAGGCACGACTGAGAGTCTCTATCCTGCCCCACCCCGGTCGTTATGGTCAGTAAATCTGTTACGTCCAGCTGACTGCTCCACTGTGTCCATTTCCTTTCTCGATGGGCACAGTGAGACCTTTACACATTCACCCATGGGTCTTTTATTATGTGTGAGGATGCATGCATTTACGACTTTGTGTGTGTGTGTGTGTGTGTGTGTGTGTGTGTGTGTGAGAAATGTCCTCTGCACCTGTTCAGAGCTTTCTCCTTTGGTCTAATGGAGCAAATATTCCCTCTCACACAGTAAAACAGGATCTTGATGCACCTGACATTGATTCTTTCTGATAATATGGAGCCGTAACTGGGAAAGAAGGACAAAGTCAAAGTGACTTACCAGGGGGAGCACAAAGTGTTCCCATTTCTATCCCATGTCTCATACAAAACCTCACACTCATTTAAATAATTTAGATGAATAAATCTTCTTTAATCCATAATGAACACATGGAGGTACTTTGATGTTTTTTTACCAGACAGATGTCTTAAAGTTGTGAAGACTAAGAACGCAGTAAGACGTTAAAGTAACATGACTTTCCCTAAGTTATCTTTGCAGTTATAGTTACCCGCACTAATGGGCTTTATCAAAAACGCTGCAAAGAAGACGGATACAGAAGACAGATGCTGTTGTTCCTTCAATTTACAGATTCAGTTCAGGGGAAACTTCAGACAGACTTGCTGATGTCAACACTGTAATTGGGACAAAAGGCTGAAACCGTGAAGCCTGAGCCGCAATGAGAAGAGAAACTGTTCCATTTTCTCTCTCCTGCAAAATTAACAAAATGTTTGAATCATTTAGTTATATACATTTCATGAAATTCTGATGAAAAAGGAATTTATTTATCTCTGAAGAGGCATGCTTCAACACAGTTGGACACAACAAAGTTAATGAGTCTCTGACCTTAGTATGACTCAAATCGTTGTTTCCTTCACAGTTCATACTATGACAAGAATTTGTGTCAGCATTTCCTTTAAATTTATAATCCTCTAAATTATGTTTTTAATTGGTAAAACCTCTAACAAAAAGTCTGTCTGGTAGTGTGATGACATGACATTTCTTTCCTTCATAGCTGCTGTTCTTTCATTGGTCTGCTCAGTCATCAAGTCGCTGTTCATGCGAACAGCCCTCTCTGTTAATCCCAAATAAGGTGACATTACTATAATGTAATGTGCTTCATGTGCTGAGTATATTGCAGAGCATTTTGCTAAATGTTGCATCGCGGCATTAAGATTATAATAAGGGACATGGACTCAATAAATGACAAGTACAGCAGGAAAAGTTGTTTGGTAAGTCAATGTGGCATTAAGTTTGATATAATAAAATCACAACCAGGCTTGATCTCTGCTACGCTTTTTGGAAAGCTATCATTAAGACAAACAATTCAATCTAAAATCTCAAATGATGTGTGCAAAGAAAACACACTTTTGACAATTTTTGACTGTCAATGTAAAGACTGACTCACTATTGTATTATATAAAGTGGTAATAGAGGGGAAATGTGTTTTTTTTTTATAACAATGTCAAGTAATACATTTTATACCTCGTACATTGTTGAGGTCTACCGCAGAGCAGGATTTTGCTTCCTGTGTGTTCCACATGCTTCTTCTGGAGACAGGCGACCTGTGTATGACAGGACCTCCCTACCCCATTTGGATTAAAGCCAGCAGCGTGGCACGCATGCACCCGGTAAACACTTCATGTGTGATCTCTGAGTCATGAAGGAGCCCGTCCTCCACTGAGGTAATGGAAACAGAGAAGGCTTTGGCTATTTATCTGACTTCACACATTGGCACAGGCTTTGTAATAATTATAGCACAACTGATACGCTTGATCTCCAGCATAATTCTAGAAAATGGAGAGTATAAATGATATGCATCATCCCTCTATAACCAAACACTCAGGAATGGGCGTTTCATAACCATTTGTCAGTTAGGCCTTATCCCAAGTACCTCATACATTTCAAGCACAACATTAAATGCTTCCATCTTTTTGCATAATTATTTACATGACACTGAAGAAACAGCCTAAGCATCAAGCCAAGCATCAAACAGGCAGCTCTCCCTTTCAAGATGGATCCTGTTAACACCTGTTTGCCTTCAACAGTATTCACAAACTTAAAGTGGCTCTATCAATTATTCATTCTTCATATCCAGCAAGGTCTGAGGAGAATACGACAAAAAGCAGCGCTTTCAAACCTCAGAGAGAAGAATTTATGCTCGCAGTTTAAACTACATACAATCCCACCGTGACATGAAAAAATAGTGAGTTGCGGAGGCCTTAAAGTCCTGGTAAAGCTGCAGCGTGGCCTTCAGGGAGCTGGGGAGTGGAGGTGCTCGTTTCCAGAGGACCACTTCACTCCCCCAGATTTCTTTCTAATTAAGATAAGCAGGGGTTGGAGTAAGTCCACTTCAAAGAGGCCCCAAGGAAAACACCACAGTTAATCTTTAACCACCATTCACAGCACTGAGACAGAATTTAGTGAACAATATCGGTATCTCCTATGCTGCTGTGCAGTTCAATGAAGCGACATACATCAGGCAGTGAATGCATCACATAAGCTCATAACAGGCACATAAACTTTATATTAGACTGTATTTCTACATAATATCCATATTCTCATTAAAATCATATTATGATAGTCGAGATTCTACAAATTCCAGCGCCAGTCAAATTCATTCATTAAATTATCTGACTGCCTGTGTTCACTCTGTCTTGTTGACTTCAGCTAGGTTTTTCAGCACTCACAGTGTAAATCTCTCTTAATAACAGTGTCAACAAACTGTCAACCTCCGCTATTTTAACCACTTGATCATAAACAGCCTTGTGGATGAACCTTTTCACAAAAGCCCTTGTACAGTTCAAGTAGCTGCACTTCTATACACGAGTTGTGTCCACTCACACAGCGGACGTGTGATGAGGGACAGAAGCCTTTTGAGAGAGGCCAAAGAATGTGAGAGACTGGACTGTGCCAACTTCGTGCCCCTGTCTCCTCGCTGCATACATGTTGCAGACAGCCCTTATTTGGTCACCGTCAAGCATCGTGGGGCCACGATGCCCCGTGGACCCCGGTCTGTTCATTCAGCCAGGCAGACAGACAGGCGGCCCCTTGCCCACAGAGCCACACTGATTAGGGAGGATAAATTAGGACTAGGCTGTGAATCCTGCTCAATAGACACAATGCATCTAAAAATACTTAATGATCATATACTGCAAATGGACTCTGTGTGCCAACTGTCTCCATGATCCGCATTAATTGTAATCTACTGTAGCATTGAAACATCACGCAACTCACTACAGAGACACATGAACTATTGTGTGAGGGGCCGGCGAAGTGTTCACAGGGCAGAGACTTTAGTTTGGTTTTAGGTGTGTGTTTCACAAGGAATCCTTTCAATGCTATTAACCCAGACCACACTGGACCACAAAACCTCAGAGGCTTCGTATTTTCCCAGGTTTTTATTTCATATATTTCATAACAGTCTCAACTGTTGAAGTGTAACCCCATTCTATCTTTAAGACGACACTTAAAGGATGCAGGAAACTGGAAGCCTAACGATTTGAGGACCAACAGTCTACTTCACCACCTGGAGTGACTTAGAGAAAAGTCTGCGACTGTCCTTGAGTGGCCCAGCCAAAGCCTTGACTTCGACCCAAAAGAACATCTCTGGAGAGGAATGAAAATGGCTGTCTATCAACAGTCCCCACCCAACCTGACAGAGCTTGAGAGCAACTGCAGAGAAGAATGGCAGAAAATCCCCAAATCCTGGTGTGCAAAGCTGGTCTCGTCATACCCAAGAAGACTCGAGGCTTTAATCGCTGCCAAAGGTGCTTTAACTAAGCACTGAGTTAAGGGTCTGAATACTTATGTCAATGTGAGATTTCCGTTATTTTCTTTTTATACTTTCAAAATCCTGTTTTTGCTTTGTCATTATGGTGTATTAAGTGCGGATTGATGAGGGAAATAAATAATCTAGACGATTATATCCAAAGGCTGCCACATAATCAAATGTGGAAAAAAATGGATCTGAAACTTTCTGAACATAGTGACACTTTTAAGCTTATCAAGTCAAAAAAGCAAAAGTCATTAAAGGAAAACTTTAATGTTTAGAAAATGCCAAAATAAGATGTGCTTTTAATTAACTGAATAATCTAATTACTACATCATACTACAGTCATACAGCAGAACTTTCATCTCCCCATACTTGATTTGGTTACATGCACACAAATATTTAATAACATGAAAATCCAAATGCTGGACAGGGAGTTTCTGCACCTGCACTGGGAGCCACAAAGTCTTATGAAGCAGATTTAAGCACCTTGTTTAAGTCAATTCACTCACAATAATTACACAATTTATAGAAGCCACTTAATCTTTATCAAACAGTTATTATTTTTCTTAAGTAAACAGCGGGAAGTAATTGGTTACAAAATTTATCTCTTTTTGAATTTTATACCTTAGTGGCAGGATAAAAGGATCAGCATATTGGTCTATTTATTCAATATTGAGTGAGCAGGCTGCCCCTGTATGTTGAAAACTAATGGCGAGATCTTCATGAAATATGCTGTTATTCATGATCCCCAGAGGACGAACGATTTCCATTTGGAATACTCAACGAGCTTTCCTCTAGCACCAACTGCAGCAAGCCCTTTACACTTAAGCAGTAAGGATGTGAAACTACAAAACAGTCACGATATAATTCCTTATAATTCTTTAATATTAGTGTATGGTGAACATTGTAGTCACAGCGGGTCTTTAGATTCTAATCTCATTAATTTTAAATTCTGCTATGATAGCAGGATTGCGTTTGACATTTTTAACTCCATGCCGCTTGCAGGACAAGAGATGAAATGCCCAGCTGACCTTACATTTAAGTTAAAGAATAATTAATAGCAAATATTGTTCTAAAACAAAATCTAAAGATAAAGCATCATCGTTGTAATGAAAAGTAAACAGGTTCTATTGTCACAACTTGCATTAGCTCTTTAAAATGAGTAGTCTTCGGGTCCGTACCAGACCATACCAGCATACTTTTCATCTCTCCAATTAAGGGAAAAGGGATATGATAATCCTGTTGAAGGAAAGAAAGCACATGGCAGAAGAGAGCGAGCGAGCGATATGGTCTAATCACCCTAAGCCTTGTATCAGCAGTAACGAGTTGGCCATGGCTTGAAAGATTTAGAACTGTTATGATTTCACAGGCCCTAAACCCTTTTCTACCAGCGCAGCCTTCGGGGGGGAACAGGTCTGCTATAAATTTGGCCACTCCGCAGGGTCCGTTCTGGCTGCTGTCTCCGCTCTGACACTGTGGTCACTCTGAGGCGACATTTGAGGGGCCTGAAAGAAAGGCCAAAGGCACTTCTGAACAAAAGTGCTGGGTCACAGAGCCATGCAAGGCTTAAAGCGAGGAAGGCTTTACTCTCAGCAGGGAAAGTTCTTTGAGATTAACATCTGAACCAGAACTATAGAGGTGATTTAACTCTCAGTGCGACGTATTTTAAATTTGGAAAACAAAGGCTGGGATTACTTTTTTGTCTCAAATTTTTTGCTCATCACATCACGAATAAACATTTGCTGAAGCTGTTTAGAAATGAAATAACCAAGAGGTGATTACATATTACACTTCCGCTCCAATATGTTCATTTGCAGGGGAACATAGTTATCTTGTTGACTATGAAAAAATTTGAATACAATCCTGGATACAATTTGGGTGACATTTTCACCACTTCAGGGCTGGAGAAAGAAACCACAAGAAAACTATATTTTTCCCTTTGTTCAGGCTTATGCAGGCAAAATCTGACATTAGACTGACAAACCATTACTTGAACTGCTCTGAGTCAGTGCATTACGGTGATGGATGGATGAGCACAGAAACTGAATAGTTCATGAGAACAAGACCATATTGTGAAAATACTGCACCATTAACCACCATCCACAGAAAATCATTCAAGGTAAAGCACTTAACGTATTAGTTTGTGATTTAAATGTATCTTCTGTGAAACAGAAAATGTCTTTGGGTGCTCTTGTAAATGTCGTCCTCCACAGCCTGAGTGACAGTAAGAAACCTTTCAAGCAAAGCAACAACCTTCATCCTGTTCCCACACTTTTCTGATTCCAAATTGCAGCATAAAGTTGTTGTGGAAACTGCTCCGTGACTTTCTTCCTGGGTCACAAAGTAGGACCACCCTCGCCTCTGGAAAGGCACTGAGGAATTCCCAGGGCTCTTATTTCAGAAGGGGCTCCTTTATTTGTGGCCCAGGAGAGAAATGTGTCAGAGGAAATACTGTACAATGTGATTGTAGGGGAAGGTCACTCCTGTCCTGGGAGTCCGCTTCACGCTCTAGTGTCCTTACACACTGCCGCAAATTACGTCATTTGTCATCCGTTACAAAACACACTTCACACGAAACCCACACACTGGCTAGGGGGATTTTTTTTAAAAGTTATTGAGAAGCATTCAGAATTGATTTGTCAAACATATGAATCAATGAGAACATGTGAAAAAAGTTGAACCGCAAATAAATCGTGATAATACTTTTTCTTAGCCCGTTTAAGCATTAGTAATTATTGTATTTCCTTAGTACAACTGCTAATACTTTAATGGTTGCTAAATTGTTAATACTTTTTTAAACCTGTGTTTATACTGTTTATTACTATTTAACTGCTACCTACCTGGATATTTGCTAGGGTCACCGCTTCTGTTTCTAGAAATTACTGGCATCGCATACGTGCAAACAACCCGGGTTTTATAAGTATAATCCTATTAGCCTCGCCTGGAAATATTAGTTAAAACAGACTCTTTGCAAACACTTTAAGGATTAGCAAGTGGCGCACTCTGGATGCACAACTCCGCAGAAGATCTGCTCTGTCGGGCACAGGGTGTCCCGCCAATCACCCAAGGTCACGACTTATCCCCGATCGTGGCTACATCATTAGTGCTGGAAAACAGACTGTTCAGACTTGGGTGGGCACAAGTTATTTTAAAGTATTTACTTCTTTTTGGGTAAGCTGTAAATATTAACAAGATTATGATTTCTAGAAGCGCAATTTGGAAAATTTAGAGAGCATCTTCAAATCATCATTAAATACAAACAGTGCATCTGAATAAATTACAGATTAATTGCACTGATGTTCCCACCATTTAAAATCCTTTCTGGCCTTGTTGAGCAGACTGATGACTGCTGCACCTGAAAATGATGAAAAAAGTCTACTTTTCCTGTATCTCTGTATAAGCCAGTAAATAAATCAATTAGCTGACATTGAGTTTTCGGATCCCATCCAAAAGAGTTATAAAAGTCACTGCTGAGGACTTTGTTTTCGATTGTGTAGGTGAGGTCAGACAAAGTATTCCTTGATTGCCCTTGAATGGCATTCCTGTCTGTCAAAGAGGATGCAGCCTCAAGTGTCTTAATTAACAGTCAGCCACATGGTTTAGAGAGCAAAAGCCTGAACTCTCAATAGCAGGGGAAATAACAACAAAAAGGCTGAATTAGCAGCTGCAGGGTTTTCCTCTGCATTCACATGTAAAGGTCATTGTGGATTTAAAATCAAGAGTTGCTCACTCATTACCAGTCAATTAGGTACAGTATGAATGCCCTGACAGCCACAAGACCAAAGCTGCTGAAGTAGCTTTGGCAAATCTGTGAAGCCGCTGAAAAAGGTGCCTAAGGGGAAACCTGGCAAAATATATCTACAACTTCTAATATGAGCTCATTTACAAGATCTTTCTGAATAGCAAGTTGTGAAAAATAACTTAATCCAAGCATTTTGAGCTTGAATAACAAATATCATGTCACACACTTCCTGACTGAAGAGATGAGCTCATGGAGACAAAAATCGGGAGCTGAAAGGGCTGCATTGTTACAAGTGCATGTGTTAAACATACCTCGACCATCTAATGCTGCTGGTGACTGGATAGAAAAGAACAGATGTAGTGAAATAACAAGGAGATACAAGGGGAAGTGTGAAAATGTGAGAGAAAACAAAGCAACATAAGGACGCAGGATGAAGGGACTCGACAAAGAGAGGAGGACGTGCTTTTTCTTGACCCTTGAATGCACAGTGTTTGCTCTCTTGTCAGACCGAATAATGGTGGACTGTTTGCTGAAAGCAGCAGTGTGAGGCCATAGAATATAAAACCCCATCCCACAGTCCCACAGACTCATGAGCTCCATACTAATAGAGCGGGGTGTTTGTCGAGGCTGTTCTCAGGGCCGGCCTCCAATTGGTTTCATTTTATAACAACGTGTTTCAGCTGCATTTCACAGTTGTTACTTGCAAATCCTCACATGTTAAAGGCTTTCGCCTGAGAGGAAAACACTTCCTGAAAAGCTGAAATGATAATTCCTAAAGAAGTGTTAAATGACTCTTGTTTTTTGTTTGTGACTGGTGAAAAGGGGCCTTCAAGTAGAATTGCACCAACCTGCATGTTAAAGATAAGCATGCTAGTCTGCATTCATGAAAAGAGGCGAGAAAATGTCGAAGGATTTACTGTTATTGTCTCCTTCTTGTAATATTGGACTGAAGATTAGTCTGTGCTGTGGAACAAACCCAGGGTTCAAAAATATGCACAGGTATTTTAAAAGAAGATTACTTCTGAGGATGCTTGCAAAATTTTACTTGTGCAAGTATTTTTCCATGCATTTGAATTTGATTGCAAAAACAACTGCTGGATGTTTTTGTTGGAGAATGTGAATTTTAAATTTGAAGAATCTTGAACTTTTGGTACAAACTCAGAGCAGCTGCAGTTGCAGGGATGAAGTTTGTGACTTTGTTTTATACTAGTGGCTACACAAATAACATGACTGTGTGTGCAACATATTACACTGCATAATCTGCATATTTAAATGTATGGCTGTATATTATTATCTTCATGTAGATTAATACTTCAATCCATTTATATCTCATTTTAAAAAATGATTTGAGTGACTTTGACTTCATTGGACCGTGAGAAGTTTGGCATCAAGAAATACAGACTTTTAGTCAAATAATCAATTATCTCTGCAATTCAAAGCAAGGTCCATCCAGAAAAAGCCTCATCACTTAAGCAAACTATTGACTAAAATAAACGATATGCCTAGATTTTGAAAAAAAACAAACAAACAAAAAAAACTATGCTGTGGCTGAACAGAAAAATTGTTATATCATGCCATACTGTTACATTTACCACTATTACATTAGCTGCTTATCACAACTTGCAATGTAAAAGCCAATTGATGATGCAACACAATGTTTCTGTCTATAATATAATGCCATTTGTGAAAGGTGGATGTATAACACCTAACTTACCACCTGGGGAAAAACAAAGAGTTAGAGATCTTTTTATAGATAAATTATATAAACTTTTGCTCTATTACCTCACAATATATACTTTCTGCTAATGTAGACGTGGAGGCACTACGATGAACCAATTCAGAGCATTGTTGCTATATCAGTAATACGAGGTCGAGTGTTGATATCACAGTAGGTTGACACAGGTCTACTGCTCCTGCTACTGTTGTTTCTTCTGTTGCTTGAGAGCAGCAGTGCTCAGAAGCTGAAGCTCACTGATACAGACAGGTAGAAATAAGATAGTTTTCACACAAGCTTAAAAACTTTGAAAATTGCCACAGAACTGGATAAAATGTGAGAAAAACTCTCAACAAAAATAAGCCTCAAAAAAAGCTGCTCTCTGTGTCAGGCTGCCATTCAAAAACAATGGGTGTTCAAAGCTAACGCAGAGATGCACGTCCTGGTGTAAGGAGCACAACACCTGGACCCCAAGGAATGGAATAAAGTAATAAGATGCGATGAGCTCTATTTCACAGACTCAGAAAACTATTAGATCTGAAGGACAAAAGTTAAATGTCAAAAGGGAGGAACATGAGAGGCGTGCAGAAGTTGCACTGTTGCCTTCGGGTCTATCTGTGACACTCACGCACACTGAATACCCTTTAAAAATGATCAACTCTCTTCAGAAGGTAAGTTAAGTGCAAATTAAATCTGTTATCTGACTATCCCAAAGGTATCACAAGGCCCCAGTAGCTCCCAATGTTCCCTCCTTGTAATGAAACACAGTGTGCTGAAAAAACTGTTCATGCATATGACTCATTGACCAGTGATAACCTTTGAAATATAACAGAACAATTCTGTGCTAATTGTAATAGCTTCAGCCAATTACTTGGGGATTTATGGAGCTAAATGCAGTCACTGTATCAGATTGCCCAGTTGTCTAGACCTGCACCCTGTGGCCTATCTTTGTTTCCCTCGTCTTATTTGCTTGCTAATATGTAACTCTTCACTTCAAGCCCATGTCCTGGTGGACCAAGATAAGCCCAGGCATGGTCTAGTTAATTTCAAGCAGCAAGGCATTCCTCAGTATTCTTCATGGGGGAAGGGTTGATCTGGATTCTGGACATTTCTCAGGTTGTTGACATGTATTTATTTTTTATGTTCCTCACAGCTACATGAGGCAAAAACCAAAAAAACAAATCAGTCCATATTTGCCATGGATTAATCAAGTCTACAAATATCAAAATAATTTCTATTCATAAGTCAATGAGGCCGCACAGCCGTGGCGCTCACCTTCTACAATAAAGCCCTCGCAACTTGTCAACACAGGCGGTGTTTGGAGAGTGAACTGCACATCAGCACATTCATGCAATCGCTACAGGCGACAGGAAGCAGCTTGACGTCTTGCCCCCACCAAAACTGGGACCAACAGAGTACTCCTATCTTTCATCTCCTCTGACTGCCGTTCCCTCCCCTTTTCTCAACCAGATGACTTCTCATATCCTGCCTATCGGGCTTGCACTTACGGAGAAAAGCAGGTGGTGGAGGTGGTGGTGAGAGGGAGCCTGATCCAAACAGAATCCCCAAAGGGTTTCATCCACACCTTTTATGTGATGAGAGCCCTGTTATTCTTAAGACACACTCCTGCTGTGTCTATAAGGAGTGGGTAAAATGCAATCTGCGTAACATTTCCAGCTCCTCTGTACTGTATTTTCTTGGCATACTGAAATGCTGATGATATCAAAATGAAAGGAGCGGGTGTTTTTCCTGGCCTACATCATAGCATTCTAATCAAAAGAGACAACAGCTTGAAATCAAAGACAAAGCAGTTATCAATTAAACTGTAGTTGATGCCCAGCATCTTGATGCAACATTTTAGCAGTGCCAGCTTCATCTCTGATTATAGGATCAGGCAGCTGGCCCCAAGATGGATAGATGGCGAGTGCTTTGTGTGTGAATGTTTGTGCATAAAGAGTGTGTACAAAGGAGGTGTACCCTGCATCGGGCTGAAACCCAGGCTCAGCTGGAGAGAGCTGTGACACTACAGCCTGAGCCCAGCTGTCAGAGGCTTATCATGCAGCAGGGCTGAGAGGAGCAGCTCCGGCCCACTGCTGGGATTCAGGGGCCAAAAACACATTATCCAGAGTGATTTTGCAAAAGGGAACAAAAGCTCTGCCACTGTGAAAAGAGAGTTGTCACAGAAGTGACTGTGGCAACACTGACTTTTGTGGAGCCTCGAGGGAATATCAGATTTGTCAAAACACAGTCTCATTAAATCGCTTGATATGTTATGGCCAAAAATCAAACAAGACAAAAATGGAACGCTCCCGTAAGAGACATAAGATTTTAATTTTGCCTCCATTATAGATGTGAAAAGATTCCAAAACGGTTTCATGTTTCATTCTTCCATTCCATTTTGCACACTTTTTATCTCCTCCCGTTGCCACTACTAGAAAGCTATGCATAAAATACATGTATTCATCGGGTTTTCTGGAGTTCATGGGACTCTCGACTGTCAAAACTCGAACCTGATAACACAAACTTTGGTCTGCAAGCTTTTTCCACAAAAGAGGGATTTTCTTCAAACTCAGTGCTTGAACAACCCCAGTTCTGCTAGACTGATATCCTAAGGCAGGTATGACGACACATATCATCATCCAGGGAACAAGCCTGGACCTGGGCTTTCTATACTTTTGGGAATTTGCCTTTGCTTTGTTAACCCTGGCTCCACTCGCTTTCTTTGGCAGCAAATTAAGACAGAGGAAGAGAATCATCAAACAGGGTTTCCCTTCTTTTTCCAAAGGGAAAATGAGGGCATATCAGTGTGAATGGATCTTAGAAGCCTTCGCCATGTTTTACTCAAATTCTATGTGATATACAATCAGTATCAGAGTGAAAAATATATAAGACGTTCCTGTCACTTTTCTAAATCATTATCTATCATTAATGAATTCAGAGCTCTCTTTTCCAGTCCCAGCAGATACATCTACAACGGCAGAAGATGCTTTTCTTAACATAGACTATTGAGCAGTAATCTGCACTAGAGGGAAAAAGAAATTACAATGGAGAAAAAGAAGCATAAATCTAAGAGACATCTGCTGATAGTAATCCAACAAACCGAATCCAGGAAATCCAGGGAAGAAAAAAGGCTTCATTGGATAAATCAATGCCTCATTCATAATAATACAATGAAACCTCTCATCAACATGCTTTGGCTTACTAGCCTCAAACAGTGAGTCAATCATTAATATTGGCTTTTTTAAAGAATAATTACATTGGCTCACGTCCTCATCCCTTTTCATCCTCTCACCAATGAGCATTGGTTCTTCACTTGTTTGGTAAATCGCTGCAGCACAATCCAGATATGTTTTTACCTTTGTTATCTCTGTTCTTCACACAGACATTAAAGGAAAATATATTTGCAGATGCACCTTGTTATTTTGTGTTGACTAGAGGAGCAAATCTAACTGCAATGCAGATCGGTGAGAAAATTATGACTCAAAGTTAGCGACTAAAAAAAGTGAACTTTAGTTGTACATATACTTTTATCTATTGTATTCTTTTGTGTGCCACTGTTTTGTGCCCCTTCCCCTATGGGGGATCAATAAAGAATTATCTTATCTTATTACGGGACCAGTGAGCGACGTAAATCACTCTCCATCTAAAACGATTAGCCTAAATTCTCTCTGTAATTCAGTTTTTCATCCCCAAAGTGAAGCAGCTGTTACTCTGAAATCGTTCCTCTAATCAACTCCCAGATGTTTTCCCACAAAATATTTTTCCATAACAATAAAAATGACTACCTAATATTTTATTAGCTGCAAGCACAGATGGACTCAACAGCCCAAAATCTCTTTAAAGCACAACAACAGGATCAGCTGTGTAATTTGCTGAAGCTTAAAACATATGATGCAAATGATTCATACTCAGGGGTTCAAGGACAGAGGAATGTTATGCCCCTCCAAGAAAAGTGTAGGGGAGACGGTTTCATTAATAACAGGGTAGAAACACACAGAGAAACTGCAAAGTCATCAAAAGCTCTGTGATGGGGGTATTATAGCACACAGAAAGTCCATATTAACCTCACAACTGCATGTGAGTGCATGTTCCCCTTTACTGTTGTTGTGCTCCAGCACGCTATGGGGAGAAAGATAATCCCCCCTAACCTGGGATTAGACAGGAGAGCAAGACAAGGGAGATGGATTCAAGTATGCACTCAGTGTCACAAGCGATTACACAGCGATAACACGGAAGATGTAGAAGAACTACACGGCAGATGTTGCTGCAAGTTGAAATGGTTCGGAGGATTTATTAGGTCGAGGTACTCACGGTGACCTGAATTTATCTTGTTACACGAAGCAGAAATAACAAACAAGACGTGCTTGTTGAGGTGGCTGCTGCAGACTTACACTCGAAAGTGGAAAGGAGAAAAAAAAAAATCCCCTCTCTGTTTCAAGGGCTGAACAAAAAAATGTTTCAGTCAGAAATTTGCTCTGTGTTTTGCAGACCCATTCCACTACAAATCTGAATTATTGATTTTCATACTCGATGCACTTTACATACTAAACAACTCTCACTAGTCAAATGGAAAACAGAAGGAAACTTTGGACATAGCTGTGGAGTCTGACCTTCAGAAGCAGCACATTTTTATGAACTGATCAATCTTTTGCTGCCTCTTTGTAGCTCAGTGAAAAAAAAGAAAATAATGAGATGGTAGCGATTGCCTGGGAGGAAAAACAAAGGCCACGGCAGTGTGTCTGTCAGTAGGAACATCCCTGATGCTGACTGACTGGCTGCAGGCAGACGAGGCTTCAGCTCCACAAACAACAGCTTGGGAATGCCAGGGCTTGTGTGTGCTCAGGTAAGCTCACCTGAATGCACCCAAATTCTAAGGAGACGACTGGAGGGTTGGAGTCCAACGAAACACGGCAATTAACTGACTTAGAGTGACAGGAGCAGCCCCCTCCGAACCACACACACACACATCAAGATACCAATCTCGTTCTAAACAATACAGTTTCTAAGTAATTAAAGAGGTTTCTGGCCCACGCCTCTGTCCCTGACTCGACTATCCAGGTGTAATGTTTCTCCAAAATAGTAAACAGACACCCACAAATTAATATGTGTAATTTCAGTCCTCTGTGATTTTTCATTCAAAGCTCTGACAAGCTTGACAAATAGCGAGAGACACACAAGCAGCTCGGAGAAAATAAGCCCTGTTATCTCCTCTTTGACAAAAGCACCTCAGATACAGCTGTGAAGGCACATGGTGGCAGCTTTATGAAATGAAACTGGAGACAAAGGAGAAAATTACAAGTCCACAAATTACCCATGATTAGAAAATTATAGAATATTACAAAGAATATGCAGTATAATTTCGACATGATTCCAGTACTATTTTGATGTTTATTCTGTCACTAAACCAGCAATATTTTAGTCGCACTGTGAGAATCCTTCTTATACTGTGACACATAGCGATTAAAAATCTTTGAGCACTTTGAGATGTGGCTACTTGCCATGTTGTCATTGTGGCAGAAAGCCCGTCTGGTCTCTTTATGTAGCCAAGTTAAGTGAGTGAAAAAGTAACTTCTCTCTGATTCTAAATTACATAAGCATAATATATTCTGCTAAACAAACAATTTACTAAGGGAGTAAGTATCATCCTTTTCAGCAGTTTTCATAAAATCATGAATATTTGCACCCTTAAAGCAAAAGTCATTATTGCAGTATAAGCTGATCAGGTCTGACATAGATCTAAATTTGGGCGCTGAACACTCCATTTAAAGTTTAAACGACATATTAAGCAGCAGATACATCACTGCCGAGAAGGACTCAACCACCCAGCAACTCAATTTAAGAGAGCCAAGCCTGTATCCTGCACCAAGACAATCCATCTATCAGAGAAACCATGATCTCAGCTTCAAGTTAAAACAACCTTGTGGTCAGATGTCAGCCTGTCATAAGTATTTGGATTAGGCGTAATGAATGGCTCGGCACTTTCCATTCATTCCCCCATTGCGGAAAAGCATGCCAAGAGAAAATTAGTGCCCTGCCCTGTAATGAGTGCAGGTTGTAAGTCACTTTATTTTTGGATTGGCGATGGAGCCAGCAGAAATCCTATAACAATCTCTTGTGAGGGGCCCCTGATCCCAGTACAGTAAACTCATCTATGAGCTGAGGCAAAGTGATAACAGGTGATGTCAGTGTCTTCAACAAGAGCTGAAATGGTTAATCAGTCAACAGAAAATTAATCAACAGTAGATACCAGTTGATAAATTGTTGTAATAATTTATCAGGCACAATCTTGCTGTTTACAACTTGTCAAATGTGATGGTTTGCTGCTTTTCTCTGTTTGATATGAATGAAAATTTATTGAATATCTTTCTGTTTATTTTGACAGAACTAGCTATTTGAAGGGCTCACTTTGTGCTCTAAGGGGGAAATCTCACAGAGATTTATAACTATTTTGAACATTTAATAGATTTAAATATTAATAAATTATTTTAAAAGCAAAAAACCTGAATCATCTGGTTTCAGTCATGCATATTTGACCACAACACTAAAATACGTACATATGCAGACCAATTCACATGCACATATTAATTAGCAGTAATACATAAACTCAAAGCTGTGCACACTTAGTAGTAGTGAATAGTTCATCACAGCTGTTAGCAAAAAAATCCCCAAATCCAACGCAGCAGCTGCAACATGAAAACTGATTTTTCACCCAAAAAAATTGCCAAACACAGTTGGTAAAAATCCCAATGAACTTGAAGTGAGGAGGAGAATGTTTTCCACCACTGAATATGACAGAGTGCAGCTGTGAGCCAGTGTACACTATTCAGCTCCTCCCCAACACGACTGTTCAAAGAGCTGGAGGCTCCGTCTGGGGATTTAGGGCAGCCACCAGCACAGCTTAAATCTTATTAAAAAATGTTCACTGACTGCCTCACAAGCTGCAGTGCAGTATGTGTCGAGTCCTTATGGATGGGTCATCCAACAAGGCTCTTCATCAATTTGTCAAGCCATTTAGGTGTCACTATAAAACACAATTCCCATGTCAAAGAATGACATTTTAGAGGCATGTGATGTGTCTGACTAATGCAATTTTATGTTTTATTTCATTTGAGCGTATAGCTATGATTGAAAACAGAATAAGACACAGGCTGGTTGGAATCCTCTTATTAAGTTAAAGTAATGTAAAGGAATGTAGGAAGTGCTGAAAAAAGGTGAATCTAATTGCCAGTTCTGGAAGATAAACCACCGCCACCAGTGTGGGATACAAGTATATCATCAAGCATCAAGCCAGCCAGTAAGAGAAAGAAAGTGACAGAGTGAGAAGCCCTGAGAGATCAATGACAAATAACACAACTGAGACGGTAATAATAGGACCAGCTGAACCTCACTCAACAACAAAAGACCTCTGCACTGGCACTTAGCAGCATCTCAGGTGAAGCACTTTCATTCATTATCGACTGGTGATACGGACTCGTCCCCTGCATTTTACTCATCACTCATTAGCAACCCATCCACCTGTTGGCATTGACGCTAACCTGTCTATTATTCAGCCGCAGATTAGTCCCGAGTCGAGAGATGAGAAAATGCATACGGGGGCCCACGGAGGTGCTTGTGGGAAAAAGAGGGCCCCTATTAGAGAGTTCCTTTGTGCTCACTCATCACGGCTGAAGGGTAACAAAAAGGACACACTGTCAGGCACGCTGCTTCTGCTAATCGGCAACACCGGCATGATTGCCTCAAACCACTCACTGAGCCTGTGCCTGATGATTACATATCTACAGCAGAAGTAAGGTCTCCACTAATTGTTCCACTAATTACTTACTCACTAAATCAATCATTACTTTCTAAATCTGGAGTCCCATGCATGGAAAAAATAATGGGTGATCATGGGTAGGGAGCTGTAACACTGAGCTTCCTATTGCACAGTAAAACTAATGTGATGTTCAGATAAAAGGTTAATAAGTGTGGGAGCTCTGACATTCAGATTTTTTGGCAGACGCACTGGTTGACTGGAAATCAACCGAGCGTGACATGAACAAAAGTTATCTGTAAATAGTATATTTTTTCTTTCCTTCTCTTTCACTGCATTTTCTCATTTACTGCTGCTGAAATGAGAAACCATGTGAAGTTATTGTTCTGGAAACCTCTCCCATCTGTGCGCCCAACGTTTGTTAGTAATTCTGCTAAATCATGCACATGCAAGTTTTTCCTTTCCCTTCTTCAAGAAATCCTAGTTTCTTAAAAGTTAAACTTGACGTAGTGTAGCAAAATTCAAAATTCAGCCTCAAAAGTCAGCAAGGATTCATTCCAGCCTTAATGATATCAGAATTTCAAGTCGTCGTTTAAAAAAAAGTAACTTACCACTGTCCTCAATGGAGAAAGAGAAGATGTCATTTGTAGCGTTGTCGTTGTCCCTCAGAATATAACATATGCTCATGTCATCGATTTCAGCTGAAAAAGAGAAGCATTTGCATTAATATCAATGATTTCCTACTCATAAAAGTTTGCATCAGTTATTTGGCTTAAATGACAAGTGGGGAAAATATGTCCAATTTGTTCCTGACAGACTATTTGTCAATAGCTACTCCTGAGCCCTG
Organism: Centropyge bicolor; assembly: GCA_037975185.1. Classification (NCBI taxonomy): domain Eukaryota; kingdom Metazoa; phylum Chordata; class Actinopteri; family Pomacanthidae; genus Centropyge; species Centropyge bicolor. The sequence continues at coordinate 1,400,581 of JBBMOC010000039.1, read as the reverse complement.
CTATAAGCAGCAGGCTGAGGCTGTGTGATGAAATGTTCAGGCTGCATCGTGTCAGGGGAATGTGAAAGGGGAAAGTGCCTGAAAACAAGGGCTGTATATCTATTAGACTACTGAATGACACAGAACATAAAGAACGGCTTGATTGTTGGGGCTCCATCACAGCAGTCTGTTTGCCATCCTGATAGTGTGCTGCTAGACAGGGTTCTTTATGGCCGTGGATCTGGAAGATTTTTAAGTTTACAGCCCTCGCTGCCTTCAATATTTGATTTCAAAACATTTCCCTTCAAAGGGACCGAAGCATAAAAATGCATAGCCACAATTTTCAAATGCCCAGGAGATTGTGTCTTTATTTACTGTCTGTTTACTCTTGTGAGAACTCTTGAAATATTGAACAGGCCTCTTGGGAAAAGCATCTCACAGTGACTCAGTAAATAAAAACAGGGAATACATGGATATTGACTGTACACTGATGCTGCTACCCTGATATCTGACATTTACCAAGCCTCCCCTCTGCTCTGCTTCAAATACAACTTCTGTACTTATGATTGCTGAGCCAGTGGTCTCCTTAGAAAACTATGCCCCTCCCTTTATCTTGTGTTAGAAATTATGACTCTGGTACAAATTACCAGCATTTCTCTCGCAAAGTGAAATACATTAGGCGCTGTTTGAGAAATGCATTCCTCTAGTGAGATCTGGTCAGCCTGAGGCACTGGCATACTTCATCTCTGTAAATAGGCAGTCTCCTGAGTGAAAACAAAAACCTTTATATTTGAACTCAGCATTTCTCAGGCATCAGAGGGGAGCGCATTTAGCAGAGTGAGTAAATGTAAAATGAGTTTGAGTCTTCAATGAGAGTCTCTGCAGTACATTACAAATCTAACAGAATGTCACAGGATTGTAAAGCCATTATGCCAAGCAGCTCTCTTACCTTGTGTGAAGATGGTGATGGTGGCGTTTCCTTTGCCGAGGTTGATCAGGTAGCCGTGTTCAGGGGCAACAGTAATCCTAAAGGTCACAGAACCCTGAATGCTGTCTCTGTCTTCTGCTTTAAGGGTCTTACTGGTGATCACAAAGCCCAAGTGGCCAGTCTCAAGAACCCGCAATGTTGGGGCACCCTTGTTCACCACAATCTGCGGGACCCCATTATCCACCGGGAGGATAGTAATCTTCATCACTTGAGGCTTTCGAGTCTCAAATACTGTGTCAGGGAAGATGTAGAAGTCTGTGTGAGTGCCATCAGTGACGGTGAAGGAGAAGCTGTCCTCGGCACTCTCTGTGCCATCGTGCTTGTAGCTGATCATGTTCTCATTCAGGTCCTGCTTTGTGAAGGAGGTGACAGGCTGAGTGTTGTTAAAGAGCAGGCGACCATGAACGGGGATTTGAGTGACTGTGAACTTCAAGAGGCGGTCAACGGTGTCTCTGTCCTCCACTGTTAGCTCAAAAGGCGTGATGAGTTTGTTCTCGCCCTCGGTCACCACCAGGCCGTGGATTGTCACCACGGGCTTTTTGTTGTCCACGTCACTGATGGAAATGCGGAAAGTACGGAACACGGGGTTGTAGCCATCAGTCACTTCAAATTCAAAGCTATCCATTTTCACTTCATCGTCAGCTGTGTGGATGTAGTAGACTTTATTGCCAGCCAGCTGGAGCTGTGTAAAGGATGAGATGGGCATCCCAGGTGTGTCTGTGCACTCCAGGTGTCCTCTCATTGGAGCTCGGGTGATGGTGAAAACCAAGTGTTCATCCGGGCTGTTGAGGTCACTGGTGCTGAGCAGGTCTGTTGTCAGAGTGACCCTGCCGCCCTCTTTAAGAGATACACCTTTGTTGATGACGTCTGGGAAAACCATGTCAATGCCACCCACTGTGACATAAAAGTATCTGTCAATCAAAGGGTTGATGCCATCTGTCACATCAAATTTGATAAGGTCACGGATGCCCTCTTGCCCATTATGGATGTAAACAATCAAACCCTGATCCACTTCGTTCTGTGTAAAGTTCATTCCAACTGTGATGTTTTGCAGCGTCCCAGAAGGCGTTGTCCTCTGTAAATACCCCTGACCAGGCCCGTAGCGAATAATGTAAGTCAGTGTGCTGTCCTCAGAGTCCAGATCAGTGGCTTTTAAAACATTGCTGTTTATGACTTTCACGTCACCTATCTCAATTTCAAGGCCGTCATTGATTGCCATCCTCGGGGTCTCGTCGTCCACAGGGATAATCATAACTATTACTGTTTTCTCTACACTGAACTTTCCGTCTGTGAGAACAATATCAAAGCTGTCCTCTGTGGTCTCTGAGTCATCATGCTCATACACAATGCTGGAGGCCTCCCTGATCTGATCCAAGGTGAAGTTAGAGACAGGGACGGTGCCGGTAGTGAGCTGATTGAGAATAAATCCGTGCTTGGGGGGCTTGGTGATAATGAATGTGAGCTGATCAGAGGGGAGATCTGCATCTGCGCCATTCAGTATGGGAGTGTCGATGACTATGTTCATGCCCTCCATAACTACAAACTCTCTCATGTAAATCTCAGGCTTTTCATCATTAGAGGGGATTATGGAGATAGGGAAAAAGTGCCTTTCAGAGAAATTAATGCCATCAGAGCATCTGAACGTAAACCTGTCCTCCACTGGCTCCACTCCTTTGTGAATGCTTTGAACATAGTAAATGTGATTTTGTCTGATGTCCTTGATGGTGAAAGCACTAATAGCTGTCCCGGACCTGGATTTCTCTGAGCCTGGGGCTGGGGAGATATTTTCCACATACCCTGAAGTTGGCTGTACAATGATTGTACAAAGGAGGTCATCGTTGGGGGTGTCCACATCATCGGTGCTTATATGAACAATTTGAATGACATTCTTTTCTCCCTCAGCAACGGTGAATTGTGGCCCCACAAAGACCTCTGGAGCCTGACTGTCCAGGGGAAGAATAGTTACATGCACTCTGACACCTGTGATCTTATTTCCTCCAACAGTCCACTCATCAGACATGTCTGTCAAAGTCAGATTGAAAAAGTCCTCCTTTGTGGTCAGGCCTATCTCCCCGCTTGTATGAGCATACACCACAAGGCCGTTAATGATATCAGCTTGTGTGAATGTGCCAGACGGGACACCTTTCACCAGAATTTCCCCTAATGATGGCGGGTCCTCCACGATGAAGGTCAGACGAAGGTCATCTGTGTCCTCATCTCTTCCCTGAATGACATTACTTGTGATTTCTGTTGCTCCATTTTCCAGTACATCTATATATGAGCCAATTGTACCAGCTGGGAGACTGAGAGTTGGAGTCTCATCATCAATTGGCTTCACACTAATCTTTATAGTAATTGGGACAACATGGACGCCATCGCTGACGTCGATTTGTATCAAATCAGCCGTAGATTCGTGACCATTATGGATGTACGAAATTCTGCCATTTCCAATATCCTCCAGGCTGAAAGTGTCTCCTTTGGTCATGTCAGTGAATGTGAACTGGATCTGGCCATGCAGTGGAGTCTGAGTTAAAGTGAAAGATATCTTCTTGCGGTCTGTGTCTGTGTCTGAGGTGTCCAGCTCGGCACTTGTGATGATATGTGTGCCGCGCTCCAGCACAGTAAATCCAGAGTTGGTTATTTGAGGCGGCTTGTTGTCCACAGGCTGTAAAAATATAGTGAAAAGTCCTTCTACGATATTTCCAGAAACATCCTCCACCGTGTACCTGAACTGCATAACATGAGTGGTAATTCCAAGTTCAAGATCAGGCGGTTTGTAAGCTATTTTATGGTGGTTAATTTGTGCCTGAGTGAAAGTTGTGACTTCAATGTTTGGCCTTTCAGTTAATACCAGAGCTCCCAGTATAACAGGGCTATTCTCATCTGTATCTGTTGGTGGCTGGATGATTGTGTATTTGAGGTCCCGATCCTCCGAGTCCAGGTCAGTGTAACGGAGGAATTTCTTTCGGAAGTGAGTAAGCTGATACTCATGCACAGTCATTTGCAGAGTCGTGCCAGGGTACAGTTCAGGAGGGAGGTCGTCGACGGGCAGGATTTTAATAATGAATGAGCTCTCACCTGATTGGTTTGGTGGGTCGTTGTCATCCTGGACTCTAAACACAAACTGATCCATGACTGTGCTGCTGCTGTGAGGCCCGATGTGCTTGTAAAACAGTTTGCCATCTGTAATATCCTGCTGCAGCCATTCAGTCACTACTTTCTCATACAATTCATCCTCTGTATTAAACTTCCAGGTTGATGGGTCCTCGGGGGCCTCAGACTGACGCAGCAGCACCTGCCCGATCGTGGAGAAGGGAGGCTCTATTGTGAATTTTATTGAAGAATCCTCTGAGTCGATGTCGGCTGCACTGAGCATGAGTGAGGAGATTGGCATCATTTGGTTTTTGAATAAAATCAAACCAGTGTTGGCGTTGATTATGGGAGGCTCGTCATCAGTTGGCACAACAGTGATGGGAAACAGAAACTCCACCTCATTCGTACCATCTGTCATTCTGAAAATAATATTATCACTGTATGTGTCACTGCCATCGTGTTGATAAATGACAACTCCAGCGTCCAGGTCACTCGGGGTGAAAAATTTCCTCCTGGAGCCCAGAACAGTTAATTCTCCGTGCCTCAGCCCATCAATAACAGTGATTTTGACTTTGTCTAAATTGTCCTCATCGCTGATTTCCAAATTCTGCGAGCTGGACAGAGGCCTGGACTGACCCTCATACAGTAACTGGCCGGTGTTCCTGGTCACCACAGGGGCCAACGTGTTCATGGGCTTAACAACAATCATGAAAGCAAAGGGGTCGGACACAGCCCCCTCTGTGTCCACAACCTCGAACTCAATCTGGAAAATCCGCTCAGTGTCTGAATCCACAGCAGGGGGCTTGTAGGCTATTTTCAAGTCTTTGAGGTCTCCTTGGTAAAAAGAGGTTATTGGTAAATTCCTATCATCTGTGCTCACTATGTAGCCCTCCTCAAAGGACAGGGTGGATGTAATGTTGAAAATTAATTCGTCAGGATTAGACTCCACATCCTCTGCGGCCAGCATATCCATGGTTATAGCCGTCATTACAAACTGGTCTATTTCCATCATCATCATCGCAACAAAGCTGGGCTTGGGAGCCGTGTTCTCCTCTCCTTCTTTGATCCTCACCAGAATTTGGAAAAATTCCTGTTTCAGCAAATTGCCCTCCTTATCGTGTAACTCCACAAGCATTGGAATGTAATCTCGGTTTGGTGACTTCAAAGCAAAAGTGTGCTGATAACGGATGTTCATTTTAATAAATTCATCACAGTCCACCATTGTTCCAAGGCTGTCCTCATCCACAAGTTTGCCGTACCTGGGCTGCACGCTGCCACTGGACAGAGAGGCTATTTTGCATTGCTGTGCACCTTTATCATAGGTAAATTCTAATATTCTCCTATCAATGGGGTTACTTGTGCCGAGCAGTCTCTCAACAGTGAGTGGCATGTTTTTGGTTAGCACTTCCAGCTGTGTGAAAATGACTTCCACCTCCATCATGAAGGGGATGATGATGGTATCCGTTTGGGTGTCATACCTGAGTTGTAGTCTCACTCTGTCCCTCGGAGGACTCCTGGAGCCAAAGTGAGAATACTTCACATCATTGGGGCCAAATTCACAGGGAAACTTTTTCGGAGACAGGTGTCCAGGCCTTTGAGACAAGGGGTCATTGTCCAGGACTGTGATGCTGCATCTATCACCGGGCTGAACTTGGATGACCAGATCGTTGATTGGATCAATAAAGACTGATCTCCCGAAAGGCACGCGGATCCCATTATTGGCCACCAATATCGTGTCCTCTGACAGCTCGGACCTCAGGGCGTATGATAATCCATAGCTGTCAAATACCTGCGCGGCCGCATCACCTGTCAGAATCGCGGCCAGCACAAGCAGCGCGTGCAGATGCGGGGAGACGATCCGAGCCATTTGTAGCGTGGAAGCCGCAGAGAAGATCCGCTTAACTTTGCGCGTGCACGCTTGCAAACAAAGTGTGTCGGTTAAAGTTGCAGGAATATAAAATCGGAGTTGGATAATATCACGCACCTTTGCACGCTGAGGTGCACCATCCTCTCCCAGCAGCAGCGCACTGATATCCTAAACTTCATACTCCTGCTTTGCCGGAGTAAAGATGGCTCCGCCCTCCTCGCAGCCCATTGGTTCGCGTCTCCGCTGGAATGCCATTGTCAGGGTTTGATTGGAAGTGATTTGTGTCATTCAGCGCGGACAACCTGGACTTTATCAGGTTGAATCAGGTGAGAGAAATAAACAGATAAGGAGATGTTTGGGGATAGATTTACACCCTGCAGAGTGATCCTGCAGGAATAGAAAATATGTAGGAAATAGTTCTTTTGCATGCTGAAAATAAACTAAATCTTTCTGTTATTTGTGTTTTCAAATATACACATTTGTTGTACAGTCAAACCTATTTACTCATTACAGAATATTCCTAAAAATAAACACAAGTCCAGCTGTGTAAAAGAGTCCTTGCTGGTTATCTGACTAGAGAAAAGCTTTGTCTCCCTCTCCTGGTTTGAGCTGCAGAGGACGCTCCACACACCCTCCCTTCCATGTTATGCACATTTTCCACCTTCTTTGTTCCCTAATGAAAACCTGTCAGGTCATGCAATTCTTTGGTCAAACACGTTCTGCATTGTGTCTGCACATATAGTGCTGTGCATTGCTTGATAAGGAGCATATAGTGGAGTGAATGTGTGAGGTGGCATGGTGTGTCTGCAGTCATACACACATGACGGAGAGGAAGCACTGCAGGAATTTTACTGTGTCCACTTTTGTACACTGTGGCCAATCACAGAGCAGCTTTCACCCTGCAAAACAGCCCACAATCCACTCTAAAACACGAGTCAAAAAAGTTCTATTTATTAGAGTCACATCGTCCTATTTCCTGCTGTGCCCGCTCTCTCATCACACAGGTCCTCCATGTGTCAGATGCTTCCTCCAGCAGAGCATTCTCCTCTGACTCCTGACAAGCCCAGTCATGATCCGGCCTCACTCTGGGTAACTCATCTGGAGAAGGCAGTGTTGATAAAGAGGACACTCACAGAGACATTGTGCACCACTGAATGGCAGGTTAAAACAGCTCGGTTTTATTAAAAGTAGGTTTGATTTTGGCACCGGGAGCACAGCTGCACAGATCAGAATCACAGATATTTGAGAATAGATTTTGAGAGGCGTCTATAGGGGAGTGTGAATGCTGATGGGAGCTATGCCAAATCTCACATTGTTTATTTACCAGGCTCCTATATGCTGTTTGTACTGTTTTCGCATTAACTTGAACATGGAAAAAAAAAAGATTTCTCTAACACAATTATTGTATTCACTGTACCGCTACAGGCGCAGCTGTTCTGTATGTTTGATTTACTCCACTGCCTTTGTATATATTAGATGTACACACATACCTATGCTCCCCTGTCAATGTGTAGCATCCCCAGAGGCTTTTATTGCCTGGAAGAATTTGACTTCAAATGCGCTCAGTACCCTCTGATCCTTTTTAGATGATTTTCATTCCATCCACAAAGTCGGGGGTGCAGCCATTGTGTCTGCACCTGCCTGCAGTTGCACATTAATAACATACAAACCATCTCACAGCTGGCATGTGTTGAAATCGGTACATAGTAGCTGCCATAACAAACTGCGCAGTTGAGTTGCACTGGACACTGTTGACAGGGTCCAATTATAAATATAGCCAAGCAAACTGTGAGGCAAAGCCCCCAGGCCTTGACAGCTTCTAGTTACAAGAGAAAATGAAAAAGAAGATGAATAGAACTTTCTGACAGCAGCGATGGCAGAGGGGGAATTGGATCATACCCAAACCTTCAGGCTTATTTTTGAGGCCAGGGGAAGTTTGATGATATTCTGTCATATCACATTTAAATCAAATTGATTGCAAATGACCAATCCCTCTTAAAAGATAGGACTGTCAGTCTATAGAGAAGGTGAGGAATTCAATCGCGCTCCTGATGTGCAGGTGATTTATTGTGCTTGGTGCAGGTGGGGCTTTGGCTGAAAAACTGCACTTCACTTTTTGAATGTGCCACTTGTAAATGTTAACCAGAATAACAATAGATGATTTTAGATTGCTCATCCATTCAAAGTTTTCTCACCGCTGAGCACTTGCAACAAAATATTCAAAGCTTTGTGTTCAGCACATCTTGTTTTTCTTTGTGGCTATTATCACCCTGAAACTCAATTTGTTCTGTTTTGTGATGACTCTGGTGAGATCTAAATATGCTTCTAAGAGCAGTCCAAAGATACCGACTGCCTAGAACAAAACAATAAAAACATATTTACGTTTGATGTATGCATAATCTCAAAATATCCAGTATTGCCTGTCGTTTACAGCCAACTTCCAGTTTCCTCTCAGCCGAATGTCCTGTCTTGTCATCCCCAAACACACACCGACAGGCCGAACAATGGAGGGCTTGCATTCCCCGCTGTCAGTGACACCACTGTTATTGTAACTGGGTTAACAGAGATATACATCATGTAAGGTGCCTTGAGCTCTGAGAGGTGACATCATTGAGTCAACCTGATACTTGGATGATGCAGTGCTGCAGACTGGAGCATCTGTGTGGTCAGACTGATCTCAAACCTGTAGTCAAATTGACTCCTAGCAATCACCGTTTTGTTTGTTTATCTTAACACTGTCTTTGCATTAACAACAATTATCGTTGTTTACTGCTCCGCATGTTTGTATCATATTTCAGAATTTTGTACTATTTTTGGTGACGGATGTGTGGCTAGAAAATAGCCCTAATCTGGACTGTCTGTGTTAAATAAAGCAACAAATAATAAAGTAAATTGCTTAGATTAGACCTCATTTCTCTCTCTTTCTCTCCCTCTCCTACAAATATTTTCCCCCATAATGCAAAGATACACAATATCAATCTCGTCATTATTAATATTATCACTGTTTGTTCTTTCTGCATACTGTGACACCAGTGTCCCTCTCTCGCCAGAAATGCTTTTGATAATTGCCTGCTTCGGTGTCACCTCACTGTTTGCCTCAGCGTTGCTAAAGGGACTCCATTCTAACAATTACTTGGACTTATCACGACTATTTCTGTTGGTGGTTATTCCCTCGAGACAATACAACCCCGGCCTCGCTGATCTCATTAAGGCTATTTTAGTTCATTACGTCTCTGTCAGGAACAATTGTTTTGATGGTTGCAGCTGGAATGGTGGCAGCAGCTACTCTGAAGTCCTTCCCTGCGAAAGTAAATTGTGTAACACATAGAAACATAACGCACAGCCAACCGGCAGCCAAATCCATCTTCCCCTGCTTATGTTACTCTTGGGATACTACAGAACTAAAAAGGCAGCAGAAACAGTCAAGTTTAATCATATTCTTTATTTGCGCTCCTAAATTCCCCAGGTGTGTGTGGACCCATGTATTAAGACTATAACGTATGGCCTGAGCGATCACGCTGCTTACAACACCAAGCAAGTTCGGTTTATTTACAGCATGCTTTTAACAAATAGGCTCATGCTGGTGCTTTGGAGAAAACGAACGAGTCAAAAATAGATGAAGTCCAAGGGCAATCAAGACACGAGAAAGAACAAGTTATAATAATGGGGCCACAAATCTGTAAGTGTTTGTGCATGGACAAAGTGTAGAGATATGTTTGGCCACATAATGTTGACCACCACTTAAAGCAGGTCATAACCTCAGAATTAATTTATCTTCAGTAAAACCTCAGAATGAAATGGAGAGTGGTGCTAATGTGACTAATGTATTGGCATTTGAGCAGAATGATTCGCGTCTGTCTTTGAAATCTCAAAAATATTTTCCTGCATAATATGAATCTTTTTCCTGTAGTGAACATGCAATTTCAAATTCAGAAAGATAAAGATGTCATTTTCATGTGAAAGCTGTTAGACAAAAAAAATGAAAAGACTTAATAATGTGAGTCTTAGTCAATAGTAGAACACGTATGCGTCATCATAAAGTGAAAATCCTTTGATAAATGTGGGTTTAAATCATGATGATCAGTGGGTACGGTACATGTCATTTTATTTAAATAGCAGTAAAGTATAAATTATCTACTCCAGAATTTAAAGATTTGTCACAACAGTGAAAAGTTAAAAATGTTTGCAGATGACAGAAATATGACAAATTAAAGGATTACAACAGAAAAGAGAAGAGACTTATGTGTGTGTCTGTAAAACGTGGTAAAAGCATATTGAATAACCTTTCAAACCCCTTCTGTCTTCCTGCAGTTTAACATGTTCAAATTGAAGGACAATTCTTTTTTCATTTGATCATCTTTAGTAAAGAACAATGTAACATTCATAATAGATGTTAACTGACTGTGGTGTCAGACCTGAAATCTATCATTAATATGGTTTTTTGTGAATAATGTAAAATACTGAATTCATAAAATGCCATGAAACAAGTGAAATTAAAATCCAGTAAATGAATTGTTTTACCTGCATCCAGCGTCACAAAATCACTCTGGGCTGGTACCGAATGTTTCTGTCTGTGTGAGCAATTAATTGCTTTATGCTGTTTCACTCCTGTAAGGGCGCCACGTTACAGAGAGATTTTAATGAAGTGCGATGTGTAATGCTGAGCCCAAAAGCCTCTAACAGTGCAAAAGCAATTGTAGGGGGCACCGGGGCACTGTCAAAACTGCCTTCATTATATTCTAACTAACCTGACTGATGTGGTGGCAGTTAAGGACACAAGTAAAGGCCAACCAGGAGACATTCAACCATTCATCCGGAACTGAAAACTGTGTTTTTGACTCCAGGCTTTTATATGTTATTAAAAACTCAAAATCTCTGGCTTCCTGCGGAGATGTGGTCACCTACAGGTCAGAGGTGACATCATTTAATCGGATTGCTGCTAGATACCCTGCAGGCCTTCCTTCTCCTGATGAGTTTTAAAGCTGAGAGGCACTTAACATGTATGCCCACCCGGCGGTCTGCGCTCATTTATAATGTGCAAAAAGAAAGAGAAATGAGAATTCACCTGGTGGGCTGTCACTGTGTGACATCTGCACGTTGTCACATTAACAGCAGAAAAATTTGATTACGAGTCCTCTGATGTGAGTATTAGAAAATGAAAGCGCAAATTGCCGGTGACCTTCTGCGCCGAGAGGAAATTACTTTGCTTCAGAAAAACTCGACAAACAAGCAACAAACAAAAGCAGTGCCATAAAAACCGTGTAATCCTCACAATGCCAAATCTTTCTATTAAATTTAAGGATTTCCTTGTGTGTAGGGGACTTAACAGCTGCACATTTTGGCCATTCCTCTTCGCTGTATCTCCTCAACCCATTTGAGCTTCCAGTTTCTGCTGAGCTGAATGCATTCTCTCTCTCTCTGCTCCGTTTGATCTAAAGTTGGGGACTAAGTCAGCAACAATATCATCTAGATGAAACAGAGTGCATTCACTAGATGCTCGTGAAAAAGCTGCACACACTGCACATGTGGGGACAGTAATGCTCTCTCTTGGACTGTGTTTCACTATCATCATTGTTATGCTATTATCAAGATTTATATTTTAGAAAAAGAACAGAGGTACATTTTGTTAGATTTACTCCGACATAATGAAATTTACTGCCTCCAAGTGACAGCGTCTATGTGGGTGCCTATTGTTCCAATATTCTGGGAAATGTCTCAAATATTTCTTCGTCCCCCTGCCAAGCTGTAATTGACTTAATCTTTCCATTAGCCCCAAGTCGCCAAAGTCAGCTGTCATCTGTTAGAGTTAACTGTTGTAACAAGGTGCTTTTTATGCGTCCTGATAGATGAGAGTTTTAGCTATGAGACTTAAGGGTGATTTTTAACCCTCTGCCCTCCAGTGCCACACACACACACACGAGTACCACACTCTGTCACACACACACACATCTCCCCTGCCGACAGCTCTAATAAGCACCAGCACACAAACTGACAAACTCTTGCTCGTTTTTGTCAGGTGATGGGGTGTTGCTGATCTTATTGAGTTTGGTAAATACCCCTGCAGACAGACATAAACAGAACCTATAACCTCCACACATCTTCACCCCTCCACAGGCAGCGAACACAGATAACACATTCTCACAGAGTGTTTGAAGACAATCCTAAAGATGTCTTTCAGGAAGCGAGCTACGATATGCAAACATGTACATGTAGCACACAAAACCATCTAAAGTCCAACATGTGTGAATATCATGGACCACAGATTTCACTGCCACTGCCAGGAGATGGCAACATCACTTTATACATCTAGCATGTTAAGTATATACGACAGAGCTTTGCATCATAAATATATCATTATGAAGGCTACATGAAGTTTCAAAACTAAGAAGAGTAATAATAAGAATAATATATAATCAATCTCACAAACAAGTGAATTCTGACCTCGGTGTGGAGAATTAGTTGTGTATTTGTGATTTCATGTCTGTTAAACTTGATCAATTAATATTATACAATCAAAGCTTCCTTTAATTTAATTATCCTGACAAATATAAAAACAAAGAGACAATAACTGAAATTTTCAGTTGAAGAAACTGAGCTTTGAATCAAAGTGTATCATATGTGGAGAAAAGTTATTAATGTCATGCTTGCAGTCAGGGCTGGTTCTCGGGAATAGTCACCATTAAAGAATAATGCCACACCTATAGATTAAATTTTAAGATGTGTGTTCAGATCGGCTTCACATGTCAGTCGAGCTACATGCTGTAGCTGTGTTGCCTCACTACTGAAAGACTGGCAGGCCTAATTAGTTCAAGACCTTATCTAATGACTTTGAATTTCTGCAGCCAGTGTGACTATTGCATCAGTGTTCATTTTTAGAAGCAGGGTCGAAACCTGGCCAATACATACTACATCTAATTGACGGAGCGCTGGACTGCAGCGCCCGATGTGTTCTCCGCCCACGTGCACAGCAAAGACTGATGGCCTCCTGTGAAGTCGAACCAGCCGTGCATAAAGCACAACGCTAAGTTTTCAAAACGCATCGATTTCACCATTAAATATTTTACATCTTTCTCTAAGAGTCTGCCAGCTTTTTGCAATGAGCTCATCTGTTCTCAGAAATCTGCTGAAGCAAGTGCTCAGCTCAAAAGACACTCAACAAAACCAGAGAAGACTTATTGGATACACTGATTTTATTTCAGTTTTTATGACAACCTCTTGTTGAAATGTAAATGTTTTAAATCCAAAAATGAGGAACTCTTCAAGGGAACTATTCTCTACCTTATAAAGGAAAACACATTTTTATCTCAGTTGACTGAATTATCATTGATCAACTGTCTGCACTGCTTATGGGCACAATGACATATTGCATGACATAAACATCCTCCAATTAATACTAAATCATGGTGCTTGTAACGTCCTCAGTAACAGCTTGTACATCTGAAACCTGATTGCTGAGAATTCACACTTATTTAAGTGCACTTCAACTTTCCTTATTTATTATATGCAGATTAAAGATATAAACACCAAGTGCTGGCACCCGAAAGTGAGAGTCATTGCATACTTAAGAAAAGTGAGAGCAGTAATCAACATGCCAGGAACTGGGTCAGAGGAGTCTTTGGCAATAGCAAACATCATTAACAAACATTTGGCCCAGATTTGCAAACCCTCACTGAGTATAAACCTTTGTCGGAAGTTTATCTGCTTCTCAAACAGCTTCCCTGTAATTCACTCAAGGGAAACCTTCTTAGGGAATGTTTTTCCCTAACAGAAGAAAGAGTCAGTGATTTTTCTAAATCTTGAGTATGAAGCTGCCGCCAAAGAGTAGAAAAGACAGATAGACAGTAATAAAAAAAAAAAAAATGCCATTAGTAAGCTGGTGGCCTTAAAAAGCTGTGCACCAGAAGAGGCTCATGAGGAGAAGGAAATCTCTTTCTGCCCTCTAGTGGTAAGTGAGTTCAATCATTTATTACGTTATTATTAAAAGGTCAATCGGATTTTCTGTAGATTCATATATAATTAAAGATTATGACTTATGAATAAAAAAGTGTGTTTTACTGCTGTGTGAATAGTATTGGTCTAAGCATCAGAAGCAGTAATAGCTTAGGTTTAGTTGATGTATAGAGCTGGCACAGGTAAGAAAACTGGGGGTGATAACGGGTTCCAATCCTGAATGTTATTTCCATTTGGCTCAGGAATTGTGCCTTTAAAATAATTCTTACTGTGGATTTATCAACAGAGCCAGCTGTCTAGCTCTGTGACATTATCAAAGCCTAATGACAAATAGAGCCTTGCCACAAAACGCCTTTGTTGCATTGCATATTGTCTGCACCGGGGAGAGAAAATATATTGCAATACAGGTCACATTCTGCAGCCGGGTGTCAGCTTCGTCTATCAGCAGCTCTCCCCAGCAAAAGGCATCAGAAATAAAAAATAGCCAATCATACTGTGACCTTAACTTAAATTGACAGGACAATCCAACCAGGAAAATCTAAAAATATTTTATTTGAAAGGTGGCACCATCCAGGCCACATTTCAGCCGGAATAAATAGAAAAGCCTGAATGCTCCTCGGGGCAAAGAGCTGTACAGCAGCTGCCCTGAATGTGCTCTGTGATACTGAAAAGTGACAAGGGACAACAAAGGAAAGATACAGCATCAGTTCATATTGTAACAGATCTTTTCAAACGTCACTCATGGACCCACTGATCATTTTGATGTTCACTGGACGGTAACGTTTCAGCCTAAACTCCAGAATGAATAAGTCATTTTAAAATATTTTTGGAATTATTTTGATTATTTTTTTGCTTCAAAATTGCTTGAAGGAGAGACAGTTAGAATTTCATTATGAAAAAAACAAGAGAATTACATTTGTATTTATTTGCTGAATATTTATTTTAAGCAACTTTACTTCCATTACCGTTTTAAACAAAGAGTCAGTGTAGCTATACATGCTTTATATATAAACCAACAGGAATTTTAAAAGGAGGCAAATTTTAAAAATAATGGAAAGGAAGAATACCTCAGAAGACTAAATAAATAAATGAATAAATCATGTTCTGAGCCGCCTACTTATCTTTCCAAAACCAGCTGTAAATTAACATAAAAAATAAATGTGTTAACGTTAAGTAGCCCCATTTGAAACTGACCCACAGCTGCAAGAGCACAGAAGCAGGAAGCTTTAATGTATTATTAATGTCAACATGTTTACAATTTTTCATTTGTGACGAAACTGCAACATGATCTTTTCCTCAGATGCCCATTTTTGTGGATTATAACCTCTCTCGATTTCTGGAGTCACTGTAGTCGTAAAGGTTTTACTGACTTTTTCTTTGTCTTGTTTTATGTCACGTTAAACTCAGTCTTGAAAGAAGTCTGATGGTATGTGATCACTTTCTGGGGAATTTATTTTACAAGCTGGAGCTAGAAAATCAGCCTGATCTTTTAAAAGAAAATCACCTCTTTGACAAGTAACCAGAAGCTAAAAAGTGTGTGTTAGGAGATTTGTAAGTGCAAAACTTTGTTATATCTGTGTAAAAGAATGAGTTTGAGGATATTACGGGCCACCTGCCACAACTGCATGATGAGGTCAAAGATTGAAAGGGACTCATATCTTAAGTCAAACACATAGGGAAAAATGCCTCTACACTGTACTTTTTTTGGTAGTAACAGTACTTCAAACTTTTAACTTTCTCTGGACGCCACTTTCATATGCATTTTTTTAATGCTGAACATGCAAACTTGTGCCTCCATAGTCAAATTCATCTAACCTGATCTGAAAGCCTGCAACACTTCTTAAGCTGGTGAGTGCCCCCCCCCCCTCCAGGTTTTGTTTGGTTTGCTTGCAACTACATGATCACATTTTCCACCTTGCCAATGTTGCATGTTTTCACTTCAGCTCATAGTTTATTTTCTTGTAGTGTGTTTAAGACCATTTCTAATTCTTTTACTTCCCTTCCTGTACTTTTAAAAAATCTCTATAATGAAATGAGTAGAAGTGATGATGTGCTAATTCGAGTCATTCAGTCCAGCTGTGTAAAACCATGATAACCCATGACCAGCTTTTATTCTGTGTGAAAAGTCCTGTTAACTTCTCTGTCTGTTCACATCGTCTCCCACTGGTATGCACAAACCAGATTGCCATGCAGATGTCTTGCAGCGATTGTGACGAGATAGTAGCTTCAGTGATGATAATAATGGTCACAGGTCCTGTAAGTGAGATATTCTGTTGATTCAGAGGAAGGAAAATGTATCTGATCACACACACTGTGTCCTATCACACATACAGTATCTGGCAAAGTCACACAAAAGCACACACACTTCTCCACCCTAACGCATGCTAATAACATGTCCACAAGGAAAAGGAGGAAATAATACATGCGGACTCGTGATTTATAAAACATGTAACACCTGAAGCACATCAGTCCTCACAACGCCGTCTTCTTCCATTGATGCGAGAGATGAAAGTGAGGTGTTAACCTTCAATACAGCTCTCAACATGTTCTGGGAAAAAAAAGGCATGAACATAATGTCTCAGTAGGATTAATAGCTAATCAAAACAATGCTTTTACACATGCTTCCTTTAACTTTAGAAATCTGCCCTGTCAATCACACCTGAAAACATGAAAGCATGATTTGTTCAAAGTATAAATGACAAATGTTTCTCTATATGGACTTCGACATCTGCTGTATCTCAAGGGGGGAAAGAACATTAACATACGGTGTGTTTTGCTCTTCTTGCCTATGGATGTGGAAGAAAGGGGTTGGCATGCAAGAGGTTTCTTAGCAACTGTGCAGACTCACACTATCCAGCTAAGGACTGATGTTAAACATTTTACATCTTGCATGACTGTTTTCCCTACTGTAGCAATAACCCTTTCAAAGCTCAGAAGAAAAATACATTGGGGTAATTGTTATGTCACCTCTTCCAAGCTCTGTAGCAAGCAGTATTTTTCAAGGCTAGTTTGGTGACTCAGACTTTTGTCAACATGCACTAAATTACTAATAACAGTTCTTGCAATGCAATGCTACAAAATGCAGACACATTAGACAAGGTTGTGCTTTTCATGTGATGATGTGTGAGATCAATAAATCTCAGATTTTTAACATACATCTTTCAATTTCAGTAAATTAGTTCATTTGTTCGACAGAGTCTGTGTGTTTTCATATCCTCAGGATCCACTGTATAATGATGTTTATGTGTTCACTGTGATTTCCAGCAAACATCACAAGATATGTTTTCAAAGTTCCCTTATGGCATACATGAACCTGCTGCAGCAGTCTATTAGTTAAGTCTCATCTGTAAACAGTGTTTTACACAAATCTGTAACTTTATTAGACTTTGGATTTGGTTGATTGTCTTTATTGAGCTATGTGCTTGAACTACACGAACGCCCTCCTGTGTTGAAAGTCTATTCATAGTAATATTGTTTCCTCATGCTTTTTGTTCGACATGGAATCCAAGCAGGCCTGTTGTATTATTTAAAGCTCCATTGAAGTGTTCCTAGGAAGTTGCAAGAGATAAACATCACAGAGATTTATAGTTATCAGTAAGTAGAAGGAGCTTTGTAGAGACTGCATTAGCCAAACTTGACACTTGATTTGTTAGTGAAGGTATAACATAAAGTTTGTAATTACAGTCATGCACTGTCTTTGGCAAATTAAGCCTATTGGGGCATATGTTGTTGCTGTACATTACAACTCAGGCTTCTTCTTCTTCTTCTTCTTCTTCTTCTTCTTCTTGATTGCAATGAAGCTGTACTCAAAAGTCACTTTTTCAGATTGAGGTTTTGCTTTTTTTTTTTCCCTCAGCGATGTAGAAGGAAGAATTGTTCACCAGATAAAAGCAGCTGAACTTGAGCTGAGGTCAGAGATACAGAATGTTTTTTTCCCTGAGTATACAACTGAGGAAGGGTGGTATGTCGGGGTCATACACATCTAATTAACTTATCCCTCTGTTGTATCTAGTCCTTTAGAGCTGAGGAGAGATAGGTGATCCAGAGGTGAGCGCAGTAAATATCTGATTTACAAGAAATTAATGAATTACCTGATGTTGTTTACAGATGCCTTTATGTTGCTTCGGCTCCTTAACTCCTCTGCAACAAGATCACAGAATAGAGTTCAAAAATCAGCGATGTGTTCGAGAGCAAAATTTGTTGGTTGCAAATGACAAACTATGACATTGACAAGTTTGAATCCAAATAAAATATTGAACTGCTCCACTCCTGCCCGACGTCTGCATTTTGGGCCAAATCCCCCATCTACCCCACTTCCACAGTGAAGTTGTGAAAACTCAGTCAGTGTTATTGCCAAATTATTTTTTGCTGTTTCTTATTAAATCATGTTTTAGATTACATCTTACATTTTACCTTGCCTAAGGGGTATTAAAGAGACTAACAAGAGGTTAAGCTGCTTGACTTTCATAGGAATGTTGATCAGGGCGTGTGGCTTCAGGATTTTAATAAGCCAAAAACAAATGAGACATTCCACCTCCCCAGGACTAGTCTCCGGTACCAGGAGTCAGCATGCCTCAGTCCACACCCTTGTCTTTGTCTGCAGCCCGGCTTGCAAAGATCCCGACCCTGATGTCGATCCCTGCCAATTGAAAGATTCATAGAAGTCATAGTGGGCCATGTTTGAGGCTTCCACTGTAGAGGTGTCTGCTACAAGTTGTGGTCAGAAGCAACCTAAGAACAAATGTCAATCTGAGGAAGGTAGCCTAGACAGGTACCAGGAGACCAGAAGGGCTGCAGCTTTGACAGTCGCTGAAGCAAAAAAACAATGTGTTGGAGTAGTGAACCCGACCTGTGGTGGAGTCTGAAGCCTCGGGGGAAGCCTCACCCATGTCCCTGGCAGAGGTCACCGAGGCAGTGAAGAAGCTCCTCACTGGCAAAGCACCAGGTGTGGCTGAGACTCCGGGGTAAACCCCAGAACTCACTGGAGGGATTATATATATCTCATCTAGCCAGGGAACACCTTGGGTTCCCCCAGGAGGGGTTTGAAATGCCACTGGGGAAAGGGATGTCTGGAATACCCTGCTTAGCCTGCTGCCATTGTGATCCCCAGAGCCCAGATAAGCAGAAGACAATGGACAGATGGATGAAAAACAAATGAATAAATGCATAAATAAAAATCTGAATTTCATTACACTCACTATCGATACATTTTGCTTTAAATTCCAAAAAGAAAACAAATGAGCTACAATATAAAAACTTTACTGTTGTGTCTTATTAACAAAACACCACATTATTCTCAGAAAGAACTCTTTAAAACTACAGTATTAATAATAATAATAAAAAAAAGCATTACTTTTGAATAAAATAAATAGTGATGACTAAACAACCCTTACCCCAACACTTGTTATAGAAAAGGGTGAAAGTACAGTGATGGCTGAAAATGCATTTTCTGAGTGTTGTGGAGAGTTTCATCATGTGCAGTTTCCACCGGATCTGTCGCTTGTGTTTTGCAGAGAAATGTGCAGGTCAGTGTTGTGTCCTCGCTGCTCCTGCAGACGAGCCAGTGAAGGGGGAGGGCAGAGGATTGCATGACAAGCCATTAAGTTACAGTGTCTCCAGTGGAGACTTTAGTGATAAGATGAGGATCCAGGGAGGCAAGTTCCCTCTCTGACAGCAGCAGCTTCTGATTCTCCGCCGAGAAAAATCACAGCTGGGAAGGTGAAGTTTCGCAGTTTATTTATTATGGGCGCAGATTTGTTTAAATGTGACTGACCTGGTTTCTGGCGGATAAATGTCTATTTTTAGTCATCTTTTGTGAACTATTTGAATGGTTCAGGCAAAATACATTTTAATCATGTTTAAGATTATGTTCATGTGAAGATTTGTGCAGAAACAGTGACGTGTTTTAACGATATTTGAATGAAAAACTGAAATGCATCTAAAATATAATTGCAAACTAATTATAAATTAAAATGAAATTTGAAATTTGCATTTATATTTTTTCACCCATTGTTCACATGGGTGTATACAGTTTTAACATTTTATCTCAGTGTCTGAAACTCTCAAACTTGATGTCATGGTTTCTCCTGTCGTGTCTCCTCTCAGCTGAGCCTGTGATGCGGTCGCAGCCATGTCTCAGCTGTATTACAGGAAGACTGACAGCTCCTCGTACAGGGACCGCATCCCTCTGCGGATCGTGCGGGCCGAGTCCGAGCTGTCCCCCATGGAGAGGGCCTACCTGGGGGCTGTGGAGAAGGGGGACTACGGCAGCGTGAAACAAGCCCTGGAGGAGGCTGAGATCTACTTCAGGATCAACATCAACTGCATCGACCCCCTGGGGCGCACAGCCCTGCTCATCGCCATAGAAAACGAGAACCTGGAGATCATCGAGCTGCTGCTCAGCTATAACGTGTATGTGGGTGATGCCCTGCTTCATGCCATCCGCAAAGAGGTGGTGGGAGCTGTGGAGCTGCTGCTCAACCACAAGAAGCCACGTGGGGAGAAACAGGTACATCACAGTTTACATTCACACAGGTGTTTCTCTCATAGACTGTTATGACCTGTTGCTTCCTAACCTCAGTCGGTTCATTCATTTTGTGCGTTCAACTTGGCTTTCACAAACATTTATTCAGAGGCTGTGTTGCTTCTGAACCAACCTGCCCACACGATTATGTGATTGCTGATCTGTTTACTCATATTTGTGTTTGTCACTGACCTGAGTTTCCAGAAGCCTTTGTGGAGGCAGTAACATCACTGAACTTGGTTTGTTTAGTTTGGTCAGAGGAGTCATGATGATTCACTGTCAGCTGCTAATTCCATTTAGGCTTAGAAAGTGGTTTCCCTTATGTGATATTTTCTTTTCAATTACATCCCACTCATGCAGGCTGTGTAAACTGCAGATGCACTTACAATATGTCCACGCCTGTACAGAAAAAAGAGTGAATGGGTGCAAGTGCATGTTTAATCAGTTAATTTAAGTTTTTTTCTTTCATTCTTTCTTTCAATTCACCCTTTACGGCAACATTTCATAAATGATCAAAACATATTTTACAGAGGTCTCTTAGTTGTCTGTCTCGTAGTTTCAGGCATGGCTGTGTGTATTTTAGGAATCCAACTCTTATATTCTGCTCAAAAGCTGCAGCACTGATGCTCTTTCATGAGCTGCTGTCGGTCTTTTTGGCCCAGCATTTTAAAACGCAAAGTCACCCTCCGTGGTTAAAGCCCCCGGTTGCTTTCAGATGCATTTTTCAAAATCTTTGTATATTTGTTTTTGACGCTGCTGGATCTATCTTTAATAGACTTGGTGTATTCTGTGAGGAGAAGGGAAAAAGAAAAAAGGGTGTAGTTGCTTTCAACCAGGAAGATATTTTGAGGCCAGCTGAACCACAAGCCATTAGCTGTGTGCTTGCTGTTAGACAAGATGGTTAGAGACCTAAGACAGATCAAATTAGACCCATTCAAACCAGTGGTTTCAGATCCTGGGAGTGGTTTAAAAAGCAGTTTTCTTTTCTAAACTACCTGACAAAATAATGGTTTACTGTAAATGTTCATATCTGTTCATTTGTGTGTTCCTCTCTTTGCTTCACATAAAGGTCCCACCAATTCTGCTGGACAAACAGTTTTCAGACTTCACCCCAGACATTACTCCAATCATCCTCGCAGCCCACACCAACAACTATGAGATCATCAAAATGTTTGTGCAGCACGGTGTTTCCATACCTCAGCCACACGCCGTACGCTGCAACTGCGTGGAGTGTGCGTCCAGTTCGGACGTGGATGGCCTTCGTCACTCACGCTCCCGTCTGAACATCTACAAGGCCCTCGCCAGCCCGTCGCTCATCGCCCTGTCCAGCGAGGATCCCTTCCTCACGGCCTTTCAGCTCAGCTGGGAGCTGAAGGAGCTCAGCACAGTGGAGAACGAGTTCAAATCCGAGTATGAGGAGCTGTCACATATGTGTAAACAATTTGCAAAAGACCTCTTGGACCAGACCAGAAGCTCTAAAGAGTTGGAAATAATTCTCAACTACCGTGATGACGTCAACCCTCTGCTGGATGAGAATGCTAACGATCTGGCCCGACTGAAGCTGGCTATCAAGTACTGCCAGAAAGAGGTATGCTCTTTGTTGGTTATGATGTCCTCTTTGTCAGATGACAGCTGTGGCCTGCAGTGAGATGCTACAACAACTGTTATTTTCTGGATATCTTCAAAGTGAAAATACAAGTAGCCCAGGTGAACTTGCAGACACGCTGAGAGCTGACAGGATTTTACAGGGTTTAAAAGCAAAGCACAACCAGGAATAAGTATTGAATTCTTTGACCAACATGAGCTTAATGACAAGAACTGAGCCAAGATGAGCTGTAAATGGCTTGAGATGGGTGGAGACATCCTCGGGGAGTTTAGAACAACATGTAATTGTCAGGCTGGCTCTTAGCAATGCATTACTGTAGCCCTCTCAGCCAGTCCCAGGACAATTGGATAATTGGGGATAATGATGGAATAAGTGATGGCCATTTCCCTGAAATACATACTCATAATATTTTAATTAGGGAGGGAACCTTTTATGGTCTTTTAACATCTTCTTTGGAGGATTTCTCCAATGCCAACTCTCAGTTATTTGTTTTGAATTGATTACTGATTACACAGTAAGAACAAGCAAAAATTTAAGTATAACTTGTGAATTATATCTGGAAAACTTTACATGGATTTTTGCCAGACACAGAGGCATGTGAAGCAGTGAAAGTATACACAGGTTAAAATTGAAACCTTTGGTCTCAATTCACCACATTTAAAAAAAATCTTCTAATCTTCTAAAAACATATCAGGTTTGTTTGTGTGTTTCATTGTTTAGGCTCCAATGTAAAGTGCAGTCTGAGTTTGTGTGCCTTTTATTTGTTTCACTCATTGAAGAGATTGCTTAGAGCTCTTGGGTTTTGTTTGTATACAGCAGCTGCGTAGTATTTGCAGAGTAAAGGGCTCAGCCCACCTGTGTACTGCTAATTGTCTGTGCTTGGATTTAGGCCTGGCCTTGAGCGTTTAGCGTCTTTGCATGCAGTTTGCAGCGTTTTGACTTTTCTGTTATATTTTAATGAGACAGGTATCACTGTGAGAGCGAAAGATCAGTCTATGTGTCTCCATGGCAAAAAGTTTTACATCTCAACTTCAAGGGTTTTTGGTTTTTATCAAAGTAGGTTGTTTTGGATATGATTTTCTTTGGTTGATTTCAGACTACATTTTACATGTACTACCTACACTACTACTTCCCTTGCTCTTAATTTTGATATTTATGTTAATGAATTCTTCTATGATTTATCTGCAGTGACACCTGAATGCCTTTAGAGTTGACCCATTTCAAACACTATTTGTGCATTCAGAGAGCTATAAAGGCTTCAGGTGCAGTTTAACAGTTTGCTTCTGAAAACTTTGTTGTGACAGACTCCAGACTTGGACTCACCTCGAATGACTTGAGATTTGAACTTGCTCTCAAACAGTGTCTGACTTAGGTGGACACGAAAATTTCTTAATTCATCACACCAACAAACAGAAGTCTGAGAGAGCTGCACAGTTTACATTTCAAGATCCAGTTCAGATATTGAGGGCTTGGGACAGTAACAGTAAGAAGCAGCAGATATTGATATAGGAGTGGCCATTGTTTCTCCTGCCCTGCCCTAACTGCACTGGAGAAGCCATTGAGAGGTTGTTGTGTACTGGCACTGTAATATGTTGTGGGTATAGAAAGCATTTGTCCATTTGTCTATTTGTGCTAACAACCAGACAAATAACACAGATTAATAAGCCAGACTACTCTGATGGTTTGCATCTTGGACTTCTCAAGAAAATTCACGAAGGTGGTTGCAGAGTTTTAATGACTACATAGACCACCAGCACTTACTGAATGTCTTCATTATTAGTGGCAAAACTTCCTTTAATGTATTCAGCAAAGATGTTTTCCTCTGTTCTCCTGCTACCTTCTGCACTCAGGCACGATGATAGTGTGCTTATAATTAAAAGACATTTTAAACATAGTCCAGATCATATTCCTATAGACTGATTAAATGGTATTAATTATCTTAACTGATTAGCGCTATAAAGTAAGTAAGTCATCAGTATGACTGTGGAGAGTGATGTGACATGTGGCAATTTTCACCTTCCAAAAATGTCATCAGACAAAATCTGGTCCTGCCAGATGCCACCTTGTGCCTCTAGTCATGTTAGGGCAAGTCAACATCTCACAAGGACAGATAGGAAGCATTAAAGACGTCAGATTCTGCACTGATATATGACCTCATCACCCACAATTTAATGCTGTATAGCACCATAATGGGCATCCATTTGGCCGTAACTTGGTTAAATTGAAATTAACTTCCATCACCATCCACAGATGTCCAGCAGATGCTTATATCAAATCTCACGGGGCAGAGAAAATGTGTATGGGAAACAGATTTAACAATCACTTCTTAACGGAGGATTAGAGAGCACTTCAGAAATGTTTGCCCGGTTGAAACCTTTGTCTTGTGTGCTTGCAAGATAAAAGTCTGTTAATAATTTTGTAACTCACAAGTCACATGTTGTGTTTTCACAACTGTTGTGAGTAGGTGTTAGAGAAGTGGTGCTAAACACAATAGAGACAGCATAAGCAGTTGGTTTGCACGTTCTTTCTTTAGTGTCTTGCCTCAATTTTTCTTTCCAATAAGGTGAAATAATGTTGAAGCATGTTTTCTCCATCCATAAATGTTGCTCTTGCTGTGAGTCAGCAGCACAAGGCGGCTTCATATTTTTCTGTCATTTTGACATCATACCTGAGAGAGGTAGAGATTGCAATGCATAACCATGTTGCATATGTGTCAAGTTAAAGATTTCCAAATGGGACACTGCTTACCAGGACCATTCTCCCATTGGGCCTCCTGTAAGGGACAGACAAGCTAGGTATGTTGAGGACCAAAAATAAGCAGATCTGAGGTTTTTATACAACTGATTTAGTGGCAGTATAGACTTCATAAGGCTAATATTATTAACATTTTGTATTACAAAATATAAAAAGGCGTAGCCCCTCAGCTTGTGTACTAGATACCACAACATAATAATAATAAAAAACAAGCATCTTTTCTATCAGCAGTTTTGTTTGCAGAGACCAACAACAAAAAACGGTGCATATTTACTGTTCTAAAATGTGTTTATGTATTTTTGAAGCATGCTTATTTAAATCAAAATATTTATATGCTTTTGAGGGTTTACATAATTTTTTCAGTTTCAGAGAAAATGATGTACACTAAGATAATTCTTGTCAAAATAATTGTACCATATTTTCAAAATTCATGTGCCAACATTAAGCACTGGGGTGATGCTATATGAATTTCTGTTTTGTTTTGTGTGTAATTTTGTTTTTGTGTACTGTTTAAAGGTCAGGAATGGGGGTAGTTTAACCTTAATGACCTTTATTCTGATTTATCCATCATTTTCTGAATGAATTTCTAAAATAAAGGAAATAATGGGAGTTTAAGTTAATATGTCCTTTCTCTCTCGCTCTCTTTCTTCCAGTTTGTTGCTCAGCCCAACTGTCAGCAGCTGCTGGCGTCTCGCTGGTACGACGAGTTCCCAGGCTGGAGGAGGCGTCATTGGGCGGGAAAGCTCATCACGTCCATCTTCATCGGCCTCCTCTTCCCATTGTTATCCATCGTCTACCTGATCTCTCCAAAGAGCCGCTGTGGCTTATTCATCCGTAAGCCCTTCATCAAGTTCATCTGTCACACTGCTTCCTACCTGACCTTCCTCTTCCTGCTCTTCTTGGCCTCGCAGCACATAGCCTCTGCACAGCCCAACTTTCAGGGCCCGCCCCCCACCACTGTGGAATGGATGATCCTGCCCTGGGTGCTTGGTAACAACAAACACACACACACATACACACAGTAACACGTCAGGTTTTCATGCACACACATTTGAAGAAAGTCAAGCAAAGGTGTTTACTTTGATTATGACTATATGTATGATGCTGAATTATCTTCATAATGGTTGTTTGTCACATAATTTTTTTTCCTTTGAAACTGTGCTTATAGTGTTACAATGACAAATGACCTCTGTTGTTTGCTCATCTCTCCAAGGCTTTATATGGACTGAGATTAAACAGATGTGGGATAGTGGTTTCCAAGACTATATAGATGACTGGTGGAACTTAATGGACTTCATAATGAACTCCTTGTATCTTGCAACCATTTCTCTGAAGATTGTTGCCTATGTACAGGTACTCTACATCTTGCAGAGCAAATATCTAAAAAGGATATTTAAAAAAATTGATTTCTTTTTATTTGAAAAACAGATAAATAAATAAATAAATAATAAAATACGTGTTATGATATATTCTTGTATTTCTCAGTAGAAAAGTCAACTTTTGTGCTGGAAAACTTGAAACTGTGTTGCATCAATTTCTCATTTTCATTGTTCTTTTTTTCTTACAGTACAGTGGCAAGAAACCCAGATGCAAGTGGGATATGTGGCACCCGACTTTGGTGGCAGAGGCCTTGTTTGCCATCGCCAATATCTTCAGCTCTTTACGCCTCATCTGCCTCTTTACTGCAAACTCTCACCTGGGCCCCTTACAGATCTCACTGGGCCGCATGCTCCTGGACATCCTCAAGTTCCTCTTCATCTACTGTCTTGTGCTATTAGCCTTTGCCAATGGCCTCAACCAACTCTACTTTTATTATGAAACAAATGGCAATGGTGGTTGCAAGGGTATTCGCTGCCCTCTGCAGAACAACGCCTTCTCAACGCAAGTTCAAGTCCTTAAATAAATGTCCCTGACAAATCTGCATTGTTAATAATTAATAAGTTTGTTTTTCAGCGGCGCATAACGTGATGTATGGTTGTTTGCTTTTCAGGCTGTTCGAGACGCTGCAGTCATTATTTTGGTCTATATTTGGCCTGATTTCTCTCTATGTGACCGATGTGGAAGCAGACCATGAATTCACTGAGTTTGTGGGCTCCACCATGTTTGGCACGTACAACATCATCTCCCTGGTCGTGCTTCTCAACATGCTAATTGCAATGATGAACAACTCCTACCAGCACATTGCTGTGAGTGGTGTAGCTTACCTAATTTATAATTGTACTAATGTCTCGCTTACAGTCTTGTGCAAAAAGGTTTTGATCAATTGCTGTTTGTTTTGCTTTTCAGGATCATGCGGATATAGAGTGGAAATTTGCAAGAACAAAATTATGGATGAGCTATTTTGAAGAAGGGGGAACTTTGCCATCTCCATTCAATATAATACCCAGTCCTAAGTCTGTTTATTATTTTATAGGATGGATAAAGAAGCATATATTTAAGAGACCAAACATAAAAAGGCTGGAAACTTTCGAAACTTTGGGGGTAAGGAGTTTCCAAAGATTTGCTCTGATCTGTATTGTTACTGTGTGTTGTTGGTGGTGATATAGCCTAAAAGCTGGCGGCTCCAAAAGAAATAAGACTAATTAAATTAAGTGTTCTCTTCAGAAATTAATTTGACACTAATTCAATGTATATCATAAGATCTCTTAATGAGAAAGGGCAAGTAAAGAAAAACCCATTCACCCTTCCACTGCAAACAAATGACTTGTTAATGGACCTTTTTTTTCTGTGATTTCAGAGACGTGCTGCCGAAAACGTGAGATTACACCATGAGTATCAGGTAGTAATTTGTTTTATACTGTTAATTTGATGTTTTCAACTTACGTCATTATAGATTCAACTTCATTTAGAAATGAATGTGTAGTTTTTAAAATAATTTTTATTTTTTAGGAGGTTTTGAGAAACCTTGTGAAGCGATATGTGGCTGCAATGATTAGAGATGCCAAGACAGAGGAAGGGCTGACAGAAGAGAATTTTAAGGTAGCAGGCCATTTATTCAACAACCTCGTTTGCCCAAGTTGTTTTCACTGCTGTGTAATCCCAGCACTTGTTTCATCTCTTTCTCTCAATAACTGATAGGAGCTGAAGCAGGACATCTCCAGCTTCCGCTATGAGGTCCTGGGAATGATGAAGGGCAAACCTCAAGGTGGGGTCTCAGGCAGTGTTGCAAGCACCACCTTGGCTTATCCCGGAAACTCATTCAAATATTCCCCGAAATTCCCCCTCGATGAGCCTCAACAGCAGCTGAACGTTTTTGATGTGACCGCCATGGCCTTGCAGCACGGAGCTACCAGCTCTGTGCTCTCTTACAGGCACTCCACCGGCTCAGCTGTTCTGTCCACTAC
The DNA here is from genome assembly GCA_037975185.1 of Centropyge bicolor. Lineage (NCBI taxonomy): Eukaryota > Metazoa > Chordata > Actinopteri > Pomacanthidae > Centropyge > Centropyge bicolor. Next base: position 1,372,477 of record JBBMOC010000039.1, on the reverse strand, counting down.
AGGACAAAAGGAGCCGTCCAAGGATGTCTCAGATGGTCGGCCCCTCCAGAGACATAGCGGACCCCCCTCGCAGAAATGTGATGACAAGCAATTATTGTCAGAAGAAGACACGTCGGGATCTGGTGGACAAAACCGAAAACAACTTCAGACTAGCAAAGTGATTGTGGAGGTCTTACAGAAAGTGGAGACGGACATTCAGGAGATTGAACATTCTTGCAAAGACCATGCCAAGGTAGTGAATAATGGGCCAAAGAAATACAAAAATTAATCTGTGTCTGCAAGAGGAAGATGTTAATCAACATTTCAGGATTTGATTTTCAATCATCTACCAGTTGTAAAATAGTTAATCAAAACAAACAGTAATATAAAGCTAAACAATGTATTCTGTTTAAATTATATTGTATCCTGTAATGTATATGATGGCACAATAATATTATCTCAAATTATATTATATGCATTAATCTCTGATTAATAGTCAACAATACTGGGTGAGCATTAACCTCAATGAGAACTGACTTGATCCTCAGGCAATTGTAAAGTTAGTAATTTGCGTTTTATCTTGAGCATTTAATTCCAAAGAGCCCTGACACCCGACTGCCTATCGTCTCCTCTCTCACCTTCAACTGTCGTCTTACTGTGATATGCAAAAATATCTTAAATCTCTATGTAGAAAAAAGTATTAGTATGGAGTATCAACAGTCCTTTTTGATAAAATCTATTGCACAGAAAGAAATAATCACAGATTTATTTGTATTTAATACCTGAGCAAATTTAATATTGAGTTTGGACAAATTTTACAGTTGATGTAGCATCTGGCTAATTCAGAAATTTGGGTCTACCACTCTAACCCTGTAGGATAAGAGGGAAAGTTTTACTCATAATTCTGTTGGAGCAGGAGAGGCGTGTAGTGTAATCTTGTTGGAGATTTGTTGCAGGATTTATTCCTCAAACACATGCACCTACTACTACACCCTCTTGTGATCTATGTGTTACTGCATTATTTTGTAACATGCACTGAAATTACTCTGTGATTAAATAAAAGACTATGCTAAATCAAAAGCCCTCTTGACTTGCTGTTCTTTCTCTCAATTTCAGACGTACTGACTTTACCTAAGTGTAGTTGGCACAACAACAGAAAAGGAAAAATGAAACCTTTGCACGATTTGTTCTGTCTCTTGATTTGCTTTGGTGCTGAAATCTTCTCTCTCATCTTGCTTACAGGAGAAAAGAGCTCAGTAAATAGTTTAGTAAGTTGAGTAAACAGTAGTTAGTTTCTTTCTGGCTGTGTACACAGTGGTCCATCTAATATAGTGCACTAGATATACAGTTTACATGGACGACCTCCAGCTAAGGAATCTTTCTCCTCTACTATGTGACCTGTTAGAGAAGCATCGCTCAAGGCTCTGTTCATCTCTCCTATTTCCAGAATAAATGCTGATATGGTGCATTATTCATATCCCACCTGAGCAATCAGATGCGAACTGACTGCCTTGGGTATGAACTGTGAATTAATTGTTATATCTTTTCCTGTAAACAGGAGGCTTCCACAACAACTTTGCCATTTACCAATTTCCATGTTACTTGAATATTTCTATTTTATGATATTTTATACTTTGACTTATACCTAATTTTTTCATATGAACACAGTTACGATCAGCCTATAAAACGTAATGCATTATTATGGATTAAACTGCTCACAATTTGTTAAAGGTAGCTCCACCATGACTAGGTACAACATTATGATGCTGCTCTCATGTTAATGCATCTCTAGTAATGGTCAAGTAATACTATAATATAACTCTGAACAGGGTCATTCTACTTCAAGTATATTTTATCGCTAAACCACCACTATTGTGGAGAGAGTTCAAATCCCACCAACACTAAACTTAAGCTTTACATCTCTTCTGAATTAATAATTTAACACTACTAATTATGTTAATTTCAGCTCTCTAGAATGATGTAGTAATTCTGTGGTTAGAAGAATAAGAAGACTAATTTACTTGTGCTTTTCTACTTATCAGGCATCAAGCACCCTCTAGTGATCTGTAAGCATGTAAAAGACCAGTGCAGTGTTGTGGGATGAAGAAGATATGTAAACAATGAAATCGCTGTATAGAGACCGTGCTCCTGCGTATGTTACCTTGAAAGTGGGAAAAACATCTGAATATGTGCAAAACGCGATGAAAGCTGTATTTAAATACACAGGATTAACTCTTAGCTGGGTTTATGCTGCAATCACCAACGCTGGCTGAGTTTATCCGAGGCACAGTCATTACTGTATTACTGCTATAAGCATAGTGGTATTAACTAATGCGATATATTATGTAGTACTTTTATTAGTGTTATCCTAATGAAACTTACTTACTACTATATTCTCTATATGCACAGGTATTGAATTTCACACTTTCATAACTGGCGTGCTGGATGAAGTCTTTTCCGTTACCATAGTCACACTATCTTCAGAAAGCAAACCAACAGACTATTTTGGTCTTTGTTCTATATCTGAGGAGTTCGCTCACTTTAGATTACTGTCACGTTTGTTCCTTTAATTTCCACTTAAAATGAGCTTTCTGGCACAATAAAAAGAGAGGCAACTGTACTTACTTTATCAGTTCTTTGTGTCACATGTCTGTGTGTCGGTGTTTGTGAAAGTGACTGATTCAGACAGTGTTCTGATTCAAAGTGTAAAAGCCACGCTGCATTTAATTAGCACTATGGTGAGTTAATGGCTGCCGTTATTTCCCCATGCAAGCAAGGACAGTCTTTACTTTGTTGGCCGCTCATTGGAATGTTGGGATTGTTAAGTTAATGTATTCCAATCTTTGAGATTTTATGAGAGATGAAAAGCTCAGGTGGGGATTTTGTGCATGAGTGCTTTTCCAAAGGCCTTGACTAATCGAGTTCATAAGAGGCTTGCTGTGTCATCTTTTTAATGGACATGTGGTCTGCTGAATGGTTCATTTTCTCACATTCTAAACTTTTCTACTTCCAGGCTCATACTCAATCCTAAGCAAGGCTACAGGTTTTCAGTCTCAAATCTGTGCTGCAGTATTGGATCCCGGTGTCTTTCCCCCCCCTGTGTTTTACAACCCACTGACTTAGCTGGCCAGGGGGGCATTACTTTCCTGCTCACATTTGGCACATCTGGCTCGCCAGGAGGTTCAACAACATGTGGCAGGATGAATGGTGTAAGTGATGACACTTGCTATGGGCCAAAATACCCACTGGTATAGCTTAACAACAGCCACACTTTTAGAACAAAAGGACAAACTTTAATAAGGAAACAAACATATTTTAAGATGTAGAACTGAAAACCTGGACCAGACTTTTCAACAAAGCTTGTGTGTTCTGGTTTAGGTGCCTCGTCCTCAGCTTCAATTACTCACGTCGAAATTAATTTACTCTCCAATGTGAAAATCATTATGTGAATATATGATCATGTAAAGTAGTTCCTCCCTCCCACCACTAGGTGGAGCAAACTACATTCTGAAAGATTTATTCAATCTGTGGTCTGGCATTTGTACAGAGTAAAGATTATGTAATGTTTCTTTGTTAACAGTCCAAATAAATGTCACTTTTATAGGAAAGATACAGCTGGATGCTCTATCACATCTGCTTATTATGTATGTCTCTCAGTGTGGAGCTCATCTTCAGGGAGCTGACATTCTTCGCTGAGTTATTTTGCAGCAGTGCACAAGATATTTGCTTAAACCTTAATATTGATCCTTTTTAATCCTGAATTTTTAAACCTTAAGTGTGCTGATGTAGCCAGATAATTTTACTTGCTTTAAATTCAATGCAATCAACTGTCTTTGTGTTGAAGCTGTAAAGTGACTTTCTAACTTCTCTCCCATAAAACGTGAAATAAACAAGTGTAGAATCTTTTTTTGTAACACAGCAAAACATTTATGAGAAACACATAGAAAAAATGTGCACACCTTTAAAACTGCCTAAAGGAGAAATGGCAAAGATTACAAAACACTTTATAAATGTGGTGGTGGTCCCTCATGTTAAAAATGTCCCTCTATAAATTATTTAATATATAAAGTAATGCACTTAATAGAATTCCTTTTAACTAATCAAACAAAAAGATAAATAGATCTGTTTATAGAAGTGTGGTTTTTGAGGGGTTCTGGGTGGTCCATGCATGCATGAAATGTTGCCATCCTCCTTGAGTGGCGGCTGAGACTTGTGGTATATAAACTCCCACTCTGAGTTTTCTCCCATTGGGTCTGGAAGGGCTCGCAGAGAAATCAAGGATGAAGCTCCTTTTTGTTGCTGCCTTTGCACTCTTTGTGCTCTCCACATTTGACAAGGCTGATTCTTCAGCTTATGACAAAATAGTTGCCCACAGTCGCATCAGGGCAAGAAAAGAAGGGTGAGCTTATCAATATTTTCTCATTATGATTATTTTTGTTGTTTTGAAACTCTTTTTTGTTTTGCATGCATTTTGTATTAAGATTTGAGCATAACAAGCAACAGTAGTTCTTATCATGTCTGCACATTTATGTCTTTTCTATTTCAATATGCAATCTGCTATATTGTAATGCAGTCACAATTGATTCCCAAATATCAATTGTGCATTTATGGCATATGTCATGAAATGTTATTGAATGATAGTTGTCGAACCATAACTCAATTCTGACAAACCAATTTCATATCCAGCAGGATGTCATTATTCATATTGGACTATCTGGCTTCACAGACAGCGGGACTAGTGGCCAAACAATTACTCACACATTGACAGTCTGGTGTTACCCAGCAGGCTGTGTGTCACATAAAAATTTGACTATGAATTATTTCAGTTTCCATAGAATCTCACTTGTGTGTGTGTGTGTTTTTTTTATCTGGTGATTAATGCATCATCCTTTTTTCTCCTTCAATTCTCATCAGACCCAATGTCTGCGCACTCCAACAAGTCATGGGGACCAAGAAGAAGTACTTTAGCACTTGTCGTAATTGGTACCAAGGGGCCATCTGTGGAAAGAAAGCGTAAGTGTTGTTTCATGTTTCCAACAGAACAAGTTGTTTCTCCTCTTTAAAGATGAACACTACAAGTAAATTCACAGACTCAAAAGTTTAACCTGAGCATCAGTTCTGTACATTTTTGAAAATGTAAGATTTTCTCTTTATTGTCTGCTTCCTCTTCTTCTCTAAGGGCTTTCATGGAAACTTTAATGTTTCCATAGAGACAGGCATCTGTTATCTCACTTTGATTTGAACTACAGCTTTAAAAGGAAAAACACATTCATGGAGGCAGCCCTAAATCTTTTGTATTGAATCGATCCTATAAACTGAAAGTTAGGGTTTTCATAACTTAGGGAGCGTGGTCGGCGTTGGATGCCACAGTGGTGAACCGCTGATTCCAGGATATGATGTGGCTGCAAATGTTGACTGTGTTCATGAATGGAAAAGCGTTCAGCTCGATCAGACAACCGCTTTTTCTCTTATTGTTCCAGCGCTCTCAGCACTTTTATGTTTAAACATGGATGGAAGCCAGGTCTATTTTACAGTCTGTTTCCCCCTCACTCTCTCCCTCACATGCACACACACATATATTGAGCTTTCCCTCTATGCTTGCATTATGCCTAAGTCATGCTCAGCTTTCTAAATAGTCTTCATAATGAATGCACACTGCTCACTGAACTTGGCAAATGATAGTGTTGGGAACAGCCAAAGAATGTTATCTATTTCAATGGGAGTCTGACATGGGACTATGGAATCAATCAAACGATAGCTGGGCCAAAGTTGAATTTGGACAGCAAACCCATTTACACCTGTTACAATGTGCTCATGCAAGGTCTCATGAAAGCATAATTTATATCTAGTATTATAGATTCCAGTTTGAATCTCACACATATTTCCCCCAAGAGGAGCTGTGCTGAGATTACTTGGATAATTAAAGATAAATAGATGTAGTTTTTTGTTTGTTAAATGATTCAGATTCAGAGGATGGTTAAACAAGTTAAAAGCCAATTTAACTTAAACAGATTAGCTACAATTCAAGCAGAGATTGATGCACAAAAGAGGCAGCATTAACACATTAGTTATCTTCATGACACAGATCATATTACCTTCCACCACCTAACCTATAACCCTCCCATCGTTCCGCCCACCCTGTTTTCCACAAACTCCCCAGATGTTCCCCAGCAGTCCACAAGCATTAAAACAAAATATTGTCTGTAATTCCGTTTATTGTTCGCATAATTGTTTCAGTCAGCCTAACTTTCAGTGGAGCTGATTTAAGAGCAAATAACTTGGTAAATTGGCTGGAAATCTTGCCTGTAGCAGAGAGCGCGTACAAACATCTTGAACATTAGTGTGTCTGTCCTGAAATGACTTAGACCGATCAACAGTAGGAAGCTTCTTCTACATAGAATTTCATTGATTTGAATTTTGACAGTTGTAATGTGTATACAAGATAAAATACAATGAGACATCTCTCCTACTGTATCAATAAGCAACAGGCAAGCACTAACATCTTGAACATATGAAATAATTCAGGCCAACTCGCTGAACAAGATGACCTCATATGGCTTAAATTGCACTTTTATAAGTACTTCCTGGCAATTAGTGCTCACTCTAACTGTATTTAGTTGGCCAAAGGACTTCAAATACTGAGGGTTTATTCAACAAATGAGAATATTTCTGCCTCCAGAGCAGCTCTGTCTCCAAGAAAACTTTGTACAACCAAGCTCCCAAACTGCCCATTAATAATAGGTTGAATTGGAATGAAGCCACATTTAGCTTATATTTTGTTTGACAAAGTTATCATGAATCTTAGTGGAAAGGTTCTTTTATAGAAATGCTGACAAGTCAAAAGTTTCCGACTCCACGGCCAGACACAATCCCTCTGTGTGGGAGGGCAATGTAGCGACGGTTTTGCTGACTCTGCCCCATTGGGGCTTGTGTGATCTCATCCCAATCCCTCCAACTCCATTCAACTTTGATTCAAATGCACACTGTTGAAGAGGTGCAGTTAGCCATGACCCAGAAGCCTCAGTGTGTACTCTGTCTGAGACACCAACAGTGGATCACAGCCCCACAGTGAAAGAAACAAGTCTCTGCCTGAAGTCCTCTCTCTCCATCCAAAGTCTCAATATTAAGTCCTGTTCCTCACCAATAGTCCTGAACAACCACGATGTGAATAAATGCTTGCATTTAATTCCACATAGACTGGAGGACTGCAACTACTTACAATTGCTGTATGTGTAGCATATTTTATTTATCAGATAATCAAATCCAAATATATAACATATATCCTCCAGATCCTCCTTCTGTGTGACGTAGAACCAGCGCTCACTCTTTACTCTCAAACACAACCAATTGCAATGCTACTTGTTACGCTGTGTCATTTGTAACTGATCAATTTGTAAAAGATTATGTCACGATTAATTTCATCATGTCAAGATATAAAGTAGTGGAAGAAGTAGTTTTCCTGTTGAAGTTTTCCAACAACAAAAACTTCAGGCAGTCCACATTAATAAACTCCCCAGCCAACTCTGGACGCATGTGGTCTTGTTAAAGCCTAATCAGTGCTGTTCTTTGTATCTTGTGAGTCTTTTTATTGTTGCATACCTGTAAGTAATTTGAGGTGAACTGTACAAATCCAAATGTCTGGTCTTCCCAGAGATGGAAACAATATAGTTCCAACATGTTCAAACCTGCTGAAGCAAGGGGAACAGTCGTGTTTATATGTAGCAGCTGCACTGAGTTTTACTGTCCTCCTCAGGCTATGGGGTCCAGCACTGTTTACACAAAGTGGAGGGGAGACACTTATTCCCACGTGTTTGTCCCACAGCAAATGAATATCAATAATATGCATGTAATTTAATCAAATACAGAATCACAATGGTCATTCTTTAACTGATAAAAATCTGTAAACAATGGTGTAAAAACTCTCAATTGAATAATGTTTTTTTAAGAAAAGCTCAAAGGTTTCCCTACAGACCATCAAACCCCTTCAACCAAAATTTCCTAAAAGTCAGTTCTAATTACACGGCAGTTTTTCTAGGCCAAAATCTTAATGTTTCTGAGGTTAACAAAATGCCAAGTAGGCTCCAAACTAATTGTTTAGCTTCAAAAAGGAGGTAATATAAATCCACTACTGTAATGGTAGCATAGTCCTCGAGGCACCCTTTCCATTAGGCTTTGGCCTAAACTGTGGGATTACATGATCTGTTTGGGTAATGAAGGAGATAATCAGTAACATCTGGAAACACTGAATACACAAGTCCAATGGCGAATGATGATCCTGTTAAAAACATGGCAGGCTGAAAAAATACAAATCTCTTGCACAGTTATGTTGAAAGGGAAAGAGTTTTTTTATCCACTGATCTGTGTGTTTTGCCTGCAGGACTGTGCTTTATGAATGCTGCCCAGGGTACATGAAGCTGGAGGGCATGCGTGGTTGCCCTGCAGGTAAAGTGTGTTAAGTCTAGTCGATGTCTAAAGGTTAGATGAGGCCAGATCCTAGAACTGTAACGCAGCTGTGTGCTATTTTTGAAGTCAGACGAAACACGCTCCAGAAGGATGCTGTAGCATATTGTTAACACATGTAGAGCCTTTTTTTCAAGCTCAAATGTTTCAAAGGTTTCTTATGTCTATTTTCATTAAGACAGGCTGACTTCTAATAATGCTTTTTTTTGTAAATGTCTTTCTTAGTGGCCCCAATTGATCATGTGTATGGTACCTTGGGTCTGGTGAAGGCCACCTCAACCCAAAGATACGCTGACATTTCAAAGCTAAGGTCTGAGATCGAGGGCTCTGGATCCTTCACCTTCTTTGCCCCTAGCAACGAGGCCTGGGAAAATTTGGATGAGGTGAGTCAAGAACCGACCGAAGAGCACTGGACACTCTCAGTCTCAGTGAGGTTCAAACATCTCGTTCTCTTTCCATAACAGGCAGTGAGGAGTGCACTCGTCAGCAACGTCAACGTTGAACTCAAGAACGCTCTGCATTATCACATGGTCAACAAACGCCTCTTAACTAAAGATTTAAAGAATGGATTGACACTCAAATCCATGTACCATGACCTCGGTCTCCACATTAACCATTACTCCAATGGGGTGAGTAGAATCATTCAGTATTATCATAGCAGTAACTTTACTAAAAATACTTTTCAGTGGTGTAACATTGAAGTATATGTGATGTGCAGGTGGTGACTGTGAACTGCGCCAGGATTATCTATGGCAACCAGGTCGCCACCAATGGAGTCGTACATGTCATTGACCGTGTTATCAGCTCTGTTGGAAACACCATCCAGGATGTTATCGAGGTCGATGATGACCTGACAACTCTGGGTGTGAGTACACACATACAGGGATTGATGAAATAATGTAAACACCTCAGAGACGAGGACTCTGAAGTGGGTCCTGTTAGGCTGCAAGGAAGTTTAATATGGGAGTTTTAAGAGCTGTGCATGACAATTAAGAGTGTTAATTAGTAAACATGATCATTAAATGTGCCAGAGTTAGTGCAAGAGTTAAAATCTTCATCCATGGTCCCTGAACAAGTTACAGGTTGTTGAATACAAGTCTGTAGAACAATTAAAGTGCATTAATAAGATAAAATGAGATATTCTTTTAATCGTCCCAAAAAAAAAATCATAATTAAATCAAAATTGGACAGAGATCACAGGCTGAAACTTATAGGTGCAGGGATTTAGAGGGAATTGTGAAACACATGCAGAGTTTGCATTTGTATTTGAGTTATTGTTCAATTCATTTGTCAGATGTGCATGTTGTTATGTCTACATCATACAACTGTCTTCTATTGTACACTGGAGTTCACTAAACATAATTTTGCTGGTGAAATCACCATCCAGGATGTGGCTCAAGCTTCTGGATTGGCGGACAAGCTGGGTCAGCCAGGACATTTCACTCTCTTTGCCCCCACCAATGAAGCCTTTCAGAGTCTGGGCAGCGAAGTGATGGAGAGACTTATGAACGACAAGGAGGTCCTCAAAGGTAAACCACAGTTTTATTCCTAGAGGTTTGTTGCTGTTCCTTAATGCTCAAAAATATCACCAGAGGTCATTTCAAATATTGCAGCAGAGATTGGGGATTTTTATTAACTGTAGCAAAGTAGGACCAATTTTTTATTTCATGATGAAGGTAACAGGAAAAGAAGTGCAGTGGTTCCCTGGCAGCCCGTGGGCTCGACTAAGCCACCCATAAAGTCAATTTTTTTCACATGTTCAACTTCTTCAAATTCAAAACAGATGAAGCCACAATGGATTGGAAATTACACAGATTTGGCAAGCTGTGCATAACAAAGTTGTGTCGAAGCGTAATAAAAATAAGTCTCTAGTTTCAAGTCATGCATGAAATTGTGAGTGGAAAGTCAAACAAAGCAACCCATCATTTGACACTTTGGTAATGCCTTTTTCATTTTTTGTAGCTTTTAGCTTTTTAGCTATATATATTGGGAGTAAGTCAGGACCAATATATTATAGCTATTTGCATTTTTCTCAAACATTTGCAAGAATTGTGCTACTATAATCATCAAGTGCAAGTTATATCTTGGATATAGAGTAACTGTAAGCTCCTGAAGCATCATTTCAAAATCAACAATTGAGCAAAATCTCAACATTTTTTACATAAACTTGTTTTCATCAACACTAAGAGGCAGGAAACAGCTGCTTCATTGAGCAAGCTGGTCAAACTGGCAACAACCCCAAACTTTTTATTAGCCTACAGCTTGCCTTATGATGTGAGATCAGACCATTTCAGCCAAAGTTAAACAGAACCGTGAAGAAATCACAAGTCTTCTCACTCATGGACCCGCGGGATCCAAGGGGTCGGCAGGTTCACAGGCCGTCATCTCCTCAGCTGCAGTGTAGCATGAGAAAGAATATAAAACAGCTCATGCATCCGACTGACTTACTCTGCATTCAAGTAAACATTGTAACCGACAACATTTACACCATTTTTCTATTTTAAGAGACAAAGCTCTTTACAGTTTTGCCTCTTATTCACACACACACACACCAATGGTGACAGATCTGCCCTGAAGGGGCTGAGCCACAGCCGATCGATATCTACCTACACACCTAAACCACAAATAATTTAAGACTGTGTCTCGCTTTTTCAGCTCTTCTTAATTTCCACCTACTGGACTCGATGCAGTGCTCTGAGGCCATCATGGCCGGCAGCTCTTACGAGACCTTGGAGGGCAACAACATTGAGATCGGCTGTGACGGTGAAAGTTTAACAGTTAATGGCGTCAAGATGGTGCGCAAGAAGGACATCGTCACCACCAACGGTGTCATCCACGTTGTCGACCAAGTGCTCATGCCAGACTCCGGTTAGACTCCCATTTCCTTTTTCCTTGTGTTAACCTGGTTTACTATGAAAACACATATATTGCGGCATTTGGATTTTTCTGTAATCCATATTTCAATGGTTTTGTGATGTCCTGTGCCCTTTAAGCTAAGCAGGTGATGGAACTGGTGGGAAGTTCCCAGTCAACCTTTGGTGACATGGTGTCCGAGCTGGGTCTGTCTGCCGCCATGAGAGCAGATGCTGAGTACACTTTGCTCGCTCCCCTCAATGTTGCCTTCAGTGGTGAGTCACAAGTCTCTCTCTTTTCATCTCAACGGTTGGCTAAATATGAAACCCGGCTGCTCCACGTTCAGTCATAGTCTGGAAGAAAAGGAAATATTTTTACTCCCCCTTGCTGACTCATAAGTGAAAATACATATGTGCACACTTGTATATAGAGCTTCAGGGAAATTATGGATTTATTGGGACACTTTGTACCATGTAAAACCAAATGCCCACACCCCCAAAAGGACACTCTTGGACTTCAGCCAGAAAGAGTACAGACATTTTGTTTCTGTAACAAGAATGTGTCTATAAATCGAGGCAGAATACTTCCATCTTTGTAGACATACAGTTTTTAAATGCTACAATAGCTGGATGTAACTGTAACCTTACATTAAAATTGGAAATTTTAAAAAACCTAATACTTTGATTCCAAAAAAGTTGGGATGCACTAAAATAGAAAGAAATTTGCAAATGACTGCATTCTGTTTTGTTTACATTTTGTACAATGCTCCACCTACAGAACTGTGCGTTAAGTCAAGCCACTGATAGCAGATATGTTTTTGCTCACAGTTGGTATCATGGCTGCTGCTCTCTGGACTTTATGGCCAAAATCATACGTACATTTTTTTTCTGTTGCTAGAAGCCAATGCATTAGATGTAAATGCAAAATGTTGCTGGTCTGTTTAATTTTTAATGATATATTAAAAACTATTTCTTTCCTGTGCAGATGAAGTGATGTCCATGGATCAGAGGTTGCTCAGAATCATCCTGGAGAGCCACATCTTGAAGAAGAAAATCGTCCTGGGACAGTTGTACAATGGCCAGCGGCTGGAGACCATAGGAGGAAAAATTCTGAGGGTCTTCATCTATCGCACAGTGAGTTCACGTCTCTGAAGCTGTGCCCAAAAAAATGTGGACGGGTGCCATTAAACACACTCTATATGCATTACGCCTGTCATTGACCATCAATCCTCATAGCTTCGAGACATAACATTAATCCCCTTGCCGTTAACCCTGGGATTATTTCTGCAGGCTGTGTGCATTGAAAATTCCTGTCTGATCAGAGGCAGCAAGGAAGGAAGTAACGGCGCCCTGCATCTCATGAGGACTCTGTTGAAACCAGCGGAAAAATCTATGTTTGAGATTCTGACAGAAAATGGAGGGTTCAAGTGAGTACAGAGCAATGTTAGTGAAAATGGACTGTGGTATTAAAAAGTTGCATAATAGACAAACCACATCTTTCTGTATCTTTCTATTAAACCCACATGGCACAAACGGGATCGAGAAAGTGCTGCTGTTGCAACATGTCAGTCCTCAGTGGTTTCTCTAACAGCCACGTTACTGTTCTCTTCTCGCTGCTGCAGGATCTTTTTGTCTCTGATGGAAGCTGCCGGCTTGACTGACCTCCTGAAACAGGAGGGAGAGTTCACTCTGTTCGCCCCAAGCGATAAGGCTTTTGCCAGTTTGGGCGAGAGAGATTTGTCCTTGCTGAAGAGTAGGTCTCCCAGACTCCCTTCCATCTTTTTAATGTCTTTCAAGCCCTTGTGTTGCCAGTTGATAAACACACAAAAACATGAGTGATTTATGTGCTTGTGGTTCTTTATTTCAGGTGACATAAATGCTCTGAGAACAATCCTCCTCTATCACATAAATAATGGCATCTTCATTGGCGGTGGTTTGGAGACCGGGGTGACAAACCTTCTCAAGTCTCTCCAGGGCAGCAACCTCAGAGTGATGTCTGTAAGTGTTTAGTGCATCAAGGCTGAACATCTTTCATCTTTAATCAGTCACGTTCATACCTGGAGCATTTCTTCATTTCAAGTTATCTTTATCTATGAAGGTACACAAAACTGCATTTTAATTATTCAGAAAAATGTTGGAAGCGTCTTCTTTATAAAATCTCATAAATTTTGAGACTCAGCAAGATAATGACTTTTTTTTTTTTTTTTTTTACAGTTTTACAGTAGAGTCGAGTTCATTCCTCCTTTCTTAAAATTCAGGTCCATTCAAGTCTTTCACATTGTGGTTTTCTTGTCTGTAATTGTTTTAACTGTCTTCCTCAGGCAAACAACAGCATGCTTGTGAATTCCGTCCAAGTTCCTGAATCTGATATCATGGCCACCAATGGAGTCGTTCATTTCATCAACCAAGTCTTGTATCCTGGAGGTACAATTTTCACCCTGTTAACTTTGTTAATATTACCTCCCTTTTGTAAATCTGTCAAGAGATGTGCTCTCTCCAATTTATTAGTTGACGCCCTGAGCTTTTTCTTTTTTTTTTTTTTTTTTTTCCAGATATCCCTGTTGGAAGCCAGGATCTCCTCATGCTATTGAAGAGGATCATCACTTACATGCAAATTAAGGTGTCATATCAAAAATTACTTCTTGTTATTAAAGCTGCATGGTCTATAAAGGGCAGGGTGCAGTTTTCTGTTGCTGCCAAAATACAAATTATGTAACTCAACATGAAGCGCAAGACAAGAACCTGCTTGAAAATCATTGATGGAGAGCATTAAGTTACTGGTGTTGAATAAGGGCATCAAAGCGTGCTGGCTTGTTTTGCTTTTAGGCCAGTTAATTATAGGATTTGTTCTGCAGCTTAGGAAAAAAAAAACTGCAGTCATACATCATTTTGTTAATGTTTATCTGCAATAACAGATTTGACCTTTTACCTTTTCTTACAGTACATTTCAGGATTCAGATATCAGGAGATTCCCCTCACATTTTTGAGTAAGTGACCATATTATGATTATATTTATTTGGTATTTTTTTATTTTGTTCAATTTTTTCATGCATTTCAAATATCGTGAAAAGGATTATTCAATGACAATAATGGCTTTATATCTCCTTGTCATTAGAGAGGATCATCGTCGTCCAGGAAGGTACAGTAATGATGATCACAGACTATCATCATCGTGTGATTCCTAATCAGTAAAGACTGACAGATTATATTCAAGTAATAGACAGCAGCATGCATAACATTGGTAGGAAGAATACAGAGGCTAGTGGCTGATCAACAACTGACACTTTTTGTTAATCCATAATCCCCCACACACATGCAAGTACATACACATTCGGGGTTTGACAGCTGAACTAATCAGAGAGAAGAAAAGAATGATGTCACATGTATAAGTCGCATAATTTGGAAAATTAAAAACATGTACAAAAATATTTTTTTGAAAACTAGATGGCAGAAATCCTTTGATTATGAATCACATATTTGTCAAAGCAACCTTTCTGATCCAGTGAAAGGTCCATTTGTTATGCTCACCGCTTGCAAATGGAAAATTCTCTGTTTCGAGGGGCAATGCTGCACAGCCTGTATTTGCAGTGTAGTGAAACCTGCTGTCTTTGCTTTTATAGTTCCTGATGTAACCAAAGTGACAAGGGTTATCCAGAGGGAGCCCAAAGTCACCAAAGTCACCAGGGTCATTGAAGGTCAACCCACCTACACTAAAGTCACCAGGGTTGTCTCAGGTAAATATTTTGTACTTGATTCAATACATCATTAGCTTTATATCATCTACCATCTAAAGAGCTCACGAATGGTGTCGTCTACAGGTCCTCAGTACTCAGTCAGCACTGGCACCGCCAACATCAACGTGGGAGGTCAGTGAGAGTCAACACAGACATTTGAGGATTATTATGGTCATATTAAGTATTGGGACTTATTGTCCTTGGAGTTTGTGAGACTATAATAATCCAATGTTTTATCGCTCATTCTGCTGCATATAAACCTCCTGGGGCAATTTTTTAAGAATATATTCCCCACTTATAAAAATAGCAAATTAATATACAAACAAGTCTATAAATAGACTTAAAAAGCATATTATGTAAATTAGATGGATAAACACATGTTAGGTACAATGTGAACATTATTGTTGGTTCATTAATGCTAAAATAACCAGAATATAACCGGATTTTTCTAAGTTTCAATGTACAACATATTCCAGTTTCATTTTAAGTATGCTGTCTTTCCTTCAGGAACCGAGCTTTCAGAAATTTCCACAATTACAGGGGACTCTAATTTTGATGCTGAAAAACTTACCAAAATGATCCAAGGTAAGTTTTATCAGTTTGTACATCTCCATGACGGGGAAAGAATAATTTATAAATGATGTCTCACTTACGTTTGTTTGCCTTTATAGAAGACAGTTCAAGAAGAACTTCTACCCGAAGAGTTGTAGGTAAAAAGAAAAAAAGAGAGGGGGAAAAAAAGCAGCTTAACCTGTGAGCTAGTTCAGGCAGTCGACTTGAGTCCACTGCCAAGTTAACATGGCACACTCTTCTCCCTGCATCACATATCCAACGCACCCCTTCAGTCATGGTGGGTGTGCTTAAAGGAATAATTGGACATTTATGACAAACATGTTTCTTCCTGTAAGTTAGGTGAGAAGATTGATGTGTCTTTGGTAAATATGGCGCTTCAGCCTGCAGCCAGTGAGTTGACTGGCACGAGGCAGCTGAATGTTCATATCTACCTTAAGGACATGTGAATCAAGCTTTTCATCCAAACCTTGTACCAAAGTAAACAAGCATCTTTCCTAAAATGTCAAACTATTCCTTTAAGCGTTGGCTGCTCACTCTTCTGCCGCCGTGCTTGCTGTCACAGCGCTCACATGAAACCTATGCTGACACTGCTGCAGCTGCTGTTCGTACTGTATAACATTTCATGAGCTCATCCACCTGTAGGCTTCCAGTCTACAAGTTGTTGTCATCACTCCCGACTGTGCTGAACTTGGTGTTTCTTTGCCTGGACGCCAAACTTAACACAGTATATCTGCATTCATGCTATGAGTTGCCTGACTGGCCTGTGTTAATGATTCTATCCTTTTCCTTTTTTTTACCAGCTGGCAACAGGAGGAGGGGCAGAGACTGAGCATGGACAGACGAGAATATCGACGTAGAAAAGGCAGAGAGAGACACCAACAGCAGAGGTTGAAACTGGAGTTTTAATACAGGGGATACACTTAAAATGTCAGCAATTTCAAATATACTGTAAAAGGTACAACTGACAAAAATAAAGCTATTCACATAAACAATTTAATAGTGCTTTGAATGTGACCTGTTATGAGTTTGCAATGTCTGAAAAGAGTTCTTTTAATGCAGCATATATAAGCGTTGCTCAAATGACCATTTTGGCATGACTTTAAAGACATGGAAGAAGTCAGGGTAGCAATAAAATCTTTTAAATCCAAGCCATTAGAGTAGTAATAAAAACATTTCAACTGTAAACTTCGCTATGTCTATGCTCGAGGTGAAGGTTAAAGCAACCAGCTCTGTAGGAAGATTTATATTATCTCAGCATGATAAACAAATGATGATGTGTTTTCAGACTTCGACTGTTACATGCTCTTATTTTCTCTGGCTGTAAGTTGTTTAAGGTTTCCTGTAAATGTTTTCTATGCTTGTATCATATGGAACAATGCATCCAGCTGCAGGTTTTCTCCTTCCTGTTTTCATGTGTCTGCAAATAAAGCGCATTCTTTGATATAAATAAGCCAATTTGACAAGATGACGATACATTTCTAATGTACTAGTCGACATTGGTTCAGAAAAGAGAGTCTAAAATATCAAATGTCAAATCTAAATATTATGTCTGCATTTTGTATTTCCAAGTACAAGGTCTTCATGTTTGAGTCATCCTTTTCAAGGCCCAGCCGTTTTTCTGTATGTTTAAGAGGGTGCTTGGCAGCCCACTTTTGGAAACTTCCAAGACATTATGTAAAATGTAAAATAAACTGGGTTTAATGTGCAAAATGAGGTCTCTTTTTCCATTTTTCATGGCAAGGCTGTATCTCCACATAATAATGAGGTACTTATAGAAGTTATATAAGTGAAAACAAATCCATCATTTTAACTTTGACATCAGGGGTTTTTACAGTAGTAAAAAGGTTAGATAAGATATTCCTTTATTCATCCCACAATGGGAAAATTTACAAAATTGAACATCAATGAATGCATTGCTTTCTGTTCTTCAGAACAATGCATAAATCATATTTAAACTGGTGTCTGTAACTATACAGCCAGTGGAAGTATTTGCCCTGAGGTTGCAGGGACGTTGAGCGAGCGGCTGTGTGCAGACATTTGGGTCAAGTCCAGCTCCTCTGTTATTTGGCTCGTGTGCAAAGCTCTTAAGTGCAGTTTATGGCTTCTTGGATGGACTAAAATGGTTAAAGATCTGAGCAACTGCCAAGACACAAACATAAACTCTATATAACTCTACATTTTGCCATATAAACATGGCAAAATGTAAAAGGCAATTTTTTGGTCATCTGTAATCTTTATTTTATTTTATTAAAAATAATTCACAGTGTGAAGCAACAGGCTTTATTGATCCAGGCATCTGGTTAACTGCTTGAAGTGATTAAGTCACTGTCCGGATTATCACTGTGGAGCAATTTATGTGTGGCTTTATTTCGTAATATTTTAAATCTTAAGTCAAGCATAAATTCAAAATAATAATTTTAGACAAGTATAAAAATGTGTTGATTTATTTCTTACTGTACAAAGACCAACAGTTGTTATGGTCCTCTGCCTTGTTGTGTAAACGAACATATTCACATCTGCATCTGTACCAATGAGGCCACATCTCTGATTAAAATAAGCAGAGCCAACAGCTTCAATAGTGAATGCATGACAACATATAGTATATAAGCTGCTCATTATCATAATTTGGTGAATGTATGCAAACCTGCAGGCCATAAATAACATTTTTACATCTTGATAAAAATTAATGCAATTCAACTCATGTTATTCATGTTGCAAAGCTGTTTTTTCAACATAAAGAGGTTTTATAAGTATCACTGAAACATCCTCAGCTGCATAGATACTGTATGTCAGCATGAAGATAATTATGATATTAAGTTGTCTGTTTGTATTGTTGGAGGTGTGAATCAAGCCTCCATGATCATAAAACTAAATAGTTTAACCCCCCCTGAGGTCAGTCACTTTTACATTAGGTTTACTAGCTGATATTAAGCAGCTGTTTTAGCAAACTGCTACAGCAGCAGCGCAAATCCTGCCTCAGACCGAGTGAATACGTCCTGCAGTCAGACGCACAGCAGGCATTATTTTATACATTTACAACATTGTCTGAGAATTGAGAAAACATCTGGTGGGAGATCCGATTGCTTTTCCATTTGGTCTTGGATTTTCCACACTGTACTCAGCAGTGATCTCCCAATCTATTATTAAGTCATTTACGAGACTGCTGGTATCACCAACAACGGATTCAGATTTCACTTCATTTGGTGTGACAGTTTCCAGGGCTCATCACTATCACCAGCAGGCAGCTGTCTGCTCATCCTTAAGTGAAACCACAAGTACGGCAAACTCATAAACAGTATCTTTATGAGGAATCAGTATTCACTTTTCAGGCTGTTGTTGTTTGTAATTTTTGGCCAAACAATCTATTAATGACATGAGGTGGGGGAGTTGTTTTTTATGTATATAAATCAGCCTTTGAGGGTGCATCATGCTGAGGCTTCTGTAAAAACACAATTTTTAAAACATTTTCTTGCGGCTAGAGAATGAAATTAGAAGGTATTAGAAGGTAAAATTTAATAAGAGATACTGCATTAATGTATCACCAAACAGGCAAAGCAAAGGACAGACAGAAGAAGAAAGAGGGTTTAAGAATTCAATAATCAATTAAATGTCTAATAATTAACCTAATTTGTAACAATATGTTTACATATTTTGTAGGAAAGAGAATTGGGACCAACTCCTGTTATGGTTTTTGTAGTTTATCGTCTGTGCATTTTTAGTTTTGTCACTAGTGTTTTTGGTTTCAAGAAAGAAGCAATCCTTCTTTGTGTTTTGTTCAGGCATTGCTTCAGTACCTGGGGGTGTGGTCTCAGGTGCTGGGGCCTTCTCTCTCACACCTGCATCTAATACCACCTCATCACTTGCAGTTTAAAAAGTCCACTCATTCGCCTCTCAAGCTGCCAGATCTACCAGTGTCTCCATGTGTGTTCAGTGTTCACTGAGTCTCCAGTCTTTCCTTGTTTTTTTTCTGCACTGTGTTCATCCCAACCTGCTCCACCTACACTTCTCCTGCTGTCCTGCCTCAGCACCTACCACCCACCGCCCAGTCTCCAACCACTGAAGCCTCCCTGTTCCACCTGTGCCTCATCTTTTTGTTTTCCCGTAATTCCTGCGGTTTTAGTTGTTTAATAAATCCCTTTAGCCTTCTCTCACATCTGTGTCCTACTCCTGGGTCCAGTAACCTAAACCCTAACAACTGCACCACTTTCACACTACTAATCTGAAAATAAAAGTTCATTACAGTTGAGATTTTTCAACCTCCGTTCCCAAAACTTTGAGACGCTGTGTAAAATGTGGATAAAATCATTTTAAATCTCATATTTCAAAAATGTTGTGACAGGGACAACAACACATTGGAAAAAGAAAAGAAAGGAAAAAAACACGGGGACGAAAATTTCCCAAATACAAACAAAAATGGGAACAGTATAATATTCTTAGGAACAATTTGAATTCTTCAGTATATTTCGTAACACAAGGAATAATCACAAGAAACTCCATGTAAGTTGGCTTCTCTGGGGTCATGCTTGAGCTAATCTCAAATCCCCTTGGCCATCATTACATGTTTATGTTGTTCAGGCTTCAGACCCACAGACATTTATTTTGAATTCAAGACAGAGTCTCCAACAAATCTGGGTATGTCAAACTAAATACAGGGTATAAATGTATATAAAATGAGGCATAATATATTTTTTAAGTTTCCATGTGATGTAATGGTGAAGCCCAAGACCAAGAACTGATGACTCGGGAATTAATATTTCATTCACTGGAACCAGCAGACAGAATGAAATATGTAGTGAGTTCAAACAGCATTGAAAAATGTTTAAAGATCCCCATCAGATTTCTTTTAAGATGTATAAAAAATGCCTTGAATGATAATCTGATATGGTTTTTACTTTACACAAAAACATGTACTTACCAGCTTAAAAATTCATGAAATGATATCTACTTATTCTACCTGGTTAAAAAATCCAAAATCTCTGAATTTGCAAAAGTTTACCTGCTGGCTACAAGTTGTCTTCTGCAGCCATTGAGTGAACTATGTGCTATGTGCTCAGTGTGTTTTGAGTTAGCACCTCACACTTTCATACACACTGCCAAACAAACTCAGATGCCTTGAACTCCGATTTAAGGTAGGTGCAGCCAAACTTTCTCCCTTTGGCAGGTCAATTGAAAACAGCACATCCATCATTCTGCACAGACATCAAACATCCAAGTGAAATAACAATTAACAAAATGAATAAATAATGAACACATATAAACATTTTTTTTTCATATCTTTATTGGGTTAACGAGACAAAATACATGTTCAAGGATACATGTCACCCATTGCTTATGCTTAAAAAAATAATAAATAAATTGAAAATAATAATTTGTATATGTTGTGTCTGGACAGTTACTGGCCTCTTTCAGCATCCTGACTGGATTAAAAAAAAAATTACATCAGCTTATCTTAAGTAGATCCATCTGTCTTAATCATCTAAGGAGGGAGTGGAATTGATTAACTCAAGAATGGGGTTCCAAGTTTCATAAAATTTGTCAGAGCTCCACCTGATACAGTACTTGATTTTTTTCTAAGTGTAGGAATGACATTAGATCTTTTAGCCAAGCAATAGGCGAGGGAGGGTTCTTATCGTTTCAATGAAGTAAAGTGTGTCTGCGGGCTACCAGAGATGCAAAAGCCTATTGGTAAGTGTGTGTGTGAATTCTTCAGGCACACCAAAGATGGAGGTCAAAGGGCTCCAAAGCACAGGTTTGTTTTAAACTTCTGAGAAAGTGTTATAGAAAGAGGACCAGAAAGAGCTTAATCTCTGACTGGAAAAAAACATGTGCTGGTGACAGAGAGCATCTGTCACATGTATCACTTGTATTAAAAAGTTTTTTAAGTTTAGCTTTGGAAAAATGTATCCTGTGTAGGACCTTAAACTGAATTAATGTCAGACAGGCACAAGATGAAGTGGAGTTAACCCTGTAAAGGGCCATCTGGCACCATTTGTCTGCCAAGGAAACAGATACATAAACTAAGAGGTCATCAGCATAAAGTGATACTCTGTGCTCAATCCCATTCCTATAGATACTGGTAAAAAGTGATGGGTAATGGAATGTGGTTTAATGGCAATGGCGAACAGTAGTGGTGATAGTGGACATTCTTGGCAGCAGCCGCGTGTTAAAGGAAAGAAGTTCGACCGTGTTGATTTAGTTCTTACACTAGCAATTTGAGCGCTTTATAATAACTTAATCCACAAGATAACATTTTGACCAAACCCGAACCTGTTTAGACCTGAAACTAAATAATTCCACTCCACTCATTTAAAAGCCTTTTCCGTGTCCATAGAAATGACTATTTTAGGTCCTTGTGATTCAGGTTTCAACAGTATTATATTAAGCAGATGGCGTATATTTGAGGATAACCGTCTGCCCCTAATGAAACCAGTCTGGTCTTTTGAGATACAAATATACATTTTTAAATTCAAACTTTGAAGCGCTGTGGGAAATTTAAGGTGATCCCTGTCATTGTTAAGGTGTAAGGTTCATCACAATATGGTCAATTTATAGAAACACACACAGTTAATGTTATATTCAACTGAGCTGATCTGGTGTTGCTGAAAGCATGATGTTTTTGTTGTAGGATACGTTATCCTTATCTAACCTATAAATATATGAGTTCAGGGGAGGTTTCAGTCGTTAAATTCAGTCATGTAAGCAGATCAGAAAGCTGTCTCGCCCAGTAAATGTGCATTGGTGAACGTCTCTGATGTGTGATTGTGACTCGTCATCTGGATCCAGCACTGACTCCAGAGAGCTGACATGTTCCTGGCACGGAGGCTGCTCAGTCTTGGATGACTTTCCACTGCAGTGCCATCATGTATAGACTTGGCCATGATAAAGAGAATAAAATGTGTCCTTATCCACATGCAAAAGGGAGTATCATTGAACATTATCCAAGCAGTAAAGCGGGTTAGAATTTATTCATATTGAAGCAAACATGAATCAATATCCTCCTCCTGAGCTCTGAGCGACAGTTCCAGGTCAGGGAAGTGTGTCTTTGCCATAAACCATAAAAAGTCACCTGAATTGACAGAGAGTGACTTTCAAAACCAAAGTGTTGCTTAAATGTGAATTAAGCTATGTTTATACTGTTCTGTTACACAAATGTTGTTTGACTGTAGCTTATCTGTAACAATTAACAAACTACGACTTGTACTTTATCACACATGTCACATGAGGCGAGAATGATGGCTTTGACAGTTTATAGCTTTTCTGTTTATTATTTAGAAATCCCACTTTACTGAGGTCAAAGCACATGTAGCTGGGTTAGTAAATGCTCTATTTATATGAGCCATAGACCAGTTTTTTTGGTCCAGGTATAATTCAGTTTTGTGACGGCTTCATGAAAGCTTGATAATAACAAACTCATTTTGTGAGACAGGCCTCAGGCAACAAGATTTTTGCTTTTTAAAAATCACTTTAAGGTCAGGCTTCAGGTCAACTTCCATTTCCACTTTCAAGTCCACTGTGATCAATTAACTTGTCACTTGCCAAAAATCGACAAATGTTAATGACAAGACACTAGCATGTGTCAGTGCTGATGGATCCCAGAGAGTGTTAGTTATTGAGGAGTTTATTGTCATTCATCGAACACCAAGCACCATTTCCACTAACAACCAGGTCAACTTTACTGTTCTAAGCCTAATAATAATTAAGGTAATTTGATATTTCACACTGGTTGGTAAAGATCCATAGAGCACAGCGACTTTAGCTTTCCAACTCTGTATCATGTGTCACACAGAGGAGCAGACTCAGAAGTTATATAATCTGTCACGCACTGACAGACTGCCAGGAATAATTGAGTTAAATAGCATCCAATAAATTATCTTCTCTACATTCAGATCAGACAACTTATTCGACATCTGCTGCCAAAAGCTTTATTTACTCAAACGCTATAACTTTGTTTTCTTAGAAGTGTATGTTAGAAGTATCTGTCTTCCGCAACCAAATGTCTTCAGTTAGCTCTTTGTTTTAATTTTTATTTGAAGTAAAGCCAAAAATACCATCCATAATTATAAATAACATCATAATTATCAGTCACAATAAAGCCAGCTATCCTAGACGCGTCTCATCATACGGCAATGGCCAAAACATGCACACTTTAAATCACGTTTGACTGTTTCCACTCATGAAAACCAAGATGTTACATAAGTGTTGGGCTGCTGAAAAGATGCATGAGAACATTATAGCTTCGTCTACTGAATGAATTTATCCTAAAACAACAGCTTTCACAGCCTCTATCGCTGATAACTGTTGTCAATATAGATTAAAGGACATTGTACAGTTGTGAACAGGCATTAAAGAGAAACTCTGGCACGGTGAACTCTGCAGACAGAAGGAGACACTGTCAGCACAAAAAGGAAAACAAACTGTTCCACAAACATGGCCAACATATTGTACATTTTATTCTCTTCATATTCACATTTGCCTTTGTGAAATCCCTCCTTCCTTTATTCCCTCCTCACATTCTTTGTGAAATTTTGCTCCTGCTGCTATTGTTAGTGCACAAGTTTCACGTATCCTCCATTAGTCTAATAGGAGCTTAACACTGTAGTAAAGCTGATGAAAGGATTTAGTTAACTGGGAGAAAAGACAATAAACAGCAAGTCAAGAGTTTGAAAATTTCCAACTTTGACACCTTACCCTAAATATAAATGTGTCTTGAAGCTGGGCCTTTAATCCATGCATAATTGCCTTTTTCCGCTTATCGTTTTTTCCAAAGTCGAATTTTGAAAATGTCCAACTTTTTCACCCCCAGTGGTTCCATCAAACATGATGACTTTATTTACTGGAATCGACTCATTTCTAAACAATTTGAAAGATCAAAACTCTTAGATTTTGATATGTTTATGAGTTTATTCATTATCGTTTCACACGGTTCCTTACCCACATGTTTATACAATAAATGGATCGGTATCTGCTTCGTTTCAGCATTTGTGCTGTATTCAGATGGAGTCAATATTATTCTCCTCTGAGAAACAGTCATTATGTTTTATATTATTCAGAGTAGATCCAAAATACAGATCATTTGGCTTCGGTGTAGATAATTACGTAAAACGCAATAAAAAGCACGTGTGGATTAAATAATATCTTGAGCCTTACAAAAAGCGTCATCCCTTTATTGACCCACAAATCTCTCAAAATTTATGCCAAAGTCAACTTTGAAGTAAATATGGCACAAAACACAACCACAAAATATTCACAGAAGCCTCCGCTGTTGCTTAAACACACCAATCCTCAAGTGCTCAACAAGCTATTCCTGGACTCCGTTCCGGTGCCGGATGAAGGTTCTGCCCAAATCACGTAAGAGCTGCACCTGTGACTGAGCCTGATGTGCAACACAGTGAATGTATCCAACATTTTTTCACATTAGTTTTGATGCTGTCAAAGTGTTAATGGTTATGTTGCACCTGGTAATAAGTCTTTCGAAAAGACTGAGTTGGATGTTGATAGCTGGATTTCATTTTTTTTATGCATTTCCAGTACTGTACCTCTGATATTTCCATGGAAATGTGAGAAGAATTGATTGCTTTTGGACAAGTCCTTTTGTACTTTTCAGAAAAAATGGAGGCAGATAATTTTTTCCTGAAACCGAGCCTTTTATCCATAGTTCATTTTCCCCCCTTCTCGTTCTTATCCCCAAACTGTACTTTCCAAGCCAAGGCTCCTTTGTTTTGAAGTTTCCTGTCATATATCTCTGTGCATCTCACATTAGCACATCCTCTCATTGCAGAGGTTATGTTAAGTGTCTTAACATTGAGACCAGTAAGACTGCAAAATAAACCATCACGGGCAGTTTGACCACCAGCAGCTGCAGCCTCGTGTTTTTTCCCAGATTCCATGTCTGGCTCGAAGCACAAGAGGGATCAGCAGCATGCAATAACTTCCCAAACAGTTAGTCCAACTCAGGCATATGGATAGAAAAGATTGTGTAATGTTAATTTTTTTTATGGAAAATACATAAAGCTCTCACACCCGTATTTGGATAAATTCCTTGCATCTCTTCCTCAGCAAGTATTTCTACTGAGCGCATTCTATACCATGCAGGTGTACGTTTGACCTGGTGACTTGTTCTGAGTTATGACCTGACAACAGACAGCTCCTGCGTGAACACGAAAGGACACATGAGGATACGGTGTTCACATCATTCTTGTCTAAAGCAATTCATAGCCATCAGGGTCAACACCTTTCGTTACCTGAGCCAACCCAAATACTGTGAAATGCCGTACTTATCGCAGGCCCTGGCTTGTGGGACGACTTGCATGACACAATGAGGATTTTAACTCTTTCAGAGCGCTTTAACATTATGAAGGAGACAGAGAATTTACAGGTTATATGTTACATAATGGTCTTTTCTTTGCAGTCTGTCTTGTTGGTATCGAATATTATTCTACATTTTCTGATAATTTGTACTTTTTGACCTCGAAACAAGTTCGACAGCCAGGAAATTGTTTTCAGTTCAACTTCAGTGCTTCCAAGAAGGATGTGGTCATTTGTCTAAATTGGAGTTTTAGAAAGTCTGATATGACGTTAGGATGAGCATTGCTGTCCTGTCCTAAATCGCACACTTATATTGGACAGTGGTGTCATAACACACTTTATTTTTACTGGATATTTACTTGTGTGCTTGAGGGCTTAAGTGTCAGCTCAGAGAATATTTGATATTACTGGGTAAGTGTGGTGCAGTTTTAATTGGACAGTATAACCAACAGACCCTGTGAAGGTTTGGCTTCATTTGTGTTTTTTCATGACTCGACCTCGTGGAAAACTGAGCGTAGTGTAGCTTAGTGCTGCAGTGTAGTGTACGAGTGTGTGCAGTATCCAAATGGTGTGAAGTTTTTGTCACACCACTCAGTGATGTAACTCAAAAGAGCTCAGAATCGATACCACAACTTTTACCTTTTACCTTCTGTTGGGGGCAGAATTTCCCAAACAAGGTTGTGAAAGTAAGGCTATAAAGGGTTATTAACTTATGGTGCTTATGATTTATGGCTACAGCAGGATTAGGCAGGTACAACACCTGGTTAAGATCAGGAAGACATTGTGGCTTCAGTTACAGTAAATAGGCAGATGTTAACTCCAGATGTGGGATGGGTGCAAACTCAAGTGACCTGCATGAAAGTCTGAAGCTCATCCTCGACACCAACCTCAACACACTCACTCTCTGCCTCATTGTATACAGTGTACAATACTTCCTGCACAGTTGGCCCTGGATATGAATTGTGATGTTCTGAATCGTCCATTGAAAACACAATTCCAAGAAATCTCAGCCTGATTGTCTGTAAACACATCTGTGCATCTGGCTTCTGTGGTTTTGGAGGATGTTGTCTAGTCAGTGATAATAACCTGAGTGATGACACCAGGATTATCTCGGGTTGATAGAGTAAAAATTTGAACATAAAGTCTGCAGTACAGCTGGGGTCATGGAGGAAAAGCGCGTTGCAGGAAGGGAGGCTCCAGCAAAAAGACTCAAGTTGCATTGTGGGAAATGCAGGATTGTGCATGCTTAGCGCCTCAACTAAAAGTTTGGATATCTTGCCCTCTGCTGCATTAACTCTGACCATCCTTTTTCTTTAATATACTTTTTATGAGTCCCTCGGCTTTAGAGAAACCAGAGTGGTTGTTTAACAAAGTTACTAGAGTCACAAGTGTATTTGCTCTGTGACCTAAACCAGTAGTAAAATCATCTAATCTTGTGGTTGCTTATGTTCAATGGAATCCAAGTATTCAATGTTTTTTGCAGGGACAATCCATCAAAATGAATTTATGAACGCACATGTCCCATTAGGAGCCAAGGAAACTCTGAATTATGTTACCACAGAGAGTGATGTTGAAAACCCTCCACTGCATGAGTTCATAATTAAGCCATTAGTGCACAGATTCACAGTATAATCATTGTTCAGGCTACATAAAAGAGTGCTGTTTTTTGCTGCTGCTCACAGGAGTAGGAAGGCAATATTTCACTCCTTTCCTTCAAGATCAGTGAACTGGTGGCCAACACCGCTCCCCCTCCACTCCTCCAGCCGTTTCTGGGATTCGTGAGCCACGTAGACGGGATTCCCTGTGCTTTCATGGTCCAGATTTCCAGTCTGCCGTTTCCTCTCTGTCCAGGCGGCGGGGGACTTGGCTCCATGTTTTCTAATCAGCGCAGGGAGACAGAGCTCACAGAACAGTAAAATATTCTTAGAAACTATTTTAATTCTTATTTCGTAACACAAGGAATAATCACAAAGACATTCCATGTAAGTTGGTTTCTCTGGAAGAAAAGTGTTTCAGAGAAACAAAAAGGTCTCATTAAGGTTATGCCTGAGCTAATCTCAACTCCCCATGGCCATCATTATGTTCGTGTTGTTCAGGGTTCAAACCCACAGATGTTTATTTTGAAATCAGGACATAGTGTCCAACAAAACTGGGTATGTCAAACTAATACAGGAAAGTGTGTATAAAATGATGCATAAGATATTTTAGAATTTTCCATGTGATGTAATGGTGAAGCCCAAGACCAAGAACTGATGACTCGGGAATTAATATTTCATTCACTGGAACCAGCAGACAGAATGAAATATGTAGTGAGTTCAAACAGCATTGAAAAATGTTTAAAGATCCCCTTCAGATTTGGTTCAAGATGTATAAAATGGTTTGAATGATAATCTGATATGGTTTTTACATTAGACAAAAAAATACAATTACCTGCTTAAAAATTCAGAAAATTACATCTACCCATTCTACCTGGTTGAGAAATCCAAAATCTCTGAATTTGCAAAAGTTGAACTGCTGGCTACAGGTTGTCTTCTACAGCCACTGAGTGAACTCTGTGCTATGTGCTCTGGGCATTTTGAGTTAGCACCTCACACTTCTGTAACTTGGATGTTGGGCTGTAGTTAGCTGCCAAACAAAACCCTGCTCATGTGCATGCCTCAAACTCAGATTTTAGGTAAGCGCAGGGAAAATTTCTCCCTTCAGCAGGTCAATTGAAAACGGCACATCCATCATTTTGCACAGTAAAGATCAAACATCCGAGTGAAATAACAAAAAGCAAAATACATTAAAAAAAACACTTATACTTTTTTGTGACTGCATTGGGATTTAAATTCAAACTTTAAAATGAAATGGAAAAGGTGATCACTGTTATTTTAAGGTGTAAGGTTCATCCTAAAGTGGATAACTGACTTCTTGCTAGTGCATGGACTTGCGAGATAAGATGAAGATTTCAGGACCCTTGAAGATTGTGCATTGTATAAGAGTTTTAAGGGTGATGTCATGTGTCAATGGGGTCCACACTGAACTACAACACCTCAAAATCATGTCCCGACAGTTTAGTCCCACATCATTGCTTATTACATTTTCAGACGTCAAGCTTCGCAGAGCCTGAAATGAAAATTGATTGTCTCAGTCGTGGACTTGAGATCAGACAATATAACGGAGCCACACCTAAACGCAGCTGATGGATTCCACTATCTGTGCTGGCATGCCGAACACATCTCTGATTTAGCCAAGAATGCTGGAGGTCATGATGTGTTGAGGCAAGTGGTGATATCGGTGCTTTGAGAGATTGGCAAGATTGGCTTCTTACCTTCATTGTAGGTTCTGTTACACAAATTTATTTGACTTTGTTTGACTGTTTTTTGTGTGATATCCAGATAATGTCAAAAACAGGATACAGCCAAAATGAAGAAACCCCGTCAGAGAGTTTGTCTTAGTTTTGGTAGCTGTTTCACAGCATGAGGTTATTTTTCTGACATTGTTTTGGCCTTTAAACAAACTCCTGCTACTGAATCATGCAGCATACTGTAATCAAGGGAGGCAAGAAACATCCCTAATGTTATTCCAGCCAATGTTATTACCGTACTTTCAAGGTAGCGCTGCAGGTCATTAATCATGTTTTGTTCGACACAAACGTTACAAACCTTCATGATGATAATTACAGTATCTTTTCTCTCTCAGGAATGTTTGAACCAACTCCTTTTATTTCAATCACGCACGTTAATGTGTTCTGTAATACACATTTTACTGTATGTTCCTGCATGTCTATAAAAGTCATATAAGATCTTTACATCTAAAGATTACTACAGATTTTAGAAATTGAAAGCAACCAAAATATGTTCCTTATTTTTCTATCTGTGAGATCGGTTGTTGGCTGCCCTGATGTTGATGAAGCAGACCCAATATGTTTGGCCCTCCTCACACACTTTCCTGCCAATAATATTTTACTGTCTTGGGAAACCGCACCGATGATGTTTGCATGTGTTTGTGAATCTTCCATTACTCAATTTGTCATTAGTATGGCTCATCTGCTTGATATTCTTTAAATATGGTCAGTAGCTTTAGGTTTGCACAGTAGATATCTAACATACGTATATGATAAGATGCAATCAACTTGACTTCTTCTCCTGAATCTGGTTCTTAATGACTGGCAGCTCAGCCGTGACGATCGATCAAACGTGGCCTGACAGAGACATAACTTCACACACTAGCACACAATATGTCAGGCAGGGATATTTTTAATGACTTCGGGGAACTTTTTACTTTCAAAATGGAAATGTGGTTCATCAGACTTGCGGGAAGCAAAGCAAACACATGTGTCTATTTTTGTACAGTTCCAGTCCTGGAAAGAAAGTGAACAATATGTACATAATGAGCATCAGTTCTTCACTGGTGCAAACGCACTTAGTTCAGTGGACTGAAGTTATAAACAGTGTGATACAGCTTATCTAAATACCAGGCAGCTACAATTATACTTCAGAAGACTTTCTTAATGTGCTGTAGCTGGTGAGTAATCCACAGCCACATAAACACAGTTCACCAGTTGAGCCATGCAGATCTGTATTTACAGAAGAGCAAACAAGGAGCAACGTGAACTTTAATATCCTCAGTTTGGAATCTGACAGAGGGGAACTGTGCCGAGGCACAACAACCTACCTGAGATGAGTTTTATGGGACACATACCTCAGTTTAGTGCAGATGATGTCAGCCAGCCTATGAGCCATTTCTCCTGAGGTAAAGTGCTCGTGCTTGCAGAGCTGCTTCACTGCTGTCTCTGATGGAGCTAATGCCTGTTTTAACAGCTGAGTGATTTACTGATCACACTTTTTTTTATCATGAGCGTGCACTTAAAGGTTTACATTCATGTTATGCTTAATCACTCAGTATACGACTGTTTCAGATTAGTTGTACCCCGACCACATTTAGCAAAGTGGGGACAGAGTGTTTTTTCCAAATATCAGAACCTTGTTTCACCTCAAGAATGATAGCTCAGACTCTGCAGCTTCTTGGAGTCAGAAAAGAACAGGATCTCTCAGCACATAAATCATAGGTTCAGGAAGAGGTTTACTAGGCACCGTGATCCAGCGCCGTCTTCTTCATCCACCACTGGAAGAAAACTTTTTTTAATCAACCTCATTTACACTTGAGCATTTTTGTCTATGATGCTCAGAATGATTATATGGGTAACATATGGGTGCCTGAAGGACTGACTTATCATAACCAGTCTGACTCTGTCACTGAGGGGACAATAACTTACACAACCATGTTATGATCCTCAGCGGATGGTTGAGGGGAAACTGTGGCCTGAGGTCCCCCTGTCCCGTAAGAACTATATTGATTCAGATGCAGTTTTATAGATTCATTTATCTGTATCTCAAAACTAACAAAATATGGGACACAGCTGCCCTGCTTTTTTATCAGCTTTGTTTTTACAGCTTCAGTTGGAAAAGACAGACAACATGCTTTTCAACACTGGAATTAAGGAATCATGTGCTTTCTGTTTTTCCCCCTCTGTCCTCGTTGCATATTTTCAATCCGTATTTTTGGTTTCTATCACTCCTTAATAAATCAGTTCAGCATGAGCTTGGGAGAGGTGTAATTCAATTCTTTACACATTTTATACTTTTTCATGCATTTGTTGAGAGAATATCTGTGTTTGGTGACAGCATACATTGTTTCATACTGACTTTAACATCTGTAGATGTAATTGCCTGCCATGTCTGCTTAATTACCTTCATATGGCACAATGACACTAATTAATGCTGACGACAAAAAGCAAGATTTTAAGTTGACATAATAGTGTATTCAGTAACATTAGTTGTCAGAAGTCTTTATTCATGGTACAATTACACAGACAGCTTACAGAGGCTGATACTTGAGCTGTGTAATTTGTGGTTTTGCTGCAGAAAACGTTTTGTACCAAGAAGTTAAATCACCTTATTTGCCCTAATAAGTGTTGTGTGTGTGTGCAAAATCAAAGACATGTTCTTCTTTTTGTCATACAGGCATCAGCTGGTTTACACAGGTGAGTTGAATACCTGAGGAAGCAGTTAACAGCTCTCTGCATTCCCCCATAGTTTCTTCTGACCTATACCCTATTCTTATTTCAAAGGCATACCAAAATAGAGATGTATCATTAGTGATGTCAACATCAATCACTTGTAACCATCACTTTTTCCATTAACAAGGATCCTAACATTTTCATACATTACATATAAAAAGTTATGGAACAGATGTGGACTTTTATGTCTGACACAATGTAAAGCAGAATATAGAAACACCATATAAAAGACAGCCATAAATAACTGCCATGATCGTATCCATAGATGAAAACATAAAATCTGGTCTGTGGCATAGATGTAACTGACTAATCATTAACTGTAATGGTGTGTTTTGATGTGCGCAGTGATTAAACTGAAGACCGGCAGTCTAGGAAAATAAGAGGTCAGGCAAAGGGAAACTGGGGCAAAACAGTTTTATGTCAGAGTTTGTTTTTTTTAATGGGGAGAGTGTACGATATTAAAGCTAATAGTAGTTGTGTAGAAGAGACCCTGCAGACTGTAAAAGTCATACACTCATGTCTGGTTTCATTTACTGAATTCTTCCATAAATAAGTGACTTACATTTATAGCAGTTCACTTACATGTATAGGCACCCTTCATGCAACTACAGTGAGAAGAAAAATCAAAATTGAAACTCCATGTAAAAACAGCTCAGTAAATTTAAATCAGTAGCTCAGGAACGATGAAAAAACATTTTTGTGTTTTATTTTTATACTAGTTTTTTTCTCGGTGAGCACGTGCATATCATTTAAAAGTTGGCTGAGTTACCTTTCCTCATTCATCACTCTGTTATCGTTTCTTTCAGCGAGCACTGAAACAATCAAGTCTGCTCGTTCTGTGCAAAGAATGCTGACGGGCTGTTTTTGATTACATTAAATCTTAATGTGGTTTCTTTGCAGCAACTGTTGGTGAAGAACGACAACAGAACAATAACAACAAGAACAACAATAGATAAAGAGGTCATGGTATAATTTTAACTTTTAACAAACCAGCTATTACAAGTGGCTGTTCGTGCTTTCTTTAATGCTCATAAAATAAAACTACATCATTATTTGGGTGCGATCTTGACAAATGATTGCACCGACCAAACAACATCTGTGATCCTATAGAATGAAAACAAATCAGCCTCCCAAAGCGATGAAGGGCGCATATGTTGCTCATATGTGAACCCACATAAAAGACAGGAGACGCGAATCAGCAGCCTGTTTGATTTACAGACATGCTGTTGAACTCACTGTGACAAAACATAATAAATTTACAACTTCCTTATAGAGTATGATACACATATGATAGTCTGGGATGTATAATCAATCATATAATGTGCAAACACTAGAAATAATAAATAGACTGTCATGTATTTACAATGAATCAATTAAGGAGAATCATCAAATTGTCTTTCAACCACTTGTGATCATATGCACAATGTTGAACTTAGCAATTAACAGAGTCATGAGCACCAGAATTATAAGGACAAGAGCTCAAATTCCTTAGACATGAATGTGCTTTGTTTGTGATAGAAACCAAAAATCTCATTGACTCTGACATAGTTAAACAGGGAATGAACCTGAGCTGAAGTGTGAGGAGCGTGCCCAGTCTGGTCCCTGTGCTCTGGTATCTGCACAGTCTCCATGCTGGGAATCTGTCAAACTGGTGATGAGGTTGATGTTTATCACATGCCTTTCTTCAGGCTCACAGCGGCTATCTGGACTCGTGCAGACGCTGGCGGCCGTCAGGATAATAAACCGGGGACATGAAATGTGATGAAACATTGACTTCTTGGTTAATTAGGCATGTTGGTTTGCCCTGCTGACTTTTAAAGCCTGTAGCCTTTTTTGTTTAACATCCATATGCTATGAAAAAAAAGGCAATTTAATGGTCATTACTGGCACATTTCTGCCGAGCTGTAGGTCTAATTATTTCCATGCTCAGACAAAATGCTTAAATTATGAGGGTTATAAATGTTTTAATGAACTTAATCCTGCAGCAGTATAAACACCACTCTGTCCAGTTCCTTGTCTCATCAGATCTTTCCATTTGAGATTGGATATGGCGCCCTCTGCAGATAATAATCTCCATCTATCAGTGCTCATCTGCATTTAACATCTGAGTACAGTAGACTGACACTAGTATTGATTAACATAAACTAAAAGCTTATGCACAGAATTTAAATTGTGTTGCCCACAAAGATTTAAAAATGCACTGTCAAGCTTTTTGTATATAAGAAGCTAATTTACTTTCATCAGTTTTAGGAATGCCTTATGTGACTACTTATATTAACTAACATGTTTATGTTTAGAGCTACATGAAAAAGTAAATGATCTCCATACTTTTTTCATGTGCTGCAGTAAGAACACATGACTTTGTGCTTACATTCATGCAAACCATAAAGATTAAATTATCCCATCTTTGCTTTCTCAGAATGCTTTTATCTTGATTAACTTTCCGCAATGATCAAACTCGAGATGTGAACTTGTGACTGTACTTGCAAAGCAGATCAGAAGTGTCTCAGTGTCCAACATGATCTGCTGTTTTCTCTGAATATGCAACAAATTCTCTCTTTTGCTTCAGTACACCAAAATCAGAAAGAGAATTTGCTTTGGGGTTTTGGTGCATATGCAAATACAATAAACAACAAGTAGAAAAATATGAAAAAAAGATTAAATGCATGTGCGACAAGTTCAGCAGCAATAATAGAAAATTGTCGATAAAACATAAAAACACATTTGAAAAAAAGAAAATATATGTGTGCTGTACAGTTTTGGGGCAGAAATGCGCAAAATTTTACAACATGCAGTATAGAAAATATTGTCATGTACAAGATATTAATTCTGAAAAGATGCGTGTTAGTGTTATGCATTGACTCGTAGGCCTCATGTTGGAGGGGGTGGGTCATGAACTGCAGAGTGGACTGTCTCCTTATTAGTAGTGAGTTTGTCTGATAAATTCTTGCAACTTTAAAGGTCAACATTTCCTGTAAAAAAAATTTGAAAGAAGAATGGAAAAAGTCCTGTGTGCCTCACTCTCCTCCCCTTATTCCTGAGATCTTTGTATTTAATATAAAATATTAAAAATGCGGCAACGACAGTAGAAATGTCATTGAACAACCACATTGTGTTTATCAGGGTTTTTTTTTTTTTCAGCAGAGTCAATTTCCCGCATCTGTGACCAGTGTGTTTTTCTGAGCTTATTTTAGGATTTAGTTAGAGATTGCACTTTGTGGGTGGCCAACAAACATGCAAAGGTCACATGTTGCAATAAAGTGTTTTATACAGTCTATGGTGGTGACCTACTGAACACATTAATCACAGAGTTCTGGGCCTTTCCACAAGAAATCTTGTGGGAAAACAACTTTCTCAGCAGCTGGATCGCAGCTACAATTTGGTATAATAAAGTTTTTCAAAAGAGTTTTAAAAGCAAAGTTTTTTTACTCCAAGAATGTTATTTATAAAAGTTGTTTTGTTTGTTGTTGTTTTATTTCATTTTCATTGTTATTGGTATTATGAATTTAAGCAGGGATGTTTTTTGCTTGTATGTTTTTTGCTCTTTGTTTTTCCCCCCAGTTAAACGAACCACCAGTGAACATATAATATAAGGATTTCATGATATTTCTGTCCGATTGGGTCACTGTATTTTGACCGGAAGCCCTCTAGGCGTTACTACGGAAGCCGAGAGCGACCGTCCTAATAATCTGATAAACTTTATAAGTAATAAGAGAAAGAAATTATTTTCTCGTGATAACTGGTTAAATATCTCAACACAGCAAAGCTTGTTTTCTCGAGATAGTTACATTAATACATAATTGCAAGGAATTTTGCAATCTCGGCTTCCGTACATTATAGTGCAGGACTATATATTATATTATTTTGCATATTTTGAATCTTGTTGTTAATGTTATTTAACAATTCACAGTATACCCACCGAAAAATATGGAGCTGTTGAGAACAATTTACATGTATTTTATGAGCGTTTCCAGTTGGTCGCCGTATTTTGAAAGTTCACATTAGGAAGTGTTGGTAAATTGCTCTGCATTAATGATAACTTGACTAATCAGAATTTGCTGCAGTTCCCCTCTCTGACCACTTGATGGCAGTAAAAACTGGCTATTCCATATATAACCTTCAACTCTATCATAGGCTGTGACGTCTATCCATTCCAAGCTGAACATATATTGCCCTCCAGTGGTCACAGTGGCGAACTGCAACACATACAATTAGTCAAACTCCCGTTTATTTAGTCATATGGTTTACTCACATTTCCTGTCTATATTTTCAAATTAAAACTAAAAGCGTGACATTGTGGCGCTCACGTTATTTTGTCGTGCTGTTGCGTTGAAGCGACACATTGAAACATCCTGTTACGATACTCCTGCTTCTAAAGGTCAACAGTCAGTGTGCAACATCTCTACTTTACCTCCGACAGGCAACAGCTGAGCTCAGGAAGACGCTTTCTGATTGAATTTACAGCAGCTTGAAGGATCCATTTTGACCAGAATTCGAAGTTACAACAAAGCTAACTGGCTAATTATTAGCTGTTCTCCGGAGTTTCTCGCTAACTGGGGTAAGTGAAGCTACTGTTGCCTGATTAGGGAACTCATGCTAACTAGCTTATCATGTTTTGTTTACATAACTCTCATTATTTATGTTGTCGTTAAAATGGCATCGTGAAGTAACAGGTGAACTCGTGATTAGAGACGTTAGCTGTTAGCAACTTTATCATAAACATTAGCCTCCTTCAGCAACCTGTTTACACAGGATGAAACAGCAAAAGCGAAAGTGAGTCAGATAATGTTATATATCATCAGTCAGTTCATTAAACATGCCATTTTATTCTGAGTGATATGAAATGACTTGATTGTAGATAAAGTGAGATTAATATGAAGGCTGTAACAATGTAGGTAGAATGATCTGTAGTTCGAACAAACATAAAGTTTTGAACAGGCTGTATTTCAATCTGTCCTCTCATGCTGTTACATGTTAGTGCTGTATATGTGATGTGTGTGGACGGATACAGCAATTTTTAAATTAACTTCACTCTGATCGTTTTGTTTCAAAGGGAATGGAGAAAGTCAAACAAGATGCATTTGACAATGCCAGACTTCAGGTGATCAAAGATGGCTACGAGAGAGCCTTTGAGTGCATCAATAAGGGACTGACAGTGGACGAGGCTGGAGACAAGGTCCAGGCCCTAGAGCTGTACAAGAAAGGACGACAGCATCTTCTCAGGGCCGTCAGTGTGCCTTCACAGGGAGAGGAGTGTCAGGGCAGTAAGTGGGAGTCAGCCCGACAGATGCAGCAAAAGATGCAGGAGACGCTGGCCAACATCACCACTCGTCTGGCCATGCTTGAAACCAGCTTTGACACTGAACCTACACCGAGCACCAACAACGTGTCTGGTGCTCCAGACATGTCTGCAGAAGCTCTCTACCCAACACTGCCCACCAAACAGAAACCAGAGAGGCCACTTCCTCCAAACATACCCTCTGCTAATGGCCTGGTAGCAGGAGCTGTAGGAGGTGTCGCTGCATGCAGTAATGAGGGTCTGCCTCTCTCACCTACCAGACAGCCAGTGGTTCTAGCTGAACAGCCTCCAGCCTACTCTCCTCAGGCGGCTGATGGCCACATGTCCATCTCATATGGAACAGAGACAGGAGAAATGTCACTGGTCGGGGAAGAGTTCTACAGTCGTACATCCAACTCAACACCATCTCCCCAGAGCATGGGTGAAGACGGAGAGGAGCTGCTGTATATCCCTCGCGGTGTACAGATATTCTTTGTCACACCTGAAGGGCAAGTGAGCGCTCCATCGTACCCAGGCTACCTGCGGCTGGTGAAGTTTACGAGTGATCACTCTGACACAATGCCTAACAGACCACCAGCATTTCTGCAGGTAAGAAAATAAAGATTTCCCTCGGGTGTTTTCAGCACGCTGAAACACTCTCTGGTACAAAGCTTGAATTGATCAAAACAAACAAAAGATGATCAGGTTGATGTTGATTAGTTTTTGCCTGCAATAAATAAGACTATTTATCTGTCAGTGCCTGTGCTCTGTTTGTTTTGATTCATACTGTAAAACCACCAATACAGTTTTCAAGATTTGGAGCCGTGAGTGTTGCTACTTTTCACAAGAAAGCCTGACAGCACCAGATAAGTCATCGTCACCATTTGATCCAATAAATGCAAGGGAACTGTCATCACTGCTGCCTCACCAGTTCTCTTACGTCTTATGCCCTTTAACCTGATTTTGTAAGATGTTTGTTCGGCTCATCAGACCTCATTGATTATGAGTCATCAGCAGGAGGAGATAGGCTTGTTAATGAACTCTGCCCTCTGGACGTGATCTTGTGAGCAGAGTTTACTCAGAGCCCTAATCCTATTGGATCTATGGGTTTGATGTCGTCCTCCTGGGAAATCCCACATCAGGATTATTAGTGGCTCAAAAGTTGGCATAGATGATTTACTACTACTCCACATATTAAAAAAACTGATAACACAATGATCTCATGTTCTAAACATGTTTTAATCCAAATTAGAACAGGGCTATATCTTGATAGATTTGTGCTTAAAGCTCACAGTGAGATAACAGAAAATAGTTACACATGCACAGTCTGATGCAATCAAACACAGCAGCAGTGCAACAAATCCTACATTTATGAGGTCAATACGTTATCTTCTTGTTTCTAAACATGTTCCAACACTGCTAGAACCCACCAATGCATTCAGGTGAAAGTCGGCACCTAACGGGAACAAGTGATTAGTTTGACTGATGCTGTCTCTCATTGGCACTAACCATCTTCCTCTTTTTTCAAATTGTGAGTCATGCTTTTGATGGCTGTCATTTTTTTGGGTTGTCTTTACCACATTGGACTGATACTGCTGTTGCAATTTTAGTTGACAGTGATGCAATAAATGCAACTCTTCAAATAGCTTTACTGCCTTTAAAATTCTTGATGAAGTTAAGCCCTGTAAAAGGATGTAGATCGAGGTTGTTTGGCAAAATATGTTTTTTAGATGATTTAGTTTAGGAATATTCTGCACTGTGCATTTATGCCACCATGAGAAAACATAACCGGACTTTTTCTTATGGCACATAAAGGTTTACATCACTCAAAGTGACCAGTTGCACGCATGAGTGTTTCTGTTCATCTGCCTAGATTTAATGTTGTCAATAAAAAGCACAGAAGTAAATCAGGTCACATTAAGGTGGGCTGTTCGTTTGTCCTCAGCTATTGTTCAGACCGACAGGCCTTTGAACCATTAGATTGGTTTGTAAATGTAGAGGTCATATGTAAACACTACAGCAAGTGATAAGATACGAGAATACATAAAGCCATGCAAACATTTTAGCTTAGGTTTTTGATAAAAGCCTAAATCAATGCATTATCTAATTTGTCCAACTCATCCTGTTTTGAGCAATTTTGAGTGGTGTTTGTCTTTGCTGTCTTTTAAAACTGCCAATACACTGACATTAGGGATCATGAGACTGAAATATGACTCTTCATCTGGGAATTTCCCAGGTGGTATTGCCAGTGGGTGAAGTCAGTGATTCACATGAGTGCAAGTAATTATCTAAAGCCTGCTTACACTGTTATGCCCTGTAATCCTGTTAGACATGCAGCAGTCAGAGGGAGACAGTGTCCTCTGGTTTGTCTTCTATCAGGCGCTTCACTGTGTTGCACTAATCAGAATCACTGTCGCCATGTAAGGCCAGTCATTTTGAGGGCTTTATTTAAAAACCTATACTTTAGCCAAATTACTTTGAAGAGCTCTTACATTTAACTTCCATGCAAATTCGATTATCATTCCGCTTTGCTTAATACAAGGGCACATTGTTCGGAAATTAGTTGGACATTTTGTGCTGATACACTTCATCCTGACATCTTAGATCAATTTATTTATTATCAAATTTTCCAGTTTCATTCTTTATTTCTAACTTTCATGTGCTTCCTGGCAGGTGTGTGACTGGCTCTACCCTCTCATGGCCATGGACTCTCCAGTGTTGCTGTGTAACACGGGTGTGTTTATGTTTCCGGACATGATGGCGCCAGCTCCAGGCTATTATGTGGGGGTGGTATTGTCTTCAGAGCTGCCTGCTGCAGACAGAGCGCTGTTTGAGGACCTGCTGTCCCAGATGACAGATCTCAGGGTTCAGGTCAGTGTTGCTGTTCAGTCAGATCTGCAACAGCACAACACATGTTTTGACATTCTTTGGGGAGTCAATGCAAATGGGGCCTATATATATACTATCAGCATATATCAATGCAGTCTGCAGCTGAACACTATTTTTATGCTGTTTTTCTCAGTGGCTAACTGCTTGTATTCTGAAATACATCTCTGCTGTTTTTACAACAAAATATGTTCCAATAAATATTTGTAGTCACCAAAGAATTGGTGCACAATGGCTTTTGGCAAGTCCTCTTGTGCCAGTGGGGGACATAGAGCTATTTTGGGCAAATGAGACAGAATTTTGAGTGCTCTGCCACCATTGGTAGTTACAGGCTTGTGAAAGTGGGAATATCTTTATATAGCATTTTTTGAGATCCACTCACCAGTCTAATTGTTCAGTAATATAAATGTAATACTATGATGCCCAAGCTTAAATGTCCAGTGTGTAGGATTTAGGTGGATCTATTGGCAGAAATGAAATATAATATTCCTAATTATGTTTTCTTTACTATATAATCGCTTGAATGTAAGAATTGTTGTGTTTTCTTTACCTGCAACTGAGCCTTTAATATGTGCAGATGGAGTGGGTGCTCTTCCACGGAGTCTGCCGTGTTTCTACAGTAGCAGAGAACAAACAAACACTGGCTGTAGAGAGGGCTTTTTAAGGGCTTTGTGGCCCCTGGAGGTTTTCCTACATGCTTAAAAGGGGAGGGGTGTTTAGTTGGTTGTAGTCTGCAACCTCACTGCACATGCCTCTAAATCCTACAGACTGCTCCTTTAAGCTGACAAATCACTGTTTCCCGCACAGAAGAATCTATTTAGGTCAGAGTGTCCTCCCAAACAGATTTGTCCTCACACATTAAGATGCTTTTTGTTTATAAATTCTGTGTTGAAATGTAGCTGAAAGTGCAGACTGAGATAAAACTGAGCCAGAATGGTGCAATTGTTATTAAGCTTGTGATTCCACTGCTGTTTCACAGCCCCTAAACACCCACGTCAATCAGCACAGACAAATTCTGCAAGCAGAGGAAACACTGGAGATGATAAATCTGTTCTTCCCATGAAAATGATTATAATTGCTGCTTGCACGATGCTTTGAGTCTGCTGATTGGGAGGATTCCAAACTTTTTCGTTGTTTTGGCCTCGTATGGAACTCTTGCTCCTGCTTACTTCTGAGGGAGCACACTTCTCCAAGTTACCCTGCCTCAGCATTGTGGGGATTTGAGACAGGCGCTCGAGGAGAATTAATCAGTTATAATGCTCTTATCTGCAACAGTTAGAACAACCTCAGAGGTTCAGCTGAAAGACAAGTGCCAGTTCAGCCATGATGGAGGCAGAGACGCTGGCTCACATCGATGCCAAACATTTCTGATTAACACAGTCTGACTAGTTATCTTCTCTGATGGATGTGATTCCCTATCAGCAAGTAGGAACTTTTGTGTTGTTTTCATTTTTGGATCAAGTAGAAGATCGTAGAAGAGAAGGTTTAGAGCACAAAGGGAGGCTGTTTTTTAACGCCACAGAGACATTTTTTAAACGACAGTCTTTTTGTGGAAGACAATTAGCACATTGTAACAAGAAGCACAAAATAATAAGAGGAGCTATTGTGTGAATTGGGGGGTCACTTGGAGACAAGCATCTGAATGGAGATGTGTACAGCTTGCACAAAGTAGCAGACTAGTTGTCCAAAGGTTTTGACTGACAACCAGGTCTTCTTTTCAGCCTTGTTGATCAATGTGTCTGTATGATCAGGCTCCAGATGAAGCTGCAGAAACTGTTAATCTCAGTCAGAAGGTGTCCATCGCTACACCTGAGGAGACTGCACCGGCGGCGACAGAGGAGGAGGAGGAGGAGGATAAACCTCTGCCTGAGTGGAGTGAAAAGGTGGCAAATGGGATCCTGACAGGTGGGGTCAAGCTGCATCTTCCAACTAAAATATCTTTGCACTGTTAGGAAAGATTGGAGACTGCATGACTGGCCCTGTGTGATCCTGTTGTCCTCTCAGGTGCATCATGGCTAAGCTGGGGCCTGGTGAAAGGAGCAGAGTTCACAGGCATGGCCATTCACAAAGGGGCGTCAAAACTCCGAGAACACATCACTCCAGAGGACAAACCCACACACGTCAGCCCCACAGTCACCAAAGGCCTCCACGTTGCCAAGCAGGCGACGGGAG
This sequence comes from Centropyge bicolor, assembly GCA_037975185.1. Lineage (NCBI taxonomy): Eukaryota > Metazoa > Chordata > Actinopteri > Pomacanthidae > Centropyge > Centropyge bicolor. The sequence continues at coordinate 1,330,174 of JBBMOC010000039.1, read as the reverse complement.
GAGCTGTCAAAGTCAGCCAGTTCCTAGGTGACTACGTCGTCTCCAGTCAGCATGTTTTTACTGACCTTGTGTGGTTATTTGGCAGCAGACCTCTAATTAACTAATGCTGTGTTCTGACAGTGGACGGGGTGTGTACTGTCACTGGCTGTGTGGGTCGAGAGTTGGCTCCACATGTGAAAAAACACGGAGGCAAGCTGATCCCAGAGTCTATGAGGAAAGACAAGGATGGGCGTTCCAACATAGATGGAACCATGGTGGTGGCTGCCAGCGGAGTGCAAGGTACAGTGATCTGCACTTCACATTGTTGCTTATTAGCAGAGTGTGTGTGTAACATGCTTTGTATTTTGTGTATTTGTCCAGGATTTGCGACCATGTGGACCGGTTTGGAAGTAGCAGCAAAGAACATCACAACGAGTGTAGCATCAGAGACAGTCACCACTGTAAAACATAAGTGAGTCTTCCCTTCTCTCTTAAATTACTCGTCTGACCACTTTCACTCGCTTTAATATAAAGTAATACAAATATTTGCTCAACACTGCTCGCTAGACAGGTTTTTGATGTGTATGTTGCAAATGACCTCTTGCATTATACATTCAAAACCAAACATGCACTCACTTTACTTTTCAATTTGCTTTGCAGATTTAGGGGTCTACAAAACATCTTTGACTCACCTAATGAGGAGAAATGTAATTTTTCCTAATTATACACAGCTATTTAACGCTTTCCACCACTAATCACGAGCATGACATGAGCCTCTTTATTTTTGTAATAATGTGGCTCCTGCACAAAGCTCTCTGAAGTCATCTGTGCTGCCTATTCACTGCCCTCCGCTGTGTGGCAATTCACATGATGGTCCTGCTTTTCTCTGATGTTTGTAATGGAAAATTCACAATTAGCACCGTTTCTGTTCTGCCTGATTTTATAATCCTCCCATATTGTATGAACTGGTGCTCCAATGCTCCAACGATGAGCAAATTATCTACATAATATAGTTGATTATTATTTTTTTTTATGGTTGGTGATATCATTTTATATGTTGTGACGTAATATATTTTAATTTCCACTCTCACAAGTTTTTGTTATATAATTCCTTTAAGAGAAGTACCTTGATTTATCAGGTATTCAATTACCCGGATAGCCAAACTTTCCCACCATGCTATTTTATAATTAAATAGTATCTTAACAAATGCATTAATATAGCAAGAAGAAATTATACATACCATGATTAATTATGTCCATATTGCCCACCCTTACTTTTTCGAATCATAGTGAAAATGATTCAAATTCATATTCTGGCAGACAGAAATTTCTGATTTCTGATTGTGCATGTGCATGGGTGTAATCCTCACATTAAAATTCACATACAGCATGGCATCTTTGCAATCCCTGCATTGCATATTAATGATTTCTCCTCAAATCCTCTGTTTCTTGCCTCTTTTTCTGACCTCTCATCCAATCTGACTTCTGATGAAGGTACGGGGCAGCAGCAGGACAAGCCACAGACAGCGCTGTCAATTCTGCCATTAATGTCGGGCTCACTGCCTTCAATGTTGACAACCTGGGCATCAAAGCTGTGGTGAAAAGGACTGGCAGGCACACAGCGCAGGCCCTTTTGGAAGACTACAAGCTTCAGGAAAAACCAGACAACAGGAACCAAGTGGAGAAATCGAACAAATAGCCTTTAGTGCCCTGTCTCATTCCCTCAGAAATGCCTTAAAGCATAATTTGTAATCTTCTATCAAATTACTCTATCTTTAATATTAAATATTTATAAGAATGTGTTCTATATTTACAAGATAACTACAGTTAAATGTATATCCTATAGTTTGATACAGCACTTTAATCTTTATTTTAAACAGGGTACTGCATATGGACCTAAATGAAGAAAAACAGAAGATCATATAACCCAAGCATATAACATTCAGGTATTATCACTCTGCTCTTTGTACTGAGAAAGCAAAATTCTTAAATCAACACTGTAATCTTTCCTAACTTCACAAAGCATCTGTGTGTTTGAGTTTTTCCCCGGTAGGGTAAGTGCAATTTAAATACTTTGAATGAATTATAAAAAATATTATCTGTATATTTGTATCTTCAGATATACTACAGTAACTGTATCAGGCAAAAAAAGTGTCTGTTATACTGTTCTTTTCCCCTGTGGTGTTTAAAATGACACATCCTCACTGCTGACTGACTGTGCCTGCAACTATCAAATAATATGCAAAAATCTAATGTTCTGTAACACTGAAGCTGTAAAACTTCTAAAGTCTGTTGTGTATTTTGTTAGATCTTCACTCCTATGAGTGAGGGCTACTAAAAGTCTGAGGAGTCTAAGACTGATTATTTTTGTGTTCTGCATTTCAGTTGTCAGAGTTTTATCCACATATCTTCAAAAATGTTATTGTTTATAGTATTTCATATAAAAATTTCTTTTGGTCAAAACATTTTACAAAATGTGAAGTTTGAAGTGTGATGCTAACTTTGTTTCCAGACTAGCTAGTCTTTTTTTTTTTTGGTGATCTGGTTTGTCTCTTTTTAAACTCCAGCTTTAAGATCTCAGCAGGTAAATGTAATTTTGGCTTTTAAGTCCCTCTAGTTGCAAATTGAGATTTATTTCAGGCCTGAAATACTGAAACCTTTCTGAAAAATAAAATGTTTAAAGAAACATTTTGAGTTTGAGATTTTTCATCACTAGTTTTTCCTGTGTGGTGAGAGCAGGATGGTTTTGAGTTTTATTCTGTTTAAACCCAGTAATTATCTTGAATCTACCTGCATAATACCGCCATCTACTGGTTGTATGTTTTACAACATCTTAATTACCACTGAATGTTTTTAATCTGTTTACTCTGCTAATTTTTCTTATAAGTAGGAATATATTTAAAAGGCTAAAAATTGACTTCCCCAATCTTAATAACTCTGTGGTTAGTTTGACAGTTTGTACCTTCTGCATCTCACATGAACCACTCATGTTCTCCTCACCCCCTCATGGTTTGTATTTATTATTATGTGCAAAACAACAAAACATTAGGTCATGAAAACTTCACAACAAAACTTTTCATGCTGCTTAAAGGATGAAGACAAAGGGCAGAAGGTCACAAAAATGTCGACAAGATGTTCTCTTAAACATGAGATTGTAAACATGAGACACAAGTTATTCTTGACTAATTATCTCCAAATTAGGAATATGACACAGAGAGGATCATGGCACAAAATACAAGATGCCCATGATGGAACAGAAAACAAGAATTCCAGCAGATTGCACTTGGATGTCCACTTTCCATTTCTCTTCTTTGGGAGACGTAGGAGAAGCCTGGAGCTCACTTTCCTTTTCAGAGGAGGGGTAATACTTCCCTCTAGTCAGTTCGTCTTCAAACTCATCCTTGGACCTGCAGGCAAACACAGCCCTGAATAAACACTGATGTCTCCTTTCTATTCAAAACAGCTGATTTACATATTGAGGTTTAAACAAGTGAAGATGAAACGTACGAAGATGAATTTTATTTTTACATCTCAATATCACAATCTGAACAGCACATTAGTTTATTATCATGGAAATAATTTGCATCCAAACAAGTATGTTGTTTTCATATATTAATAAATATTCACTCGAAACCTGCATAAGACTATGTCTCCATAAACTTTTAAAGGGGATATTTAGATTATATTTAGACTTCATCTTCACTCTATGGAGGAACAAACAAGGACACAAGGAAAACAGATTCATATTCTCATAATATTTTAAGATACAAGTTGTTATAGAGGGAAGAAAAGTAAGTCAATTTCTCAAGAAGTCACAGGTCTGTCCATTACTTTAAGATGTATTAGTTGGACAGCCTGGTCAGCAAACTGTGACTTCTTGGAAATAACCTTCCAAACTTTGAGGATAAGTAAATTACACCTTCAGCAGGCCAGCTGGATAAAAGCCATAATAAAGTAACTGTTTGCATCAGGTTGTTGAATAAACTCAAAAATCCTGATATGTTTCCTTCACTCACTCCTTCATCAAGTACTAGTTCTAGATAGAGGCCTGTGAAAATCTAATGTGATTATTTTAATGCAAAAATACAAATTACCCATAAGACGATCTTCTGCTCTCAGGGAAGTGTTGTTTATTAGTTCCGGTATGAAATCAGTCCTTCAGCGCTTCAGGTGTGTCTGAGCGAGGCGACTACATCCATCACCCGCACCTGTGTGAGACCAGACACGAAGATACATCAAATATGTAGTTACCCGCGCATTTTATAAATGGCTATCCCCGACACACCAACACGTCCTCAAAAAAAAAAAAAAAACGAATGCAGAAAGACAGGAAATATAGCTGGCTACGTTACAGAAATATAAGTGTTAGATAACAAGCGAAAGCTTCTCACCTCTGATCAGGATCTGGGATTGTCGCAATGTTGCTCCTTCTCTTTCTTTCTCCTTCCCGTTGTCCTGCTCCTTGTCTGAGTCATAGTTAGTGTTAAATTGACTAGAGAAATAATGATTCGGGGACTTGTTGTGCTTGTTAAAAGCTTAAAAAGGCGAACACATTGAAGAAACCTGCTCTGAATTAAAAGTTGCGGCAGAGGTCGATTCCACGTCCGTATTTGGACACGTGATACAAAATGGCGATTTCAATTGGTCGAATGAGTTGACACATTTTAGTTCACAGCTGTTTTAAAATCAGCCATCTGAGCAGTTTAATTAGCATCATGTATGGCGCAGGAATTAAAGGTGTGGCAGGTAAATCAACCAATGGGAACGCTGAGATTTCGTTCAAATTGTTTGTGATGGTTTCATTGGCTGGGGATGTTAGCCCCGCCCACTTGTGCAACATTTAACCAATACACTACTTCCAATGAAGTAACTGCTGGCGGGAAAATGACGTCATACAGCAGTTACAGTCAGGCAGCTTTCCCCCATTTTCAAACAGCAGGGAACAGATTGGTGCATGGGTAAGTAGAGAAACTAAGCAGAAGTCACTCTATACTGTTTCTTTTTTTGGTTTGTATGGTGTGTTTGTTTTTGTGTAAGATGCCTTTGATTGTTCTTGTTGGTAGGCCTTTGGCCTTGTTGAATGGCAGCTTTGAATCAACATTGATGCTATATTTGTTGTGTTCAGTGAAGATTTAAAGATTTAAAAGTTGGGCATGTAAATTAACCAATGGGAACACTGGGATTTTGTTCAAAATGTTTGTGATGGGTTTTATTGGCTTGAGATGTTAGTCCCACCTACTTGTGTAACCAATACACTGCTTTCCAGGAAGTAACTTTTGGACAGGATTTTTTTTTTCAGCAACCAGATGTGTGTGAATGAAAGGAGGGCTTAAGTTTAGTTAATTTCAGTCTGTCCAAAAGTCGGTGCTCCCGTTTTTTCGTTTACTAGTAGTAGTACTAGTAGCAGGTTAATGAATTAGTATCGGCTTTAGCTAGCTGCCACCGGCTGTGTGGTATCTCTGTCCGGGACGTCTGCGCTGTTTTCTCGGTGTGTTTGTTCTGTTGTTTGTGGAGCTGCTTGTTGGCTGGAGTTTGATTGTTCTGTCGTGTTTCTCGCGGTTGTCCCGGACGAGTTTCTCCAGGGGAAGATAAAGCCATAAAGTTGGCCATTTCAACATGGGGGTCAAATGACTCCCTTTTGGAGCCTGCCCCTAGTGTTTATTCGAGGAACTCTAGCTTTTTGCACTTTTGGGTTGGCTTCATTTTTCAGTGCCGGAGGTTGCCGCTTGGACCCAACCCACATTGCTAAATTATCACAAACCACCCCCCCTCCTTTCATTCACACACAGCTGCTTGTTGGGGGAAAAAAAAACGGACAGCTGCCCTCCTTTCTCTGCTGCATCCATGAAATGGGAATTTAATTTCCTGTCCAAAAGTTACTTCCTGGAAAGCAGTGCATTGGTTAAATGTTGCACAAGTAGGTGGGCCTAACGTCTCCAGCCAAGAAAACCCATCAAACATTTTGAGCAAAATTCCAGTGTCCCAACCCAAATCCCAATCTTTAAGTCTTTACCACTGAACACTACAAATTTAGCATGAAGCAGTTGTCATGAAGTAGAAAATCAGCTAAAGAGACTAGAGCCACATTTTGTACCAGGCTGTAAACATGTTTTGTTCTACCGTAAAGTCAGCCATTTTAACATGGGGGTCAAATGTAATTGATTCCCTTTTGGAGCCTGCCCCTAGTAATTATTCGAGGAACTGCAGCTTTTTGCATTTCTGGGTTGTCTTAATTGGCTACGATTTTCTTCAGTTTTGCTCTTCAGAAATATATTGGTGACGTCACGGACACTACATCCATGTTTTATGCAGCCTTTGGTTATGCCTTGCCTTTGCCAGACTTGATTCCACATTGATGTCGTATCTCTACTTTATGTTCTCTTCTGTTGATCAAATCACCTGTCCATTTATGTCTATTCACATATGTACGATGATCTACAAACAGTAAGTGTAGTTTCTGTCTGTCAGTCCCTCCAGGTTGGATACTTATTGCTGCAATAACTGTTCATTGTTCAAGTACATCAAGAAACAGTAAGTATAATTTTTAAAATCTGTTTGTCAACCACCTACATACGAATGTAGTAATGATGTATCTGCTTATGTTTGAATCAGCATTGTTGCAATAATTTTCTTTTCTCTTTTTTTCAGGTTGCTCTATCAACAGGAAGGGCAATTTTGTCTCTGGACTTTTCTGTTTTTTTTTTTGTTGTTGTTGTTTCAGGATGATCTACAAACTAAAGTGTTATTTCAGTTTGTCTTGCACAGTTTAATTGATATTTGTGTAATAACCCTAACCTTTCTGTCCTTCTGTGGGTTTTTTAAAATGTTTTTTTCCTATATTTATGTGTCTGTTTTAAATATTTCAACAGACAGTGTCATTTGTGTTTTCCTGAATTCTGTTTGATTTTGTTTGACTTTGAGTTTCATTTAAATGTTTGTATCCATATTGTTGTCATAACTGCTCTTTTTTTTCAGGACAATGTACAAAAGTCTTATTTCAGTCTGTCTCAACAGTTTAATTGATATTTGTGTACTAACCCTAACCTCTTTTCCCCTTCTGTGCTTTTTTTTTTGATCTGCTGTTTGCTTTTGTCTGACTCTAAGTTTCATTCAAGTCTAAGTGTTTGAATTGTGAACTGTGCTTTTTTTTTCAGGCCAATCTACTAACAAAATTGTTTTGTTTTTTCATTGTTAATTTATTCTATTTTCTTCATTTGTGTATTTTGATTTTGTATGTTCTGTGAGATTTTTTAAAAACACAGTAAACAGACTTTTGGGTGCAGAATTGAAACACAGTATAAGGTGCAATGTGCCGAATTCAAAGTTTAGAGCTGCCAACTGTCTTGAGCAGTGTAGAGGTGAAGTTTTCATGTGTAAAGCACAATGTCCATGCTAGTGTTTGTGTTTGTTCTGTGCGGAGTTGTAGAGCCGCAGTTTAATGTAAGAGGAGGTTAATTGCTGTTCCCTGTTCCCTTTTACTCCTTTTTAAAATATTTGTTTGTAGGTAACACATTTGTCATCAGTTTGCTAATAGCTAGTTAGCTTATAAAGTCCAGTTAGCTTGAAGCCGCTGTGATGAACATGTTTGGGAAAGAAATGAGAGCCAACCTGAGAGCTTAAAGCAAAGTAAATGGTGTGAGCTAATTTGTGAATAGTGGTTATTATTTAATTTTTTATTATAAACATCTGCATGCAGATTACACAAGCAGGTCAACCTCAGCCTGAACGCGCGTCATGTAAAACTGCAGAGGCGCGCTCTGACACCCGATCAGGCTCCGGTGTAAATCACTGCAATGACAGAGGAGTAGGGAGGGGAGGGGAGGGGGTGGAGGACACCGGCTGCAGCCCTGCCTCCTCCCTGCGTGTGTAGACACGGCAGGCAGGCAGGCAGACAGAGCACCATCGCAGGGGCAACAAAGGGACGCATGGTTCATCTAAGGCATAAATGATTCACTGAGACAGGTTTCGCTTACAGATACACGTTTTATTGCATCTATCCTGTCTTCACCTTTAAAGGTAAGATTGCACCCGATCAAGGAAATCTGTATGTTCTGGACCATTTTCATGCCATGTTAATTGCTCACCTAATGCTATAAGCTTTTATGCAATATCCTCAATAAGGCTTATGTTGTTTATGTTGTGTTTTTTTCTGCAAATGTATGAGTTTTATTGCTGTAAAGGTTGTATTGAGACGCATGAGGCATCATGAAATGGGTGTGACATGTTACTTCAAAATGTGTGTATGAGCAGCTGTAGCAGCATCAATGCTTGTATCAGGAGTGCAAGCAACCAGACTGACAGAGAGCTTGATTTCTCTCATGTATTATGTAAGTTCAAGTTAAAAAGCTTGTTCAAATAGTAAGCATTTTTCCTTTGTTATTTAGGGTTTAATAGCACTGCACAGTCATGGAGCTGGAGCACTTCGATGAGCGGGACAAGGCTCAGAGATATACCCGAAGGGGCTCAAGAGGTAATGGGCTGCCCAGTCCCACTCATAGCGCTCACTGCAGCCTGTACAGAACCAGGACACTGCAAGCACTGAGCTCAGAAAAGAAGGCCAAGAAGATTCGTTTCTACCGCAATGGGGACCGCTACTTCAAGGGGATTGTGTATGCCATTTCTCAGGAGAGATTTAGGTCCATAGAAGCCCTCTTGGCTGACCTCACAAGAGCTCTGTCAGATAATGTCAACTTGCCACAAGGGGTGCGGACCATATATACCGTTGATGGGGCAGCAAGGATCACCAGCATGGACCAGCTGGTGGAAGGTGAGTAGTGTTCCTAAATTGCTGTCAGTTTACCCAAACTTTGCTTATATTGATTAATGTGAGATCAATGAAGTTACAGACTCCACCAAAATTAACAGATCAAAATAAAATCCACTACTTCCTCAGTCTTGTAAAGATAGCCAGAACTATTTTGTGATTAGTGCTTTTTTTTTGCTGTGTCTCTTTGTGAATATCTTAATGTGTCTTGACTTTCTGCAGGAGAGAGTTATGTCTGTGCATCCATAGAGCCGTACAAGAAGCTGGAATATACAAAGAATGTAAATCCCAACTGGGCAGTAGGTGCTAGGACTGCTGTATCCATCCGTGACCCTTCTTCCCTTGGTAGTGCCAAGGGTGGATGCCCAGAAACCAGAGAGAGCAAGGATTTCATTAAGCCCAAACTGGTGACCATTGTCCGCAGTGGAGTAAAGCCTCGCAAGGCCGTACGGGTCTTGCTCAACAAGAAGACTGCACACTCCTTTGAACAAGTCCTGACTGACATCACAGATGCCATCAAGCTGGACTCTGGAGTCGTCAAAAGGCTATATACTGTTGACGGCAAGATGGTGAGTAAGTTTTAAGTTAGCATTTCGAGTGGTCATTCTGTGAACTTTACTGTCAGACTTATATTACCAAAAGCATGTTTCCAAGACAGCTACATTTCTGAACATTCAAATAAGACAATTACTTTGGGAATCTAAGACAAAATCATAAACTCCCAATAAAAGAGCACAGCTAAGACATTGTGTGGAAAACTGGCCTAGGTAAACTGTCAGTTACTTCAACTTTAGAAAATAAGAATGCAATGTATTGGTGTGAATGTGATTGGCTGTGTGTAAATACTACTGTCTTGTGGTTCTACACTATGAAGTACATAGCCCATAAGTTTATAGCTACACACCTCTAAGTATAAAAAATGTGATACTGTATACCTGTGGATTAAGTAATCTATCTACTTGAATTTCCCAAAAACTCACATTGACCTTTGCTCATCCTCTGTCTGTGCATGAACTTCAAGTTGAAGTAAGGTTACTTGATTAACTTCTCAGTGAATGTTTGATTCAATCTGATATACTGTGTTGGAAAAAGTAACCCAATTGCCATATATTAAACAGAAGTTAACCCACTTATATAACCCACATTCTAGTTTATTGACAGTGCTATGATTTCAAACTAAAGCACTGGGACTGCATATTTGATTTGAAAGAACAAAGCAGTCAGGACAACCTTAAGTGCTCTATACCTGAGAGAGCACCATTATCTTATGTCTTTTTCTCCTCCACTGATACATCAATTGCTCACAAGAGAGGAAGAAAGTTGGATGCTTTTCTTGGACAGAAGTCAATGGAGACAGGCATGACCTTTGCACATCTGTTCATAACTTGCCTATGTGCTGTACCTAGATACATTTTGGTGTGGAGACAGGTATTCTGATCTTTCTCCAAATGATCTCTCCACATTCTGTCTTCCCATTTGTAGTACTATATCTCACATAGGAAAGCTTTTCTGAGCATGCTGCACATGAGGCAGACTTGGGACACATTTGTAGTCAACACACGTTGAGGTGATCTAGCACAGTGAGTGAATTTTGAGGCTTTAGAAGAAGCAGAACTTTGCCTCTGACATTAGAGGTGGTCTGTTCTTCATTCACGTCTCTGAGAATTGCTTCCTTGCCCGAAGAGAGACAGCCCAGTAGGTTCAAAGTCAACTGGGAATATTTGCTAAATGTATTACGAGAAATGGGTTTCTAGGACTCAGTGTCATATTCCTACCAAACAGTAGCACATTATTGAATGATATTCACCTAGTAAGTTAGTATCACTCAGGCAATCTGATTAGTGTATTGGTACCTAAATACGAATCTGCTTTTATTCTATTTTCTTTAACATGCATACAATTGAACTTTGTGGATAGTAGTCATTATTTACATTAATATACTTTGGTGACATTGATAGTTCTTGGTGCAGGTGCATGCACACATTTTGGATATTGTCACAATTACAGGGATGTTGGAATTGCTGTATGGGATGAGATGGATGGACAACACCAGAACTAAAGCTTCCCACAGAAATATTCATCTATCACCTGCGCTCTCTATATTAGTAACCTTATCACAAAATATGAGTTTTTTTTCCCCACCTAATGGTTTCTATGGTGACATCGTTTCCTAGGCTGGTTGCTAAGGAACAGCCTCTGCGGCAGTGCAGTACAGTACTGATGTCAGGCCTGTAGGTGGAGCACTATGGGGCTCACACTCGGTCTGTCAGCTTTATTATAAAATGGAGCACATGGCTGGAGTATAATCCCAGGATAGGACCCATTCTGTAATGATGTGTAGAGGGAACAGTTGGGGATTTTCACACCAACAAACAAATCTGCCTTCACAAATCCTCTGAGTTATTTTAGGAATACAGATTGTTTGGTGAAGCATAAATGGACTTGCAGCTTCTTTCTATGATTCTGCTATTGTCTGTCACACAGTAATTGCCAGATATCATTGCTTCCTCAGTCTAGTGGTTTCAATATTATCTGTGCCTTCCTGATAATAAGCTGCTGTGTTCTGTGCTTGCTTGTGCAGCTCTGTGCTCTAGTTTCTCTGCTTTCTGTAGTTTTTGCCATGTTGTGGCTCCAGATGGCCAAATTGAGCCCCCGTTGGCATCAAAGGACCTGTTTTCATGGGTATTTAACCTTTGGTAAATGACCTGCTTGTGTTTTGGTCCTGAGACACTGACATGGAAACAGTTTGTAGATATGTTCAGTTAGTAAAATTTCCAAACACAATCACTTGATTAGCCTATATATGTGCTTAAAATGATATAACTACCCTTGCATTTATTCCAATTCTTTTATCAGTCTTTTGAATTTTTGAGGATATTCTCATTCATTATCTCTCTTGATTCCACAACTGCGAAAGTAATGGTTTGATAATTTTTGTGATGTCTTTTTTGTTCACATGCATTTTAAACTCATGAGTCATGCTTCTATTAGTGGATGTGCTTAGCGGGGTGCTCTGCTTGGTGGCTGTAATCCCTCCATACTGCTGAGTCACTCAGTAATGGTGTTCAGCCATGGGAGTGAGTTTTACCTCGGCCAAATGGACACAACGAAGCTAATGATCTTGAGCTGCCATTATAAAACCTCAGATGACTGCTTATTAATAAAACATCCATACTGAAAGTAATGCAAATAAAAGGTAGAGAGGAAGCGATAGAGGAACCGACAAGGCCCTTTGAGTCAAGAAAACATGCCATGGGCTGGTGTTGTGTTTGTGTGGGATGGAGCAGAGAATATTTGCATGACTGAGTATGTCTGAGGAGACTTACCCCACGGCGTTTCAATCCCCACTGTAATGGATATGGCTCTGTACTGTAATTGTATTATGCACACCGCTAACTTGTCTGTGTTAGTCAACACTTCTTGTTGAAATAGATGTTGACACAGCCACCCGAGGATAGAGCCTGGCTTGACATCAACGCATGAAAGCGAAGGCTTAATCCTCCGTGGTAAAATTATGTATCAGTAGATGTGATGAACAGCCCATTCATGCTTTAGAAATTAGTTACAGAGTGGAAGTGCTTATGAGATTCATGGTGCTCTATGTGCCAGAGAGCAAAACCTAACTTATGTTTTCCAATTCATTTCTCCATGTTGACCTTGACTGCCTATTCCTGGTTTGGCCTGTGTGTGTCCTCAATGAATCTCTATTGGTCTCTGCTCAGACCACATATGTCATTTCTGCAAGAACTATAGAATATTTGCCTTTCTAGACAATCACTTGTATCACACAAACTGATTTTACACTGAAGATAACATTATGTTCTCTCGCACTTCAGTGACAGAGGTAGTGTTCAGAATATTTAACACTACATAGACCTTTTGATGCAAATGTATCGTTGTGAATATTGCCTTTTTTCTGAAATATATACTATTAAATGTAAGAAAAGTACTATTACTAGTAATTTAAAGGTTCTTTTTTGACTGCTGAATAAATCATTCTACGGAATAAATCATTCTTAAACCCTGTCATTTTTAAACCTCTCCCTGTGATTAAAGGGGAGAAAAAAGGATGAAGGAGATAGGGAGGCTGTCTGGCTTTCCTCACACCTACTGCTGTGACTTGGCTGTTAAACACAGAACTGTGACTTGCTCAGTGTCCCATTGCACTGGCATAAAGATAAAATTCTCTTTCATCCTTTTTGTTCTGATGCTTGACCTGAGTGGAAGTTGCTGTTTTACTTAAATTAGAATACTGCACAAACTTTAAAGCATATCAAATGAGCCCTGTGTGCAATGTTTACAAGACATCTGCATTAATATATCTAATTGTTGTGTAGTTACATTAAATAATTTAACATAACTTTTTCATATGATGACACACAGTATATCATGACGCACAGTTTCACATTGTCTTCTTACATGTCATTCATTTTGGTGATAAGTTTGTCACTTCAGCAAGCTAGACCTTTTGAAAAAAGATTTACTTTTTATTCTTCTGCTAAAACTCACACATAGCTGCTAAAGGCTAATTAAAGACATTCAAAACAGACATCATGATTAGGAATGCTGGAAAAATGTGATATTATACAGTACGTCTTGCTGTATGCCCGGGTCATGGATTTGTCCTTATGGATGTCCTCAAAGTGCGGACTTGCATTTATTAAGGCAGTACTTACTCATATCTGTCTTTGCAGCAGCTGCAGTTATGTCACAGAATTTTGCAGCAGACCTAATTTGAGTCTTGGATTATGTATGTCTGTGAATATACTGTGCTACATCTGCTCCTCTTTCTGCTGAACTACCAGCTTCCTCTGAGCATGTGGACATACAGAAAATTATGGAAAACTCAGTAGATAATTGACCTATGATTCCTAAAAAATGAATTAGTACAGTTGAAAATTATTCATTCAAAATGAGCTCGAACCACTTGACTGCCTGTTGTCTTCAGTCTTTCACTTGAAAGGGGAGATTCAGCACCCTGGAGAGCACCACCTGTCCACTGGTAGAGATTTGTTTCATTACTCATTTGTGTCTTTTGTGTAATCTGTGGCTCAGATTGATTAGTTTATATGGCATGTATGCCTCCCATTGTGTTTTCTTTCTCCAGGAATGCTTGTGCATGAGGAAATCACAGATGAAACCCTAGCGATCAATATTTGCACAGGATGCTCCAGCATCACAAGGAGTGTTTGCGCCTGTGCGTGTGTGTTAGGGGGATGGTAGGCCTGATGGAGCTGCTGTGTCACTGAGCCAGCAGGCATAAGTAATCAATATAAAGCAACAGATTCATGAGTGCCCTAGTTTTGCTGTTCATCATATGTCTGAGGTTTCCTAGTATTTAAGAAGTACAATATGCAGCTCTTCTTTAAAATGGAAAATCTTGCATTAGGCAAATCTTATTGTCATTTTTAAGTTGTTGTTAAGAGGATGTAGACCATTGATTTGATCTCTGTTAATGGCTTTTGCTCTTTAGTAGCAATTGTCTAACATCTAAATTGGATTTCAGGAGGCTGTTGTGGATTAATGTCACCATGTAGTCACATTTACTTATTTTTAAATTTTAAACATTTGACCATTGGGAGTTATAGGGGGTAATGTCTGAAGCCATATTTAAACCCACAACGTCATAATGACAAGGTGTTCTGTGTTATTCTGTCTTACACAGACTGATGGTGAGCTTGCTCTGGTGCCTGCAGTTTGGACTGTTCAGTGCTCCAGATAGGATCCTAAAGCGAATCTTAAAGTAGCCGTGTCCCTTTCATCATCTCAAACTGTCTGGTGTTCCGCTAAACGGCAGCTCTCCTCCCTTTGGGATCTCTCACTCTTTTGGGGGAGGGGTTGGGGGCAGGGGCTGTCAGAGGGGGGCTCTCTGCAGAGAAAAGGGCCATATTAAGCCCCCCTCTGTGCGCAATTTTTATTTTAAGATTTCATGGCTGAATGGGCTTTTGCTGTTGGGGGGTACTTTTGCTGCAGGTTACTGATAAATCCACTCCCTTTGTTGGAGGTGGATAATCCAACATTTCATTATATTTGATAGAATAAGAATATCAAATCTCCATATACTGTATTTTCTTAATTATTGACTATTTTAAAGAGTACATGTCTTCCAAATGAATCTGACAGTTGTACAATAGAAACCAGAATACTGTAATAACTAAGCAGGATGATAACATTAAATACATGATTTAATATCTGGTTAGAGGGCAGGCTTGTTCACAGACTGTGGTGACTTTCTTGTCTGACCTTCTTTGCCTTATGTCTCAGCACTTAAGTCATCTTATTAGACTCCTGCTGACGTCTCTATGGTTCTTAACGTAGAGACAATGAATAATGTATGTACATTTTAGATGTTTTTCTAAGCCTTGTCCTCCGCTAGACTGTAAGAACACAATCTTAATCTGCACTTTTTAAAATACTAATTATTCTGTTCTCATATCAACATATATGATAATTTATAAATGAATGAAATCTAATTTATAATCAGTCACATCTTGCTCTGCAGCAAATTCAAGACAAATAACTTTCCACACAATAACAAATATCAATACAGGATCACATTTTTGTTGACAGAGTTTTTGCTGAGTCCACCCTTCCGTAGAGGAAATGAAATGAAAAGAAGAGCTCTGCATTCTCTACCAAACTGCTGTAGTTATGCACATCAATAACCCTCTAAAGGAGAAGGTCAGGACTCCATCAGCATCTTCATTTATTTATGACAGTGCATCCACTGTGATGGGCTTCTGCATTAATGAGAGCAGCAGATGCAACAGCCCTGTCATCTAGATTCTCTGTGTAGAAAAGTGAAAGAGATTATGATTTATATGTCTCTCTCATTCAGATCAAATGATATGTGGTGAGTAAAGGTAATTAACTTTCTGCCATCTAACAATTTATTTTTCAGATTTCAGATTCTAGACTTAGTGTGTGGATTAATATTTCAGTGCCTAAAGTTTGTTTTATGCCATCGCAGAACCAGTAAATTGTAAAAATGCTTCAGTGGAGGAACAGTGTTTACAGTATCTTGATTTGATTTGCTCACTGAATGGATGACTGGTGTTAAAAACAAGTTTTAACATCATTTTATTTTGAATAGTTCAAGAGATAGAAACTATTTAATTAGCCAGAGGAGATGCCATTGTCACAGACAGTACTGAATAAAATTTAACAGGTTAAAAAGAAGATTTTCTTTTCTTTGTAGTTACCCTAGAGACATTTTCATATGCAGCCAGGCTGATAACAGCAGTAGAAAGAAAATTTAATTCCATTATTCATATGCTGTACTCACTGTAGCATTCATTTCCCTTTGTACTTTGGCCGTTTTGGCCAATATGCATTCACAGTGTGTCTGCTCAACTGCAATCCTTTATCATTAATCCAGCGGTATTCCTGGAATGGAATGTTGATTTTGATCAATACAGTGGATATGTACATCTGTAGTGACTTTGTTATAGTTAAGGAAGATTTTAAAAGATTTCTCAAATGATGAATTTTGATTAGGCAATGTTCAAAAAGTAATAGTGCTGATGTATACGGCATAGACCTGTGTGACCACTGAATACCTTGTAAAATATGTAATACTGTGGGTGCTATATCTGCTGTGTGTTGTAGAACAATATAATATAACATTACATTTTGTATAATGAAATTGTTGCAATGGCCATTTTCAGTTAGAAAAAAAATGGCATTTGAATGTGCATTACAGATTTAATTAGAAGAAAACTTGGAGAAACATTTTATTCAGTATATATTATGTGGATGTTATAGTTGCTATGTTAATATGCTGTCTGAAAACTCTGAGTTATTTTTGGGAACTGGTCACTGGCTCCACACCCTGAAACCTGACTGAATCTTTTCCGAGATGCTCCATTAAAGATTGAAAGCGGTGCAAAACTGACTAGGGAGTGCAGCAACAGATTGAAGAATAACACACTACACTTATTTTGCTTTCTAGATTGCTTATTTTATTACTTGATACTCTCTTTTCGAATTAATATTATATACAGTATCATCGTGGAGAGTACACATTATATATCAAACTTGTATGTCTCCATCTTTAATAGGTCACCTGCCTTCAGGACTTTTTTGGGGAAGATGATATATTCTTTGCCTGTGGCCCTGAGAAGTTCCGTTATCAGGATGACTTCAACTTGGATGAAAGTGGTAAGTGTTTCTTTCATTCGTATGAAGCTTGGATCACTCAGTGGAGAGATTGTAGGACTGACACTTCCTGGGTTTTGTGCATGTTTACTAGCATATAGACTGAAATACAAATTTGCTTCACACTGAATATAGATAAGGAAGGAAATAGTCATTACCTTCATTCATTCACTCACTTGACCTAGTTTTATAGCTGCAGTATAAAGTGTGTGTGTTTGTGACTGTGGTGTCTCTTCTTTCCTTCTCCGTAGAATGCAGGGTGGCAAAGTCTGCATCATATGGTCGACTCCCCTCTTTGCAGGGTCGCTCTTCCCCAAGAAGTGGTGGCATCTCCCGCAGGAGCAAGTCTCCGTCATCCACTGGTTCAGGTAATTGTGTGTCACCACATAACAGAGACACACAGAGAAACAAAGGCAATGGGTTTGTTTTAAGACTTCACACACTGATGTTATAGGATTCTGTGTATACATATACTTTATAAATTAAAAAATACATTTTGGTTTATCCTGCAATATTTCATCATTATGCTGATTGTTTCCATTTCTACTGGACTGACAGCTAATGGCACTGCAGGCAGTCAGCTGTCCACGCCTCGATCTGGAAAGTCTCCAAGCCCTTCTCCAACCAGTCCAGCTAGTCTCCGACGACGACAGGTAATAAAAATTGATGTTCCAATAAATAAGTTAAGTTCTTAAAGACCGATTTTTATATAATGTCGTACATCATACCAATGAGGCTTTATGAAGGAGTTTAACAATTCTTTTCATCCATGAATAATATTTTATGTTGTTTATTGATGGAAATACATTTGATAAATTTCTCAACTTCACAATAGTGTTAAGCGAATATTTACAAGCCTTCAATAGCTATACATTATTGACCTTACTGTTTGCTTTGTTGGGCAGTAATGTGACTGCTCGTGTTGTTTATATTACTGAGAGATCTTATAAAGATGGCATGGTTGATCACAGGTACACAGGTGTACAAATATAATAGTACATTTGCAACATGTCTCTGAGTTCAGGAAAAAAATCAGCCAAACCTCATATCCCCTCTGTCAAAACACACTGTATTATGAGGCTTTCGGGCTATCTTTTGAATGAAGCCTCATCCGTGCTGCAGCAGCATATTTTCCTCTGTGATTATCATAGATCTGGGCAGAACAAGCAAGTTTAGAGACTGCAGAGCACAGTCAACTCCTTAGCAAAATCCAATTGTCAGTGATACCATCATTAATTAATCATAACGCTGCCTGGGATTGGTATGGTGGCTGTGGCAGAGGATATTGTGTTCTCTCAGTCCTGTTTCAAAACACACACCAGACTTTATGCTGGTGGAAGGGTTAATATAATGTTTCACCATGCTTGATTTATTTCTATCTAATCTCAAACAGCATACTCAAGGCTGGCAGAGTGGAACAAATGAGCTTTGTGTAAGCTGGCTGTAATCACATTTTTACAAGCTTTGCCTTCTCTGAAGTTTGTGTACGACAAGTGCATCAGTGTGTCTTTCTTTCTCACTCCATGGCTGTCTCTTCTTTCCAGGGATCCCAACACAGTGGCTCTTCACTCTCATTAGCTTCTACCAAGGTTTGCAGCTCAATGGATGAAGGAGATGGGCCTGGCAGTGAAGGTGAGACAAACAGTGGACAAAGACTTTTTGCTAGTAATGTATAGGCTTCTATTTCTCCCTTTGCATTATAGATCTTCTTTTGTTTTGCTCAACAGCTGAGTTAATGGATGAGTTCCCCTCAGTCCCGGCCTCCATAGCAGAGAGGTACAAAGTAGGGAGGACTTTAGGGGATGGAAACTTTGCTGTGGTCCGAGAGTGTGTGGAGAGATCCACTGGAAGAGAGTATGCTCTGAAGATCATCAGCAAAGATAAATGCAGGGGAAAGGTGAGGCTTTTTTTCAATGTGTAATGTTGACATAGACTCTCATTCATTTTCTTTATTTTCTTCATTGGTCAGCAGATGGTGCTATCTCCTCTGAGACTAAAATCTTGGGTCTTCATTTTTTTTTCTTATTTTAACACAAGCAGATGAAGCTAGTTAGTTAGTGGTTTGCATATTTGCAGCGTATTTGCTCTGAAGTGACAGAAAAGGAGGTTTCCTAGTCTCACACTTCACTGTGTCTATAATTTCTTTTTACCATGCACTGTTTATATATCTTCCTTTCCCTTGATTTCTTTTTTTACCCAGGAGCACATGATCCAGAGTGAAGTGTCAATCCTTCGACGTGTGAAACATCCCAATATTGTACTTTTAATTGAGGAAATGGACACCCATAACGAGCTCTATCTTGTAATGGAGTTGGTTAAGGTATTACAGATTTAATTCTTTAAAAGAAATTACAAGCTGAAATGTCATGAAAGTCGTATTTTAGGAGACATTGTGATATGTTTTTGTTTTGTGATATATCTACTACAAAAATCAATCTTTAGCCCTTTAACACAGTTTAAGACTAACAACTGTTACTCTTTCACATCCCAAATGCTCTTTCTCCAGGGGGGCGATCTCTTTGATGCAATCACCTCCTCTAACAAATACACAGAGCGAGACGCCAGCTGTATGCTGTTCAACCTGGCAAGCGCCATCAAGTACCTGCACAGTCTCAATATTGTCCACAGAGACATAAAACCAGAAAACCTGTTGGTGAGTATGACACGAGAAAGATTCAGTACCAGCAGTGAGTGGTGCTACACTGTGAAAGCTTCCCATCTTCAATCCTCACAGGTCCATGTTACTAATTCATCCCCTTACCCATTCCCTGTTCAGTTTGTACCTGGAGGCCTGCTCTTACAACGAACAACATTAATGCATGCAACATACTGTACATAAATGCAACTATGAAAATTATGAAATTGATTTAGTGTATCTAACTCCACAAGGTTATGTACCATTATTTTACTGTGGTCATTGGCACTTTCTAACACATTCCTGTAAAGTCTGATCCATATCTAAAAAAGCGTTGGTCTATTAACTATAATATTTAGTTTTAGAAGCAGAAGATTTCAGCGTTGTATGATTATTATATTTATTATATATATTATACACAGTTCATTCATTCACAACAGCAAAAACACGACATCTAAAACACAAGTGAACTTGGTCACAGCAGCAGTTTTTTTTGTATTAGTTACATAACATGAGTAATTTTGTTGCATAACATTCATGTGATATTTTGAGTCAGAATTTCAATTTTATTCTGCAGAGTGACCATCTGTGTCTGCGGTTGCTATGTACACATTTCTTGTACTTTTTCCAAAACTGTTTTCACTGTAAAAGACCTTCCACAAGTATTTATTTTTGCAACTCTGTAAAGTCATTTCTCACGTTCCCTTATTGTGTGTGTTCCACAGGTGTATGAACACCAAGATGGTAGTAAATCTCTGAAGCTCGGTGACTTTGGCTTGGCTACCGTTGTCAATGGCCCCCTCTATACTGTGTGTGGCACGCCTACCTATGTGGCACCAGAGATAGTTGCTGAGACTGGGTGAGTCAGAGGAGTTACATCATCTGAGACATGAGTGTATTTGGACATTTGCTGTAAAGGAAAATAGAACAATGATCATAATCCCAATCAAAAAGTGCCACAGTAATACCTGTGGACTGTTGCTACTTACAGATATGATCGTTTCTCTGATACCTGGTATCTTCCTCTTTAATGACAGGTACGGCCTCAAGGTTGACGTTTGGGCAGCTGGTGTCATCACTTACATTCTGCTGTGTGGCTTTCCTCCTTTCCGTGGGTATGTGCTCTGTATCACATGGTTTACTTTGATAAGTAGGATGTTTTAACCACATCAATCTGTTTACTTTGTATAAATCACATCAATCAAAATTTCTATCATAAGGCGTCACATTACTACTACTCCTATTACTATTATGTGTAAGCTGGTTTGAGCTATATAAAATCCATGTTTTAATCTCTACAGCAGTGGTGAAGATCAGGAGGCCCTCTTTCAACAGATTTTGAAGGGTCTGCTTGATTTCCCTGCACCATACTGGGACAATGTGTCTGACACTGCCAAGGTTTGTGTCTTGAAGTGATCTCCTCTTCTGACATTGTTCTTCTCCATGTGAAACATTAGAATCTGTCTGTGATTGTTTGTTTTGTCTTAGGCTACATTATTTGGCTTACATGTCTGTCTTTAGGCTCTGATCACTGGGATGCTGCAGGTCGAGGTGGATCAGAGGTACACAGCTGTGCAGGTCCTCGATCATGGATGGGTCAATGTAAGTTCACTGCTCAGAAGAATATGCAGCGTGATACAACAGGTAGAGTCGCTGAAGCCTTGTTCCTTGCATTTCCAGGATGATGGTGTGTCAGAGAATGAGCACCAGCTGCCAGTGGCTGGGAAGATCAAGAAACACTTCAACACCGGACCCAAGCTCAACAGCACCACAGCGGGAGTGTCAGTCATTACAGTAAGCACTGATCTGCAGCCATCCACACACTGACACTGCATGCAACTCTGCATCAGTAGACTACATGATGCTTGATGCTTTTATGTCATCCAAAATTGAAAATTTTGAATTTTGACTCGCAGTGTTCTTCGTATGCACCTGCTGCTTATGTGTGCGGAGGCTTTTTCATCTTTATCCTTTCAATGTCATTAAAATTCATTTTTTAATTTGAAGTTGAAGCATTGTCTGCATTTGTAAAGCAGAACATTGATCCATTATCCATTTTGTTCAGTAATTTGTACATTAGCAACTTCCCTGCTTCATTTTGTATATGATACACATCAGTTCATCCATCTGCTTCTTGCTGCTGGTCTTCCTGTGTGTGCTCTGGCCTCTCATCCTCCTCTTGTACACAGACTGTCAGCACCGTTGTTTGGAGATCTTATAAATAACGTAGTTGGACTACAATAACTAGGTTTCAGTAGATATGATGTCTTGAATAGTTTCAAAGCTGAGCTGGATTTTTACAATTGGCAGAAAGATAAAGAACTTTTCCTGGAAGTCAGACAATACCTATTTTTTACTACTTGCCATTGATGGGGGATGGAATCAGTTGCATTCCTCTACATTTCTCATGTCTAGCTTTTTTTTATTTACCTTGCAGGTAAGCCAAACACTCAGTTGTCAGTTGCCAAATGGAAATATTTCTCTGACAGTTCACAGACTGTCAGCTGACAGTGACATGATATTTTTCTGCCATTTTTTCGCCCTTCGCATCACAGTAGTTATAACAGAACTTAGAGCTGTCCGCCTTAATGCTAATCAGGTCAGTGATGCTTTGAGTTCAAGGTGATCCTCTGAGTTGCGCTCGTCTCTCTCTGCTCAGCTGGACCAGGACATTACCATCCAGAGGTCAGGGTCTTTGGACCACTACCAGCATCCAGGATTGTACTGGATAAGGTATGACACAGCATAGTGCT
The DNA here is from genome assembly GCA_037975185.1 of Centropyge bicolor. Taxonomy (NCBI): domain Eukaryota; kingdom Metazoa; phylum Chordata; class Actinopteri; family Pomacanthidae; genus Centropyge; species Centropyge bicolor. The sequence goes on along the minus strand of JBBMOC010000039.1, from coordinate 1,307,886 downwards.
AATATGCAGTGCTTCCATGGCAAAGTGCTGGCAGTCTCCATTTCCCATCCCCGAAAGGGTTTGAGCCATTCATGCCTCGCCCTTATTTCCCTCATCAGATCCATCACTTTATCACGTTACTTCATCTCACTAGTGCTGTGGCTGTTTCCTCTCGCCTGGTCGTGCAGTTTACCTTGCTTCCTATTCTACATAGAAAATGCTAACTGCATTTGAAGGCTCATGTGACTCATTGAGCAACTGGATTTTCTTTCACGAGTGGATGCATTTTTGTTTCTTTTAGAAAAAGTACTGTCAAAGACTTAAGATTTCACACAGCTGACGTTGGCAGACCTTATTGCCTCTCAGATACAACTGCATGCTAACATTGGCTTATTTAACATTTACCAAGTTTCTGACTGGTGGTTGAGTGGATGCCACACCTCATCTCTGTGGTTTTGTGGAGAACCTAACGGTAGCTGCTGTGTCACCCTCTCTCAGACCACGGCACTTGATAAAGAGAAGCAAGTTTTCCGACGAAGACGCCACCAGGATGTGAAGCTCGCTCCCCACCTCCCGCACAGTTTTGGTGCCGGTGCCTCCCATAGTGCCAACTTGGTCCTCTCCCCCACTGAGTTCACCTCTGAATCTGACGACTATTCCCCGAGTTCGGCTGGCACTGTTCGCTCACCCACCTCTCCGTTCTAACAGCCTTCCTGACCGCTCAGCACCGTCCACCCCTCCATGGAAAGGTGTGAGAGGGTGGAGTGCAGAATGGAAACACCCAACTTTGGGTTCAGTCTGCTGACTTGGACTTTCAACAGACTGCATACTTACCTGTACCTGTTATATGTTTTTTTTTTTCCCCCAGTCAGAATACTTTTATTTTCAATCACATTTATCAGAATAAGGGGCATGTTAGTCTCTGGATCAAAGAATACACCTTAAGAGCATGCAACAATTTTTAATACATATTTTCTTTTCTTTCAGAAAAAAAAAAGCCACCGAACTGTTTAAGCCTTATTTCTACACAACAAGCACTGGTTCATTGTAGTACTCTACAGCCCTCTACTGGTTTATATTGTAAACTGCAGGAAAGATGACCTGCTTCTTGAAGCACTTGGCTTTTTATTGAGAAGTATGAATGCACAATACTGAGACCTTAGCTTCTAAATATTCCATGATTTTGTGATATGACATGTTCAGTACCGATCACTTATCATACTGATTTAAAAACAAATGCTTGTTTATCGTTAACACATTCATTAACAGTGACAGTCACCTTTCTGCTGTACTGTATGACGTCTAGATTACTCTGCTGTGGTATTTTAGATTCTGGTGCATAAACCTTAGACACACTGTTTAAGAGGACTTAAGAAACTGAAAAGACATGCTGCTATATTGTACCATAAGCACTATCTGTACTGAACAGATTTTTTTTGTGTGTAGGACAGATAATCGTCCTGCCACCCAGTAGCTTGCCTCGTGAAGAGAATTGAGGGCACAAATGTTTGACTGTTGGTCCAGCTCAGCTGTTTGCTTCAGGATGACTATTGAAACAGTAGTTTTGTCACACGTCTGTGAGAGTGGTTGTAATTCAGTGGTGGTTCAGATGAATGTCAGTGCTGTGTAGTTGGTAGTAAGTGCATGTTTAAAGCCTTGCCTCGGCACATATGGATTTAAGTGCAATTAGTTGTACTGCCCATTGAGCACAGTATTTTTAAATGTGTCCTTCGAAATGCTGGAATGAGTGAGAATGGATCTGGTGCAGGTGTTATCGGCAGCATACTGACACACTTCTCTATCAGTAACATGGATTTTTTTTCACAAACTGAAATAAGAAACAAGTTAATTGTTGGTAAACACAACAGTGCTTCCAGTAAAATCTGTTATTTTAATATTTGTTCGTTCAGCACTTTTTTTTTTTTTTGGACTTTTTCAATAATCACATCAAACAACCTGACTAAGAAGTCTGGCTCACTAGACTGTATGTACTGTATGTCCTCTTCATACATTGGTTCACCAGAGACCAAATATTCATGGATGTGAATGTCCTCCTTCCTTCATCAGAGACTGTAACCTGCATGTGTACTAATATGCATCCTAGATCAGTTCTGGTCTTCTGCTGTTTGATATACGCCTCAGATATGAAACCATCTCTGTTGTCATTGTACGCGCTGTCTTGGTGAATGCAGTTCAGTTCAGGCAGACTATAGTCATACAATAGCTGGGTTAAGACTTGTATATACATATTTTAACAGAAATGTAACATCATACCACTGATTTTGTTGTTAAAGGGCTTTTAAGTTTTTGACTAGAAGGGAGTGAACCAAAAAGCACAAGGAAGGCAAGTTGTGATCGTGACTTTTTGGGAATGTGTTTGCTTTCAAGACTGTCTGTTTATACAGTTTGTCAAACTGGTACTCAAAGACAACTGGGAATGTCAGTGTCATGTGGAAGCAGATGGAGAATGTGAATGCTGTATTATATTCATCCATATTCCATTAATGTAAGGATGTTATAAAACAATCTAAATGAGAACAAAAGTAGTAACACACTTTTTTTTTTTTCAGTTGATGAGGGAAAAATCTATTGTTATGGTTAAAAAGCAAACTTCCAATAATGTACTCTGCAAAGAAACCAAACCTGGAAATAAAAAGGACTTAATTGATTAATTTGAGTCAGCGACTTATGATGAGTCAGAAGGAAATGTTTTTGCCAGACAACTTGCAGTGAACCCACTAAATCTGCAGCAGCAATGTAGGACAGCAGGTGGCAGTATAATCAAACATAAGCTTGTACTACCTTAAATAAAATTCCACCTTCACTTACTCATTTATAGCATACATTTACTGAGCTACAGTTGTACTTTATTTATATGAATGTTGGCATATACATGAGTAAAACCTCAACCAGAAATTCTCCTCTGACAGTTTTGTTTTATTAAAAACACAAAAATAATGAAAGCAGCTCAATTTACAGTTATCAATTTTGATATAATCACAAGCTTTAAACATATGCAAAAACAATTGGCAAAACTAAAATATATAAATCATATCATCTTAAATAATATTGAATGAAATTAAAGTGCACTGCTTAACATATTAAGAAAAATGATTTTTCGTCAAATTTAAATTCACAATAATGAAAATGATTTCACAGGAAAGCAAAGTAAACCCAATGCCTTCAGTAGCTCTTCGCATGCAAAACTTCAGCTTTGGGCAGGGTGGCGTCTTGTAGCACCACTCGAAAATCAGAATGCAAACTCAAAATCTATTTGCATATTTTTGTTCATTTTAAACTGTCAGCTCACAGCGACAGCCTTCTCATTTCTGCAGTTAAATGCGGACACAATAGCTTTCTTATGACCAAAAATAGACCACAGTCATTTTTGGAAGACTAACCTGTTCATCATTAGATCACTTTCGTCTTTTTGTCACACAGCTGAAAACCTTACCTTTTCAGCAACAAAGTCATAATATTGCTTACCATTGCCTGGTGTCACAGCATGAACTAGTGTTCATGAATTCACAGATTCAAAATAGACGAGCAAACAGTTCGTGGAAAAAAATGCTAACTGAAAAAAATGATGAAATGCACAAATAACTGTAGTAATGTTGGCAGTACCAACAATTGTAGAATGTCCTTAAAATGACACTTTCTTTTACAAAATGTCTTACAGCTTTACCACAAACACCTTAACAGTCATGATATAATATCCAACAAATCTGGTATTTAATCCTCTGGATATGTTTTTCGAAAGAAACCCAAACAAAAGACTGATAACTGCTCTTCCAAATGGCCCACTTGACTCATTTTAAGATCTTAGTAAGTCATTTTAATTCTTTGTCGTCAATAAACAAAATAGTCCCCAATTTAAAATAAATATGGAAATATCATTTTTATCCTTTTTTTGCCGATATCATGATTTAAAAAAAACAAATATTTCACAAAGGACTAAGTTCACACTGAATTTGACTTTTCTTCCATATAGACAAATACAACAAAGTAACAATGAACATTTTGTCTGTTCACATACACATACATTTGACCACTGTTATAACAATGAGCAAACAATGGCCATATACATGTATTACTAACCAACTAATATCTGAAGTGCAATGAAGACATTTGGAACATTTATACATGGCTGGCATGATGGACACGTTGGTAACATGGTGGCTAGTCTAACAGCATTTAGATCTTTATCTCAGCCTTTACAGGGAAGAAACACTTTACACTGTCCATATTTACAGGTTAACTTTTTTTTTCTAGAAAAGTGTTCCAAGTGAGATATGTATCTGCCATACAAATGTTGTATAAATATTCTTAACAGAGGATTCATTTTGTTTTGCATTTTCACAGTTTGAAAGAGGAACTTAAAAGCTTCCATTAAGTATGTTTTATTAACTTAACTGTGTAATTGTGTTAACTTACGTTGATCTCAGTCTCTCACTGCCCAGAACAGCAGACCTGCATGACTCAGTTGGGGGAAATGCATCAGCTGGTGCTCAGGTAAGACATGAACAGAAAATGTGTCCAGATTGTTCAGCAACAGATGAATAGCAACAGGTTCGCCTTAGAGGCCAGATGAACACATGTAAGCACGCCTTGTTCTTTATTAGCCTCACCAACCCGATGTTCTCCAGCCCACTGGATCTCTTCCATGCTCTGTGGATCCTCTGCAGCACAGCTCGGTCACTCGCTGGTAGGTGTTTCTCTTAACCCTCCACACTTGCCTCCTGTCACGTGGATCCATCTCTGCTTAGTACCGGTTTTGATGCTCGTAGTGCCACCGGTTGAAATCGATGTTAAATGCCACAATACTGCCAGAGACCATGCCTGTGATCAAAGTCCTGAAGAGCAACAAAACCATGAAATCCCAGTGTGAACAAGCAGACAAAAAACGTATTAAAATAGAAAATCATAATTAAACTAAAACTATATATTTAATCTTTATCTTGGTTCTTTGAATTAGAAATACATTATACATTAAAGGTGTATTTACAAGAGCAAGGAACCAACATGTATTAAAATGAGTTAATGTCAGAGATTATTTCCATGTATATGAAGAGTTTGTTAAATTGACCACAGTGGTGAATGAAACAAGCACAGGAGGTCATCAGGGGCTGTAACAGTAAATTACCGAGTCTTTCTGACAACTCAAGTAGACCATTGAGTCCCAGTGTCTTTTTGCAACCTCTTTGCTCTTGTGTCCACGGCTGGCTGGTATGTAGGAAAAGCAGCTGATTTCACAGGGTCGTCTTATACTGCTACACCCCGAGGGCTTAAATGCTCGCACACAATGAACAGAGTAGGAGCAGAATGCCTCTCTGTAAATGGGCTCACTTAATGTCAACTTACTGAGGAAAGAGATTGTTGCTCGATCGAGGGGTTCTTCATGGAAGTGGTTTGATAAGGGGTTGAAAGTTAAAAAAAAAAAATTAAAAGCATGTAGTTCTTAATTTCAGTATTTTCAGTCCCTGATGTGATTATCATTATGACATTTAATTTACACTAAAATTAAATAAATATATATTAACAAATCGCCTCCTCTAGCCGACCGTCATCCACAGGTTAAGTTAGTTAATTTATTAAGGAACCCGGTTAATTAAGTTAAGAAACGGGCCTCTGTTTTTGGGCCAGACTGTAAGTGCTGAAGAGGTTTTGCCTGTGGCTGTGAAGTGCAGCTCGAACGTTCAGACTCTATAACCTCTCTTGACTGCCAGGGTCACATGATGACGTCAGGCTTATTGCCCCAGAGTGAACACTGTCGCCTCTGCGACGCCATCCAAACACCCAATTCATGACTCCTGATGAATCTTGCAGAATGCGAACACAGAGGAAAAACATGGTGCCGACCTGCCAGTAGACTGTGTGGTAGACATGTGCTCGCTGTTGTCTGTTTTATCCAAAATAAGAGCATTCGCGGAAGGTACCCCAGTAATTTTTGTCTCTATGGCAACTGTAGGTTCTATTTAAAGGAAATGGATGGTGGATGTTCCACTAACTAAAATGCACAGTGACAACCATGAAACACAGGGAACACAAGGCTTTTTTACCTCAGCCTACACATACAGTAGATGTGGGAACATTTACGTGTGCATGCACACAAACATGCATGGTTTTGCTCAGTGAGCCCACACATGAATGACAAGACAAGCACATAAACACACAAGCCCACACAATGGTGGTGTAAAACCAAGCAGAGCCCACATCACGGACTGTCTCATTCTTCTCATACACTAAAATGTACAAATTTGGATATGAAAATCTTTGCCTCAGTATATCTGTATCTCCTTTGTTATTGGTAGAGATTAATTACAGGAAATCAATAAGGGATAATGTCCATTTCCTGGATTCACCTCAATAGAGGACCATATTAAAACAGTAAATGTATATGATGATTGGGAGACAGTTCATTAAAATGGCTTTCTATAAACATCATCTTCTGTCTGTGGCTCCACAATTGCTACAATGCAATGCACTGACCTTTGATCATGTGATAGGTCCATGGCTCGGATGCCAGCATCACAACCAGGGTAGATGTAGAGCTGTTTGAAGTCACAGGCCTGCCACACCTCCACCACACCATTATCCCCACCTGTGACCAGGTTGTGGCCGTCACTGCTCAGGAGAATAGCCTGCAGGGATAGAGAGGGGTTCAACATGTCACTTCCAACTTTAATGTACCTTTAAGGGAAAGTTGTCTTCTTGAAGGAAGTAAAAGATGTCATTGAGTGAGAGATGGTTACGTACATAAAACATTTATGACAGTTGAGGCATAGTATGAGAATGACATGCAGCAATGATGTGCACTTAGATTTGTACAAATTTAACATGGATTACTGTATTAATATAAGTAATCAAATGTAAACAATTATATATGATCATTTATATCTCAAAACCAGAGTGGCAATTATCATTAAACTTCCTATAGCACTTTACCATCATCTAAAAAAATCAGCAACAAGCAATCACGAGATATGTTAAATATAAAGATATGTTTCTGTAAAATTACTCAGGATTTGACTCGAGGCTTATGTACTAAAAAGACTGAAATAATAGGCAGCTACAAATGTAAAAAAAAAAAAAAAAATAGGATTTCAGATGAACAAAGATCTCATCTGTCGTGGAGTACACACTGGTATTAAAGCGTGTGTCAGCTCACCCTGGTGGAATCATTGACCTCCATCTGTGCCAGCAGTTTTCCATTAATGCTGAAGTTGCAGAAGCGGCCTCTCTCGTAGTAGATGATACAGTGGCCCTCGCTGGATACTGAGATGAGTCGAGGGCTCTGATAGTGGTCCGGCCCCTCCAGAGCCCGCAGCAGGTCCCCTGTGATGGTGTGGACCAGACATGGACCCTCTGACGAAGTGAAACACACACACACACACACAAAAATGCATAAACAAGTGTGAGAGAACTGCTTTTGTGAAAACTATATTATTCTGTCTTTATAAAATCAGATAATGTTATTGACGGTACCCCTGAGCAACAAAACTCACCATTTCTGTGAGGATTTCTGTGTTGTTTAGCTGAGTACACATGCAGGTCTAGACTCTTCATTAAAATTAATATCTGGCTGTGTGGGTTGGTAATACACTGGTAACCTACAATGTGTATGCCAATATTTCAGTGTCCCATTGAGTTTCCCTGACCTCATCTTTTCTCTGTGATGACACTGACATGGAAGGAAGACAGACACTGACCTTTGGCTCCGCTGATGACCAGGCCCAGCTCTGCACAGACTGACACACACACAACTTCCTGGTCATGACCTGTCAGAACGGCTCGTGGTGCTGGGTAGTCACCTAAAGGATGACACATACACAACATCATGAAACAAAGGGCTTGGCTTAATTAATTAAATCTATTGTCTGACTCTGTAAACACCATCTAAAAAATCTGGATACCTGCACCAGTAATTTAAATTCACCAGTCAATATGCTGCATTTGAGAATTGGGGTTTCTGTGCAACAGTCTGAACCACCACACCTTCATCAGGCAATAAAACCATATAAACACAGGCTTCGCGATCGTGACGCACATCTGCTAGCAGGGAGGTCCCTCTGAATTGTCATGTAAATGCAGGGATGCCCACTGATGGCAGTCGAGCCACTTGATTTCATCCCGTGTGTCACATGATTGATGATGGCCGGGGGAGAGGTTAGTGAGGGGAGTTTCATAGCAACTGGAGCCGGCCTCCAGTCCTGCCAGAATGGGGTCTGAAGAGAAGTATGAAAGCAGCCCTCTCTGAAATACACTGATCACCAATAATGAGTAATTCTGAATCATGTGCCTAAATATTGTGTCATGTGCCTATATTGTGTGTTACACAAAGCTGAACCCATTAAAACCATTACTAAATCACTGTGATCATATCTGTATTTGTTTTACAATTGTATTGTCTCTTTAAATAATATTATACAGTCTAGACCTCTATATGAAAAGATGAGATCAATTCTGTTGTGATTTGGTGATATATAAATATAATTTAACTGAATTTGACAACAGACAAGGAAATGCAGCCAATGAAAAGCAGAGAAACAGTCCAACATTCACGCAAAGCATTAAACTATAAGGGAAGAGGGAGTAGGAGGGAGGGAGGGATTCTGGGTCAAGTGAAAAAAATGCATCCATTTTTTTTAAAATTTCAATAAATAATTTACATTTTTACTTAAATTGATGTTTTATTTATTTTTTCATAAAATGATGTGAGCTCTTAGTATACACCACTTTTCAACCAACTGCTCATGGTAACTTTTTCCAAACTAATATCACTGAATATACAGGAAGTGGCTCAAAGTTCAGCCAGTTCAGTGAAAGTTTCTCTATCCACCTAGATGACAGTTAAGTCCTGATAGATGATGTGGACATGTGTCAGACCTGGCTCCTCCTCCCCCCCCCTCCATCATCTCCTGCTCCAGCTCGGCATATCGCCTCTGCAGCTGTAGCGGTCCAGTCAGCGAGCTGGACTGTGATCGATGCAGCACAGTCCCTCAGAGACCAGGACCTGAGCAGCGCTGTCAGTCCCAGCACCCACTGCCGAGGGGGGCTGAATAGGACAAGTGTCAGAAAAAGCCTCCAGGGAGAAAAAGGGACCTTGTGCAGCTCACCTACCCGACAAAAGATTCAATCAGCCTGCACTGCATACCCCCCACTTTCTGCTAGCCCTGGGGACGAGCCAAAGTCAGCCACCACAATTACCCGCTGCAAATATCCCCTTGCACCGGTGTGATGGGCCGAGTCTGAGAGGCAGGGCCGTGATTGAGCTGGAAGTTATTTTAATTATTACACATTTAAGACACACGCAGCCTTTTGGGGGCGCGGGTGAAATCAATTTCTTGGCCACGCCACATCTGCGGGATGAGGGAGCAGCGATCCGGAGGGCCGCTGCTACATATTCACACAACCTTCAACCGGCATTATAGGAAATATAATGGGCATGCAATCACCAGAATGAGCCGTGTGGAATGAGTAGGCCATTAAGTGAGAGAGTGAAGAGGACTTCATGTGTGAAGCTATGAAAAGGTGGTCGTGGTTTATCCCTGAGGTTGCTTGCAAATGCCTGCCATCCGTATTTGAACTTGTTTGTTTAGTGTCAAACACAGTATGTTAAGTTTTTAGCTGATTTAAAGTCATTTTTTGCAGCGTCCCAACACCTAATTAGATTATTATCTGTTCCCTCCAAAGCATTTCTGACAACAAGATATATTGATGAGATATTGAATGGAGATGATTTGATTGAGTGGAAACACATCCTGTCTTTTGTTTCTTGAGATGAGCTATGTGGCTTCCTTCCCTTTTGTCCGTTGAAGATGCATTGTAAGCACTAGTAGCGTGAATATCAGGGGAATACTGTTTTCCTGCTGCAGTAACACAAGTGCTATTGCCCCTTGCTAATTGGAGGCAACCAAGCTGAAATTCTTAATTAACTGTCGGAGCCTCAGTGAAGTTAATTAGAGAACACTCGCAACTAATCCAGAGCTACTAGAATCTGTGACAATTGGAAACACGAGATCCTCCAGCACACACACACATGCACACACACATTGTATTGTCATCCAGAAACAAAATAAAAACACACTCCTCTTCCTCGTCTTGTGTTTTAAATTCCACACCATATATGGAGCTCCTCGCTGGTACAGTTCTGCAACGCCTGCTTCCTCGACCCCGATGGATTGTTTTGAACACAATCAGTGAGAATGAGCAACTAAATGAACTGAGCAGCAGAAATCACACGCTGGGGTCTACCATTTTGAATGCCAGGACATCTGGAGCCCTCGACTTGAAAGCAGCACTGCTTACTGCAATGGCTCACACTAATATATCACAGCTACAGTGCAGATAAATTAGCGTCTCCATGTCGCTTCGCACTATTTGATTTCTAGGGTAGAGTGATTTTTTTCAGTGTTGATCAAACACTCTTCCAAAAGATACTAACAATGAATCATGCACTTTCATATGCTTTCACTTAACAACACAAGACTACATTTTATGGACAGAAAAACTAAAAAGTGTTAAAAGTTTCCTGAAGTTCATCCAGAGGGTGATGTTACTGTAAACTGTGTGTGTGTGTGTGTGTGTGGCACATGCGCACTCTTACTCACTGTTATTGGGGTTGTCGCCGATAATATGGTGCCGTCCACTCCAATACCACAGCAGCAGTGTCGCATCCCTGGACCCAGAGACAATGTAGCAGTCTCCCCCAATGTAAGACTCTGATCTGGCCAGACATGTCACCACATCCCAGTGGCCAAAAACTATCTGGGTCAGCTTGCCTAAAAAAGACGTATAAACATGTGTTGGCAAAAAATGTTAGTCAGAAGTTCCTGAAATGCAAAATGGTAAAATTATGGTCAACTTCATCTTCTAAAACACCAAAGCAAAGGAAAAAATATTTCTAATATACAATCTTTAAATCAGCAGTTACCAGCATTTTTAGTTTGTAACCTCTTGAGAAAATTAAGTTTTTGACCTTGTTAACATGTCCATATGGTGTTAAAAAAATACATCATGAATGAAATAAGAAGTTGACACCATGGCTGAACATTTCTGTCTTAGAACTGCAGTGAACCAATGACAGTGTCAGAAACATGGATTCAGACAGTCAAGATTTTATAGGTCACATATCTAAGAAACCTGTCAACTTGTGGGGTGGAGCTTTTGAGGGGTACCATAGAAAAAGCCAGGTGTAGCTACGTATTGGTATAATGCAAGCTAAGTGACTATTTTTAAAATGATGGCATGGTCATGTAATACTAAAGCATCTGAAAATACAAGAGACCGATTTTCAGGGGAAACTCAGGTTCGCAGGAGTCAAATTTCAGAGCACTGTTGTGCCACAAAACTTATATTGAAGCCTGACGCTGTTCCAACCGTAAAGCAAGTGGTGGAGGGTCGGGTGGAGATAGAGGTTGAGACTTTGCATCTTTATACCACTCTTCATACTAAATTACTTCATACTAAATTTTTTAAGGCATTTTGTTTAAAAACTTTAAAATTATAACACTGTGTCTGCTTGTGACCTCTCATCACCGATTATGATATTATGGAATCAACCCAAAGGAGTAATTCATAACTATTGATACGTTATATTTGAAGTTTGTGAAAGTGTCCAGAATTTCATAAGAGATTTGAAAATAAACACATTATTTTCCTTATCCTTTCGATCCTCCTGTGACACCTCAGATTCATCCTGACCCCCAGTAGCACTTATCAAGCCACAGTGATAATCATTTATATCTTTAAACAGGTATTGTGATGACATCATCATCATATCATTACCAGCGGAAAAGATATTAGCAAAAATATATATATATATATATTTTTTTTTTTTTTTTTACTTATCAGTGAGTTCAGTGTGTTACAGTACAGTCATCCATTTTTCTACAAGGCTTGTCAGGAGATAGCAGGGACAATACTGTATTATTCCCATCATAGTGCTCAGTCCTCCACACATCAGTGCACACCTCTATAGGAAATAGAGTTTACACTGCAACCTACCTGTCTCGGAGGAGTACACACGAAAGCTCTTGTCCCAGAAGCCACACACCAGTATGTAGCGGTTGTCAGCTGTCACCACGAAACAGTGTGTGGTGATTTGGATGCTCTGGTCCACTAAGTCTGTGATCTGACGCTTGTTGCTTCCAGTATTGTTGGCTGTGGAAAAAAAGAAAGAAAAAACATAACACATGTCAGTACCTGAGATGTTACGAGCAATTTTTAAGTTATTAAGAGCCCTACAGCTAATACAGATATAAAAGTCAGTGTCCTATTTTTTGTTTGATGCTGTATTTTCCATTCAAATCAAGGAGGCTTACTCACCAACCAGAGAGTCCATCTCTATCGGGAGGTGATGGGCCTGCTCCAGAGAGTAGCCTGGTGCTCCACGAAGACCTGGATTCAGGCAGGGATACATGAGGAAATTAATCATTGAGGCTATTTCTAACCTCTGCACGTGTGCATTCTTACATACACACACACACACCTGTTCCCTTTTCAGAGCCAAAGTTATTTCAGAGCCTCTTCCAGGAGATGGAAGTATTGGAGGTCCATGAGAAAGATTTCCATCTGTCTTACTGGGATTTTTTTTTTTTTTTTTTTCAGAATGTCAAACTGAATGGAGACATTTTATCCATGCAATCTGTACCTGGATCCAGTTTTGAACCAGCAACATGCCTGAAAATATGGGGGCCTTATTATCATCATTATTCTGAAAAGCCAAACCACATTTCCCTCCTCTCCGACAGGATGGCAAGGGTGCTGCAGCTGTGTTCATTAGTGTGGAGGAGCCAGAGCAGCCACACAGTGCGGACTCTTTGGTCCCGAGCTCGGTGTGTTTCAACGGTGACAGATGGGGACGTGTGAGGAGAATGTGGTGCAGTTGCGGCCTAATTTCCTAGTAACCATTGCTTTGGCCCTCTGACCCTGAAGTGAGGCTGATTCTCAGGGAGGGGCTCTGTGGGTAATGTTGTTCACACATGTCTGAAAAAGAACATGTGGAAACACTCATGGTCAAGCTTAGGAGGTGCTAGCCTCTCACATAGCCAGCTGGCTACAGCTCTATTATGAGCGGTGGGCAGGTTTGTGTGTGACGGTGATGAAGTGATTTTACAGGACGACTGCTGTGGTAGGTATTACATGTGGCAGGGCACTTTTTCTTTTTTTTACGAGGGCAGATGTGTTTGTTTGAACACAGAGCATCACCTGCCGGGTGGGTCAAGCTCCACTCACCAACAGTGTTGTGCCATCGATTGACGGCAAATACGCGGCTGCAGGTGACGGTGACCACAGCAGGTATGGTAAGATGGGGCAGAGTGTTGGCCGCCACATGCGTTACAGGCGAATTGGACGGAAACTTCAGCACCATGATGACATCCTGCTGCATCTGGTCCTTGAACATGAGGGGACTCTGTGGAAGGAAACACTATTGAGTAGAAGAGAGGAAAGACGGAGTGTGGGGAAGGATGGAGGGATGCGATGGTGGGAGAGGAGGGGAATACAAGGAGAGAGGAGCAGGAGGGCAGGGGATGGAGAAGATGAGAAGAAGAGGTATGAAAAGATGAGAGAAAAAGAATGGAAAGAGGCAATTAGTGTGGAGGTTGGAGGAAAAACTAGGTTCAGACACAGGAGAGCTTCATGCACTGCCCCCTCCAGACAGTGCAGTCAGACGAGGGGACTGGTCAGACAAGGGTAAGACATGGAAAACTGGGATGAAGTAGGCTGTACACATGGGATGGTGCATACATGATACACATGAATCAGACAGATTGTTTTGGTCCACAAAGAAGCATTAAAAGAGACTGCATGAGTGCTTTTGAAGATGTGCTTATTTTACCACTGAAAATTCAGCTCAACTTTTTCAACTCTGGGTTAAACGACATGTGTAGCAGAGGAGGTGGTGATCCTGACAATGTACTGTGAATTTCCAGTTCCAGACTTTTGACAGAAGTGGATGAAAACATTCACATCTGGTGCAAAAGTAGAAAATTGAACTAAATGGTCTCAAAGGGATCTGCCTTACCAACTTTCTTGTAGGCAGAGAGAGACAGAGAAGAGCCATGTGGGGATAATGAGGGCTAGGCTGGCTATTACATGGATTAGACAGGGAAGAGCAGCTTACAGCAGGAAAAAAAGGAGCTACCAGGCCAGTAGGGAGCACTCTTCCCTTTACACCACACTGCTAGTTGGCAGTAACAGCTATAAAACAGTGCAGAAAACTAGTGCTGAAAATGTGTTGTTATATTACGGGTCTGTGACCTACATGAGGTAAGCCCTTTGAAATATTTATCTTTTGTTATAAAAGAGTGGATTGAAGGAAATATATAGATATTAAAAAATCCAGGAACATCTATCTCAATCTTGTGTTTCACTACAAACACAGGCACGCAAACACACACCATCCAGGCTCACACAGGTCCACAAATCCTCTTTCTCTCTCACACACACACACACACACAGCACCACCACCAGAGGTGCAGGGAATTTTCCCAGCATGCTCGTTGCTCTCACCAGGTGCATGGCGGAGCTGCGTGGAGGATGTGGCTCGATAAGCAACTGAGATGGCGTCTGTCCAAAGCTCTGGATCTGCGCCTCTGTGGCCTGCGGGAGAGAGAGAGAGGAGAGAAGGGGAGAGAGAGAGAGAGAGAGAGAGAGAGAGCGGCTGTCACAATCAATATGCATCAAAGTGATGGGTCAATGCGTTACTTGACAATGCAAGCAAACCCTAACTCAGCCGTGCCTCTGAGGACGGGGGGAGGTAAAGGGAAAGGGGAGCACTCCCAATCCGCCTGGGTGCTCCCCCTTCCCCCCTCGGCCTGCAGAGTCATCCAAGTGTTAGTATGGAAGAGACAAGCCTTTTCCTATTAACATGCTTCAGTTAACCATTCCCATTTCCAGGCGCAGGGGCCCCCACTGCATAAACGTTAACCTGGAGTGACATCCAGCTAGGACTGCAGCAGGCCGGCCCGCTTTTAGATGTTATTGTGCTTGAAACAAAGGGGAAAAGCATGTCCGTGCACACACATACGTATGAAACAGAGGCACAAAATCACACAAGCAGACCAGGGCGATTTGGCAGAGGGTACCATGATGAAGGATGATTTATGGGGTATAGACTGTGAGTCTGGATGCTTGCAACTAAGGAGAAAACTAAAAACAGCACAAGTCTCACCCTGAGCAGAGAGGGAAAAAACCAGAAGACTATTTTACTATTATTAGAAAACAACTTCAATTTAAATAGACAAAAGCTCTCATTTCCCTCCAGTGAGTGAGGGAATAAACACAAGCAGTAAGAGCCACTGAGCTTGACTGAAAGTGGGGCACTCCACGGAGGGAGTGATTGATGTGACTGGAGCCACTTCCACCATCAGAGGGGAGCTTGTAGACGTCCGTCAATGCCACTGTGCACAATGGAACATACATCGCTCAGCCTTTCGCCCGCCCTTCTGACTGCCTGGGTGACTAGCCCTCATTTTCCTCCGCCTGTACACACCGCTCACTATCAAAAGGACCTATTGGGCAGCACATGCCACAGAGGGAGATGTGGCACGGGAAGTTTGGAGGTGATACTGAATTAGGACAGGCCACCTGCAAGCCAAACAGTCGCCCCCGACACCCTCCAGTCACTTCCTGTCTTCCACAGCACCAAAAAAGGCGCTGTCCACACGGTTGAGCGCTGTCGCACAGCAGTGAAAGTTTCATGTGAGTCGGTGAGCACATTTGGCAACCATTAAGTGTTAGTCAGTGTTTCTTTACAACGCAGTCCGTCAAGTAATAAGCAACTGACATTATGGCTATTTAAGGTTAGGTTTGGGGTGAGGGTCACTATGTCTGTTCAAATAAAGAAATTTGATACAAAGATCAGAAAGGCTGAGAGGGCCATGTGGAAAACATCACCATATTTCTTGTGATGATTCTATTACCAGGGAAACTTGGCTGCTGCATGTCCCGTTTTGGTAGTCTTAGACAACCTTGACGCCCAACTATTATTTCCAGAGTACAAGGGGGAGGACTTGTCTGTATGTGTTTGTGTTTTTGTGCGTGCGTCGGGGGAAGGGGGCCTGACTTGTTGAAGGTTAACTCAAGAACATGTTCCTCAACTGGATGATCAAAACATGTCAATATCTCTCAGGTGCTTCAACACTAATCCCCTCTGAGGTATGTCAGCAACTTATTTCTATCTCAGTCTGAGATGGAAAGCTCTTAACAGGCAGTTCATTAGTTTAAGTCACTTCAGGCTCTGCTTTTTGGCTGATAAGTGACACTTATTGCCAAAGCCATCTGGTTGATCTCCCCTCCCAGCAACAACGGCCTTGCTTGGGTGAGCACCTAACATCCATCATAACACCCTGCGTCTGCATGTCTGTCTGTCTGACTTTGTTCATGTCTGATTTTGGCGTGAGTTAAAGGCTTCAGAGGTGAGTGGCTGCCGCTCTCTTATCTGCCGCCCGGTCCCCAAACTGGTGTCACAAAGACTCCGTGGAGGACGACCCCCCAACAGCATCCTCGGGTGCACTCATGCAATGCAGCAACACAACAGCTCTGTCAGACAGAATGCAAACACGGCCTCGCAGTGACCCACTAAGCAGCGTGGGATCATGCTGAGTCACGACACCTGAGATCAGCCGTGGCAACTACAAATACGAAGCCGCTACACCTTTCACCTTTCGACAGATCTGGTTTAGATTACAGGAGCAAATTGCTTTCATTAAGTCCTTCTGGCTTTGGAATAGTGTAAACAGATTATAAAAACAGATTTATGGCTCATGCAAATACACATAAACAATCTATTAATGTTACTTTCTCATGTGATGAAACTGCTGCCAATTCTTTGCATGCCAGAGGAATTTTGTTTAAGGCTGGACTTATTTTAATCCTTAGGCAAAGAATTACCCTCAGGGTCTTTCATGAGTGACAGCTTGGGAGTTGACGTGTGCACTACTGTATGTGGGAGCAGAAACGTCTCAAACCTGCATGTGATTGTCTCTAATGCAGCTATCATCAGTGTCAATGCACACTGGATCCTATATATGCTATGTGATACATACGAAGGGAGATTCTTGTCATTAAGGTCAAGCATTTAAATACTCGTGTTGCATCGCTGTGAGCATATCAAGGTGAAATCAATTTAAAGTATGTCAGCTGCTTCAAAGCTTCGCCGGCCAGCCACAGCACACTTTGTTGTCTTTGTCGATTCAGAGTGGGCGGGAGGGGCAGTGGCAGCAGAGGAGGAATTGAGTCCCACTGATGAATAATTTGTCTGTTTACTTCTGAGTGACACAGCGGGGTCTGAATCAAGGGGTTGCTGTCATGTTTTTCCATACGAGAAGCCTGTCAGGAGGAGCGTCACAGAGCAGGACTGCTGTTCCGGCAGTGTGCCCAGTAGAGCTGTCACCGTGCCCTCAGCCACAGGCCCGGCGGCATGTCAGAGGGTGTCATCATTTCCATCTGACACGCGGACGGAAATTATCTCTCATGACCTCTAATTTCTTGACATTTCAAATGCCTTAATTGTTGTGACTAATGCCAGATCTGCAGTTTCACCTGTCAGGTTCAGAATGAATCAATAGTCACAAGTCAAAAGTCAATCGTCACATTTCAGCAGGTCTTAGCAAGACATTCGCTGGGCACGTTTCCATGCTCCACCTCAATGAGTCAGACAGGCAGCTCACACACCGACCTGTGTGAGACAGGAGTGGTAAACAATAATGGGAGTAATGTGTGGAGTCCAGGAAATTGTAAAATTTTAGTAAATAATTTCACAGCAGAACATCAAAATAGAGTAAAGTCTAATCACATCAGCCTGCAGAGATACTTGGAATGGAAATTATAAAATAGGACATTTAATAATTTTCTTTATGGGAGCTGTTGAAAACGTACAATTATCTGTTTTGTAACTGCCACTAAATCAGCTTCACAGCTTGTAAATGCAAAGGAAATCAAATAATTACATTTTAATATCCAGATTTGCTCATGATGCATATTCGGGATACTGCAAGGTTTTAGTACACGGGGTTTAGATCTACAAGGTTATACTTCATGTTACAGGGAGAGGAGGAATCCATCTGGAATGAGAAACATGAGTGAAGGTATGAAGGCTTGTCTTAATTAGTGCTCATCATACCAGCATTACATCAGTCACAATTAGCTGAGCCAATTTCTCTCTGCAGCACAAATACATTCACATGTCACAATAGCGACTGCATCAACTGGGCACAATTAGGGAGTCTGAGTAGCAGGCTTCCTAATGTGCATCTAACTAACGGTGCTGCCATCTTTTAGGCTAACAGTAGGGTGTACGACAGCTAAGAACCCCTCAGCCTGATGCAAATAAAAAAGGCATCGCCTAAACCTTTCTCGAAATGATGAAAACCGAACCTTTCACAATATGGTTTGGTAATTAGATCGGCCAAATCTTCTGCAGGTGATTTGCATAGTGGTCACTTGATAAATAAAGGCGCCCCTGGAAGTGACAGTATATAAATGACTTGTTTTGCAGACAGCAGATGGTGGATATCACAGGGAGAGACAAGCTCACACTAGAAAGTACCACAATGCATGCCAGCTGCTGCAGTCTCTGGGCCCCTTTCCCCTCCACGCAATTAAGCCATTCACGAGTAGTACGCTGGAGCTAATAGATATTCAATTAATTAGTTAAGAACAAGAGGATTCACTCCCTCATCTATTGACTGAGTGACCTCTGCTGATTGATCAAAGGGCTCGGTCAGATTCATTGATCCGACGAAAGGGAAAGAACATACAGTAGATTCAGCACCGGGAAGATAAGAGCACAGGAGATGGTGTTAAGATGGATTAGGAATAATGTGGACAGATATTAAAAGATTACTGTTTATCAGAGAGAGAGGGAGAGAGAGAAAGAGGAAATTAATAACTCAGGTCATCACAGAATGACGCTAATCTCAAAGCAAACGCGATGAGTCAGCAGCTCTGCCTGATTCTCTCACGGGTTACATTTGCATGACACAGTAATTGATTGACAGATGCATGATATGAATGCTCCCGGAGCTCCAGCACATGCCAGGACAAATACAGACAGGAAGTTGTGCCTATGGTAAGTTAGCGAGGGAGGGGGAGGGGGCTTTTTTCCATGGCAATGTGTGCATGTGCCTTACCTCTCTGAGCGAAGGGTCAGTGATACTGTCCAGCTTGGCGGAGCCCTCGTAAGTCAGGTAGTGAAAGACGTTGAGGGCACGCACCGCCTCTGGGCCTCGCTGCTTGTAGCCGAAAATAAGGTCAATCCACTGATGCAGCTGACATGACACAAACTCGCTTTCCAGGGCCTGTCAGAGGAGCACAGGGCAAGTAGAGGTGAGCGGCATACCAGCAGCACATGGGCCAAAAGACAACAACACTGTAGACAACAAAACACAGCCTACTTGACTGTACACAGACGACCTACCAGGCTTTATCTATCAAACATCACAAAAACAATTAAGAGTATTTCAAGGGAAAAATAAATCGCATTAAGATAAATAGATTAGAAACCTGTTTTACTGTGCATAAAGATTGCAGACGGAAAAGGACAGAATCCCTGCATCCCTTCCTTTTAATGCAATCAGCTATCTCAGGACAAGCCTCTCATATCACATTTCTCTGTCCACTTACAACACAGGCCGACTATCTTTGCATGGAGACAAAGAAATCGGTTCAATACGGGAGATCCAATTTACTGTAAAAACCGTCTGCAGGGGCAACGTTGATAAATCACTTGTGAGAGGAGAAAAGGAGACTTGATTTCTTGTGGGAGTGTTAGTGAGAGATTGGAGATAAGATATAGGGCAGATAATTATTATAAATATACCTATGGAAGCCATGCAGTGGGGTTTTGATGTATTGTTCCAAAATGCAGTACAATATAATTCCCATGCATGCTGGTGTAAGGCTTTGCTGGAGGAATTTACACTCCTCCCCTCGCGTCAGGAATAACAGCCATTACCAACAAAGCCTGCTCGAGCACACAGAGGCAGAGTTTGCCACAGGGCATATCACCACAATTGAAAGTGGCACATGCAAAGATGGGAAGTGGGAGGAAGAGGGAGGGAGGGAGGAGAAGGAGGGAAGAGGAAAAAAAAAAGAGGAAGAGTGAGACAGAGGGGGAGGCAGGGAGAGAGATTCACTGACAGAAATGAAATAATAGAGGAAGCAAGAGTGTGGGCTAGCTAGGGAGCAGAACAAAAGAAAGACAAAAAATGGAGGCAGAGGACTATGATTTTCTGGGCATGTGAATACACTGGTCTGCGAATGTAACAATGCAAGGCAACATCACACATGCATCCTTCAACAGTGGGAAAATATCCACTGTAATCCTTTTGTCATCCTCCTCCCTTGTTTTTGAGGATGCAGACATGCCCGTAACAACTCCCAGCTTCTCCCTCCCCACCCGCCTCTCCAACCTCCAACCCCCACTTTGCCGGTGTACAAGCCTGATGGGGCTCGACCAGGCAGCGTGGGTAGAGCACGAGGAAAGGTCACCTCCATAAGACCAGCCCAGCTCTGTCACTCCAGCTGAAAAGGTCAAGTGTGTTCCCACAGCCTCTTTCTACCTCTGGTCCAAAAACACTGTGGCCCCTAACCTGAGGATACATAACATGCATGAAACTTTGTGTTATTGAAGTTACTATGGTTTGAAGGTGGAACCACTCACCAAGTCTAATTTAGAGAGCAGAGGCATACAGAGGATTTTCATCACTCTAAACTGAGACTGTAAATTTACCCAATAAATTTAGCTGTTGAAGATATAAATTTCATGACCTACTTAGGTTGGCATTTACAAGTAGTTAAAATGAAAATCAGGTTCTCTTGTATCGCATGGGAAAATAAAAAAAATCAAATGTGAAATGTTTCAATTTACATGTTATTTTTTTCATGTATGCACTGGATTTACATGTAAAGCCAACAATATGTTTGGTACACATGTAACTTCTAAATGTGACATGAGAAATCATTTTTCTCACAAGTGAAAAAAGTGAAAAAAAAACCCTGTAATATTAATCAAATGCAAGAAAAATACAAAGTGTTTTCTTACTCAATTTTCTCCCTTTTGTGTAAAGTAAAAAAAAAAAAAAAAGTAAACAATAACAGAGTAGCCAGGCTGCGAAATATCAGCATGTTGTGTACACTATAGTAACACTGTGGTAAAGGTACTATCTTCAAATATTAACATTCCTCCCAGATTCTAAGTCACCATTTTGCAGCTTTAACAATCTGACTTTAGTTTTAATGTCAAGATGTGTTCAAAAACATGAGGGCTCAAAATGCATCTGCACTGTTTTAAGTCCACGCAGTGGTCATTCATCATGTAGTTTTTTGCATTATATTTTAGTGTTGTCTTTCATTAGGTTTAGTGGGGAGGAGAGCTGCTGAGTTCCTACTGTAAGTGATTCCAGATTAAAGGGAGAACAGAGATTATCTGACGGCAAGAGACGGGTTGGATCTCCATTTCTGTCTCGGTGCTGCCCCTGAAACCTGCTGGGAGTTGTGGACCACATGTTGATAGGCTGTCTGTATGAAACGTGCACACACAGACATTCACACGCATGCAGGCGGAGAGGGCCCAGCGCACTGCCAAAGTGATGAGGCCCGGCATTAGAGAAGGTAACACTATAGGGCGAACTTGCCCTCAGTCCTGTCCTTTAGTGACATCACTGGGGTCAGGGGTACAGTGTGAGTATTGAGTGGTGCACTTTATTAGATGCTTCATGAATAAGACAAGGAGACACAGATGCATGGGAAGGTTACTGACTGGCAAATGGATTTATATGCTGTTGTGAGACAGTAAAGCTAAATGTAAAGAATTCATTTTAAAAAGCACAAGTAAAGTAAGTAAAGTACAATTACATTATCTGGCCTATAGTAGATTTTCAGTATGGTACTACAGTATTGACATGTTGTGGTGTATATTTGTACTGAAAATACACCACAAATACATGACCTGATATATTGTCCCATATACTATAGTGCACAAGGAAGGTCTCTACTACATCGTATCAGAGGAATATATAAATATACTTAATGAAATCAGCTGTTACTATGAAGGGGAAAATAATTAATATACTAACTATAACTATTTGTCTTGGTAAAAAATTCAAACGTAGAATAAATGCAACCAAATGAAGAGACGTTTTAGTTTCTGTTAGTGTCACTATTGCAATCTTGAATAATAGGTGGGAGATTTTGTACTATTTCATCTGTTAAATAAAGTTATATCATATTAATCTAATTTTCAATTTGCCACGTAAACCTCACCATCCTGTTGATCCTGACAAGGTCTTCAGGCTTCTTGGCCCAGGCTGGCAAGTCCACATCGCAGACCATGGTCCTGTCCTCCCTCATTCCCAGATGGTAGCCGTTGCTGTTGACAAACATCTCGGGCAGGTAGTAGAACTCAGGAATCAGTTCCTGCGTATCAAAGAGAGATGTTCGTGTTTTACAGCTCACTGACAGGATCGCGTCTAATACCACAGTTTTCACCATATAATCGTTCAACAATTCAGCTAAGTGCAAGAAATAACATATGTGAAGACAGAGTCACGAAAAACAGAGAAAAAAGGCTCCGTATCCAACGGAGATGAAGTGAGAATTCAAGGGGAAAGGTAACACAAACAAACTAAACAGCAGGCCATGAGAAGGCGGTGAGAGGTGCTAGTCCAGTTATTCCAGGCAGAGGTGTTAGGTGTGTTAAATGAAACTGGAACTGAGCTGGGTTTTTCTCCCTGGTCTCTGGGCTCTTGTGATGAGGTCAGGACCTCGCGGTGGAGGGGAAGTCAGCGCGGTAAAGAAGCCCCCTACACAAAGTCCAGTGTGAGTCCATACATCGGAGAAGAGAGAAAATATTTACCTTCTGAGACAAGACTATTCCTAAAGGCTTTCTGTGTGTTGAATGATCATCCTGGTATTTTCACTTTTTTTTAAAAACCCATTAATACACATCATGTACAATATATGTTCTTATAACCATTTATCCCGTACATCATGAAAATCAGCTTGCACAGATTTACTTGAAAAAGGCAATCCACTACTGTGAACATTTTGAAGTCTTTTTTTTTTTTTTTTTTGCCAAAGTCACATATAGAGAATTTTAAAACTCAGCATTTTCAAAAAACAGCTTGTACAATGCTCTTTGGCAGCTAAGTGTAGACAGCATACCATCCTTGAAAGATGCTTGCAACTCTGTTACCATGTCACCAAAACTTAACTTTGACATAATAACATTAAAAACAAACAACAAAAATAATAATACTAATAATAATAACAATAGTAAAACAAGATATGTAATGATGAAAATGAAAAATTTAATTATGGTTTTATTTTTACTGCACTCGAGCAGTGACTTTAAAAACTTTAAAAACTACTGATCTGGTCATTAAAGAAATTCTTTAAGAAAAGCTATTTGCTACATAAATTACTGTACGTTTACTTTCTGTGATTTTCAAGTCCCCACTCTGATCCCTTGTCCTCCTGATCATACAGATAAGAAAGGATGAGTGGGAGCAAAGCCTCTGCACAATGAGGCATATGCACACGAGGAATGTAGATCCTCCGCTCTGTCCTCATTAGAAAACATACGCTCAAGACAAGCTAAATGTTGTTGTCTGTCTCCTAGACTCAGATTATAAAGGAGGGTACAAGGCAGTATTTTAACTCCTTGTTTTAAGCTTGTTTTATGAATGCAGTGTTTGCCAGATTCAGTGGTACTATGGTGCTTTATATTGCCTATGGGATACATAACGTGCAGAGTCTTTAGGCCCCCATAAATCACTGGGTTTTGGGAGCGTGAGTTAGCATGACAAGGTACAGGCCAATAACCCTGCTGGTCTGCTGTTGGTCACATTTCACCCTCTGCACACGACAGGGAGTGAAGTAGCCATTCCTCTCCGTTTTCCTCGGTGTCACACACACACACACACACACACACACATAGAGACACACACACAACCGCACCTTCCCTCTGCTTTTTTCGTTTGTAAACTTCCTGCCGTAACTCACCACCAAGCCGTTAAAACTGCCAGCTCTGTTTTCAAGCCACCCTCCCATGGCAGCCATTAATTCTGCAACAGCATTGTAATGGGCTAACAAGTCAATCACACAAGCCTCCATTGCTTTACACTGTGTCACCTTAATGACATGTTCGTCAAAATCTGTCACCGGTGGAGTGCTGCTGGATTCCTTCAGACAGCGTGGTGTGTGTGTGTGTGTGTATATGTGTGTGTGTGTGTGTGTGTGTGTGTGTGTGTGTGTGTGTGTGTGTGCCCACTACTTCCAAGAAAAGGCTGCCTCTCTCTGCCCATGGTGGCTGTGCCAGCTTAACATAGCTGTGTGTGCACAGAAATAAATGGGAGGTATGGATGCACAGTAATGATGGGGTGGTCGAGGAGGTGAGGGCTTGGTCGGCGCAGGATTGTTTCCATTTGACTTGCTCTTTTAGGAGGTCATCCCCATCAGGGGTTCAGCCTCCCTCGGTCTTGTCGTCATTACTGCTGGAGGAGGCCGGGGTTAATGAAGGAGAGACCCTGGTAAAAACAAGCTGCCTTTTAATCAGAGGCCTGATGGCCCGCTCGGTGTACTGGGCCGAAGCTGACCTTAACCCCGGACTCTCCCCTCAGTCTCTGTTGCTACATGGTGTCTGTGCATGGAGTTTATGTGTCTATATGTTTGGCTGCCTTTCTGTTTCATTCATGAAAACCTATGCTTTCATCTTATTTTATTTTGTATAGGACTATATTGGCCAACGCCCTTTTCTCTTATATTTTTTTTAATCAAAATTACAAATATAACAAAGAATTCAAACTGGGTTGAAAGACATGCAAAAAAGGGAGAAATAACAGAAACGGAAATTATTATAAAAAGGATCAGAGCAAATATTAATAATCTAATCTATCATTAAAGTGGCGTTGCCTCATAGGGTAGTTTATCCCTCTTTCACCATGAGTAAACCAAACAAGCTGTTGCATAACATTTTCCTGCTTCTAATACATTATGAAATACTGTTAGTAATCCAGCATTGTCCTCCACAGTACAATGCCTCTCCTAATAGATCAGTAGCCATCTTATGTGTGTAAAAACAAATGCATGCAGACATACAAGTAGTTGAAAGTAGGCTGTATTTGTTAACAGGGTGGCGTTTGACTATTCAGCTGTTCGCCGGCTCGCAGCTTTCTGCCTCTGCCTCACATGGATTGCTGGCTGCTCTCCCCCAGATCCTGGCGAGTAAAAGCCCTGTCCG
The DNA here is from genome assembly GCA_037975185.1 of Centropyge bicolor. Taxonomy (NCBI): domain Eukaryota; kingdom Metazoa; phylum Chordata; class Actinopteri; family Pomacanthidae; genus Centropyge; species Centropyge bicolor. The sequence continues at coordinate 1,282,661 of JBBMOC010000039.1, read as the reverse complement.
TACATAAAAGACTACATTTTAAATAGCTTTTGTCATTAATGCTTTATTAATTGCCTGGGGCAACTCTACCCGATGCAGGGTGTGCTAGAAATATATGACACTTTGAGGTCAGTGCGTATTCCTGCTGCGTGTTATGCAGTGGGCAAAATGGAGGCGAATCAGCAGGGTTCAGCGTTTTCGGTAACTGCTCTGTGGATTTGTAGAGGGAGGGCTTTGTCTTTCCCTCAGACACAGCCTTTGTTCAAACTCATGAGTGCTTGCATGCAGAGATACAAGATCAGTCTACCTCTGAGATAGTTTGTTTTCTGCATAAATCAAATGTGCATTTCTAAGTGCTTAGGGTAGTCCTGGATGAGGCATTTATAATTAATGGTATATATTTTTGCACTGATGTTGAGGCACATTGGCTGAGGGGGGGAGCAAGTGAGCGAGAGGGTTGGTGTGGTTATATTGCCAATTATACATAGTGTATAGTTGCAATTTTGCTGGTGGATGTGTTGTGCAATGTTGTCTGAATTAGATAGCACCCACAGGTCCATTACACCAGCATAAAGCAGGTGTGAGACAAGGAAACATACTGCAGAGATAATAGATAATGATCATAGATATAACTTCCACTTGTTTAAGAGCACAATTCTTCAGGACTCCGGTTCTAAACCTGTGCATCCACATTAATATAAACACTGGAGTGTGCTATTTGCTTTTGTTATGATTCTCACCTTTACATCGGAGGTGTCCCTCTGACAGTTCCTCCAGGAGCGGGCGATGGCTGAAAAGGTTCGGTCAGGGTGGTCGAATTTGTTGTTATTGGCACAAAGGAAGAATGTGGTGAAGGGCTCCTACAGAGAAAGCAAATGAAGCATCACAAAGATTAAAGATCTCCACCCAAATTTAAAATCAAAAATTTTCACCCTCTTGATCTGCATTTTGACTGCAACCATCAACATAAGGAAAGTCTTACTACTGTTAGTACTGTTAGTACTGTTTTGAATGTACTGGATGACCATGCAACGTATTAATATACATGTGAATAGTCTGCATTAGCTTTATTATTTCAACGCTTTTCTTTTCTGTGGCAGACGAAAGGAGCTCTGTAGAGATCAGTCAGTCATTGTATCCAAGCCTGGGGGAGAATTAATTAGTGTTCTTCCTGAGTACAGTAAGCCATAATGATAATTGGCTCAAATTTGGTTTTCTCAGCCTGAGATGGCGACCATTGCCGGTCAGGGCGGATGGATCACTCACCAGAGGAAGAAAGGGATTGTGGGAACAAACCCACGGAGGCCAATCTAACTGCTGTCAAGGGAGCTCCCTCAGTTCATCAGCCCCTCTCTACTAATGATGGGGGAGGAGGAGAAATACAGTACGAACTCCTCATGAAGCTCTTTCACATTAATAAGCTTCAAAATCCAATGTGCACCAAGTCAAAGAAGCTGTGTAGGTTACAAGGGCCTGCTTTGTGGGGAACAGATTGGTTGGGTGTGCGTGTGCTTCCTCCTTCTCTTCCAGAGTAAATGAGGACAGTGCTCAGTAACCTTGATGGACATGTCTCCGGCGCTCACTGGGTTGCCTGAAACACATAAACCTGTCACAGCAGCCTCTGTAAATCATTACCCAGCCACTCTTTATTTAGTTCACATATGCCGGTTTACTGGCCTGTGAAATGTGTTTTCTGAGCGCCATTGGTCTAACTCAGGCCCAATCAAATTGAGACGTCGAGCCGTTTCCTGTGCAGAAGCCGACAGACCTCAAAGTAACAGCATCATCAAGCCTGACAAGTGACAATCAACTAATGCAGACTGAAAATGAAATGAAAAGCTGTCCGAGGACGTGGGTTTGACTTCATTCCTATTCAGATGCTTGACTAATTCGGGGATTTCGAACGCAGTATAATAATAACTGTGAAGGTGGTTGAAGGAAGGATTTTTACTCACTATTCTGACAAGCCAGTGCAATGTGGAGGCAGCTGTGGAGTAGTGGGAGTTGTAATGACAAGGTGGCGTCTGGTCATCTTCCCAAGTCTCATAGCGTTCAGCGTAGAATGCCGCACGCTTCGGATTCAGAGCGCCAACAGGCTGGAAAAGAAAGGAAATAAGAGGTTAATTTTTGCGATGAAGTAGTTTACCTAAGGTCTTATCCTCAAAACAACGATTGTCAAATTTTCCTACTTTTGTAAGTCACATGCTTGATATGCACTTATGGTCGTTCCATTCTGACCATTTAATTGACTTTGCAAGCTTGACAGAGTTTCTGACATTCACCATTATCATATAAATACAATACATCTAAAACAAAAACAGTCATAACAGAAATAACCAATCTGAAGTTAAAACATAGCAGAGGGCTACATTCTAGTTCCTGATCTTTCTAGCTCTAAATTGTTCTGGGTTTGCAGAAGCTTCACAGGGCAGCAGAAAGTCTGTAGATCCGAGGACTGAAACAAGCACATGTCATGGTCTTAACTGCCTTCTCATCACAACTACACAGGCTTAGATTACTGTGTCATCAGGTCAGTGAAAACTATAGTTTGTGTGTAGTTGCTCCAATATATGGCTTGTCGAAATATACTAGAACACTGGAAGTGAACACTGTTGGCATTTTTAGCAATACTTATAATTGCTAACAGTTATACTTTTGAAAAAATTACAGTTGGCGCCCATAATATTTTGGTCCTGATCAAGTGTCACCCCTCACTTTGGACCACTAAAAACTACATCTACATTATGAAAATAGATCTTTTTGTTATCTAAAATCAGTCGTTATTATAAATGAACCATCTCAGATCTCATATTCTCCAAAAACAACTCAGTTCGTCTGACTCACATAATGGACTCAGTTTGGCTTACTGTGCTTGTTAGGCAGCCACACAAGTCACACTCAAAGCCTCATTAGAGAGGGACCTGTCTTTGGAAATCCATAGATATTCTGCATGATCTTCTGCGTGAACTCCATCTCTTTTGAGTCTCAAAATGGAAAATCTTAGAGACAAAGCAGGTTTCACGGCCAGTCTTCCATCTAAATCAATTTGTAATAATCGTGTGGATATGTGACAGTCACAAGAGAGTTATGGAAAATACATGCTCCATATACTTGAAAGAGATTTTTTTTCCTCTTGTAGTCAACTTGAAGTGAAAAAAAGTGCATTCAGTATATTTAGTGCATGCAGAAGACACAGAGTTTTCCTTAGTGACAGACAATAGTTTCATCATGTAGCTGGTCATGCGATGACCCCAACTCATGGCTGCAGAGAAACTTATTTCAGACCATATTAGGAAATTATGCTTAAGTACTTCTACTTTGATTCGCAGGTAAAAATCTTTTGTTGGGTGCACAGTGTAAATCACCTGCTGTCCTATTCCTTGTGTTATAGGGCAGCACAAAGAATAGGCAAGCATAATTCAGCACAATTAACGAAGACAGACTTGCTGAGTCTTAGTGGTTCCCCCATTAGGCTTCATGTGGCGAGGCCGACAGAGAGGCTGGGGGAGAGTTCAGGGCAGACAAGGAGCTTTACTCTGGGATTTGTCTGTCAGACCCCATTATTCACCTGAACCCTAAAAAGGTCCTGTTGCGCTGTCTTCTGTCTGAAATTTACAGGGGTACGGAGGCAACGGGTGAGCAGGATGGCGCTCTGAGGACGGAGGGAGGAGATATGAGCGTCTCCTGCTAAATGTTGTGGATAATCCATGTGGATTAACCCTGGCTGACCTGATTTACACCCAACACACCCACCAAGCCAAACACTTTACTCAGCACTGCAACTCCCATCAGAGGTCTTCTGTGCTACTGGGCACTGCCAGTGGGAGTTATGGTTTTATAATCACCAATCATGAGAACTGAATCAATATTGGTTTTGCAGAGTCTGAAAAACTGAAAAAACGAGCATAATCAACTAACATTTGTTGTAGAAAAACTGTATTAGATTACAACCTCATGTGTGCATGTTGTTATACAAGCTCCCCACAACATGTGCACAGAAACAAATACGGAACATTTGCCACCTCAACAAGATTTTTAAAAACCCCAAACCAGCTTTACACTGGTAAATAATAGAGCCTTTGATTTCTCCAAAATGCCAAATGAGCAACAACTGTAGCATCAAGACTAAAAATGCCAGAGATCATAAAACTCTTATTTATTGTTCTGAATGTAAAGAACTGCTGCCTAATTATTGTAAGGATATTAAAAAAAGGAAAAAAATAACATCACTGCTATATTTACTTGACATCCATCCAATTATTACATAGTTAGGCCAAACCTTGGATAACGTGGTTCATTATTTAACCGCAGCCTCAGTCATAATTTCAATATTGCACTGACACCATCACTGGGTTTTTGCCCTCTGGCGGCTGTTTCATTTTCATGTGTTCTTAAGGCAACAAAATTACTCCCATTAAACATACATTTAGTGGTGAATAAATTGCTTTCTCTGCTTTTTCAATCACCCCATCCAATATAAGAGCCTCGGAGGCATATTGGCAGTCAATATTAATATACTCAGTACCACTGAATCGGTCACAGAGGGGGAAGGGAGACTGGTAATGTAATCAATGGCAGCTTTTCTACCTGGAAACTGCAGCCCAGAGGTCAGAAGAAATAAAATAAAAGCCCTCAGTTCGAAATGGTCTGAGACTGATGCCTAAAAATAAAGCCACTTATTGTAACATTATTAAAATTGCACAGTTATTCTTTTGGCTGGGTTCAGTTGGAACGCAGCCTCAGCACGACAGACAGACTCTCTTGGTCATTTTGAAGATTATGGTCATATCCATGTGTGGCACAGCGCACATGCCTGAAGCTCAATGCCAAAATTAAATGGAGCCAGTTTTTTTTTTTTTTTTGGTTCTTCCTTAAAATTTAATGGCCGTCCACATCAGTGTTAGCACAATTGAATAGACTGAAGGAGAAGTTTATTGAGATCTGCGTAGATTTATGGGGTGATAATAGCCCTGCATGTGACGTCTTGGCCCAGCTGGATCGGGGTGCGAGCCACAAGACGTCTCGCACTCTGTAAAACCACCGCGAGTGTAACTAATGCAGGTTAGAGCTGTATGAAAGATGCAGGTAATACATGGGAGAGAGGAAGAAGAGGAAGGGATAAGGACGGAAAAAGGAGCTGCGGGGAATACTAATGAGTGCAAGAGAGGAATAAGTAAACGATTCATAGATAGTAGGAAGAAAGCTCACAAGATTTTATTAACTGTTTTACGTTCCAATTTTAATATCATGGTACCAGAGGAAGCTGGAAAACAAACTCAGTCATGCTATTATAGGCAAGAGCATGTAATATGAAAAACTGTGCTTAAAAGGATATTACAACCTAAAAAAACAAAAAAAGTTTTAAACTTTGAGTACCTGCAAAAAGTACATTTCGACTCCATTCCACCAATCTTTTCCTGAGACGAAACCAACCGCAAACACATCTTGAACGAAGCACCAAGTTACAGGGAAGGGATCCAAAGACATGTTTACTGACAAGTTATTTCCTATTCATTCCTCTTTTTGGCACCACATAAATGAAGCAAAATTGTTCTCACAGTGTTCCCAGCTGTGTAAGCAGAAATATAAGACATTTCCTACGTGCTTGTAGCGTAGCGTAGAAGTAGGAATGCTTTTATTTTGTTTTCTAGAAAACTTGTGATAGGTGAGCTAGGATAATTATACCGACTGCACGGCGAAACTTTTATCCGTTCACCCGCATCAGCTATTCTAAGAAGCCGCTCTTTGTCACAGATTGCTGTCATCTTAAAGGGAATGTGCACCTGGCAGATTGTTGCACACTGTTCAAACTGGGACTGTTGTACAGCAAATATACACCAAACACACTGAAATGTAAAAAACAGATAACAAAATGTAGGGAAGGATAAAGTAACGCTGACAAAAGGCTCTTTCTCAGCTGATTAATGAGGTTACATTAATGTAAATAATGAAGCAAATTCAGTGTTTACAGAAGTACGGTGCGTGGTTAGATGTGTACAGATGGGTGACAAAATAAAGAAAAAGCAGAAGGAAAATTAAAGCTGTTCTGGTGGCTTGCGGTCTCCCATTTGTTTAAAAACATGAGGCTGTAAACTGAAGTGTTGAGTGTTGGTTAGTGAGCTTGTTGCATCCCTCCAAAGTCAACATTAGACTATTGCACCAACTGTGATTCCCAACAAATCCTGAACGCGTCCCAAATGTGTCATAGACTGAAGGCCGTGTTCGACACCAAAACAGACTCGACACACCATTAAAAGAAACCATGTGAAATTGTAATGAACTGACCATAGGTAGCCTTGAAAAAAACACTACTTCCGCAGCATGTTTGCCAAGACAATGCACTCTGAAGAACATGAAAGCTTGGCATAATGTAGCTCCCACACTGTTGAGAGAGTTCAAGCATTAAATAAAACTACAAGGCTACTTCCAGGTTAGTCCAAATCCAGTATGTCTCCACATGGGCCATAAAACATACTATAAAAAGTCAAAGCTCTTTCCAAATATGGTTAAACCACTCGATATGCTTTTGTTTTGACTATGAAAGGACAAAAATATGAGGAGAATGTATGATTGAGTAGCTGTTCAATGAGAAAATAAAAACCCACTTATGATAAGATAGCATAAGCACTTCAGTGGTCCTTTATTCCTGTCATAGTCACATCTGCTGATAAGCCCAAATCAGGCTTTGCTTACCTCTATTCAACAAAGAATAATGACCTCTTCCCTTTTTCCTGCTTTGCATATGATACTGATCACAGATACATCACAATGAAAACAAGTGGTTCAGACAGTTCCACACTTGCTCCAATCTGAGTTCATTTCTCGTATAACACCTGACCCAGTGAAATACATCAACACAACTAAACAAAGTCTGATCAAACTTAGATTCAGCTTCAGATTTAATCAGGATCATTTCTAGTGTTGCACTCCAAACACGCAGGAAATGAACACGGTGAACGAGCGTGCCTCCATTTGTTTAGTTATATCTAAGCTACCTCCCAAAGAGACGCATATTCAATTTAATATCTCAAAATAAATGACATTACAGTATGTCGCTGTAGTGCTCTGTCAGGAGAAGTCGCAGTCATTTTTGCTTGCAGGGCTGCATGCAGGACCGGTCTAATGCAATCAAGTTGCTCAAACTCAAGATAAAGCAGATGTGCTCCCAAACAGCCTGACTGGAGTGGATGTGAGGGTGAAGAAGGCTCCATTATGGAAAGAAGTGTGGAGAGGGTCTTTGCAGCAGCCAAGCTCTGTCGTCATAACCCAGATTGTTTCTCTTAAAAGATGCTCAGCTTTCAGCGGGTGCCATAGCAGAAGCTTTGAGGACACATTATAGTATTTTTCTCTGAACACAGCTCATTAAAAATATACTTACAAGGGTTGATACATATTATCAGCATTATTTCAGAAAATTTACGTAAGGTGAAAATGTATGTAAACACATTAAGATGGGAAGAAATGTGCTTGTGTCACTTTTTAAATTGATATTTTACAAAGGACACAACTAGTGCATTTTTGTCAGTGGACGAGGAAACACAGTGTTAAACCAAAAGTGCTTGTTATGCAATTATATGAATTTCCAACACATCAGTTAACAGCTATGAGGAAGATTAGCTTCCGCCTATCTATCATCCACTTGTCAATCCATCAAGAAATAATCATTAGAATCTAATGAAACACTTCACTGCATGAATGTATCTGACATCCAAATATGCAGAACTCTGGCCCCGAGGCAAAGCAACGCAGTGTTCAATAGCTCTGTTCACAGCTGACTGAATGCCCAACCAGCAGGTAATTGTAGGTGTGTGCAGTTGGTTTTTGGCAGATCAGCACACAGCTCCTGCTGCTTAAACAATGCTGTCCATCAAGTGGCAGTCACCTGTAATTGACAAATAGGTCGCAGGTATGTCTCCAATCTGTGGGAAAGAAAGCCTCCCAAATTGTGCAATGCCAACGTGCTTCAGTTTATAGTCTCTAATGTCGCTGCAATTACAATTTAGCTTTATCCAGTGTATTAACGTTATAGAGTAATGACAATAATTTATCTTTGTAATGGCTCAGCTCACTGAGCTCTGGACTGACAGATGGAGTTACATGAGGTGATCTGATATTATTCAAGCACAGAAAATAAAATAAACCTACAAATTAAAACAGGAAATTAGTAAAAGAGCTTAAAGTTGTAACCACATTGGCTGGGTATCAAACTTCAATACTTTTTAGGAACTGACCGCGAAGTGTCTGTATCTTTTCTTAGTCTTTAATCAGATAATTGTTTATATCATAATTTTAAAATTTTAAACCATTTTATTTAAGTGTAAAATTTGATTTTGTAAACATGTTTATATTTCTCAAGACTTGGTATCATATTGGTATTGCTACTGAGACATGGGTACTTCAATCATCAAAAAATTAACAATACACAAACAACACCCAACCTTAGTTACCACACACACAGTCGGCGTGATACACACCCACACCCACTGGACATACACCTTAGAGAGACACACACAGCCCTAATATACAATGAACAAGTCTCCAGAGACTGCACTGCTACCTCTGATCCATAATTGAACAAAAGGGCAGGCCAAGCAAAGAGAAGTGTGGGGGCCGCTGTCCCTCCCTGCTACACTAGCTGTGAACTTTTGGAGGTAAGAGCCCCGGGGTTCCAAGGACAACTGTCAGGAGACACGGGCTGTGAACTCATGCTAATGAAGGCAGCTCAGCCCTGTAAACAGCATGGGAGGATGTCACTGGAATACATTACAATACATAACTGTCTCCCCAGGGCAGGAGGGGTGCACATGGCTCAGCCCTGATCAGCTCCCCAACACACACACAGGCACACACACGAACACACACATCCTCTGGCTCTCTCAGCCCACCTGGATACCCCGCAGGCCGGCGCCGCCGCCAAAAGAAGACAAGTGCCGAGGTGACGTTGGCGAGACACACAACTGAACTGTTTGTCCAAAACGTTCTAAAACACGAAGAAGTGCTGCACAGCAGCGGGAGCTCATTTTTCAAATTCACAACAGTCTAACTCGTCCACATTTCTTTTGTGAAGTGTTTCATAGAAACTTCCTCTTTTTTTCCCATTTCAAAGTTCTCCTCCTCTCCCACTACAACAACACAGCACACACATGTCTTGAAAGGCTGAAAATTGATACAAACTGTTGAGAACTGAGACAGCAAACTGAGACTCTTAGTCAGAATGTCGGCGCTTTGAGGGAAACAAGGGGGAATGAGGGAGCGATAAAATGAGCGAGAGAGAGAGAGAGCTCAGACAGGAATGCGACTGTTTTCAGGTCACTGAGCTGCAGTGTGCATGTGCAAGAGAGAGAGAGAGAGAGTGAGACAGAGAGAGAGAAGGGGGTGGTGAACAAGTAAACCAGGCCACAGTTTGTGGTAGAGTGATCTGCTGCCTTTTCCTCTTCAGTCAAAGACAGAGCAAACATAACGCTGAACTTTATCTCCCAGGGTTGAGGGTGCATTAGTGTCATTGTGTCTGAGCTCCTGTGATTTGGCAGCATTAGCAGGAGTCTCGCTACGGCACAGCTTGATGCCTTTTTGACCTGCCATATTTAGAAGGACTTTCACTGCAACACTGTGCTAATGACCTGTTCTTATCAGTTCATCAACCTTGATAGTCAAAGCAGAACCTTAAATTCCTGAATGGCTATGTTTTAATAATAAAATTACTATCTACTAACTATGAAAATATGTAAATGTGTGTACTTTAATTTTGACATAACACAATATGTAGAAACACGTTGTAAATGCTACGGCTAGGTAATGATTCATTATGAGTCCTGTAGTGATGATATGATCTTATTGCTCTGCAAATCTTTGTTGAGCAAGTTAACAAAATACTTGGGGGCACAGACATGAGCTGTAAACACAAAATTAACATGATATCACTTTTTACGACGATAGTGAATTTCTTGCAAATCCAGTGTGAATTTCAATTCAAATTCACCCTTGTTTTATTTCTTTTTATCTCTATTCTAAACAATCTCTCTTAAGGCACTTAGTCACTAACTTTGTCTGGCACTTGGTCAAAAACAGTGCTAAACGAAACAATAATGTAAATCACTATAATGTTCCACAGAGCCGAGGGGAACTGTAGTGCTGCGGGTTCATCACTACGAGCGAACTCTTTCATTTTCAAGGAGGCATGTGATCCATTGTTCATAGAAAAATATTCACTACAGCAGCTTTCACATTGCAATAATGGGTTCAACCACGTGGCCCAGACCATGAAAACATCTTTGGGTTGTCAACTGTGAGAGTGTTTATTATACAAAGTACATGTGTTTATAAAAATGAACAATCCTCTCTAACCAGGAAGCTACTGTTCATAGTCAAATATAAACTACATGCTGAGATAATACAGTACCAAATAAATGTGGACTAAACTTAAAGAATGTATTTGAGTGCATGTCAGATGTTACAATCAGCCTTTTCCGCTTTCTGCTTCTGTCTTAAGGCTTTAGACTCACATGATTCCTTAGCTATCAAATATGATATTCTTTTAAAGCCTGGGCCTTAATAAGGAAATCCCCTGCCGTCAGGGGAGACCCCCCCATCCCCATCACACTCAAGTGCATGGCCTTGGTACCTTTGAGAGATCTCTGAAGTTCCCTGGCAAGGTCAGGTCCAACTCCTCTGAGTCGTAGTTGGTGAGGACCCAGGGAAAGACCGGGTACTGGTTCAGGTCATTGTATGTCCTCCCTAGACGCACAGAGCAGACAGAAATCTGTGAGTGATGAAGGGTTGGAAGGAAACAGAGGGGTTGAAAGCAGGGCAGGGTACACTCGAGGCTTCAGTTACTTTGGGGGATCAGCATGCAACATTCCAACAGGCCCCCAATCTCAGAGCCCTCAATCAGACGCACTTCCTGTCTCACATGGAGTCTGCCAGTGTAACATACACTAATGGCAGGCTCTCTCTTCTATGAGAGAATGTCTTCTGTGCTCCTCGTGTGTTTTCCTGTTTCCTTCATCAATGGACTGTGGGAGTTACAGGAGGCATGAGCACACTGTCTTTAAGCTCATCAAGAACATAAGTACATCGAAGCATGGGTATAATATGAGGGATTCTTCTGAGGGCCATGACTCCAAAAGCCTGAAATGTCACTGCAGGTCTGATGCACTGATTGGCCAGATGTGAGTTCCCTTTATGCTCTGGCAGTGGGATTATGGTTTTCAGATGGCAAAATGTGTCAAAGGAAATCCATGGGAAAATCCAAGAACATGTACCATGTTGTCATTAATGCTCTATTTTTCTTTTGAAGATGACACTGATACGGCTGTGAGGTCAGGTGGTGGCCAGCCGTAATCCAAGATTGGGAGAGGGCTGCTATAGATGGTTTATTTGGAATTTTTACTGCTGGTGATAAATCAAGCTAAGAATGTAGCTTCAAACCAAATCAAACATTTATTTTACCCACTAAGCAAAATTTAAATAAATAGCAAAAGGAAGCAGTGCTAATGCAAAGGTCTGACCACATTCCAACAACATCCTTTCTTAATAGAATATATGTTACCACATTTTTTTCCCTGAAACCTTTCATGTGTTTTTATTCTTTTCATTGTTGATGTTGACTAGTGTATACCCAGTCTTCCTAAGACATCCTATAAGAAGGACTTTTTAAAGTAGAGGTTACACATTACTGCATCATAGGGACCACTGCAGGAAATGTGACACTCCTGCACACCTTTACTTTCATGATTAATTGCTGTTTAGGAAGCTGTCAGAGAACCCAAGAATATCTCAGATCAACAAGTACAATTACATAAACCACATTGTAACATGTAACAGGCAACACACTGCAGTGCACAAGAATTTAATATTAAGCGGCAGCTACACTAAGGTCAGAATAATAAAAAAAATTAAAAAATAAAAAGCCTTTTATTACATCTAAATGAAAGCTCATGCATTCATGTGCGATTCTATGCTCAGCTCAATAAAATAAGATCATCCAGTAGAAAGACTCCTCAGAAATGTGCTTGCTAGTGCCATAAAGTTTTTAATGATCACATACAAAATTTTATCAACTTACACCACCCTTGCAGGCGTGTCTCTGCTCACTGCTGGCCTGCAGCAGTTTGGCATTAGATGATCTAAATCTGGCTGAGCGAGTGCTAATGTGTGACAGGCTAGTCAATGGGAAGGCTTCTGCAGAGCATCCACGGTCTGGGGGAAGCTAGAGAGCATAATTATCCAGGCTAATGCCACAGAATGAAAAGGAAGCAGTGTGCCTAGTGTGGAGGAAGAGTTGGGGGTGTCGGCGTGGTTCAACCTACTGGTTCTCAGGCCTGAGTTGGGGTGGCAGGATGTTAATAACAGTGGAATAGTGTTTAATTAGAAGACCACTTCCCGTTCGCACCTCTTCTCAGCACTTCACCCCCCGCCTGTCTGCCGCCCCACGCTATTCTGACATCCCTGTCAGCCCAGGTCATTACCAGGGATTTTTAATGAATTTTGGGCATGTTTTTCTGTCTGCCTTACATCTAATTAGCTGACAATAATGTATCGAACTCAAGCACGAGCTAAATATAAATATGCATGAATATGCAGCGAGAGAGAGGATGACACCTCTCAGAGCAGAGTAGCGTGCAGTCGCTCTCGCCTCCCTGTTAGCTGCAGTTCAGATCAGAGAGTCGACAACAGAACCTCTCAACTCCGCAGACAAACGTGTGCGCTCTCACAAAGCCAGGCACTAATTATCTGGCAAAATCTACTGTGCCTGCTCTTTGCTTCAAACAGCACACTCCCATGAACAGTGAAGTCTACCACCATGAGCACCGCTTAAGGTTACCATGGATTCTTAAACAAATATGACATACCTGAGGCCACTTATAGTATGTTTCCAGTCCCGCTGACACATAAAGTTGATTGATCATGATAGCTAAACTTAAAGTCATAAGACTCTAACAGGGAAGAGATTCACATAGATAATAGATTAAAAGTTAACAGTTTCCCTGCTTGTAAATTTTGCCCGAGTGAGGAAGAAAACAAATCAGAATCTATCTATATAACTGATGGCTGTGAAAAAAGGGAATATATTATTTCCATACCGTCAGCTATTTTTCCAAATTAAAAGCATGGCGTCTCACTTGGGAATCCTTACCTGCGATTGTGTTGAGAAACATGAGGTACTCAAAGTTGGAGATCTCTCTCCTCTGCCAGCGCTGGGTCATGTTGGAGGATTTGAAAAGCTGCCGAGGGGTGGCCAGGGAGATGCGCCTGGAACACAAAACATTTCAACAACAAATCAGGAAACAGAAGGTTCGTGTTAGTTACAGATAATTGAAAACTTAGATTCTTAAAAAAATAAATAAATAAAGCAAAGAGAATAAACTGCACATAAAGATATGTTTACAATTAGAGGATTAGATCACAGAATAGTGGTACATGAATGCATTTAATGACTGATAACAGCTCTATGTCTGTTGAAATTAATAAACTGAGATGAAGGACATAGAGAATAATTGTAGCATCCGCTGCAGTTGTATTCACAGTTAGTATTAATTCCAGTTCATTAAATGAAAGCAAGGTGCAAATTAAGAGTCCCTGAACGACACAGTTAATTTACTATGTGTTGATTAAGCATGACTTGCTTTATATCCACTCAACTATACCAAGACTTAAAGAAATGCACTTGTTTTGTAACAGTGTATACATAGGTCTGTTAGCACTTTGAGAGTCCAAAGGGAATCAGTGGTTTTCACTGTGGTCAGTGGCCTGGCTGCAGCCCTGCTGTATAGAGTCTTCTGTCAGAGAATTAGGTCAGTTCAGTCAGGGTCAGTGCACATCTACTTCAATGACTGGACCAATGGGACTTCAAATGACTCTACTGCAGGCCAGGCTGCACACAGGCTACAACACAACACATTGGCAATGAAGGAATGGCAATATTAGAAATATTTAACAGTGTTGAAATAATTTTCTGTCGGCATATGTGACCCACCTGGCTTGTGGAAGTCCATAGCTGGTACCCACTCCCACTCGAGGAAGGCTGTAGACCACCTTCTTTACTGTGGCCTGGTCAGGAAAGTTGAACATGACTGATGCTGTGAAACAAACAAATATCATTTGGTGATGAAGAACAGGAGAAGCATGAATTTAAAATGCTGTAATTGGCCCTTCCACTTACTTCTGTTGGCCATGAAAACCTCCATCGCTGTGTTCTGCAGGAGGTAGCGCCTGGAGAATACTGCCCGAATCTCACTGAACATCCACTTCCCATGTAAACCCTCGGTGTAAGCTAAGACCTAGAAGGGCAGAGAAAGTAGGGAACAATGATCTCAGGTTATAACAGCTGTGGAGAAACAGAGAGCATGTCAGGATACAGGCGCTTGCCGTCCTCTTTTGTATGTTCGATATTAAAACTTGCCTATAAGAAAGCAAGAAAACAGCAACAACCTAATATGTTACTAATATGATGGCGAGTTCAGTGTTGCAACATGCTTTTAGACTGTGTAACATTTCATCTACAATGCCACTGGTATTGCAATACTTGATCATGATGAAGTATTTGAAAGTTCTCAGATTGTGAGTAAATTTATTAAATCAAGTATTGGTGTAAACAGAGCCGCTGATTTGTTGTGGACACAAAAGCAATCAGTGAGCAAACTCTCTTTTCCAAATGGTATAACATAACAATTATATGACCTGAGTAAAAAAAAGAGAGATCAGTGATTAATATTTGTTTGTTTGAAAAGTTGGTAGCTGTTGAACTATTCAGTATTTTCATTGTAAACTGTTTTTATGGGCAGCACAACAACAGTTGGTGGGACATTAAATTGTGCTCCAGCACATTCATTATTTTCCAGCAAGTTCATTCCTCTAAAGAGGAGTTTTATTAAAAATGGAATATCAATATCACACTAGTACTAGTCCATTTATTGCTTCTTTTAACTTGTAACAAAGCATCACTAAGACATTATACCATATCTCTCTATAACAAAGCTCTCTGCAGATTCTCATTGAGTGTTTCACACTTTTTCAGTTGGTCTATAAAACTCACTAGAGCAAGGCAAGTGGTCCAAAAAAAATGACCCCCTGGGTCAGTGACACATAAATAATCAATAAATCCCATCATGCCAAGGAGAGGAGAGAGCAGACAAAGGATCATTAGTGTATGCAGCACCACCGGGGCTGCAGGTCCACACACTGAAAACCAAGACAGTTGTTCTGACAGGTGAGAATGGTCCCCTCACACACCTTCCCCCCTCCTTCCATCTCACTTTCCTCTGACTGAACAATTTTGTCCAACAGTATGAGCCGGGGAGCAACCTCATCAACTCCCCAGGTTATAATCACACATATGTTAAGTTCAGAGAGTGTGAGAGAATAAAGATATAACAGGGCAGTCAGGGGGTGAGGCCCTACAGTACACTGGTGTGTGTGTGTGTGTGGGCGTCTGTATGTGTGTGTGTGTGTGGGGGGGGTGATTGAGGTGGAGTAGGCAGAGAGGGAGGGAAGCCAGAGTGAGATGTTCAGCTGGGTTAGGTCTGATGCTAATGCTCATTTAAAATAGTGACAGGCTGGAAGAGTGCAGCGCGAGCCGGGCTGCCTTAATTTCTCCCTGGAATAGCTCATGCCCGACCTCCGTGCCACAACCAAAATCTCTGGAGCTCAATTAAAATTGGATTAGGTGGAGATGCTGGATGTGCAGCACAGCATCTCTGGTGCTCTCCTCCCAGTAATGCCCCTGCCTGACACCTCTGCAACCCCCAACTCAAACAGTTGTCATAGAGACAGCACGGCCCAGAGGAGGCAGCGTGCAGCCCGGAGAGTCGAGAGGAAGGGAGGTGAGCTGGAGAGACGGCTGCAGAGCTGCGGGCGCACTGAGGACCAGCAGCAGCTCACTAGGAGGCAGGGTAGCTTTTATCCCCCTCCTGCTCTGCAGCCAGATGTTCTGGAAGTAGTCTTCTGAGTGCAATGCTGAAAGGCATGTCGTACAGATATGCATCATGGGAAGGCTACAACAGCTTACTTCATCAAGGCACTTGCAAGCTGTTATTTGAATACATATTGAGTTATTTGGATGTCTAGAGACCTTGAATGGTTTGTCATTTTCAGTAAAGTCTCTATTCATTTTATTATTTTACTATTTTATTTTAACGATGCCATAAAGCTGCCTGCTGAATTCTCTATTTGTTCTATCATGTTTTATTAAAACAAACAGTAACAAACAACTCAGAAAGCAATAAAAAAAAAAACAGTTCACAGAGTTTTGTCAAACAGACACTCCACTTCAGGTTCTTGAGAATTGAAACATATATAAAAACAGCTATAAACTGCAACTCTTAACCGATTGTCAACACTATAATATTTTAGCACTGGCTGTTTCTTGTTACCTAGTGAGAGCGAACATTTTGTAGCCATGACAAAGTACAGGCCAAAGGGCTAGCTGTCAACAAAAGAGAGGCTAAAGAGGAGAAAAAGAGCTGATTTCAAACAGCCCAGATCAAAAAATTTGTCATAACAACAAAGCTTTTGGTCTAAACCAACACGCAGGGGCCCCTGTAGACTTGGAGATTTGACAAAGCCCAGCCCTCATTTTTGGAGGCCCAGCTGTAAAAAATGCCATTTAATGAACCTGTCTGCTGAAGCTGTCCCCTGCCTGTCAGAGGTGTCAGCCAGTGACAAGCGCTGGGGACCGCCGCCTCCAGTCACAGACAGGCCTGCCAGCTGGAGACTTCGGCCCCAATCTAATCACGCCACCAGGAAGGGACCGGCGCTCTGCTCTTGGTCTGTCACGCTCAGGGCTGGGGGAGCAGCGAGGGGACGGGTGGAGGGGTCTGGTATGGCCGACAAGCACAGCCTTTTGTTTCCACACAGGTCCCTCCACGCAGGCTCATTAGGAGCCACAGGCGCATGCGCTGCTCTGCCAGCTGCAGGGAGATAGATCTCTACAGCATAATAGCCATAATGCAATTTAACGTCTCTGTCCTCTCTTTCCTTTATCCCCCTTCTCTTCTTCCCCCGATTTGACAGAGGGCAGGCTGCATCCTGCCTGTAGAACATCTCAGGTGGAAAACAGAAAAAAATATTGTGACAGATGAGATGAAGAGAGGCACAGGTGACACCGGTGTTTAGGCTGAAACTCATATATAATAATGTGCAGATGCTCAAATGGAGCACATCATACTTAAAAGCCATTGGAAGCCACTTCATGCATGGAAATAGATTCTAATCATATGTGACTTCCCGATAGCTTTAACCCCACATTGGCTGAGACACTCTGACAGACGTTATTAATAAATCTAACAGAGAATTTTTTCTAAAACCTGATGCAATTTTCTCCCATATGGAACAATACAATCCCCCTCCACTGCATTCATACCAAAACAGGAAAATAATATAATTCAGTGAGACCTCCAAGCCAGCATGACTGATATATTTATATGAGACTGTGCAGCAGTCTGACAACCTGGTATCACAGCACCTCTGCAGCATTCTTCTAAGATTTGTCTAATAGGCTTCCACCATAAAGCCTCACAACTGCATGGTCCCAAGCGGCCAGAGAGAACAGCAAAGTGGAAGAATAAGGGGAGGATACGAGAGGGAGTTTCATTTTGAGTGATATGACTACTCCCCCAGGAGCGAGTGGGATGGATTTCACACATGGCAATTTGGAGGATCAGCACACACTGCGTATACTGTATTCAATGGCTGACCCCAGGCAATATGGGCCAAATCTGTGAAGAGGTTGAGCAGTCAGAGAAGGCAAAGATAAAAGCGTAACAGTGAGAGCAACTCGCAGCTAAGTGGGAGAGCATCGTCAGGAAGAGACAGTGTGGTGGACTGGGTCAAAAAAAACACAAAAGAAAAAAAAATTATGACCATGTGATATCTAGCTATGTAGATATGTACTTTTGTTTTTAAAGACTTTGGGCTATCAGCCTCTGTAATTTCTGCATCCATTTGAATACAATGGAGGTGAATGCAATTTTGTTAATTCGTGCTCACAGAAAAAAAGCAATTTTCCAAAACAGTGATTATTCAGACTAACACGGATGCTGTTTCTGGAAAGAGATGCTGGTGGTGAATTTTTTATATATACATAATAGACACATAATATATGGATACTTAGAACAGGGAAGTAAAGGTGAACATACATTGTTTTGTAATTTGGGTGAACTGACCCTTTAAATTTGTGAGAATAAACAAATTGGACATATTCCCTTTCTACAAATGACTAAGGTGTCTCACAGTGTGAAATTAAACTAATATTGCCAGATCAAACTTTATTAAGCCACGCAGACAGAAATCTTAGTTGTCTGACCCCAACGTGCCCAAATCCTCACTTTTATTTCAGCTTTAATCCCTTTTACATCCTGGAAAGATTTATAACGTATGCCTGAGCATCAAAGCATGTTTCTCATCTGATCCCCCCTTAATGTGACAACTGTTATGAAGTGTAGAAATACCAAAATGTAAAAGATTCCCACAGATTATAAAAAAAATCACTTGGTTCCTCTCTCTGAGACCCATATCTCAACTTCAATAAAGTAGCAGAATCCTAATGCAGGTATTGGGGGGAAAACAAGATACAGATTTGCATAATCAGTGTCACTATACATTTGCGTGGTAGCTGGAGTGTGGCAAGATGACACAGCTTGGGTGCTGTGGCAAGACCAGTGGGATAAAGGAGATGAATATGCATTAAATATGCTGGCAGTTCACTGCCCCAAATGTCCAGCCAAGTTTGTCAATAACATTTATGTCAGGGATGGTATTTCATGCACATTAGCAGGCCCTGCAGCGCTGTCTTCAACACTGCCACGCTAGGACAGGTGGGAGGAGCTGTTCTCCTAGTATGTAATTTCTTCTTAAAGAGTCGAGGCTCTTTAAACATCCTTTATCTGCCCAAGTTAAAATATAAGGCTATAAGAAATGCAGCGAAGAAAAAACTCCAAACAAACTTAGACTTGTGGTTCCCTGCAGCGATGATACATAAAGTTTGGCATCAAGCCACATGATACCTGCAGAAAGCTTCAGAGAGAGCAAAACAAATCGTCAAAAAAATGTATTTCCTTGATCATTTTTTGCAGTTAATACACACATAATTACTCATGTTCACACCTTTCCCTTCACAGGAATCGTGCACTATATACCAAAACCTTTTACTATGAATAGCAAAAATACAGTGGGTGTAAAAAATGCTGTCTTAAAATCTGAGGTCATCACAACTGCAATCAAAGCTATTAAATGATTTAGCCTTTTATTAACCCACCACCTACAGTTAGCTGGTTTGGAGGCAGATTATTTGGCCTCTTTGTGACACTTAATTCTGAGTTTTTGAAAACATGCAAAAATGACAAATTCCATGTTCTTTTAAAGCTGACAAATTAGCAATCAGGCTATTATGACTCAACATTGTAACAGTTACTAATGAAGATAAAGTTACTTCTGAATTCATTTATTTCTCTTTCCAGGAAATTTTGCCTTTTCCAACAAAGAAAGAAAGTTTGTTCAAACATCCGTCTGAACATGCTCACGCGCTGACCCACCACATGCACACACACATACATGAACACACTTAGTGAGCACATCATCCAGATAAACAGCTTGAGGATGCCTTCACTAAGGAGCTTGAGAGAAGGGATGCAGTCATTTGGTATGGGGTCTTTTCAGCAAGCTTTTCCTAATGGGACTTTTTCAGGGACTTGTCAGCCTTAAGATGACTGAAATCTTCCTGGCCTGAGTACCAGCTTCCTCTGGCTGCCACTGAGAGTGCCAAGCTGATCGTTTTAAATCCAACTTTTCTTTTGCTTTTTTTTTTTTTTCTCTTGCTGGTGTGTGGGAGGGATAGGAGCTCAGAGCAAGACAGAGAAGAAAAGAAAGAACGAGACAAGGATGGAGAGGCGGAGAGACAGAGGAGGAGAGGGACAGAAAGAGCAAGTGGTTAGACGAGAGGGCCTGATGAGCAATGAGCGCCTCACTCGTCCTCAATTAATCTTGTCTCTCTACCTTTGCTTTGGCGCTTCCCTCAGCACCAAGGTAATAACGACACCCTCATCCATTATCCTTTTATCCCTGTTATTCACTGGGAATTGCTTAATAATATGTTACAGATTTGTCCTCCTTCGTATAATTCTTTCTGTCATTCGCAGTATATCATCTGGAAAACACACAGCCCCCTTTCTGCCGGACGCTCTTTGAGGATTATCATGGGTGACACCTTCGGGATGCAGCCAGAATCTGGAGCATCATTTTTTCAGGCATAAAGTGGAATTACCCTGACTTATCTGTCATTGCCAAAAGCACAACAAGCCATTCAGTGCCAAAGCAAAGGTGGAACAGGTTCTTATCGGCTCCTCTGAACGAGAGCGCTTGTAAATTTATGCTAATGGGGGCCTTTTGTCATCCAGGCTCACCCCTTGGGGCTGAACGGGGCTTGCAGCGGATGATAATCTGGCTGTTGAGTGCACTAGATAATTTGTACTTTATCCTCATGTAATTATATAGTTTAAATCTTTTTACCAATGCTAATCCTACGACACGAGGAAGTGTCTTAACCGCGTCTACGCTTCTTAACAGCACTAGTTAGCGTGCATCTGACTCTCTCTCTCTCTCATAAAATCACGTAGGAGTGCAGCACTGATATAATTACTCTGACTTTCTGTAGCCAATGCTATGAATTTTGATCCACCTTAGCAGGCAGGCAGGAAGCCAAGCTAGCAGCCTGAGGGTATGAGAGACAACTTGGAAAAAAGGTGAAAACACTGTAGCTCTGCTGAAAGAGCCCTCCCCATTTTTGTCAAGAAAGAAAGATGGAGGAGAGCAGGAAAATGGCCTGAAAGGAGTAAAAGTAGGTGCAGCAGGGCAGCTTTTGAGGTCTCTCTGCTGTCCAGTGGGACTCCAGGCCATCTTGTGTGCCTGCCAAAGCCGACAGCCCTTGACAAGCTGCTTGGCGTGCTGTAATTTGACTAATTACATTGGATTAGACCATATTAATGCAAGCTGTTTTCTCCAGGGTCACTGACCCACCCAGTGTGTCCCCTGCTAGTTTCCCCCTACTTGGTGCAAACAAAACACAGACAAAAGAGAAAGTAGACTCTTTGTTTCTCAAAATTATAACACAATAAACATGCATCTATATCCCTGGCATTATTATTATGATGGAAGGAAAATGTGTGTTAATGACAGCAGAGAAAGCAGTGAGATACAGCCTGCACTTTCCTGAGGCACATCATCACAGAATTCTTTGATAACAACCCGAATCCTTTGCCTGCTTCATCTCTC
Source organism: Centropyge bicolor (assembly GCA_037975185.1). Taxonomy (NCBI): domain Eukaryota; kingdom Metazoa; phylum Chordata; class Actinopteri; family Pomacanthidae; genus Centropyge; species Centropyge bicolor. The sequence goes on along the minus strand of JBBMOC010000039.1, from coordinate 1,261,418 downwards.
TGCAGGAAAGGAAAAACAAAATATGGGCCTTTATGAATCTCACAGAAGTCCCAGAGTTCACAAACTTGTTTTTGAGACATGCAGACGGAGATAGGGGGACTCAGGAGGGTCTCCACACGCTGACAACAACAGTGCAACATTTCATTTTAATTTTACTTTTATCTTAGCAAAATATTAGGATGAAACTTGAGTAATGAGGCTGTGTTTTTATGTGTGGTTTGGTCACGATTGTTTTTCTGAGGGAAATGATGTGTTGAAATTCATGATTAATATAAATAATGAATGACACATCATTTGATCTGCTTTAAGAATGAGTAGATATACTCAGAGAGCCAGGAGGAATACGCATTTGTAAAAAGAAGGAGGGAAACTTACCCTCATTTGCATTTGCAAAACTCCACAATGAAAGGGGGGAAATGAGCCATAGAATATGTGTGTTTTAATACAAGTGCTCTCCCAATTGTACCAAATCAATTTGAGGTTCACACAATGGAGAGGCAGCTTCACTGTTTGTATGTGCTCCTCTGCCTTGAACATGGTGTAATAATAGTCTTAAACCAGGCGTTATAAAGACAGAATACCAAAGAGGCTTACAGCCTTGGTTTCATGAAACATTTAGGCAAAAGTTCCAAGGGCTGAGGATGATGAAAGAAGGTAAGCTTGAAAATGGGCTTCTGGGATCCACAGCCCTTATTGTACAGAAGTCACATCAAATTAATACTGAGGGCCATTTGCAGCCTTTCTTCTCCTGAGCTTTTCAGAACGGATTAAGCTATGAAAACTCAGAAATTACTAAAGCACCTATTAGGCATTATGCTCACCCTTTCTCCTCTTTCCCTTTGAAAGTCACTGAATGAGCTTCACTCGCACTTCAATTCACAAGTTGTTTGTATACTTGAAAGACGGGCAATTTTATAAAATGTGTCAGGTAAAACGCATACCTCCACTTGCACTATAGAAAAAATATTTAGTCATATACACATTTTACATTTGACATTATATAATGCAAGTACTTGTCATTTTGTGGATCTGTATATGACATAAAACTATGTACACAGTATTCAGGCAGTTTACCCAAAAGCCTCTGAGAGAGTTTCCACACTGATAAAGGGGCAGTATGGCGAAGGCTCTCTCAGGCTCTCCGCACCCCTCTTTACTCTCTCAATGCCTCTTCAAAGAAGCACAGGGAGTGCATGAATTGTAATTATGGCTCCTAACAGGATTCAAGAGCGCCCAAACGATGGCACTTGAGAAACAGGTCGTGTGGAGTTAAACGGCTGTCAGACACTCAAAGCTCCCCAGCATGTGAACAAACCAACAAAGGCTGGACGTGTCCACTTCTAGGGCCCTCCTACCTACTTTCCCTCTCATGGGGAGAGATTAAAGATCAACTAAGACCCCTTTAAAGACCCATATAGCCCTTCTGCTTTCATACTCTCACGACAATTTTCAAGAAGGGTAACAGTTTTCCAGGTATGATACTAAACATGAGAATTGAGGATAAAAAATGAAATTAAGATCTGCATGATTGAATTTGTGAAGCATAAAAATATTTTATATAAAGAAATAAATCCTTGGCAAAATTCAGGACAAATGCGCCAACACCACAGGAGCATGTGAGGGGGGAGCAAAGGCTTGTGAGAGATCAGGTAATTGGTACCACCTGAGAAACCAATCTAACCACAGTGTCAGATTATCTCCCGACCTCGCCTTCAAAATAACGGAAAAGATCATCTGCGCTCCCCAGACAGCTTCAATGACTCACCAGGGCACAAGACCCCTCGCTACACATTAAAGAAACCTGCCTTCAGTCAGGCCCTATCCAACTTCAGCCACGTCCCACTCCCCAAAAGCAGCCAAAAGAAACCAACCTGCAGCGTGAAGTCCCTATGCATGACCCTTATTAAACTCCTAATTGGATTGAGAGCCCTGAAGAAAAAAAAATTCAGCATAGTTCATTCAGCTGAGGTTTTCTTTAGCATTCCTTCCAGTAGTTTGCTTCTTCAACAATAACATTCAAAATCAAGTCACTGAAAACTTTCTTTCTCCATTTCAAAACACAACCAGATTTTCCATAAATGGGAGTATAGGCAAAACCTTTTTCACCTTTTCTTTTAAGGCAAAGCACTATTTGATTTTCACAGGGTGCAAGTGACAGGCTGAAACAAAGCCCAGCACTGGCCATTGTGTAGCCTTTCACTGTTGTAATGGTCTTAAAATGGCTACAAGCAGGGCCCTATTCACTGGTGACCAGGCTGCTCAGCTCTCTTCTCCATATCCAAGACAAACTCTGCACTAAGCGGGAACTCCGAGGTCAGGTGATGAGTGAATGAGGAATGAAGTTCACTCATAACCACAGTCTCAGACTATCAATGCCTGTAGAAGTTCTCGACACATTTACACTAATTATAGAGAATAAATAGTGCCATAACAACAACATCAATCACGTTCATTACGGAAAATAGCATAATGACAATAATTACAATAATATCTCATTAAGAAAGAGAATGAGAGACAGGGGAGAATTAATAGCAGACAGGTGTACAACACACCGCAATTATGGAACCTGAAATTAGTTCACTGCCTCAAGGCAAACAGAAGAGAAAGGGAAGGTTGTGTGTGTGTGTGTGTGTGTGTGTGTGTGTGTGTGTGTGTGTGTGTGTGTGTGTGTGTGTGTGTGTGGTGGGGGGCCGGTTTCAGGGCTGGGAGTAGGACTGATAGAGAGAGGCTCACTGACAAAAAAAAATGAATTGCAAATAAGCAAACAAAAATGTCTTAAATGTGTAAATTAGGGAGAAAAATAAGAGGGAAAAGCAGCTTTTCCCTGCAGACTGGTGCCTTAGATGAGAAGGGAGCAGCGAAACGTGATCAAGGGGAGCCGTGGAGCGGTGCGGCAGGCGTCAAGATGAGCACTCAGCCAGCGAGTGGCAGCTTCTCCTTTTCCAGTCAATCATTCATTACAGAGCCAAGTGCTGTGGAGGAGTGCCTCCTCTTTTTGACCTATCATATTACTGCCTCTGTAAACTCCTAATCCTCCCTTCGTTAGATGGTGTCAACAGCCGACATGCTCTCACCCTGCCGCCGCACTCCCTCTCAGACACCTCCCGAGCCCTGCCAAGACCACAGAACTGACACTCTAATAAAATCGTTTGAAATTTAACAAGGTAGAACGGCACAACTTTATCCATCTTTTTTGGTGCTTTCATCCGCCTTTAGTTTTTTTTTATCATTGGAAAGAGATTCAGAAAATTCACTTAGTAATTAGTTAACTTTTTCTTTTTGTTTTACCATCAATTCCAAGTCCCCAGTTCACACTAAGCAAGTCTGACTTTAGCTCCTCAGCCTTCCATTGGCTGGTCGGAGTGGCCTGGTTCTTTTTGCCTTGGGGCTGTTCCTGAGCAGGTGAAAGCCTGGAGGCAGGAACCAGCACATCAGCACTTCTTCATCCATCATGACTCTTTCATGGGGAGCCCGTCTCCTGAGTGTCTCTACTGGCACCCAGTGAGATGACTACTATAATGAGTCCAACAGATGAAAGCCCAGCAGGACAAAACAACATTCAGATACAGTACATCTTCACACACGTGCACACACACACCGGGGTTAGCACCAATCAGGGACTCGCTGTGTGAACGTTGTTATTTAAGTAAACAAAAGAATCAGCAGCATCTGTGTTTTGGCAGAACTCCAAGAAGGAGTTCTTAGTGATTATCTCATGCTGATCACAAACAACAGCAATCTAACAATCAAGTTCATCACAAGAATATCACATATCCAACTGTCCTTCTCTCACACGCATTAGCTCCCACACACTCACACAGATCCATACAGTGTGTGTGGATGGGCTTAGGTAGGGTCCCAATTTAAGCTGACAGATACCAGATAGTAGATACTCAAGGAAATGACAGCACTGATTTAGGATGGTTTTGAGTTTAGCTGAATGTGACAGCCTCACAACAAAACCATTACAGTGAAACTATGAGTGAAGGCCAGCAAAGTTCATTCATTTCTAATGGCATATGGCACATAAGCCTTTGTAGTCTGGTAGCATCTTAAAATATCTTTCCTTACTGGGAATATATATATGTAAATTTGTGAGATAAACTTTGTCACGGTCGAGACACACCTACCTCATAACACGGTTTGAGGGATGTTAATTACCATATAAAATAAGCAATTGGCATCCTGCCCCATATGTCCCACTTTTTCAGTGAGGAAGATGGAAATGAGGTGGGGTAGATTTGATTGTGACATGCTCTCCGTCTGTGCTCCACAATGTGTGGCTTTGCCAGTAACAGGCTAATATTCAGCACAGCTCACCACCACCAGAACTAATGAAAGTAGACAAAATGTCTCTGCTGCCATCTTTGTCTAGCATCCGCTCAGGGTGAGCCTCCCTCGTTCCCTCCTTTCCTTTTCACCTCCCCTCTTTCCCCTCGCTCTTGAAGGGAGGGTGACAGCGGCATAAAATGGTGGCGAGCAAATGTGCCTTCCATGTGGCAGCAGTGGTGGGGGTGACAGGGCAGGCTGAGGCCAGCGCTATCAGCAGTGTGTGGCTGTTGCTTTGAACAACCTGGATGGTCGCCATTGAGGATCAGGGCCGAGCTGATGAGACACCAGCGGTTACAAACAAAAGCAGCTCCATATCAAATCAAGAAGCAGGCCACCCATCCCCAAACAGAAAAGAGTTCTTTGATAAATGTAAACTTAGTTGTCTGGCGTGGTTTGTTAATAATCAAATGCTCATCATGCAGTTATTCCTCGTAGGCAGTTTAAATGATTTAATGTGCAGAACTGCATTTAAAAATAATCTTTGTAAGAGCGACTGATAACAAAATGCTATTATGTTAGAGTATCAGATATAAAACTCTAAGATGATTGTAAGTTAGGATAGAGGATATCATATGTAATAAAAATTTTAAAACCCTTGTTATATATAAATGAATTTTATCTGTTTTGAAATCTACAAAATCATTTAAAGTATAACCATCCACGCATAAAACTATTGAACAAAGCAAACTCCCCTCATCCAGCAAATCTGCTTGAGTCATTCAGGGGGTTGTTAGTTAACCCTGAGCTCAGAGGATGATGAAGCAAGGGCATAAATCACAGAGTGAAACAAGGCAGACTCCTCCGATTCATTAATGGAAATGATCTGTCAATATGCTGGAGTCAATTCACACGTGTCAGCTGGGCTCAGCACACAATGGGCCAGCCAACTTATGAACTCCCAGCACCACTCCACCGAGTCCATAAAACAACTGGCATCGCCGCTGGGGAGCACCCCGAGACACCACCCTCTTGCACAGACCACCAGATGACACAGATGGGGCGAAACCAAACAAAGACGAGACTCCCTTTGTACAAAGAGGGACCCCTTTCAAAAGCCATTCATGCAACAAATTGGGGAAATCTGGCCATGCAACACTCTGGGTTTGCTCTTTTATTAGCGTGAGCCTTACGTCACAGTAAGTGAAATCAGATTTATGGCCCTCTGTTACAAAAGGTGGTTAAAATCAAGGACACTTTTAAGACACAAAAACTTCTTTTTTTAAAGCGGTGTTAACCAACAACAGTTTAGCTATGTTAACCAGGACCAGCCTGTTATTTTCCACGAGCCACAGAGTAACAGGCTGTTTTTCTTTTTACAACGCGTTGCTGTCTTGCGCAATAATAGCCGAAGTATCCACTTTAGAAAATCTAACAAGGAAAACTATTCACAAGGTCGGTGCTGATCCATGCTTACATATCCTGTCCTCTGGAGATGATGGATTGTTTGGCTAAATGAAGAGCTAAGTTTTCCAACATGACAAATCCTCATTGTTAAACCATCTTGAGAAGCTTGCAAGCAAATGTAAGTTAGCAGGAAATTCTATTTTTTTGTTCGCTGTATCGGTTAAAGCAGCCGAATGCAATGTTTCTTCCAAGTCAGAGAGATTAATGAGTATTAATATCAGTCACTGGTTCTGTAGGGGACTCCCCCATTTTATGGTAGCTTTAAACAGCATGAAGCTTGAGCACTTTCAAAGGCAGCCCATCAGTTAGGGAGGTTTGTTTCCATGTAGGTCATTAAATATGTGCACACAAGCTTTCTCTTATTAGGCCCTCCGCATTTTCTTTTCTTGTTCTTTCTCAGCTGCACACCCGTGCTGCTGCAGCAATCTGCATAGAGAGACATTTGTCATCATTAGCCCTGCTCTGACAGTTGGCACCCGGCACCTCAGATCTCAAGGACTGGCAATTATGAACCCTTCATCCCTTATTTAGGCAACATTGCCTAATTTCATCACAGGCCTCACCAGCAGCATTTGATTACCAACAGCCCCAAACCTACAATGTGCCACCAACTCTTCCATTCCCTTTGTTTTGTGCAATGTACTCCTACTCTTAGATCATGTGACACGTGGGAGAGAACTGTGTTCGGTTAATCTGAAATTTGAAATTACTTATAAGACACAAGGGCTGTTGGGAGGACTGCAGATGAGCATCATGGGGTCAGTGGGCAGATGATTACAGCGCCCACCTTTAGATGGCAGACATCTCGCAGACATTAAGATTAATCACACTGCTGCTGCTGCTGCTGTGGCTGCTGAATGGCTGCCTTTCACAACAGACAGCATGGAAGTCAGGCATTTAGTTTGCTTTGATAAATAAAAGAAATAAAAAAAGAACTGAAACAAACAAGCACATTCTTTGAACAATCTAAGGCCCCAATTTGCAGAAAACACGAAAAAAAAAAAGCTGAATAAAGTAATAATAAACCAGCGGCAATCCTGCTCCAGTCTCCAACACTCCCAATGTTTAGCATTGTCATGTACAACAAAAGACAACGCTAAACTGAGTGCTAATAAAACGAGTGGAAAGCACTGCAGCAGCACTTTCACTGCACTCAACTGCCAACTGCATAACCTGTGCAGGAAAAAAGTGCTCAGAACACACTGCAAGGCTGTGTTTTGTATTTTCCTTTCGTGAAGCAAACCAGACATTTTCTGGATCAGTATTTTGGCAAACAAACCTGAATAGTATTAATGCTAAATTCATGCAAATACATGCATGTAATTTATCACGAAGGCTGACAAGCGTACCATATTGTAGAGGGGAGGGGTGAAGGGCCAAATGAAGCTGAGACAATCAATTAAGTTTCATAATTTACACTTTCCTCCACTTTTCTGTTTTCTGAACAATGTCCATCATGCTGAGAAGTTTGGTGTTTTCCATGTGTGTATATGTTATGGATGTGGTTCATAGTAAACAGAGCCTGTTGAGTTGATCACTAGAGGGTCTCTGAGAGCCTCTGGCTATGTGGTCCAGCTTCCTGACTTCTCCAAAATGAGGCTGCTGATACACAGCAGAGAAGAAAACAAATGAATGGACACAATCCAAAGGGGGTCCTCAATGCAGCTCCGGGTCCAAAAATTAACTGGCCTCCTACAGAGACACCATATTGCTCAGAATAATAATGTTCCGTTATTAAAAATCCCAATGACAATTTCATTTTGTGACAAATACAATTATAGAAAATGTGTCAACTTGAGTGGCTGTCCCAAGAGATTAAAGTATATTATTTCTCACAGTTTGAGAGCCAGTGTTGATGTCACTTCTCTGAAGCGTCACTGTTTTTAATCTGATTTATATAGAAATGTGTCATCCTATTAAGTCCACTTTGACTAATCTGCATATTAGCTTGGGAGCTAGCTGGTAAACTCCCTTTATATGGGACGTGATTTGAGACTCTCTTTTTCAAAACTAAATGACCTCAGAAAATTAATGAAAACGCACATGGCAGACCTTATTTGTTCTTGCGTAATAGGATTATTAAAATAACAAAATGTCATCCATAATAATGATGCCAGTCAGGAGATTGCTGGTCATAAAGGTCTTGATCCAGCTTAAAATCAGCTAAATGCTAGCCATATAACGTCACTGTTATTTTCATGATGTAATACAGAAAACTGAATCTTGGAGACAACATGCATAAATATTAATGCAAAACCTTCTGTTTATAAAATATAGTTATAGTCAAGACCACAGAGGATTGTGCTGGTAAAAGTAGCCAATAAACATTCATCTTTGTGGAGCGTAGGTTTTCATTTCCCCCCAAGGGACCCATTTTTTCAAAATATTATTTTTATTAAATGCTTGAGGCTACACTCTGTTTTGTACACACAATGAAATAATAATGCTTTTACACAGATTATGCTCATTTGTATATGAAGACATATATTTGTTTAATACATATATATTACTAATGTATGTGTATAAATACTGCATAAAGCCTTGAGGATAAAATATAATATAAAGTATCATACATTTAATGGCTTCGGCTACAATCAGTGGAATATCTTTCCAAGTCACTCGAGCATGAGTGGTGTCATCAAAGGGCAATTTCAGACATCAGACAAGCACCATTGACCTTATGCCCGACCATGTTAACAGGACGATCAGTCTTAGTAGAAGAAAGGAAAAAGAAAAATGGAGGCAAAAAAAATGAATAAGTGAAGAGGCATGCTCTGGAAACAAAGAGGCCTTCAAAACAGGGTCACGTGCTCATGCAAAATTAGGGGAAGTAGAAGTCATTGTATTGATTTACACAATCATGCCTGCTTTTTGCTGGGTCAGAAATAGGCCTGTGTTGGAATCACAGCCTTATATATCACACTGGAGGGCCTCCAATAGCCTGGCGGGATGGCGAATGAAGCAACAAAGCTTGCAATGTTGTAATGGTAGAGATATGGGTAAGGAGATTGGATTGTCTTAGGCCAGTCCTGACGACTGCTGGAGTCTTGGAACTGCAGAGCAGGTTGAGTTACTGTGAGATCTGTGCGGCCACATGCTTTAGATTAAGAGGTGATAATCTCAATGAAAATCCCCCCTTCTATCACGCATACGGACGACCAAAGGCTGGACTACAAACTCAAGAGGTGCAACTGGATTCTAAGGTATCTGACTTGGAGCAAGATAGCCTGGAAAGTGAGGCCAGTCTGGTTTCAATAAAGGCAAGTACCTGCTGGGCCACAGACAGTGGGAGAGAGTGGGAGAAAAGACGATCAGAGCTTGGGAGGGGAAGAGGCTTTCAGCTACCTCTCACCACATGAAAACCTTCCATAATGTGCTCCATATCATCTAGAAATATGTCAGCGAGAATATAAATTTTTGGTTGTGAAATTTAATCAAACCTTAATGTGATGAGAACTAGAATTTAGACTTATTTAATTTCAGCATTAACCTTTTTATAGACTCACAATTACATTTATTGTAAAGATAAAAAGAAAAAAGATGCAACTCCATATCTGTAATTTCTGCCTGGTAACAGTGTGAAATTATCACTGGGGCTTGCCAAGAAGCTACTGGCAGTGTGTCCATGACAGGCTGTGATGATAATGGGAGTCACCTATCTATCAGGGTCCTTCCCGCACACGCCACCTCCTGCTCAGCTGCATCCATGTAGTGAGAGTCAGAGCTGAGGCGCAGCGCATTGCCCTCATAATGTCTGGTCTTATGCAGTTCTGACTGGAGCAGAGATGAGTGTAAATGCCTTTGTGTTTCTTATCTGATCCGTGCAGCATTATCTTTTTGAAGTCCTCTTCAAAGGGTGCACTGTACCTCCTGAGATGGAGTGCCAGTGCAGTGATGAGAGCCAGAGAGCTTTAGTGTGGATGCAACATCTCTTTAGTGTGTGTGTGTGTGTGTGTGTCAGAGCAACATATCTGCATCTGAAAACACACTGATACATCATTGAACTTCATGTTGAATGCTAAACCATAATTGTTAAAATAAATAGTAATCAATGTTTTTTTAATGTAGTTTTCTTTTTAAGACATTCAAACTATATGTGCTATTATTATCTTGTTGCTAATATAAAAAATATATATACATATTTATTATTACCAATAACAGGTTGCAGAATGCCTATGTGTAATATTCTCTCCAATTTAATAATTAATTTGAATTACTGACAGTTATGAAAAAAGAAACAACAATCATTTCTATATTACAAGCATTAAAAAATAATTACAAAAGCTCAGACTGACACTTTCACTTTTTTCGTTTGGCAGATGAAAACAATTAAAGACTACAATGAATAATTCCGTAAATAGATGAATATACTTTTAATTTTTGTGCAAAAGAAATGTATGTTAGAATCACAACTGTTTTTCTTACAATATACATGAATTAAATGACTGAAAATTGTGGCGGGTAGAATAGTTGCACAACTCATTACAGACTGTTCCCTCAGAGCGAAACAGCACAACAAATCCGCCCTCTCAATCTGCATGTTAACACTCAGTGTCCACATATAAACTCCACACATTTCATGGATCACAGCTATGATAAATAATGCGTCAAATATTATCACAACGCTAAATGTAAATGTTGCAATAACTTTTTTTCCATCTTGCAGAAATAATCCGACTATCAGACTGTTTTATTAATTGAACGCACGCGCACAGGTTTAATTGATAAACCACGTCATGATTATTTTATGAATCTGTAGCTTCAAAACGCACAAATACGCCCAAAGATCTTTTATATATATATATATAAAATAATTATTATATTTTGCTTTACAAAAACTCCCAAAATGAGTGTACTTTCGATTTATCTGATTCGAAGTAGAAGAAATTAGATCCAGTCCACTGGAGGAAAAAAATAAACAATAAGGCAATTTTAAATATTTTATTATCCAAACACATCAATAAATTATTTTAACAATTCTAAAATCACCTACTGTTTCATATATGATTCAATATAGCTGACTAGAAACGCAGCAGGTAGAGTCCAAGAAAAAGCAACGCAACGCGGTGAAAATGTTTTTTTTTTCTTCTCTCCAGGTGCGTAGGTGGACTTCCGCTCCTCGACACACTCCAACTACCTGTACTTTTTACTTGTATATAACACCAGGGGATGAATTTGTTTTCGATAAACTGGGAAGCGGTGACGCATCCGACAGCGATTGGACATCTTGGTTTTCAACTCCTCCCTTGAAATAAAGAGAGTGCGTGTGTGTGTGTGTCTCCCTGTTGTAAAACACAGCAACACCGGGCGCCTGCGTCAGGAGGGCACACACACTCCACCGTGCGCAATTACGCACTCTCCAAACTGGCACAGACATCAGAGACAAACCAAAGCAGCCTTTTTTTCTGCAGCTACTGAAGCCTCACAAGGTTGAAATGGACTTTTAATCATTGCATCCAGATAAATTCAAGGATTTGCTTGGAGCACCTCAATGCACAAGAGCTGTGAATGTTATGATTTGATTTTCCCGCATGTGCTCCGTGCACAGTTTTGAGTAGTTGTCTTATAAATAGACATTTTTTTTCTTTTTAAATAGCTTTCTTTCTTCTCTAAAATTGGCTCCCGTACAAACAGCCGCGTTGGATCCCTCGGCTTACTGCGAGACTCCGGTCTACAACCCGGATCTCTGCCCCAACATGATAGCCGCCCAGGCCAAACTGGTGTACCACCTCAACAAATACTACAACGAGAAATGTCAGTCTCGGAAAGCCGCTATCTCCAAGACCATCCGGGAGGTGTGCAAGGTGGTGTCGGATGTCCTGAAGGAGGTGGAGGTGCAGGAGCCCCGCTTCATCAGCTCCCTCAGCGAGATGGATAACCGCTTCGAGGGGCTGGAGGTCATTTCTCCCACCGAGTTCGAGGTGGTGCTCTATCTCAACCAGATGGGAGTTTTCAACTTTGTGGATGACGGCTCTCTGCCGGGCTGCGCCGTGCTCAAGCTGAGCGACGGCCGCAAGAGGAGCATGTCTCTGTGGGTCGAATTCATCACCGCCTCCGGGTACCTCTCCGCGCGCAAGATCCGCTCCAGGTTCCAGACTCTGGTGGCGCAGGCTGTGGATAAATGCAGCTACAGAGATGTGGTGAAAATGGTCGCGGACACGAGCGAGGTGAAATTGCGCATTAGGGACAGATACGTGGTGCAAATCACGCCTGCGTTCAAGTGCACCGGGATCTGGCCGCGGAGCGCTGCGCACTGGCCGCTGCCGCACATCCCGTGGCCGGGGCCAAACCGGGTGGCCGAGGTGAAGGCGGAGGGCTTCAACCTTTTATCCAAAGAGTGCTACTCCCTGAACGGCAAGCAGAGCTCGGCAGAGAGCGACGCCTGGGTGCTGCAGTTCGCCGAGGCCGAGAACCGGCTCCTGCTGGGCGGCTGCAGGAAGAAGTGCTTGTCGGTGCTTAAAGCTTTGCGCGACCGTCACCTGGAGCTGCCCGGACAGCCGCTCAACAACTACCACATGAAGACTCTGGTTTCCTACGAGTGTGAGAAGCATCCCAGGGAGTCGGACTGGGACGAGAACTGCCTCGGTGACCGGCTGAACGGGATACTATTGCAGCTCATTTCGTGTTTGCAGTGCAGAAGGTGCCCGCATTATTTCCTGCCCAATTTAGACCTGTTCCAAGGAAAACCTCACTCAGCTCTGGAGAACGCAGCCAAACAGACTTGGCGACTGGCAAGAGAAATACTGACCAACCCCAAAAGCTTGGAGAAACTCTGAGGTAAAACATGCTGGTTCACCTCGTCTTAAAAATTGTGCAAAAGAGGCCTCATAGAGGGACAGAAAAAAAACCCAATTTGCAGAGTCTTGTGAAAAGTGACTGTCCCCTGTTGTTGCATATGTTTTGATTCAAGATGATTTATATGACAGACAGATTAGTTTGCCATCATCCCCCTGCACCTTTTTGGTGGTGTCAATATTTAGGAGCAAAATTTAAATTATTGGCTACCATTAATCAATTCTTTTATTCTCTCTCTCTCCCAAATTATCCACTTTCTTAAATGCTTTAAAATAAAGCCCAAAACTTTGGAGAAAATAAAAATAAAAACACACATCTGTACATTTTTTTTACTGTAAATACATTCATAGATTGTGATTCAAGTGGTCTGAAATTGTGAATGTTGTTCTGTGACACGTAAATAGGATCCACCTGTTTAAAATCGACTTCTGAGCTTCTTTTCTTTATCTGCTAGAAACCTTATTAATTTATACTTGCATCAGTGGTAGTTCATCTGTTTCAATGGACATTGTCTGATTTTTGAAAAGTTTACATTTTGATGGTAGGCGTACCACATTTGTTGCATTGAAAAAAAAAAAACATTCCATCAATTTACTTGAATTATTATTTAAAGTACTCGAACATTTTTTTTTTTAAATTTTGGTTGTTGTTTTTCTCTACCATGCTTAGGCCTACATGATAAAAAATGAAAATGATAACAAATATATATAGTATATATATATTACAGTTTAATTGAAAAAAAATGCACTTGAAATACACTGGATTATAACATCTGTGATCTGATTTTTTTTAATAATTTCTGTCTCTGATCTAATTTAAAGAGCTAATAAAACGAGCTGTTTTATATTTGTGTCCCATTATGGTTTTATTAAATGTGTATTTGACAGTAGTGAAGTAGGCCTAATACCATGCAATAATAATATGGCGCAATCAATACTTTCGGGCTCTTTTAAAAAGGCAAATAGGGAAATAAGGAATAATTTTCATGCACAATACTTTCAGTTTATGTTTTTTTAAGATACAACCTCCTGTGCGAGAATTGTACGTGTAAATTCTTTGAACATTAGAAGAATGACTTGGTGGATAAACTGTCACCCCTGTTGAATGGTTGAGTCTGCAGGATGAGTAAACCTCCATGATCATTACGTGATATATTTTTTAAATTCACAAAACAACACATTGAAACACATAAAATAAAAAACTACCGTCATTTGCAACAAAGTTCTGCACAAAATAACATTAGAATTTTTTTTAAAAAGCAAGCAGAAGCAGCGATTCACAATTACGCCTTTAAACTGTAGTGAATGTTTAATATCTATGGGCCATTTTTAATGCAAAACAAAGATGTCTGTCCGCTTTAAACTCGGGCTGCACACTTGCTTGCAGGTTGCTTACCTTTGGGTCGACCCTTTTGAAGGCAGGGTCATCCTCGTCCACCTCGAAGTAGATCTCAGTGGTGGTGATGGACAGAGTCCCCCGGGCCACCAGGACAGGGGCCACAAGCTGGGCCGGGCTGCTCAGGACCACTGGGCCTGCAGAGGGTGGGGGGGCAGCCATGTTCAGAGTTATTAACACGCATAAACGATATGATTTTTATGCTTAAGAAAGCGAGGCTGAGGCTCACTCTGCAGAACTGATCAATGCAGTGAAATTTAAAAATTCATTCGTGCATTTCAGTCAAATACAACACATCATGCAAGCTCTGTGAAAGTCGTTGCTTTTATTTTAAAAATGCGTTTGCGCGCGTTTGAATTGCGCATTTCTATACGTGCGTATAACAGCGGATTTTTCAGGCCTATAAATAGACAGAAGTGTCATCAAACATAGGACCTATTTGTACCTGTTTGCAGAGCAGTGATGCACTGATAACAAAAAAGGGCATCATAATCTGATTTTATCACAATCATCTGTATTAAGAAAAAAACGGTTTCATGAAGTTAAGAAAATAAAACTACAAGCTTCGTCTCGAGTGCAAACATTTGCCCAGATTTTTAAGGCGGTATTGTGACCCTGCCGGCTGATAGTGATCACATCTTTATCTGAGTCTCCTCCCTCCTCCTCTTCCTCTGCTTCATCCTCCATGTTCCTCAGCTCAGCGTCGCTGTGCAGCACCGTCTCACTGATTTGTCTTCCCTCAAACCAAAGCCCTCCGAATCAGGATATTTATCGATCCCTTAAACTCCAAAGAGCCACTTTAATGTCTCATCAATCTTAATCTGCGTTCCTCAGCCAATTATGGCCGATAGTGTTACAGGAATACAAGTGGATTTCGGTCTCAAGTCCCAGAGCGCCCCTTCATCGCTCTTTGCAGACTGCACAGTCAAAGCGCCCTCCCTGGGTTTTTCCTCAGCCTTGCTCGGGTCCATTAACAGTGATCCTATCTGCTGATGCTATCAGAGCATGCTACACGGTGCTTACAAGCTTCATATGAGGAGTAAAGCTACTTTTATTGCATTTTAGATAATGTTCAGAGGATGTAAAAGAAAATATTCTATTGCATGCCATTATTATATTATATATATTATTATGTATATTATTATGTATATTATTATTATTATTATTATTACATTATAGCTGTTGACCCTCTTTATGGCCCAGATTGTTTCAGCTACATAAAAGTAGATTGTGTTTGTGTTCACTGCTGCAGCCCCTTAAATTACAAGCCCATCCACCAATAACACTTTCAGGGGCGGATGCATTGGCCCTAAAGAGCTGCACAGAGAGAAAGACACAATGCCCGAAGCATTAAGCTACAGCATCCATTGCTCATGGGGAGGAAGAGGATTAGGTAGTAATCCCCTCAGGGATCCCTCCATAATTAGGCTATATGGCATTAAAATGTTTACAGGAGAATAATGAAATTAAGGGCAAGTTACCTGGGATGAGTGGTGTATATAGGCTAAAGCTTGGAATATCCGGCTCTTTATTTTAATGAGAATGCAAATATTTGTCAAATGACAGGCCAATTTAATGAAGTGATGAAAAGTCTCATTTCGGTGTGGTGGGAGTTTGGGAGAGCTGCTGAGGAGATGGGTATATTATTACCCACAATCCATCCGCTGGACTGCAGTGTTTGATGAGGCCGAGGGCTTTTATATTCAACATTATGGGAGAAATACAAGTGGAAGTGGGTTACCTGCACACCTGAGCACTATCAGTCACTTGAGAACGTGCACATGTTGACTTATAGTAGATACACACACATATACACACATGCACAGCTGCAGCCATTATGACCTACTGTATGCTGAATATCTGAGGCACAGTGACTTTTATTTTAAATCACTGAATGACCATTTTTCCCACTGATTTAAAAGCATGTAATCTTTCAACATGTAAAATAAAACATTTAAAGGCCTGGGAAAATATATATTGCACAGTGCACTTTTTAATAAGGCTGCAGCAAACAATTGATTTAAAACAAGCAGAAAAATACTTAATATAAATAATTAAAATTTTCAGTGCTGTTTATATATTTTCTTTTTGATGTCGCTCATATTCTGTTTGTTAATAAAGGACTTGGAGACATTTGAATAAAAAACGAGACAATAAACTTTAGGATAACTTGGTTATGCCAAAAGCAAAATAACACTTTATCTTCCACTCACTTTTTTCTGAAATTATACATTCAGAAACGTTGTGTTGGTTTTACTCTTTTATGAATGTGTCACCACTCAAGGGATCAGTATTGTGAATGGGGACTAAAGTGGATAAGAAAAGCTAAACTGAGGCAGTATGAAATGGTTGCGGCCGCTAAACCACACTTCGGGGTATACTAACACAGTTCCGGTGTGCCAGCACAAGAGTCAAATCTACAGACTCTTGCTTGACATGAGAAATGCCTTGTGTGGCCCAGACTCGGCTTTGTGTTCCCTCTCATATGCTCATCGTCAGTTTCTATTTTACCCCATTTTGGTTACTATGTGTGCATAGAAAAAGGCTAATTTAATGCCAGTGCAAGCACAGACAGCATTTCCAATGTTTGTGGGGGAGCAAAACTAATCATAGGTTCAGTTACCACAACTGCCTGGGCCCTTGAGTGCAGGCGCCTCCCCTTTGGCAGCGGCAGCAGGCGCTGACCCAACGGCTGGCAGGAGGAGCACTGTTGTTGACAAGGATCTAGTCCCAGATCTCTCATTAAGGCTGTTCATGCCTGAGATTAGATACAGGCCAAACACAGACAGTGCATCCTGGTAAAAACATTACCCAAATGTTGTGAATGAGGGAGCTCCCCTACTGGTAAAAACATGAACTCAATTTTGATACAACATAAAAAAAAATATATATTCTATGAAAGTCAGTGTCTGCTTTTAAAGTTTGGCTTGTAATATCAAAAAAGCTCACGCATCATAAATGCATCACAAATATTCAGTCACAGCATTTCTGTTTTTTTACATGGTTGTTAATAGTTCTCTCAAGAGAATACGTTCGCTTGTATTTTAGCCCTTGCCTCGCTCTTTTGATTGGGCAGTGCAGGGTTCATCCGACAGACATGGAGTGTTTGGCTGCCTGCAGGCCCTGGGACAAAGAGGAGGGGTTAGCCTCCTCCCCTGAGATTCATCTGGGATCTAAGAGAGGATTTCACTACTCAGCAGTGCCCTGGTTCAGCCTGAGCCTGGATAACTAGATAATGTATACAAGGCTATGAACCTTATGTTACCATTTAAGTATGTGGGAATCACTCGAGTCTCGGCATCTTTATTTTGTACAATTTCTATCACAATTTGCAGCTGGAATGAATCCGTCACATATGTGCATTCATTTTTGTTAACATGTGTTTTAGTGGCAGCCCAGATTTAGTAAAGATATTTTGGTAAAATTAGAGATGTCTGACAGAGGGATGTTAAAACAGCAAGTTTTTTAATTTGCGGAAAATAGTAACAAAATCCATAACATTAGATTATTATTAAATTCCATTACCAAAACGTGAACACCCTCCAATTTTCCTGTCCAGATGTCTTATTTTTGAGGACAATCCAGCTAGTATTAAGAAATTCAATAAAAATAGGAACATCTCTAAGATCATACATCATTGAAATATTCTGAATACACATGTCAGCCTGAGAGCTAAAAATGAATGTGCAGTATTGGAGCAGTGAACGTTGCTTTAAATCGTCTAAAGTAGCCAATTATCCAAAATAAAACAGCATCCAGTGACAACAGCAGTCAGTAAGAATGGACTTCTCACCATCAGAGGAGAATCTTTCACTGCTTTATTATGTTTTTTACTGGAATATAGGAGATGTTTTTGGAACAAATGATTGCTGCCAGGGCTCAGTATTACTTTATGTATATGTATATATTTTATTTATATTCCACTAAAATGCCTGCATCCTTGAGGCATCAAACAGTAACTGCTCATTTAAACCAGCTACTATTTGAATGAGGTGTTAAGTAAAGACTTGGCTTTGTTGGCGCATATGTAGTGCAGCATTCTTGATCTAAACTCAAAGCTCGAGTGAACTCTGGATAACTTACCTTTTAAAGCCATGGCTGTGAAAAGCAGCGAGATGTTGGCTTGATAGTTTGGCTCACACACAAGAGTGTGAAGCCGGTTAAATTACAGGATCGTTGGGCAACCATCGCCTTGGCAGTAAGTTGCACTATTGACTGAATTGTGTCAAACAAAGTATTAAAGCTGGGTTAAGATGCTGGATGAAAAAAAATAACAATCACATGGGTAAAATAAATCAAAGATTAATAAAGATTTAATATTGTATTTGTCTTTCGTCAGCTGTTAAGGGCCAATTAATCTCTTAATGATTGCTCACTGTAGAGATAATAAGGGTTAGTTTGACTGCAGGATAATTAAGTTGTTGTCTGCTCTCCCTTAACATCCAAGTGCTCACATCCACATGGAAAATACACATTTCATGCAGTTTTCTTGGCAAGGTTCAGTTAAAATATAACACATTTTATTCATTTCAAATGAAGAAAGATAATTACTCTAATTACTGTTATTTTTCCCCTGGAATTAATTATATTTACTAGCAAAATAAATGTAGACACAGAGTTTGATTAGCTAAACTATCAATTAATTTGTTGACTGATTATATTATAATATTTATGGAGATACATGTGTTTGATTATGTGTGAGTGTGTTATCATTATCCAGAGCTTTAATTCAGAGTAATAGATTTTCACTCAGTAGTTTTAAATAATGTTTACTCAGTATCATCGAGAGACTGTGTAAGAGAAAGAGTTGTGTTATCAGGCTCAGATTTGATTACAATATGTGACACTTTACTATGGCCTCATTAAAGTGTACTGACCGACATAATACAGCAGCAACAGAACTTCCATTACATAATAATGCTCTGTTAGTATTTAAGTATAATATGACTTTAACAACGTGAACTAACCACAAGGTTCAGTCTCAGTTCATACAAATAGTTTTTGAGTGGTGTCACCCGACCTTCGAGGGGACATCATCAGGTCAGCTGACAGGGTAAATAAGGCCAAAGTAAAGTTAAACATTAGAAAACAACAGTTCATATCTACTTAAATCGCTGATTGCTTGAGGAATCAGAAATATGAGTTCTGACATATCTGGACTGATCATCTTTCCGGTGTTAGTTTAACTTTAGAAGACTTGCCTCTGGAGATAAACACTCGAGGAAGGAACCGTGCTGACGAGATCCAAAACAAAACAGAGGAGGACACTTATCAGACCAAAACAATATGAAACTGTCAAACCAAAGCAAAGCTGTCCAGATCAGAACACAGAGACGACGTCTTTGACTTTCGAACTACACTGAAGGTGAACTGCAAAAAAAAACCAACCTGTAAACCATAAATACATTCAATAAATATATTCTAAATATTGTATAATACTAAGTTTTCCCTTTCACTTGTACTGTTTCCAACGCAATAAAATGAGCATTAAAAGCCACTACATTGATCCAAGCACTTCATTTGCTGCGCTGATATTAATCATGTACACTGTAACTATGCCAGCTATTAGGAAGCAGACAGATAAAAGACAAGCACTGATGCTCCAGCAGAGGTGGTGTTGACTTGGGGTTAATGGAGGTGCTGGTGTGCTGACTTACCACCCAGGTTGTCCATCTCCTTCTCCTGCAGCAGACTGACAGCATCGTCGTCTCCCTCCAGCAGCAGCTCCGTCTCGGGGTTCTGGCTGGCCACAGTTTGGCTGCGGAAGACTTTCTTAGACTTGACCACCTCATCCTCCTCGGTGCCTGTCAAAAGAAAATATGGGGAAGAGAAACCACTAAATATTAGACTCTGACCTCTAAAGCCCAGATCTGTAAACACTACTATGCTTAAATGGACATGAATGCTTGGCTATGGTCTATTTCTTGGCAAGGTCCTGTTACCTTTCCTATTCTGTCACTCACTAGTGCAGTTTGGATTAATAAATTTCTGTCCAACAATACTCTACTATCCCCCACAGAGTGTGAAAAGGTTCAGCTCTTGCACTCACAGACTGAGCAAAAGCTTGCTTCGAAAATCTAAGTAGTGCAATATATAGTACATTTCAGTAATACATATAGAAAATCATAAATTAAAGTACAGGAAAATGCATCAACACTATAAAAAGAAAAAGAAAAATCAAGCAAGAAAAACACCCACATTCCATAGAAACACAACTCCAACACACACATACTAATTGTGATAAAATAATTGTATTCAGATGCCATTTTAAAAGTAGGAGAAGGAAATGATTACTCGTGTTAAGCAGTAACACATTGACACATTGCAGAAACTTCAAACCGACTGACCAAACCAGGCGTCTTAACCACATCCTGATAACCAGAGCTGATCTTAATCGGGTTTGTGCATATCCACGTTCAAGCAGAAGAATCTGTGTTTATAGGCTATTAACATGCATAACACCTAGTAAACTATATAAAAAGAAATAAATTATGGAGAATCTCGGCAGGAAATACACAATATATGCAGGACGAACCTGATATGAGATGCTCACTAATGTACTTGCCACAGCATATGAAAGAATGTCAGGGTACACACTCGTTCGCTGAATACATTTCACTTGGTTGAACATCAGAGGTGTTTCAGCTTTTATTTTTAGACAAGGTCAACAATGAAACACTATCTGTATCTTGAAAGACCAGCAGCTGAGTCGCGGGGATACATCTCGAGCTCGTAGTCGATTAGAGATATCATTTGCCGCTTTTGGAGACTTGACAAGAGTGAGACTGAACAGACAGCACAATTAGGAGGCTGCTTACACCAGGATTTCATCATATGGCTATAGCGGAGCACGCTCATTGAACAAGATGTGTTCGTACATCCTGCAAAACAAAGAGGTCTCACAACACATTTATCAGCTTAAATCAGCCCATCTCCAACTTGTGCCTGCCACATGGCTGCTCACAACGCTTATGTGAATTTGTCTTTCTGAAGTCCGACGGAGGAAATAACCAGAGGAAAAACTCGCGTGTGTGAAAGGGGGAACACATATCAAGAAATGGGAGGTGGCTGACACCCGCCTGACATGTTTCCTTTCAGCACAGTTCTTAATTCCCCTCTCCCTCCCCTGAGGAACATGTACCTTGTCTTGAAGAGGTCACATTTGACTGTTGTCAACACTGCTACTGAGAAAAAAGTCTGCTTCCTGCTCTGTCTCATATCTGAAGTGCTTTCATCAGAGGGAGGGAAGAAGTCTGTGCGTTTTCGGAAATGAATTCTGTGTAATGTTAAAGGCAAATGCCAGCCAGCGGTCACAGATCAAAGCAGGAGGAGTGAAACTTAAAACTGTAATTCTGTAAACCATCATTATGCTTCAAGTAAATGAGGGAAAGTTCAGCAGACAGGCTGATGTTCTGATTGGCAAGTATGTGCAGGGTTGGGAAGACCAAATAAACCATGTTGATTTGTACACGCAAATGACCACCATCGACTGTTGTGGGAGGGCTGCAGGGTAGAGGATCAGCATTACCCACAATGCAACTTTGCTCTCACAGAAGAAGTAATATGGCTATAAATAAAGAGAAATGAAGAGCTATGACACAAAGGAGAAAATGTGCTGACATGAAAAGTGATCTTCTCGTGAGTGATAGCCCGTTGACTCAGAGGCATTGTTAAATTAAAAGTGCGGCTGTGAAAAGGGTCGCCATTTGTCACTATTAACGGATCTGCTGCGCAGTGGTGTCGAGGAAGACTCATTAGAAACATTTTCATGTGTTCACCCTTGACCACTAAATGGCAAAACAAAGAGAATGACTTTGAATATCTGATGTAACTCACCTGAATGACTTGGAATGAAAAAGAACAGGAGACGTGCAGATACTATGTGCTAATCATTAAAGGGTTTAAACATTCTTTGTTCAGCTGAATTTATGGTGAGAGAAATTCTTCTACATTTATATTTTATCATCTTTGTCAACTGTGATTTCCTCCACAAACAACATGATCTGATCTGAACCAAAATTTCAAAAAATCTAAAAGCTACCAAGCAAGTCATTTGTAGATATATGCACTAGTTTCAAGAAGTGTACGTTTCAATATTTATTTAATAAAATTCATAGTAAAGAAAGGGGAAAAAATGTTGCCTTTGCCATGTATAATGATACTACATCAACTGGCATCTATGTAATTAACCTTACAAAGTGAGGAGTCCATCAAGAGCCACTGCCTTCGACTTCTCAACGTCTGTGAAAAAAAACAGTAGTTTCATTTCATGTCTCCTCTCAAGCCCTTCAGGAACAGTGCCAGGAGAAGCCACCGATCACCGGTCTCACGGGTCCTCTTGTTCAATCACTGAGTCGAAACTGCTTCAGAGTGCACTAATTACACTCAGTAAAGTGCATTGCAGAGCTTTTGTGACCCCATTGGAGGCTGATGAAGATCTGCCAGCTGTGACCAATGGAGGACGCCCCTGAGCCCTCATCAGCGGGGTTCAACAAGGATCCATGTCCTGAGTTACTTCTAGGGTATCACCTACTACTGTCTAATACTATCTACTACTACTACTACTTCCTAAACACTCACTGAAGATGTTAAAAAAACATACTTGGGTGACATTTTAGACTTCCTTTATAATTTAGTCTTCATGAAAAATCACATCACAAGTTACTATGAGGAGACTAAAATTATCATATTTTGAGAATCTATTCATTATGCAATGTTTAAAATCCTGAAAAAAGGTGGACTTTAAATAGACTTTAACGTGATGTGATTCCAGTTAAAACAGAATTTGGTGCCATCGTATAACACATTGAGGGATCATTGTAAAAGTGTAAAGCAATTTAATGTCAGTTCAGGAGAAAAAAAGGCTGCATGTTTTGATAGAAGAAGCAGAGGTGTGAATTTCTAGTCGTGACTGTGACACTTTTCCAGTGAGGACAATTTCATTCTGTCTTTATCATTATAAATAAAAAAATGAGTTGCATAAAAAAACAAAAAAGCATGAGCAATATTTCAAGAGATAAGAATCATTTTCCTCAGAGTCAGAGAGATGAAATCAAGTAAATTAGTTCTTTTTGTGAACAAGCTAAATCCCAATTCAAATAAACTTTATAATCTTATAGAATACAGGTTCCTGCATGGGAAATATTTCAGTGTTGAGTAGTTTTACTGTTCAGTATGGAACAGATAAGAGTTGAAAGGCCTTTAAAAGACTGTTGAATTACTGTTGCCAAGTCTCCATGTTTCATATATTGTAACGCTGGAGAGTTTTGTGGCACTGCTCTTTTATTTTTATAGCCTCATAGAGCCGGCCGAGCATGAGTGTTTCTAAGTCTCCTATGTATTATACACCCTGCCTCAAACACTTCACTGCCACTCCTCAAAAAGAAATCCACAACATCATGTTTCACTTAAGGTTCAACTAACATATACGCAAACTTCTCTTCAGGAGAAAAAAAAAAAGCTGATTTCACAAATACTTTGGGTAATTCAATATACACGGCCATAAATAAAACACAAAATACCTCAGGTTGCTTTTTTGAGAAGTTTTCATGAAGCGGTTTGATCAGCGAAGCGAGATCTGGAAAACGCTGGAAAAGGGCAAACGCTGGGCTCTTGGAGAAATCACTGAATGTTTGTCAATTGATGTGACAGGCTTCATTTTGGACACAGCTAAAGACAAACAGCTATCTCGACCTCTTTATAAACAAAGACTCGGAATGAGAGAGCTTCAACTCCGGAGCGTTCGCAGAAATTTTTCTGTTTTATGTCTCATTCTGTCAGATCCCTGTTGATAACGTGCATTAGTATAAGCCCCGGTTCCATGGCTTATTTACTACGTTATCTCATAATGTACATCAGTGTTTTACGCTGTCATTCCATATACTTCATAAAACGTGAGCTCTACAGAATGTTTTAAATATATCTCTTCCGTTTCCCAGACTCTATCTGTTTCAGATCCTGCCCTCCTACGCACCCTCTCCACGGGCTCCACATTCCACATAGAGAGAAAAAGTCCAGTCCGTGGGATTGCATTACCACTAGGGCGATGCAATTCTGCCCTCTGTCTCTCCACTTGTATTTACTCTGCACTGAAAGATGAAATGAGGGGGAACAAATGACAGCTTCATACTTCCTGTGATGCAAGCCATCCGTTTTGCAGAGAATGTGTTTTGAGACTGTTAAAGTAAACATTATAACTTTGATGTAGGGGAGTTTATACGGTGCAGACGCTTCCTCTGGGGGGGATCTTTATTCAATATCCTGGGATGTGCAGTGCGTGTCTACTGTGCTGCCAGAGCTTACAAACAACCTCAGCTTCTCTCAATCAAAACATTAACAGCAGAGTCTAATAATCTCCACATCTGGACCTGAGCGTTAGGTACTCCACATCATGTATTTACTGAAAAGCTGCATTCAAATATGTGGATTTGCATGTTAGTCGGTGCCCCAATGTCATTTGAAGCAGTTTAATATCTTTGATCACGGAGCAGGTTAATATCACATCATGAGCCTGGCGTCCGTGCTGCAGTAAAGAGCTATAAAGATCTCCGCCCGGGGCAATCAGCTCGGAGAGAAGCCGCTCACCTGAAATGAGACAGCAAGGACACCGGGAGGTAAAACACCCCGTTAAACACTTGGATCAATATTAACGTGACTTCCATTTCATGCTTGCCCAATTCCAATCACCTAACAATATACTCTGATACTGGGCCGTGGCTGGCTGTAACAGGGCAGGTTATTACAGGCAGAGGGCAGAGACAGAATGTGCTGGCTAAGCTGTCAATGCTGCTAATAGACAACGAGGCAGAGTTTAAGGCAGAGTTTAACCTCCCGTCACACACGTTCATGAATGTGCACACTCGCACACACGCAGACACACAAAAGTGATTAGAGAGGTTACACTGACACACAGGCTCTGCCCATATATCGACCTAATTTTTAAAAAGTTTCACTTTGACATTTGCACTCCCAAAAAAATTTAGAAAGTGCTTTTTTTGTCAGAGGATGATCTACAGTCTGTTTCAGCTAGGCATATGTTAATTCTGCAGAAAGTGTTGAGCGATTTCACAAAATGGACAAATTTTAACATGTGGTATTAAAAATACTGCTATTGGCAACTAATCTAAAAATATCATCTTTCAAAAAGTGTTCAAAACAGTTGCTGAAATAATTTCTCACCAGGAAATAGAAACAACAAATGAAGAAATTAATCCAACATCCAAAACAACAAAAACATTTTTTTTTCTTACTATCTAAGAGAAAACAAAGATTACCAGATTCTCAGATGCTGTCAAATACGACGCAGGCCACTCACTCACTGAAATGTGCTTGTGAAAAATAAACTCTCCCGCTCACTTTCATTTTCCCCAAGTGAGCTCGTAAGACTGACGTTTACTGTGAGCACAACAGTGTAAGTCTGCCCTCTTCAAACTCAAGATGGTGGCTGAGCGTATATCGTCATATCTTGCTGTCAAACCTGAAACTGTGTGTTCGTTTTGGACAACCTACTGGTTCTGCAATAGTCCCAGATTTTACAGCATTAATAATGACTCTCCAGGGCCAACTCAAACAAGCCTCTTTGTTTTTCTACTCTGGTGCCTATGCAGCCGGCAACACACTAAAAAGTTCTATAGAGTCCCTGTCAAATTTAGGAAACATAGTCTGGATGTTATGACTAATGGATATCCAACCTCTGAGCCTCTGCACCAGGGTTAACTGCTAGAGACGGGTCCTATCTTTAATACCATGCTAATTAAAAGTGAATATTCATAACAATAAAAAAACACAAACTGTCATAGAACATTTAAAACAAAAACTGCCAACTGTCACTGCCAACGAAATCTATTGAAGCTCCATAAAAGAACAAAAGATCCTTCTCATTTTAACTCGCAACACAAAACCTGGCCTCCGCCGTGCAGCCACATCAAAGCCTGCTGGAAAAAGCCTGAAAGTGCAGCTCACCTCTCAAGGAGAGCAAGGAGGCCATCCGACCGCAGGCGATCCCTTTCACTTGACAAGTTTATACATTATTCTGCTCATTAAAACCACCACATGCCAGCAGGACTTCAACAACTCTTCAGTCAACTGCGCTGAGGCATTAATGTCAAACAACAGAAACAAAACAGAGAGAGCTCAAAAGCTCATTCTGCTGATCTGACTGACTAAATAACATGATGCGTATTTGTGGCATTGTCTTGAGAACATCTGTCTCGTGAGTCACTAAAGGGAGATGATACACACATATACCAATTTGAGCAACTGCACGGCGGTTAAAGAGGCCAATGGGCGATGCTAGTTGACAAAGTTAGCAGATGGAGCAATGAAAATGGTTGGAGAAGCTTTTTTTAATCTGCCCTCGGTATAATCTTCTGCACCGCTTTTATAAAAGCACTGAAGTAACTTTCATGGAAAACTATTCATGTGCTTTATGTTTATGTACAATCAATGTAGTGGCATCCCACAGGCAGTTAGCTTTTGTTGCACCACCTTAAAGTAATGATCTGTCTTTTTACTATTAAATACTTATGGCCTCTAGGCTTGGACGGTATATCTGAAAATGTATTTTATTTTTAGTAATCAGCGAGGAAGAATTATTGGCAGAATACTGAAAATATGGATCATGCTTCAGGATTAGTTTGAGAGTTTTCTATTGATGTTTTCATATATTTTACTGGCTTGCTATAGGCGATGTTGAGGCAATGAAATTTCTTTGCAGATGACACCAAAGTTCTTAAAAGCCTTATATTATATATATATATGTGTGTGTGTGTGTGTGTGTGTGTGTGTGTGTGTGTGTGTGCATGTGTGTGTGTGTGCGTAATGTTACATAATATAATTCTAAGCAGGTTAAAAGGGATTCAAGCATTAACATTTATTTACTCGAGTCCTCCCCACCGCTGCATCAACACATCACCAAAAGCCCACAAAATTAGCTTACGGATAAAAATAATGGAACCACTACAAACTCCACAGCAGACGGTGCAATTATTGCATGTGTGCCTCGTGTATGGACCACCTGCAGCCGAGGCAGCAGCTGGCATGTGTTTATCTACAGAGCCGCCATGATCTTCATACAGCAGCCATGGCAGAGCTCGAGCTGAAGGCAGCCAGATGACATCCTGAACCCAGCCAACGGTCGGCTTCAGTAGCTCAACACTGAGACAGCCAGAGGTCAGTGAACACAGTGATCATTGTGCATGTGTCGCTGTAAGTCTACAGTCGTTTAAAGGCTGACCATAATGCATTGCCTGTTTTCTAATTTCTATAAAGTAAAGAAGGTGCATGCTCCATTCATTTCAGAATCGATACATTCACCCTTGTGCCGTTAATACATTTGCTCTGCTATTCAATTACAGGCCGGAGAGAAGGGCCAAGGGTGTTTAATAGTACTGAGCTGCTTTCCTTTAAAAGTCGGTGTTGCATGACATAAGGCAAAATTGACACAAGGTGGTGGGCAACACTACAAGACTGCCTGGGTCAATAGGAAAAGTTTCAGGCAAAGAGAAGAAACAATAAAGGGAGAGACCCAATTTGTTCCTGAGTATGTGTTTTGATGGAAATAAAAAAGTGCAATAAAATGGATGTGTCATGTTCAATTCACAGGACTCATAAATATGCTGCTTATAAAAATGACACGTAACGTCTCCTGAGCAATATGCTAAACTGTATGGACAAGCCCTTGCTAACTTTAGTGCCATTTCAATGCTTTTTCTGTAATGCTTAAAGGCAACATTGATATTCGACATTTAATACGGGGTAAAGACGTCCTCGTAAGTCTGATGGGTTTAAAAAATTCCACAAAAAAAATGATAAACTCACCATACTCCTGCAGTGACTTGCATGTGATATCTAAGTGGGTGGAGCCAAATGGGTTCCTGACAAACCTCCGCCTTCGCCGCAGGTCATCTTCCCAGTAGTCCAGGCGCCAGAAGTCGTGCAATTGACTACGAGAGAGACAAGAAGACAGGGTAGGTTAGATAGTGCACACACCCCTCAGTGATGGTCTGATTACAGCAGCACTTCCTTATCAGGGGAAAACATCTTGAGGAGAAAAATCAGGTCACAGATAGCAGATTTATTAGGCTGACTGGTGGCATGCTCTATAGAGGCCCAGTAATGTTAGCTCTGCTAAAGCCTATAGCATCAGAACAGCAGGGAGCAGCAGCAGCCGCTGCACACATAAATCACAGGCACTCCCATTAACAAATACAGCATCAAATTACAAGTATAAATGGCACAGCTTGCCTCCTTTTTTACAATGTTTTTTAACAAGTCTTGTAAATCAAAGGTAGGAACCTCAACGCAGACAGCGTGGGGTTTAATGATCGGGGTCTTGGGGCGGTTGAGGCATGGACCTATAAAACAAGCCCCCTCCCTGCATATGTGGAGCCATGATTAAAATAATGTGCTGAAATATTCATTGAAATGATTCCCAGAGCCCTGGAGCAACCCGACAGAAAATTGCATTTTTATTCATTATTAACAACAGCGAATTAGGGTCGTAAAAAAAAGAGAAAAAGAAGAAAACAGTTCCAGCATGTGGTAACCATCTTTGTAAATGATTATTCCAACATTAGTGAGGACCTGGGATAATTTTATTGCTCGCAGCAAATGCAAAGCATTAAGCACCAGGACTAGCATTAGGTTACTAAGTGCTGCTTATTCCAACTGTGCACTAGCTGGAGCTATTTCAAAGCCTTCATGCTTCCTTTAGAGGGAAATGCAGCAAAAAATCTTGCTTTAATGCAAAATTTATACCCTTAACTTGGAAGAGTAATGTATAAAAAAACAGTGATGATTCAAATAATTGGTGTGCAGTTGACAGTAAGGTAGAGGTGATTGCATCAGCCTGGCATGAGGTTCATTTTCATTTTTTCACATGTTAAACAGCTACAGTATGTGTGGGTAGGAGAACACGCCAATACACACACAATTTAACTCATGTACACAGTTTTATTTATTACACAAACACGAAGTACATGTTGTAGTAAAACAGAACTACTTACATGTCCGATCAGTCTCAGTATTAATGCATACCAAAGGATTCAAGAATGTATTTCATGATTTATATATAAATGACTCTCTCTGCACAAATATGTTTCAGTGCACACAAAAATAGTTTTGGTTGTATTTAAATGCAAAAAATAAGGTTCACAAATGTCTTTCTGACACACACACAAATATTTCTCGTTTAGAATAAATGTAGTAAATTTTCATCAAAGACATAATTGGATGTTGTCACGTTTATATACAGACTGTTGAATTTGCATTTACAAACTGGTTGTCATGTGTGAACTTCACTACATTTGTGTGTGGGTTTGTTGAGAGTCCCCTGCTGTGGCTCGATTTACAAATGCATTTTTCCCCAACAGGCAACTATCTGTAGTCAATCAGATGGCTCCATGCACTTCAGCCAATCACATACGCGTAGATTTAAGGGTGTGATTTAATGTGATCGCATAACTTTACATCCTTCCAAGGGGGCGACCTCAACATGGCGTCTGGTAGCTGCTCTCCGCGCGTAAGTCATAACTCTCCCGTCGAGATTAAATATGTTTTCCAGTTATGGATGTTAATGATGTGGTACTTAACACTAGCATTAGCTAGCAAGTTAGCTATGATGCTGATAGAGTGGGACCAACCATGTGGATTTGGTTTATATTTATATACAGTAACAATTTTGTGAGCATTGAAAATAATGTTGTGGAGTGAATCATTTATATATAAATACCAAAATACATTTGTGAATCCTTGTGTGGACATTCCTTTAGTTGCTCTCACCTGAAATGTTGTTTTTACCTCCATAGTATGAAAAAAAGTAAAATACTAGAAACATCCACCCAAAGCTCCAAATAAAACCTTGGATCTTGTACTATGTGTCCAAGTCCTCGTAGAGATTTTTCAACGTGTGAAGGATACAGTAAGACCTTGGCAGGCAGCAGTCTATTGCATTGTATGGCTTCTGCCCCCTTCCCTGCCACAGTATTGAAGCAGTCTAAACAGATTAAAGTGTTACAGGGGATCACATCACAAAATACAGCCTGCTTGCTGCATGAATATAATATCTACAAATGTCAGAAATCAAGAGGCTCAGGAGACTTAGCTGAGCTCTGACAGCAACAAGAGCTCAGTTTCAGTTAAGTATCAATCAAAATTGAGTGTGTGTGTGTGTGTGTGTAGGGAGTGCACAAAGTATCATGAGCCGCTGTATGCAAAGCAAGACTGAACGCCTTGAGCTTGTCCCCTGTCAATCTCCCTCAAAGCTTAACTGAGGAAAAGAGAGATGTCAGTGGGTTGAAAGGAGAAACCCACGTAAATGATATTGTAAACGCAAGATTACGCAGTGTGAAAAAATGTAAATCCACTGTAGGCAACTGGGCGATTACTGCTGAAGATTATGTCCCCTAATTCTTAGAGCAAATAGACAGCAGATGCCAGTGGGGGATAAATCCGGCACTTTGAAGATTCCCTTATAACAGCATTAACGGCATTTGGTGGATTTTATTTGGTCTGCTCAAGGACGCTCATTTGAGTACAACTTAAGTTTAAGCCAAAATACCTTCATTTGTCCTTAACAACAACCAAAAGCACAACAAACCAAAGCCTCAAGTTATAATGACTGATTAATGAGTTGGATGCCAATATTTTATTTCGTCCTCTCCTTGTTCTGTCATGTGCACATGGTTTCAGTTTGATTGTGGTATTCTGCTGTAGGACCACTGATATTCTAGACTGTGTGGTCAGTGCGAGACCGGATTTGAACTGTGCCAAAGCAGTGTGCTGAAGGACCTCCTCTCTGAGGGTGGTCCACACAGTGCTCACTAGGACTGCACCCCTGATCTACAGCTGGGAGCGTCTGAGCTCTCACACAAGGGATTTCTGAGGTGGCAGCAAGCGCCCAAAGAGCACAGCCATGTCTTAAGAATGACTTTTAGTGATTAGTCAAAATCACGCCATCCTCGCTCATATGGGACTTGAAGTTGTACTCGGCAAACACATGCACACATCCGTGCCAATTAATATATTGCAAAATCGAACAATGGAGTTTGATCCCCGGGTCTTTCAAGACTCCAGATTAAACACATTTCCTGTTTCAGAATAATTAATAGAAAGCTAGTTGTCTGTATTGTCTGTGTAACAACAACAAATTGTCCCTCCAAAAGCATTCTTTATTAAGCTGAGTTGGCTCGAGACCTCCTTATTTTCCACATCAAATGTGTCTGGCTTCATGACAACCATAAAGAATGGCTGTGAGCCGGCCTCCTAGAAACTGGCAAAATTTATTAGTCCCGTCACCCATCAATCACCCAAATGGATTTCAAACCGCATTTTAAAAGCTAATTTTCCAGCACTGATAACCTACAGGAAACAGGAGCACCATTATTTATGGATGCTTTCAGACTTGCTAAGTGCAGGAGGATAAATGTGTAAGAGGTCTATCGTCTATTCTCTGTTCTCTCAAATAGGTATTTAAAGCACACCTCTCCTCAAGGAGCCATGAGATTTTTGAGTTGCCAGATCTAACAGCTCAGTCTACAGGGAATGTGTTTGTTTGTAAAGGGAAAGCTGGCAGGCATAATTCAAAATAAGATGGGGAGGAAAATAAAAATAAAATGATTTATAACAGTTTTATAGTGAAATATAAAATCATTCTCGAAATGAGAGATAATTTTGACAGCTGACAAGAGCTGATATTGGATCAGAGGTGATGTATTCTTAGTGCTACTGTTATATCAGCGCATCAATGACCCCATTTTGTTTTCTCTTATTTTGTCAGATTATTTGGAGAATAATTTTTGTGTTGGAATAAAATGATAAACTTGAGCCAGTGCAAGGAAAAACTTGTGCCATTTCCAAGTAAAGAACTTGCTTCTTTGAGGCCTGATTTGTTTGTCGAATCAGCAAGGCTCAGGCCACATAAATGAAAGTAAAACTGTACAGAACATTACAGATCAGCTACTTGAGGGTGCTCCACACTCATTCAAATTCCCACAATTGCCTTGTGGGGTGAAAAATAAAATCTCATATGATTAAGATAAAATGGGTGACATGAAAACATTACACTGATCTATTGTCAAAAGCAATAATTACCTTCATGTTTTTCACGTCACTTAAACCAGAACGTCTCACTAAAGCATGTACACAGCTGGATTGCAGACAGATGAGGATCTCATGGTTAAAGATTTCCTTTTTATTCCATTTATGCTCAGAGGAGATTTGTGTGAGGCAGTCGAGAGGAAGGACAGGGACATGCTGATTCAATAAAACACCATTATACTCCTTTTAAAAGCTTCCATTGGTGACATGAATCGGGGGGTAATTATAATAAATGCCAGTAATCAGTGACAATTCTATTCAAAGGAGAAGTGACTGGTTTCTATCACAAACACACTGGGACACACGTCAATTCGTAGTGTAACTCGCTAAGGACAAGAGTTCTTTTCTTTTCGTTTTCAGCTGCGCTAACAGACTCTGACTGAGTTACTGAGTCCATGAGGAACTAGTTTGAGATGAAAATGCCACTGCAACGAAAAGTAGTAATATAACCTAAAAATACAAAAAACTTTTACGTCAAATAATGACATAATAACTTAAAGAAAAGACGTAGTTGACTGGTAACCTACCTGCCAAAACAGAATTATTGAGGAAATTCTTGCACCATATTAAGTCCAGAAATGTAAAAAAATAAACAGCCTTTCATTTAACAAAATAACACCACTTAATTGACCCGCTCCTTTGATCCCATTAAACTGACAACCCCATATGCGGATCTGTGATGATCAGGATTCCATGCATCATGAAAACCATCAGGCGGCCAGCAGACACTCAAAACCGAAGCGAGTAAACGCTAAAATATCATGTGTCAACCAGTGCATTCTTTTCGGTAAGCATTTTTATGCCACAGTCCTCAACATATTGCTGCTGGAGAAAAAAAAACAAAAAATACCAGCGAAAAAAGACACTGAATCAAAAACTGATGACTGGCAGCCATATGGTGATGAGCATTTCTCAGCCCACTGCTTTCAAAGTAACCTATAAACTAAGAAAAAAAATCACAGTAATTTCCTCTATAAAGACACATCGCGTTTGATCATGCGTCTGTCAAATGCCAAGTGTTAAGTGAGCGTATGGCCAACATCATGATCAGATTATCACAGAGGGCTGCAAATGGTACACAGGACTTTCATCTCTTTAATTTCGCCATTTCTTATCATCACTACACTCAACACTGGTGCTGTCGTGAGGATACCATGCTAGGATCCAAATGCTTCTAGTTATTGGATATGACTTTTCTTTTGTAGATTGAGAGATAGAGAGATAGACACGCTGAGGAATGGGTATTGGACGAAGACGAAAGGAAACAACACAGCAGCAACAAGATTAACTCCAGGTCATCTGGTGTAATGAAGACAGACGTACGCGATCAGAGGAGGGATGAGGAGCCGTACTGTACTGTAGGGGAACTCCGCTGGATCGCCAGCTTTGTGGATCTCCATCTTTCATCGGAAATGGGGCACAGTCAGGCGATGCCCGGCTCAATTTCAGTACCCGATGAAATTGATGATTGTGTGAATGGGCCTCTTTCCAGAGATAATTAGCACAGTGTGCAAGGTTAAGAGTGCCCCAAGGGAACAGAGGCTGGTGTAGGTCAAGAACAAATGCAAGTCGAGAGAATATCAGCATGCAAGAACAAAGGAGCATCATGTTTTAAATAAGATCTAATTAAAGGAAGTATACAAAAACATTATTACTTGCAAGCTGTTTTAAAAGAAGCTGCATCTTTTTTTTAACTCTCTCTAGATGGTGGACTGAAAATTGAATGATGGTATAAAGAATACTGGTTCAGACCAAAAATAGCTTTGGTGGGCAGAGTAGAAAAGGTTTTAATGCAATTTATAGATACATTAATATTTATATATGTATGTATATATTTATTTAAATTATTTCTATGATTACCTAATTCTACTATAGTCTAACTAATTTTACTCAAAAGTCAGTCTTTACGTGAAGCATTCACATAACTAAAATGTCAAAAATTTATAAATAATATATAATAATCATAAAAAAGAATATATTGAATTATAAATATTTTATCGTCAGGCTGATTTTTGTTTATATTGCCAGGCTCAGCTAGGGACCTTGGCCTTGCTTTCCTTCCCCCAGAGGGGTCATCAGACCTTGAACCCTCCGAGGCTGTAAGGCCCCCTAAAGGTGCTCCCCCCTTGTGCTAGTAGACCTCTATTAGAATTGATAACCCTTTCAAGCAAGACCAAATACTCCGAGCACATCGTGAGTAAAAAGGTTCATTCCATCACAAAGTTATTATCCACAGGCAGACTGTTACCATTCATCAAGTGTGAGAGATGAAACTCACTGTTAGTCAAGGGAAACGGCTGTTTCACTGCCTCGCCAGAGATCAATATATGCCGCCATTTTCCTTTCTCTCCTCTGCTACAAAAAAGTAATTATACAGAAGAAATGTTGACAATCAATAGACTAGTCAGGTAAGGTTAAGGTCTGCGATGGGGCCGGCGGAGGCTCCTCCGTCAGCTGTCACCGATGCTGCTGATGTGAACACGGACGCCTGCATAGGAACAAAGGGAGGTTTGTCTCCTTCAGCCCCTTTTACATTTCTGTTAGGCCAGTTGTGTCGATACAATTAGTACCTGAGGAACGCTGGCGGATGAATGGAAGAAACTGACACAAGAGAAGTTCACAATGTGGATATTTAAGTGGCAGCAGCATGTAGGTGTTTCCATGTAAGGCTTTATCACCTGCATAAGATATAAATGGTGCAAACAAAAACAAAAAATATATATATGTAGAAATTTAAAAGGGTGCCTTAAAATGTAATAATGTAAAGAAGCACTTTTCAAATAAACAATAAATTGGCATGTATACCTGTGTGTGTAATTCTGGCTGTGCATTTTAAATTGAGACTTAAAATGAGACTTTATAGTATCGTCGCAGTGAGCTCGTCCTGTGCTGCAGAAATGGCCAACGTTATTCTTCAATGAATTCATCAGCCTCGCCTTGACATCTACTTTCACTTTAGACGAGCCTGAACTTTATAATCCACTGGCAGGGTTCAGAGGTCAACAGCAGAGGGGACCAGGGGGCAGGGAAAATCACTCTCGCCCTGGAAAAAACTCTGACATCCAATTTTCAACTTGATTTATCAGTGTAAAGCTAAAATTGATAGTGTGTCATTACTGGGCAGGGAGCTGTCTTGGAGAGATGTATCAAAGCCTCCTCATTTTGATTTAGCACTGCGGATCAATACAACCCTATACTGTTTCAATTTGAGGAGTATTGATTTTCCTATGCTGACTCCATACAGGGGGACATTCATCATCAAGCAAGCATATAGTATGATCTAACAGGGCACCATAGGGTCTGATCTGCTTATTCTTCACTCAGATCACATGACTGCAGAGCAGCTGTTTTGAAAGCCTTGCGCAGATTATTTCCTTGTCGTCGGCTATTGTCGTATGTGCTTCGAGACCATTTCTTACACAGTTTGCCACAAAGAGAACAACAGCTCAAAATTGAGTGGCCTTCAGATCCGCAGATGTCTTTAATTCAGAAAAAAAATAGATGCATCTAAAGGCAAGCCAGGTGGTTCTATCAACCTAATGAGCACAGTAAAGAACACACACTGGTAAAAAAAAAATATAAACATATAAGTTATATTAGTTTCTGTCATCTGTCGGCCTAAGAATAATTTTGTTTATAATATATTCTACACAAATGATAAATGTCCATTGGCATGTCTCCAGGCAGAACTTAGGAGTAAAAGGCAAAGCAATTTCTGTGCATGAGGGTGAAAACAAACATTAACAACTGAAGTCTCTCTCTCTCTCACACACACACACACGCACACACACACACACACACACACACACAGACATAACAGACAGCCACCTCAAAATGCTTGAGGGCTTTATATTTTACAAGAGCAGCATAAATGGGAAAGTTAATGTAGCATTGAATAAGACTAAGCTGCTGAACTGCAACACTGCCTTGAGCTCGTGAGCATATTGCATCATTTTTCTTCACCAGCAGGTTACCATTAAATTTGAATTTGTTGGAAGTTTTGCAGTATCATTTACAATGCACCCACGCTCAATAACCTTTTGTTTCAATGCAAATGCTGTGCCTCCGAGAGGGGCTCCATAAATATTTGAACAAGAGCCCAGAATTCAATCCAATGCATTTTGTCATGGGTACTTCTGCTAAGGTTCAGTCAGTTTTATGAGAATCTGTATGTGAATACTGCAACCTTTTCAGTCACAGCCAAAATATAATTTCATTTGACAATATCTATAATACTAAACCCAATTTTTGTACCTGTTCAGTTCCTTTGAAGCAGCTCTGAAATTAATCTCTAAACAAAATAATGGCCTCTTGGAAACTGAAAAACTTCAATGGAAAATGACACGGTGAATAATGCCAATATACATACATTTGATATCATGAAGTAAATAGACTAGCCACAGTGCATAATCCTCCATGAATCCATGAAAAAAGAAACCAAATGTAGCTGCTCATGACATCTGCTGTTTTGGATGGAAACTACTTGAACTTTACTCCAAGTCAAAGACATAAAATATAGCCGTAAAAACTAATTACACCAGCTAGAATATTTTTCTTGACAATGGTAAGCCTGGTTTAAGATATGAAAGAAACCCAACTTCAGCGAAAATCTGCATTGTATTTTCAAAAATGCAATGACAAAACCAAAGCTACCGTTTCAGCAGGGAGGCAAAATTCGTTTTGGTAAATCAGCAGCAGTACAAAAGTAGATTCTCTCTCAAGTGCCTGATCTTGCAAAATGCAGCTCACAGCACAATTAAGCTCTGTATTTGGATCAATGCTTGGGTGAACACCTCTTCTTTTACTGTATATTTTTGCATCTTATCTGCATGCAGTGATGTTGATTTTCTTTTTTACAGACAGTAATGAGTCCCAAAATTATTAACGGCTTCAGTTTCCCAGTTCTGTCCTCATAACAATTGCGTGTATGGTGTTACATCTGCAACGAAAGATAAATGTTCAAATTCTCAGCTCAGTGCAAAATACAAAGAGTATGTTGTAACACCTCTGTTTGTCTGCTATAACGAGCTCTTGATCTCGCCTCTCCACTCTGTATCTGTGGGACCATGTGGATGCAGGCGAGAGGTGGGAGGCAGAGCAGGAGAGCCGGCGGTTATTTTAACAGGGCCCATGGGGAAGTCTGCAACTACCACCAGGTGCTGGGCTGTGTTACTGAGAGGATCAATGAACGCCTGGACAACACTGCAGAAACACCCCAACCCCCTTCTTCCTCTTCCTCTATCCTGGTCTGCTGGACGACCGGCCAATCAGCTGTCCCCAGGGGATTAGACCACTCCACACTGTAATTGCGTTTGCTGACCCGATCGCTGACCCTATCAGGTCCTGGGAAAATGACATTAACTGGTGGTCCAATCCCGTCACCGCAGAGTTTTGTGAACAGGTAACTTTTGTCCTCTGGTGGAGCAGTTATGGTTCATGTGAAGGACTTAACATGGCCCACACTGGTCTGAAGGTGAATCAAGTGTGAGGGCTTACCTCTGGGCCAGTGTCCCCCAGGCGCCGTGCTTGTTGGTTAGGATGTTGACGATTTTCTGCTTTAATTGGTTGGCCGTCACATGGTCTCTGTGTTTGGCAGCACTGATCAGGTGGTCACACATCTTCTCTTCTTCTTTTCTGTCAGCGGCGTATTGGGCACAGTTGGACTAATTTGAGATTTAAAAAAGGAAAAGAAGAAAAACATAGTGTGAACCTCATTGTATATTTATGGCTTTCGGTACAGTATCCACTGCCAAAAGTGATGTCTGACATTGTACTAATAGCATTTGAGAATGTTTTACTTGAATAAAGCCAGAATAATATATACCCTCTAATGGAGCATTTGTCACACTGAAGAATGTTATGGCTTCATTCAACACACTTGAGTGCATAAAGATATTAGTGGACAGCTGAGAGATATATTTCTGCTCCCTTGGAGGAGTGTATTAAATCATGGCAAGCACATGAAGGCAGTCCATTCCCTAACTGCGGACAGATGAGGCTCCCCGCTAGGTAGCTGTGGATGGCGCTATTAAAGCAGACTGGAAAATACTCATAGATCCACAAAGAATATAGTCTGTCAAGGGTAACAAAGCTACACACACTGCCATTATATCAAGGAATATGTTATTGTTCCCTGGTGTAGGAATGGTGTCAAATGTAAATATGGAGCGAAAAGAACACAATGTCTTTTTGCAAAAATGAAGTGTTAAAAATATCTATGATAAAATAGTCAAAATAATGTTTTATGACTAAGTGTCAGAATGAATTTAAAAATGAATCTGGCACAAAGTGAAAATTGGCGATATAGTTTTTAAATTAATTTCCAGAAGTTAGTGCATCTCTCCAAGTCTTCCAGGTGACTAAACGTAATCTGGAGGAGCACATGTGACTCCATCCTTGCTGCGAAAACAAGATTGTCTTACTATGCCACCCTGAGGGAGCTCTTGCTAATATTCAAAATCTAATTTGCTAACAGAAGCTGCAAGTTAATTGAATTTCCTGCTTCAAATTTGAATTCTGTCAGATATCATACTTCAACATATTCTTCATAAGGCAGATAACTCAATCTCCGCTTGTCACCTCACATCACCACGTGATGCCGTGACAAATATCAAACATTATTTATCACTTTAAAACATATGACGCTTCGCCCTGACACCAACTTAATTGTAAAAATGTCTTATCTGCGTCCTGAATCTTCAATCTTGGAGAGTGGGTAATAAAGTAACGTCAGACCTAGATGAAAAGTGTAGGCTGTCTGGAGTTGGCAGACAGAACGGATGGGGCCAGGTACACTTCCCCCTTCTCCTGACATTGCATATCTAGCCGTCTCTTCCAGTTTATCTAGCAGGTCAAGGATCCTCAAGAACTGTATATCAAGCAGCTGTTTGAGGATGGCTGCTTCTCCCAGATAAGAAACTCATCACTCCTCACATGTACAAGCTGCTAACAGAGGCGGTGGAAGTGTGTGTGCATCT
The DNA here is from genome assembly GCA_037975185.1 of Centropyge bicolor. NCBI lineage: Eukaryota > Metazoa > Chordata > Actinopteri > Pomacanthidae > Centropyge > Centropyge bicolor. The sequence goes on along the minus strand of JBBMOC010000039.1, from coordinate 1,222,419 downwards.
GTGTGGTTATACACACACACACACACACACACACACATGTCTCCTGATGTTCTACAATAACCAAACAAACTTCGAATACATCAAGATCTTTTTATATTTTCTATCAATCTCTGTGGCTTTAATTTGCTCCATGTGCTCCTATGCTGACTAGTGCAAGCACTGAAAAATACAAGGGCGATGTTTCCTCTGTTTCATATTTTCTCTACAGACAACCATTAGTGGAAAAATGAAAGCTAAATATTCATTACTGCAAGAAAATTAATATTCAGAAATTGATTAAACATTGATGGCTTTTCCTTTCATGTCTGAAATAGTGGTGGTTTGATGTGGGTGGGTAAATCCAGACTGAGCTGGTTGGTAAAAGCTCTTATCAAAATTAATTTTAAATTAATATTGCTTGCATTTCCCTTTGCTACCAGTAATTAAATTCTTTCATAGGAACTTTAAGGGTGAGGAGTTAATCCTCAGGAGGACACACGGGGACATGATTACTGAACATAATATGGTTAATTGGCATTTTATACTAATCGGATTTGTTTAGAGTTCATTAGAAGATTGACAAAATTTTCCATTTTCACAGACAGTGGTAACATTTGAATTTAGAGAACCACTGCGATAGTGCTTTTCACTGTTCATTCTCCTTTGTTCATTATTTTGTCAGTAGCCTCACTTTACCATTTAATTTCAGATGCGAGAGTGGAGGGTACAGTTTATACCTCGAACTCTGCGTGTTTGTGGACGTCCTCCGCTCGCTGCCTGTTCAGGATGAACTCAGCCTCGTTTGCAACTCGAACAATGTGGTCCTTCATGGCGTGGCACAGCAACCTTTGACATTGAGGAGAAAGATTCATTTTCACACACATAGTCATTAATTATGAAATATAGCATTTGTATTAGCTCAAATCTATTGTGATGATGTTCCAAAAGAAGACGCAGGGTTAAGGAAAAGACAGCGCGTCTGGGTCGTGCAACATTGTGTTTGCTGAAAGAGCAGACTGGTAAACAGCATCATTTGTCTGTGTTACGTTGCAAGGCTGCAGGTCAGTGACAGATCCCTCTGTAGCATTAAGGAGGGAATGGAGTGTCATTAGAGCATCGAAGCCTGTCTGGCATACTCCTGATTGACTGAGCATCCCCTTTCCCGCTGACCAGAACATCAACCCGGTGCCTGTATTGCTGACAAGTCTGGCCGTGAACAACTTCTCACATGGCTGACTCTGAAGGCTCCGTGGCCTCCACCCACATTCACATTCAAATTCCAGTATCTTTAATAATTGAAAACACCCTGGCTATTGTGTGTAGATTACATGCCATTTTACACACCATTAGGCTAGCTTTGTTTTAATTAAAGCATCCACTGTTCCTCTCCAGTGCTTGATACAGATTGTAATTTCCCTTCTGTCCCAAAGAGAGGCAGTAATCCCGAGGCTGCGTTCATCAGCTGCTATTGCCTCTTTAACTGTTGACAGCCACTCATTAATAGACAGACGTTCACTGTTCAAAGACAGAGGCTGACAACGCCAAGCTTTGTTTTGAAACCAAGAATAGATAAGAAAGCATGTTGACTAGTGATATTGGGAGATGGAGAAAAAAAAGGTAAGTACTCTCTCTGCCACACTTTTGCAGTAATATTTCAAAGATAGGTAACACTAATCAATTAGTCACTGTAAATGAACTGTAAAAGGAAAAAAAAACCCAGTTTATCAGAATTGTAAATAGCATGGTCTAGACCTGCTCTGTATGCTTTGAGATGACTTGCTATACAAATAAAATTGGATTAAAACTGATTTTTGGGAGCATTACATTTATTTGTCTATCATTAGATTTCAAAGCAACATTTTTTTTGGTTATCTTAACACTAGTCAGGGGTCAATGCGGTGAAACCTGGAGCTTTTATTTCTAAGGCTTAGAGACAATGTTTGACAATTTTCTGCATGCAAAAAACAATACTGCATGTTTTTGGATGTAGCCTATCAATATGAAAACCTGAGGCAGTTCTCTCACATGGATGGAGCTTATAGCTACAGTCATGCCAGAGAGGAGCAGTGGTGATAATGAAGTCAGGTGATCAGTTTGATAGTAGCTTTGCATCCTAACAGCTGCATCAGGAAACAGCACACCACCGCTTTCTCTGTGTTGTTGCACATACGGCAGATACTTTGTCAGCCACGCCTTGTAGGGCAAACAGATTTACCAGACTCTAGCTACCTCTAGATCTGTCTAGTTAAGCAGAGCAGGTGTGCAGAGACTTGAGTAAGACTGGGAAATTATGTATCTGTCAGCAGCACCCTGGACAGCGCCGTGTGGCCCCACTGACTGGAGCTCTTTGTTCCAGGGCCAGCGGGGGACTCAGAGAGAGCCTGGCTGGGCTGTGGCAAGAGCCCAGGCATAGAGAGGGCCTGGCCAGATGGGTCAGCAGATGGACAAGGAGGCTGAGCTGCCCCTGATCTGCTCCACGGAAAACCCTGAGTCTGGCCACACCCAGACACGAGAGGAAGAGGAAGAGAGGAATATAGAGACTGGGATGTACAGTAAAACAAGGAGGAAATAAGAGAGGGTGATCGCACTCTAGTGTTTATATTGTTACCACAGTCACGCAGTCTTATTTACTGTTACCTCCTATAGAGCAGCCAACAAGAGGATTAGAGCTAATCTGTACCTTGGCCACTTTTGCCAGCAACCTTTTTACGGTGGCCAGGGAGAAGAAATATTTTCAAAAAGTATATGATGAGTAGTCCATGGCTTGGCTGAGTAATTTAATGTATTACAGTAAACGGATGCATTACCTTCCTTCGTTGATGAGCTCAATAAAGGCCAAGCCAGCGTTCTTCTGAATGGAGTTCTGCCATTCCTGAAATAAAAAAAATTGTGATCCGTTACTTACAGAAGCTCTGCATGTTTTATTTAGATTTTATTTTCAGGCTGTAAATGGTTTGTTAAAAGTTATGAACATCATAACATCCATATAATCAATTACATGTGGGTTTAAGAAAAATAAATCATATCAGTGTGGCCAGTTTTACCCCCAAAAAATCAGAGGCAGTAAAGCTAAAAAGCAGAGACGGTAATGGAAAAAGCACTTTCTCAAACATCTTTGCAATCCACACCAAAGGTTAAAATGGCAGAGTAGGGATAACCTTTTGAAGATCTTTCATAAATGCATGACTCATACGCACAAGAATCACATTTCGCCATCCAAATTACACATTTCAGCTGTAATTTGGATTACATTTCATAGCTTGTAATTCAAGTAGGTAAAGAAAGAATTTAGTTCATATGTCATTTGAGAAAAAAAATGATGTCTATAAAAAGCTGAAATCCTGCACAGCATGTGTGACCATCCCCTCTTCCTCTGTGAAAAGATCTGTAAACACAGGAGAGATGTAATTGTGGGATGAAACTGTATCCTCTCACTTAAATACAGCCATTTCCTCTGTCCCTTACAGTGACAGATTACTGAGCAGGCTCACTGAGCCCTGCAGTATACGCCTGGAAGAGATCCGAGCCCTGGGCCAGAGTGCCAGCACTTGCTGTCTCACAACATGCTCTGGAAATGATTAAAAAGCAGTTTGAGAGCGCGCCTTTCACTGTGGGAAATTCAGCTCTCCTGTGCCCTCACTGAGGTGCAAATGGAAGAGAAAACAGAGAAGGCCGCAGTTCAAAGGAGGAGGGAAAACAGAGGAAAATGAAATGAATAAGGTTTTCATTCCTAAGGGCTCCTAATGTATGTGGAAATCAAGACTATTCACATATACTGTAGAAGAGCCTTTGAGCATGACCATCCATTTGAAACGTGCAGTAATTAATATTTTTCTAACAGAGAGTGGAGATATATAATCTGTAGTCGGACATGCAAACACTGATATAAACTGCTTATTCTACGTTGATGTCTGGACAAGGTAAGCAGCATTTGTTGTGTATAGTACCAGAATAACTGACATTGACATTATTATGTATGGGCATGTGTTTTTGTACACAGTTGTCGTGCCTGACACATACCGGTTCACGCAAGAGTACACAGTCTGACCCTACGATGCGTTAAATCAGGGAGATGGTGCTGACAAACTGCTGAGCATCTGGTCTCCAAATGTTCCCCATGACCCCCTTCCTCTGCAACAGTATCTGCCTGGAATAAGCTGTTCTTGATTTGGACAGGGATCATGTACAGCCAGTCTTCTGAGGTACCACTTGCACCATGCTCACGTGACAAAAATAAATACGGAAATCAAGGCAGATGTGACATTTGGGCGTTGCCAGGAAAATGGCAGCAGGTCAGTGGAGGTATAGCATGAACTAGTCAAATTTGCTATCTTGTCTGAGGTATGCTTGTTGACAGCTGAGATAGCACTTCAGAGGGTCTTTTTTTTTCTTGCCTTTTTTTTTTTTTTTTGCTGGAGAACAGAACTCCCAGAGGAGGCTGCCTTTGATTGGAGACATTTAAAAAAAGTCCTCTGCTGCTCATTTGAAGGGAATTAGGCCTGACGCACAGCTGTTTAAAAAAAAAAAGAGAGAGAGATGTGATCCTTGATGTAAATGCAGACCATGATCAGAGTGCAGAACCTCTAACCATTGGAAGTTTGTTTAGTAGCTCGGATAAGAAACGCTGTAATTTAAAGCTGCACTAATTAAGCCATTCGGGGGCAGAAGAGCTCCACGACAAACCGAAAACTACTGTCGCTCTATAATGTTGCTCTGACTAACTTATAAGCTACAATTGCCTATAAACTGCGTATCCAGCTAGAATGGCCAATGTTAACATTATCCTAGCCATATATCCACAAACACCTGAGAAAAAGATCTTCACAAGCTGCTGGTGAACACTGCGCTTGTTGTTGGACAGGATGTATACAGTTCGTTTACCTGAGCTTTTTCACTGAAAACAGCTGCCTACTGTCGTTAATGAGACTATGTTAATAAGATTATGTTAATGAGAAATAGAAGAATGAAGTAATTTTTTGTGTAAAACCAAGCAATTCGCTAAAAAGCTCTATAATGAGGTGGTGAGTTATTTGGCGAAACACTGGGAAATGTTGGACAGTCAGTGCTGATTCTGTAGGTTCACTTGGGGCAATGGCACCATTTTTCTACCTTTGAAAGACTCAACACCTTTCTGTGGCCCTAAAATCCCACAACTCCCAACCCGGAGAACAGCTTGCCGGCCTCTGCTGGATTTTCTCTCCTCCCACTTTCATCTTGCTGAAATTCAGCAGGGCACTAAGTATTTGTGGTGTTTCAATCCGACCTGTCAGTGTGCGGGAGCTTTTGCTTTTATCTGCTCTGCCTTGCTCTGTTCTACTCTCCACATCTGGAGGCCTTCCATCACTAAATCTCTGTGGCTCCACTCTGGATCCCCCCTGTATGTTTAAGCTGTTACAAGAAACAGAGCTGCTTGACCTTTTCATTCAGCTGCCCAGGCTGAGGAGAGACACACAGTGTCTGCAGCCACACGATGATTGCTGTGATTAGTATGCATAAATAAGAAAAGGCAGATCATTAGCACTAATTCATTCATAAAGCTGACAGGTCACAAAACAGAGAGGGACTAAAGGTCAGCTAAGTGCCCTCCTTGCTGTCTTAAAACATTAATGTAGAAATATGTGAGGGATGCGTTGAAGTTGGCATTTTATAGTGATGTCAGCCGAAGCCCACTCTACATCTGAGAAGGCTTGCTGCGCTCTTTTGATAGCACTTGAGATACAGTATGTGATACCAGAGACGTTAATTACGGGTATATTGCAATGTAATTATCAGTCAGAGTGAACATTATAGTTGCCCATGATAAAGCAGCTCTGCACACATCAGCTTTGTCACCTGAAAGGCGTAATATAGAAGACGCTAATTATCAATTATCCATCATCATAGTATGAGTTTTAAATCATATTAGCTGGCAGCATAACTGGATTCATTACCGATGGTGCAGTATTAGGATACAGAGCAATGGCTCATCTTTATCTGAAAGGTTGCAGAAGGACACCGAGCTGTATGGTCCAGTTTCAAGGCCTCGCCATCTGATCGATATCTCAGCCTGGGTTTCATCCCGAGAGCCCCTAATGGCAGGAACCTCTGGAGCCGCAGTAATGCTATCTGTGTAAAGGGGGGGTGGACTCAGACTCTTAACAGCATGCTGACGCTCTCATCTGCAATAAATCCAAGGGCTGGAAAAAGCAACTTCCCGCAGATACTCTTCAGACAGAAAAGCAGCGCAAAAAGGAGCCCGTCAAAAACCTTCAAAAGAGCAACAATAACTCAATGCTGGCTGCCCCATTTATGTGCGTTTTTTTTTTTTTTTTTAGAGGAAAGCCTCTGAATAATGGCCTCCATATAACAGAGGCTGAGCTTCCTGCAGAAGAGGGCTTTGGACTGCGGATACCACAGAGCACACATAGTGGCAATCCACCTCCTCAAGGCTCTGGCCCTGCAGTCTGGATCCACAGAGAGGCACCAAGTAATGGCTTCCTTATGGGCTCCCGACGCAAGACTGATGGGCTGACAGAAGGTATGTTAAATATCTCCTGTTCTAACTGCTACATCGGGGCTTTGACCTTCCCTAAAACAAGGGCTTAACAAGAGATTCAGAGGGTCAGCTTGGAGGTGATCAGTCACTAGCAGCGTTGCATGAGGTGGGGCTCATTCTCGAAAGGAGGGCTCGGGATTAAAGCTCTGGGGTGTAGTGAGAAAGTCGCGGGATTCTCAAAGAGCTGTGTGTGTCTGTGTGTTGTCATTGGTTTGGACTTAAGCATTAACCATAAATGTATTCATTTACAAAATATCTACAGTTTCGACTGAACATGTTTTGTGTGTTTAAAATATGTCTTTTATAGAGGTGAGAGAAATGGACTCTTGTACTGACCATGTTCAACTGGCCAGATGTGCAATGTGTTGATTTATATTCAAAGAGAGGTGAAACCAGCTCCAAACAGACCTCCACATACTGTTGACATAAAATATGCTATCAAGATAAGTGAGAGAGGCATATCACACAGAGAAAAGAAGAGAGGATGGGACCTAGAGAAAAAGACAAAGAGACGTTGGGATAGAGGACTGTGAAGAGAAAAAGCTCACCTGAGAACAAAGCAGCATGACGAGCTCCACCACAGAGGTGCTTGACTTCATGCACACGAGACCTGTCGAGACAAACCAGAGGAACAGAAATAGATATTAACCATAATGTTGACACAGAATATCAGAGGGTATGATCAGTAGTTATTTTGTCATTTATGTGGCAGTGCAAGACAATACTTAAAGTTTTTGGCATAAGGGACAATTTTGGTAATTTGTTAGCCCCCGAAATTCTGCTTCCAATTTGCCCATCACAGATCTGTAAAAAATAATGATTTGCATCTGCACAGAGTAGATGCGCACAGAACAGATGCACACATGTACATGCGAGAACCCCCTCCACACACACACACACACATCTACCTTCACACACTCACAGAAGTGAACACAGACATTCACAGCTCCCTCCCTTATCTCCATTCTGTAGACGGTGAGCCGCAGAAGCCGACAACTCTCTAATGAAACAAGGGCAGGTGTGAAAAGCTCATTTGCAGAAACAATGGCTGCAACTGGTCTCGTATTCTGCACCTCCAGCTCCTTCTGTTGCACTTGGCGAGAACCATTAAAGGTGCAGTCATTAGTAAAGGGGAAAAAAAATGCAACTCTAGGACTCATTATAGGCTGGCAGGAGTCGAACTCTGTATCACAGGGCTGCCATTGTTTCACGGATTGCAAGGTGTCAATCAGAGGAGAGAACAAAAGTCTTAATTTAAAATCTCAGTTAATGTCGTTGCATGAGTTGTATTTTGTGCAGCACAGCATCTACATCTAAGAATATGCACAGTATGCATCACTGGCTGTTATCATAATGACAATCAGAGCATATTGTGCTGTGCATGACACTCTAAGATGGATCCACTGAAAGTCCTGACATGACAGCATGCACACAACACCAGACTCCGCCCTGTAAATACACTGCCTTATATATGCAACTGTATCTGCACCCTACTCTAACTGCACTGTGCATAAAATGCTACTGAAACTACATTTGAAGCTAAAAATTCTGTAATAAATTTTCAGTTACACCATCATATTTATATTAAAAGGCTGTTGCCCAAATGTACACAAAGCAAAATTGTAGCCCAACTATCAACATTTAAAAAACAATTAGTGACTATTAAATTGGTTGACAGGTGTTTAATACAGAGACTAATGCTGGACAACAACAGAATATATGACTAACATAACTGGATGTTACCATTGAATAGACATAGATTTATTTGTGTAAATATCGTCCAAAGTAACATGGAATGCAAAATATTCAGAACACTGGCTGGACGAATCTTTTAGCTTCCGATTCCACATCCAAGTCTATTCATGAGCAGAGACTGTCCGAGGGAGCGTATTGTAAATACTCAGAGAGGATGTGACCCTTCTCTTGTACACAGAGTGCCACGGCTGACCTCTTGTTATAGCTGTGACATGTTGAGCCATAAGTCAGTCCAGCCTGACACAGGAGTCAGGTGGCCAGCTGACCCTGGTCTTGTGCTGGTAGACAAACTAAATGCATTCTATTTAAACACGGCCTGCCAGTCCTTTCCTGTAAACAGGGCAGGGTTAAGGCACGGGTGAATGTGGCATTGTGGGGCAATGTGCCGGCAGACTGGGCCACTCAGGGGACAGCAAGGAGCAGGCGGCAGGCATCACAACAGCAGCAGTGTTCACACACAAGCCTTACCCACCAAACCCAAGTGTAAAGCTCAGGGTGCACTCAACATAATTGCCGCAGTGACCACATGTCTTCAGGGGGGCTGAAGGAATAGGGTGAGGCAAAGGGGCACAGGGGGCACAGGGGGGCTCGACCCCGGGCAATCTAGGGAGTGATGGATGGCTGGTAATTACTGGTAAATGGAGCGCCTTTGCACTACAGCACAGTATTTCAACTGTGAGCCTGGGAAGGGCCGAGAAGAAAAAGAGACAGAGAGGGAGAAACGGCAAAATCACACAGGCTACAGCGAGGACAGACCTGAGTGGCTCAATAAAGTGAGATTTAAAGATTTAAAGTGCATGTGGTAAATCTGTGCGTTTGTTTTGTCTGATAAACCTGCTCTAATCCATGTCAGGGTGCACTTTTCACAGACCCAGACAGGATTAAACATGTCTGGTGAAGAGCACTGAGGCCCGAGCTGTCTATCTACGACCTTGTTTGTGGGGTTTCACTCTCAGCTCAGCTCTGGTTTGTCAGCTTGGTCAGTCTGCTGACAGACTTTGAGTGAAAGGGTAACAGACATATTCACACTTGTCAAGGCTATGCTACCTGATTTTTCATTCCTTTCCCCTGAGCCCGAGTCAGTAGCCCTAGCCACATGTGCATGGCATACCCACATGGCTATTTACATATGTATATAAATAAATATATATATGCATGATATGTGGAGGAAAAATTGTCTGTGGAACTTTACTGGCTGGAATGGAAGTATTTAAAAAACACATGGTAATATTTTGAATGTCCTTTGAATAACTGTACACAGGACCTTAATTCATTTAAGGGACCGTTTATTTACATTAGCAAATAAATAAGACCTGCAGATGATCAACCCTGCTATGGTTGATTACTTACTTACTAGCTTCAGTTAAATACCAGTAACAAATCCTTATTTTAAAACAGTTCAAATTTCTTCAAATTTTGGCCTCTAGCTTTATTTATGAAAAAATAAAAATAATATTTGATATTGAATTATTGACAGCATTGACACAACTTATAACTGGCAGAGTAAACAGTATACAAATAAACTGTACTCAGGAAAGCAGACACGTGTCTGACAACTTCTTTCAGGAAGCAGCTTTAATAAAGTCACGGGAGTGCATTCTTTCAGCCTGCTGTCATTCTCTGCAAAGACTTCTGAAACTAATATCGGTTGAGCTTACAGTTAAAAGAACAGACTTTGGCAGTGAGAAAAAGCAGAGATATCATTTCACTTTGTGTGAACTGCGAGTCGAGAGACTGGAGGCCACACACACTGTATTCCGTACTGTGCCCACACAGACAAACGTCTGCAGACACTCACAGTCACACACACACACACACATGTGCGTGCTGGCTGTGGTGGCAGTGTGTTCTTATGAATACAAGCCAAAATAAGCGTTGGGAAAGAGTGGCAGTGCACACACGGGCAGGCAGACAGTCCCTGAGGTTAGGCACGAGCAGCACTATGAGAGACTGCCAACCTGTGGCCTGAGGAAGGCAATGGGGGCCTTCACAGCGCCACCAGGAAATCAGACTGGAGCCCAGAGTGGAGTGCAGCAGAGAGGCTGTGCACAACAGAACCAGCTGGATGAGCACTTTAAATATGTGCAATATGACCGCTGTCACATTTAAAATAAAATTATGAGGCTGTTATAGCAACGACATCAATCTTGAAGGCTGTTTCATTGTGACAGTGACGATCAAGTCTGTGCTGAAACACCCATGATTCCAGATTTAACCAGCAGTACTATATCATTTTAACATCAGTAAACCATTACTGCATTAGCTCTGAGACATTAGTGAAAATTTAACAAGGCCTCTGTAAGCATCTACACTTCATTTTACTTTGCATGTAAGTGGATTTGGATTGGACTGTGCAGAAAATATGATGAATTCTTTATGGCGCAAAACCAATAGAAATACAGCTTAAGCTTTCAGATTTTCCTACTATGGCAAAACATCTGACAGAAATCACTGCTCATCGGTTAAAAAAAAAATTAACCAAAAAAGACAAAAATCCCCTTTGAACACCAAGCAGCAGGGCGAGATGTGATCTTAGTTTTGAGGACTAAAAATATCACTGGCAAAGGCAAGGGCCACCGTTGTTTCAACATTCATTTCAACATGACATTTGTTGTGACTGCGAAACACAAATCCTCAATATGCGGAGTGAATCATGAAGGAAACAAAACACACAGACGTCACAAGATGAATGAAAGGGAAAGCAGATTTAATCAGACTGTGACAGACCCCCAGCTTGTGTGCAAAATAGTGACTCCCCTGTCAACACCTACTACTTCGTGCACATCCATCAATGAGGCAGCCAGTGGAGAACATACAATGGTAGCGTGGTGGGGACAAGTCTCCACACACAGCTGGCACTTTACAACATCTGTACCTTCTATGAGCAGCTCCTGTCCGTGGCTGCCCAGCAGGGTGCGCGACAGAAAGGGCGCAAAGTCCACAAAGGTCTCTCTCAGCAGGGGTGCCACCTTCTCTAAGGCCCTCTCCAGCTTTGTAGTGATGCTGTCAAAGAAAACACAGAAATCACAAAAAAGGATATTAAACACCTGAATTAGATTAGAAATGTAAGGGAGGTAGCGTTGCGCCCTTTCATCAAGGGTAAGGCAGGAAAAGAGCAGTCGCAGTCGACCCAGTTCACACAGCTAACAGTGGTTAGTGTGGAGCCAGACTGACAGAGTCCTGGTGGGTGCAGAGAGTAACCAACACAGTTCACAGGATGCAAACCAAGACAGATATCTATGAGAGCGTGAGAGTATCACTGGAGATGTGAAGATTATAGAGAATATTTTACATCACTAAAAGCCACGTTTGCATTCAAAGAGGATTTCTGAACCAGTTGCTTGCATTCTTTGTTGTGACATGTTACCAGGCTTGCACATGGGATCACAGTTGTTCCAACGCTGCACAGGGAAGTTCCTTATCTTCTACACACTCGCTACATGCTGCTGCCTGACATTATCTAAGCACCTCAGAGAAACTGCGAGCTGGAGTCGTGCAGCCATACGACTGGATACAAGCAGAGATACGACTGTGGCTGCAACATATCTCCGCGCTCCTATGTGCACACACGCAGACAGTAGGCAACATGAGGAGACTAGAGGCTTGTTTTCTCAGCTTAGATGGGCAGAAAGCAGCAGGATAGAGAGAAAGAGAGAGAGAGAGGAGAGAAAAGGGCTGGTTTGGGATTTGTGTGTTCTTTGTATGTGTGTAGTGTAATCTGCCTTCCAGCACCCTGTGAAAACACAGCAGGAGGATGACAGACTCGCATAAAAAGCAGGGTGGAAAGGGTCTAGATGGCTAACATAAACGTTGCTGCTGAAGACACTGGCCTGCACCTCTGTGGGCTGTAATCCTGTCAGGGAGCTCAAGGCTTTGAGCTCAGGAGGTGTCAATCCCTCGCTTAGTGGACACTGGTTCAGTTCACACAAGGCAATGAAATAGAGAGAAAAATGAAACCTTAGGCAGCAGTTGATTCGTGTTGCTTTGTGATTTAAGAGTTAATTAATTACAAAATATATAATTCTTATCATATTCATGTGTTATTTTTAGTAGGGCCAAGCAGGAAATTCAGCTTGGATGTTCTTTTCCTCATCTAAAATATAAGTTAGGCATCAGCGGGCTCTGCAGCGAGATGGTACCATCATTGACTTCACAGTCACACTAAGTGATGTCGGTTACTGCTGCCATGGCAACTGAATCTCTTTTCTTCTACAGCAGAAAACACTGAAGCAAAAAGAGAAAGAGAGCGAGAGAGAGAGAGAGACTCTGGAGAAAGACCTGGACTCTCAGCAGTCAGCGGGAGAGCAGGACTAAGGACCTCTGTCACAAACTATTAGAGCAAGTGAGGAAGATGAGTCAAGGTCACAGCAAGATATACACACTGAAATACACCAACATACACAAAGAATTAGGACAAAAAAAACCCTCAGTTTTGTTTGTGATGATTTTTGTTTTTACTATGTCGAGACAAAGAAAATTTCTGAATTTGCCAAACTGAATAAAGCAATGTTCAGTAAAAGTGGGCGTGTAGGTATCATAGTTAAAAGAAATCAATTCATTCAAAGGCAAAAACATTAAAAATAGAAAAAACAATAAACAAAATATTTTGATGAAATAAATGTGAAAGATAAGCTTTATACACAACTTTACGTCTGACTAGATTTTATACATACGTTTACTAACACAGGAAATACGAGTATTGGGTGAACACAGAGGGCTCTGTTGTACCTCATGTTCTCCACCGTGTCTTCAGGCATGGGGGCCACCGTCTGCACGGCCGGCAGATTCTTACTGGTAGCTCCGTTCACAAAATTGGAGGAAGAGGTGGTAGAGGGAGCTGCATCAGTGGCTCCTGCAGATAAAATCAATGGAAGCAACATTAACGTAACGTAATAATAATTATAAATATGTATGTCTTTAATAATGAAATTAAACTAAAATTAAATGTAATTAAGAATAGCTTTACAGAGGACAGACTTTTAGGTAACAAAAATACATTTACATTAAAATACATTATGAGCACTTTTAACACTACTACAGTTATGTTGTCAAAGATTAAATCAAATACTGAATCTTTGAAAAATTAATATATTGATATGATCATTTACAGGGGCTGTAAACTTATATTATGGTACACAGACTTAAATAACTAAAAGAAGAAGAACAAAGACCGGGAAGTTATAAAACAAGCCGTAATCTGGCCTTTGACAATGTCAATATCAAATAAATCTTAAATTAAATCCAAAGTGCACCTAAGCTGGTTGTTCAAATTGTTCAAACCAGCAACAGCACATTGAGCTATTTTGCTCACCAGGACGACAAAGATGAAGATTTACCGTTGTCTAAAAACAGCGTATGCATCACATTTTTACATATTACACGTATTTTTGGTATCAAAGACAAAATAAGGGCATCGTAATTTAAAGGTGAGGCCTGAGTCACATCTTCTTGGCAGCATGAGCGCAAGTTTAAAATCATTATAACTGCCCTTGTGAGAGGTTAAAACCAGACTGAGTGAGATCATGGGGTTTGGGTGAGAGCCTGTGGCTTTAGCTGAAAGCACACTTTGACTTGGATACGTTTCTCACATTCCTGCAGAGGGGCTCAGAGAGGAGAGGGAGAGGGCTTTTTTTTTTAATGGATCACATTAAAAAGGTGTTGGAGCTCCTAATGGTTCTTGGTGTTAAGTGGGTCCTTTCAGAGGCCCAGACTTCAGGAGCCCTGAGGTGGAACCGGCTCAATGCAGCAGAGGCCAAGGAGAAGCAACGTGACAGCAGGGGGAGGGAGAAGGAGAGGGCATGTAGTCAATCAGACGGGAACACACACCACACAGGGAAGCTATGTGTACAGCTTATTTTCACTATATTAAAGGTATTTGTTTAATTGTGTAATTCAGGTAGATTAAAATGGGGCTGCTTGATTTGGTTGCACCAGGAGGAATCCTAGTGGTTGAAGGACAGTTTTTATTTGGCGATGCACTGAGAGGCACTGTAGACACTAATAGTAAGGTAAAGAGGGCCATCTAGTGGTAACAATGAGCCACTGCACAGGCATACAGAATCACATGATCCAGCAGAGGGAAAAAGCTTTGTTTCTATTCTTGGAACGACATCAAAGAAAGAAAACAGAGACTGGGTCATTAAGACGAACAGTAATTACTCAAATTAAGCGCTCTCAAGTATTATTATTACCAACCACAATACCAAGGCTGAATGTAATGTTTTAACTCTGGAAGTTTATTCCAGTAACCTTGGCTTACCTGTGGTATTGATCATGCTTTTGGGGGTCGCAGAGGCAGCAGCAAAGATGTTGGGGGTGCTGCCAGCTGTCAGCCCAGCAGAGGTGCTGCTGCCGCTTCCCACTGTGTTGACTGCCAGGCTGCCAGGGGAGGTTTTCTTCACAGGCACCACCACACTCCTACAGGAAACACACACAAACACACACAACATGCATCATTCACATATATATATATGGAACATGTATATATTCCTTATACTAAACACAGGGAATATTATTTTCAGTTCACATCTTAAGGCTATACTGCTGCAAAGTAAAAGTGAGTATGTGCTCTCTCTTTAGCCTGTATCTTCCCTGTTAATGTGCCCTTAAGAAAGACACTAAAAGCCTCCAGGGTGCTGTAGTAACTGCAGGTGGTAACTGCAGACCCAGATTGTGATAACTTAATTATCACATATTATTCAAATACTCTGACTTATGGCCCTGATATAAAAATATAAAAAGACTGCTGGGCGCTGAGGGTGAAATATACTTCATCAGTTTTATCGGAAGGTTACAGTCGAGCCCAATAATTGAGAGTTAGAGTTGGGAACTAGTCCAGGACCAGATCAAACGAGCCAGTCATATAGCAGGTTTGCTTTAGTGCAAAAGTTCTCATGATAAAGCATTGAACAGACATTCAGTAAAGCCAAAAGAGACTTTTCAGCCATGGGCTTGGAACAGAAAATAGAGGATCCACTGACTTTCAATTAAATTGTTAACTCTCTAATCATCCTTTCTGAAATACTCTCAGACAAAATAAGATTCATTCACGTTTTAAAAGAAAAAAAGAATAGCAATGATCTACATTGTCTCTCACTGCTCTCAGGCCCTGCCGGTATGAGCATGCCCAGATGCTAGTCAGAACATTCAGAAAGGTAAACATCCTGTAACCTGGAACTCCATCTTTCAGCTTAACGCATGCCAACACACATTAACACACATGAACACAAGAGGCTGAAGTATATAAACCTGAGGGCAGGAGGCCAGCCAGCCAGCTAATACACTTCTTCTTCCATCTGCTCTCGCCACTGTTGGCCCTCTTCTGCCCTCTGCTCTGCTCAGAAGAGCAGGAAACATCCCAGACCCTAATGAGAAGCTCTCCAGGAGCAACTTGGCAGTTGTTACTGACATGCATTTGCATAGCTACCGTCTGACTACTGACAGAACTACGGCTCATTGAGCATTAGATTCAAGACTTTTCTATTTGGCATTTGCTCTGTACAGACAAACAGAGCAGCATCTGGCTTTGACCGAGACTAAGTGTTAGACATATTTGTGGATTATGGCCTAAATACTTCGGGTTTTTAAATTATGTTCCATAAGAAATCAATTCTTTTTTTTTTTTGTGAAACAAACTTTAAAACCATAGATACAAGAGAAAATTGTGATGATGAGTCAAGGGACCGAAATATTTTTAAATGGAAAACCCCCCAAAACAAAACAGTATTTGTGACTGTACTGTAGCTACCCATTTCAACACACACACACACACAAGTCACACACACATAAAGGTAGCAGGAATAAAAAATACCGCTAAGTTTCCAGAAGTAGGAACACTCCAATTGGTCAAATGTTTTCGAGCAGTAGAAGCTACAGTAGTAACTAAAAGAGAAAGGCGAAGAGATCCAGAATGAAACAGGTAAAGAAAAGCTTGTGGCTGGAGATGAAAGATACCCTTGTGACCTCATGTAACAGCGAATGAAAGCACAGACACACCACTAACCCACCAGACCTCTGTTCACATGCAATCTGATTGGCCGAGGATTAAAGATGATGCAGCGAACTTGGCCCTGCAAGAGCTCCCTGTCAGGAAAGAGAAGGAAAGCTTGTCCTTATCAGGTCTGCATTTGGCCTTTGGGTTTGTGAGGGTGCCAGATAATGTCTCGTCCAATCTCCGGCAGTTACTCTGGGTGACACAGGCCAGGCCTCTGCTCTGTCACGAGCTAAGCCTGCTGTCATCTGAGGCAAATCCCCAGAAATCCTTCCTCAACAAAACAACACAGACTTCTGCTGTTTTATGTTGCTATTACTTTATATATCCACAGTCCATCTCAGAGATGAGGGCAAATACGCTGGAATCCATGAGAAACAAACCTCACTTGGACTAGATCTATTTCAGTCTTTTCGGTAATTTATCCTATTCATCTTTTTCGACTGCACAACAGATTTCTCAAAATGATCAATATTTTATGTGATAGAAGCTCTATATTTTCTCTCTATGGATACAAAAGTATATTACTTTACACATTAAGTGACACACTGTTGCCTGGTTGACAACCCCCAAGCAAACATACAATACCAAAAATAGTAGTAATATAACACTTTAATAACTCAGCAGATCAAAATCAACTCAACCACACAAGGCAGTAAGAGAGAGAGTGGAAGAAAAGCTCGAAAGCTTACTGAAATGTTATTATCTCCAGAGATGCAGCTGTGCTCTGAAGAACACTGATGACAAGTATCATTTATTTAGTACATCTCTGAGCTGCTCTGTGAAATCTTATTGACAGATATCAGAACATCAGTAGCATGTTTTGATTGTCAGAAACGGGCATGGATTTAATCTCGCTTTCAACATTTATCTCTTGCTTGCATCTTCTAGCAAACGCGTTCCTGTTCTTGCACATCTGGCATAGCCGAGACCTCACATTAGATCTACAGGATGTTGATAAAACATGAACCTCTTTTAATGAATAATTCATTGGCTGAGTGCTCATGAATCATGTATAGATTATCTAGCACATATCTTATTAATAGGATTTTCTTAATTGAGTTGCAGAGAATAAAGCAAGGATTAATCTTGGAATTAATATTAATGAGGTCTGCGGCTGTGGCAGATGACTGCGGTGTGAAGTATAACCAAAGAAACGCTTCCTTCCAACAGATGGAATCTAATCTAAGAGTGCTTTATTCAGGAATTCAAGGATAGATACAGAGGAAACACGCTCACATTCCACTCACAAATTCAATTAAAACCAATTATCATTGCTCTACTTTATGGGAAAAATCAAATATGTAAGGACAAACTTGGAGACTTTTTGGGAAGGAGAGGAGGAAAGGGAGGAAGTGAAGGATTAAGGAAGATAAGGTACTGTGCTCTCATCTGGTCCATTGGAAATCTGGATGTTGAGCAATTTAAACCCCTCCTCTCTGGAAGTCTTTGGCAGAGGGGCCTCTGCGGCGGCCGCCCCTGTGCACTCCACTTCAAGCCATTTTTTCCTCTCCTTTTTTCTTTTTTGATGTTGTCACTCCCAATCTATTTCCGCCCTGACAGACAAATGAAAGGCCTGTCCATGTCTGGCAGCTCATTTCGCTGGCAGGTGGCAAACAATTAGACACAGCAAATGGAGGCTGGAGGGGGGAGTGACATGAAAAGCATGAGACAAAGTTGTATATGTGGTCAGGAGGGTTTGTGTGAAAGCATTTCAAAAATAATACACTTTGCTGTGGCGACTCATTTCAGGCTGCCAGTTCCCATTAGGGGTGTGAGCGGTGAGGGCGACAGGGCTGGCCGCTGTGTGGCGTGAGGCCGCTTCTGTTTAATCTGTCATCAACGCCCTGGAGACCCCCACCCTCTCAGCTGTCCTCTCGCCACATACTCCTCCATCTCCTCCCCTATTCATCAGGCTCACCTCAGTCCAGCTCAGCAGCAGCAGTATGCATTAAAAAGAAGGGAAGCCCCATTGTTCCTGACTCAGTGTGTCCTCTGCTGTCTCTCTGGGGCCTGGCAGTGATTACACAGACACACACTAAAAACCAGTCGTATCCACAGGATGGGGGGAGTTTTTGTTTATGCTAAACCAACTGAAATTACTTTCAGAAAATGTATGATTTTCAAAACTATACCAACCATAGGGGACAGGGATGAAGGGGGAGCTGAAGCTTGAAATCCCTGCAGGAGCACATTTGTAAACTCCCAAATCCAGACAGATTACTGTATAGTTTTATCTAATCCAGGAATGTAAATAAACCGCAGCAGTGCCACAGTGCTTCAGAGACCTTTTCAAACACAGGAACTCCTTGCCGTGGGGGATGAGTACGCTACAAGTGGCCTGAAATGAATAATGTGTCGCATGCTGCTTAGAAACCATTAGTGATATACTGAATACCTAAGATAAACCTAGAGGATTAACATCAGCATTTTACAGCCGTTTGAGTGATAGCACACATGCACACACACACACACTCACGCACATATGGACTCTCTGAGAATGATACTGTCAAGCATATGAGAACATATAATTTCTATATATCTTTTTATTGTTACCTTATTTTATGTCTGTCTGTTTAACCGACTATGAACAATATAAAACTGGAGTTCAGTTAAAGGACCAGACTTTTTAGCGTCTTCCTGTAACTACAAATCATGTGTACTTTATATTTTTACAAAAGCAAGTTGTATACTATGTATTTTCGGAAACAGCTGGTTTCCAAAAGGTATGCAAATCTGATGCAGGATCTTGAGATGTGTAAGCCATCACAGTCAACATCAAGTCTGCATATATTTTCTAAGTTACATCATAATTGTGTTTTAATGTATGCTCTACCCAGCTATGATAATCTGACTTTGATGAAAATGAATGCAGACTAAATTTTTACTGTAATGGACTTGACAACTTTGATTGATTTTCATACAGTAGAAAAAACTAGAATACAATGGATGCTTGGACAAGAGTTGCATAATGTCTAACTGGGATGTAACATGTGCATGAACTGTAAAGAATGCATATGGACTAAAACATGCAAAACCTCTGGTGGAGCTCTTGATGACGCTTCCTCACCTGTCAAAGGAGTGAAACTGCATAGGCAGCATGGCCTGGGCCTGAGCCTTGGCAGTAGGGTCTGGGTAGGCCACAGGCTCCAGGCCGGCCTCCATTCCCTCCACTGGAGCTGCCACCAGGCTCTTCAGAATCTCCTTGACGTTAATGCCTCTTTTGGGTTGGCTAATGCTGATGATAGAGGAGGACGATTTCAGCACCTCCATGCTGGGTGATTCAGACAGACTCTCCTGGGACTTCTTCACCTCTGAGGACAGTGTCGATATGAGCTCACTCATGGCATCTGGCCCTCCTGTGCTGTGGTCCAGGTCAGACCCGTTGAGGATGCTCGCTACCTGCTCCTCTCCGATACCAGAGTCTGTGTGGGGAAGGGAGCTTTCCATGTGGAGATCTTCAGATGGCACCGGAAGCTCCTTACCGCTGTCAAATGCTAGCGGTGTTTCTGTAGAACACACACACACAGAGTTAGTTGATTAAATTCTTTACAAATATTCATTCCACTTTCATCATCATTTGTGATTGATTATTTAGTCAAAGAACCCAGTAAACATTAAAAGCATGTACAAGCACAAACAAGCTCTCCGAGTCCTAAGTGATGTCTTCAAAGCTTTATTTCATCAACGCTCCCAAAATGCAAAGTTATCAAATTTACAAAGATGTGAAAGAAATCCTCACAAGATGTTGGAATCAGCTAATGTTTGGTGCTTATGCAGGATATATTAGATGAGTGATTTAAATTAATTCAGTACTTATGAATAATTTCTGTCAATCTCTACACTATATTCAGCAACGTATAACACATATTTATCATAATTAGTCTTTCTATATGCCTGCTAAATTAACATAATATTCATCAAGAGAAGTAAGAAATGGGGATTTAAAAGAAAATCATTTGATACCAATGCTAATGAATAAAATGGCATTTCAGAGCTGGCTTTACATTCCTAGTCAAAGAGTAAATTTAGCATGTGAGGAAGAGCCATGTGGCAACGCAGCTTCTTAGATCTCTCTCCAGAAGCTCTGATCCTCTGGTGAGATTATCTCTCAGTTATTCTCCTTCTATGCTAATAAAACATGAATCCTTTTCTTCAGCTTCCTCCTGCCTAAAGCCCTGGGAGGGATTTCTGTTTAACTGATTTGAAACTGTGACAGAGGAGTCAGATAGCTGCTCTGTTATTCTTGTATTTAATAAGTATAGAGATACTGTACCTTTCTGTGTGAACCAAGAATCGAAAAATCTGCTCCATTCTGTCCATACAATGATCAACCTGACCCAATAAATGCTGGTTTTCCCTGAAACCTGTCTAGTCTGATTTTTGTTCATCCTGACCTACTGCTTACCTAGATGCAAGGCCGGCCATATTAATATTCATCACATGCCCCCTAACGAGGTCAGCAGGGCCTGATTTAGCCAGCAAGTCGTCTGGCTTCTTGGTCCATCAGACAATCGCCTGCCACATGCCTTCTGGAGAATTCCCCCATTATCTGGTGAAATTTATGAAGGCGGCAGTGTGCCTCTCTCCTCCCAGCAACCTCTATGATCCCATTCTCCTCTGGTGGATTGCTTGCCTAATGGGCACTGACAGATGGGGCTGAAAATAGCAAGCCTGGCTCCACTGCCCCAAAAACCCCCAGTAGTTGGTCAGCATGCTGCTGCTTTCCCATCTCTCAACTTCTCAACACTCCTCTTCTGCTTTTTCATTCTCTGTGTGTTTCCAAGCTCTTCAAATTACACTTTCATATTTCCTTTGGCCTCTCGCCTCTTCCTCTTGTTTCTTTTATTCACTTCACCTTTTGTCTGAATGGAAGCTGATAAAGTATGCTCACTCATGCATCTCACAATAGCAAGTTGGCACTGCAACAGACATTGAGTCAAATCTTTGTGGGCAGCCACTGATTTCCTTTCATGCAACTTAATCTATGATTTATGACTTGAGGCAAATACTACCTTTCATTTCATAGAGAGCGATGATGCCTATTCAAGTTCATAACTACCATCTCCAGTCCCAGTCTCCATTTGCCTTCACATTTAATTCTGTGCGGTGCAATTAGCAGAGCTCATGAATAAATCATATGTGAGGCAGTGGAGGGCAGGCAGGGTATCCCTGCTATTATAGTGAATGAGCTCTCAGCTCAAGCTGGCAGCAGTGTATCAGAATGGACCAAGGATACTTAGCATTCATTTATATCTGACACAGTCACCACAAGCTAAGATTAGTGAGCAGGAAGAATGGATGCAAGAAAGGTAGGGCACAGCTGTCAACACCTGTGCTGGTTGGTGAGTTGATCTCCTGACGCATGCTGCGGCCTGATTGGCTGCTGATCCTGGCGGTCTCACGTTGAGGCTCCAGGATGTCGCGGTACTTGGAGACCATGAGGACAGAGATGAAGTACACCACAGCTAGAGCCAGGAACTGGGCTTGCTTACTGTCATCCTGTGAAGAAGAATCAAAATGTGGTTACACCACTCTCTATTCAAACAATCTCATTTCACACAGTCCACTGCTGCTGCCTGAAATGGTTCTCTCACAGCAATCGCACCTCGCACAGAGCATGAAAACACATTCAAAGTACTGCAATCATTCTCTAGTTTAGTGGGCTTGTGTTCAACAGAAAGCAGCTCAGTTGACAAGGACACCTTTGGTGTTTCACCTGTTGACTGAAGGGTGTTACATTGCACACCTGTCTGTCTGCCAAAAAAATCCGGTTTTCATCCTCACTACCTGCAGCCAGGTCTTTGTCACAAACACATGCATGTTGAGCGCACACACACATAGACCGGCACTCACCACATCACGAAACACCACAGCTCGCAGTCGATTGATGTCCACATCCTGCAGAAGGCGATCTGGATCCTTGATGGGAGACAGGTTACTAGGGATAGTCTCTATGGCTGTCTAAAGCAGAAAGATAACACAATATGACATGCTACTCTGTTCAGCTGAAGCTCACTTTAACAAGTTTTACTTTTCTTATTACATATGTTTATGGATTAGTAAACTGACTGCCCTAAAAAAATCTTCCAGCAATTGTGGGTTAGCACACAAAGACAGATTTAGCATCACACGGGCTAATAAATTAGGCTTAGAATAGGAGAACTGTTTTAGTTCTCAGGTCACATTATGAGCATGGGGCCAAGTGTTCTCACAGTAATCTATTATACAGATGAAATTTGCAACTCGGGGCACAGAGTTAAGACGGCACATCCTACCTTGCTGGAAGTCACAGCATTTAGCAGGATTTCCTGAGTCTTGTGGTTGTTGGGAATGGAAGACTTATTTCCCCTCTCTCTGTGTCTCTGCCTGCATTCCAGACAGTTTCTGACAGCCACACAACACACTGCACACACACACACACACACACACACACACACACACACACACACACAGCATAAAAGTAGGTTCTCATTTCAGAGTTAAATGGAAATTAAATGTTGATAACATGCATGACCTCTTTGAAACTAATCAGTTTTCTCTGATGACTATTTGTTCCAGGCTGCCAGGATAGAAGCTGGGAGTAAAATCAGCAGCCAGACTGATTTCACACTGAAGCCAGTGATGAGAAATTGTATGTTTGCAACAAGGACACTGTGAAGTCTGAAGGCTATTTCCCATCCCCCAGAGCACAACTTGGGAGTCAACAATCTAGCAAACACAGGCTCAGGCACACACAGACCCACAAGCGCAAACAGATATAGACACAGATAAACTCTCACACGCAGAGACACAAAGAGACGCAGACACACACATTTTCTATGTTTGCTTTTTGTATTGAATAAATCTATTAAAACAAGAGAATCCTAATCTTTACAGTTGATTCAATAAAACTCACAATTTACTAATTCTGAATTTGGCAGTCCTCTACTTTGTCTACTTACAGACACATTCAAACACACACACAAGGGCAGACAGGACCCTCATGGAGTCCTATGGGACACGCCAATGACAGACACAAAAAGCTACCATTTGCAGAGCACCCGACTGCACTGCAAATGATTCTCTCCTTGTTATGAATTCCAAAATGATGATCCTGTCATTTTCTGCTGCTGGAAACCGCAGCGAAACCCTGCACTCTCTCCAATTTAGTATACAATTAGCAAAGGACTCTTAAATTAATTAGCTCTGCTGATCAAACAGAGGATTTTCAGGGATTAGAGGAATTATTAGAGTGTGTGAAGAGAATATTGTCATGGCATTTTCTAGCTCATCAATTTTCCAGTTTAACTGGCAAAAGATGCGTTTTACCTCCCAAAAACCTCACATAAAGACACTATAATTGTTTCCACTGCACCGACTGGCATTCACATCTACAACAGTAAACACACAATCGTGATCTCACCAAGTCTGAGGCACTGACGCATCAGGCCACCAGAGGACATGTTCTTCTCAGCCTCAATCTCACTGAAGTTCAGGGAGCTGGAGAACACCAGCACGTCTACCATTACCATGAGGCGGGATAGGAAAGTGATGGCGGTCTCTGAGGACATGCCCTGTGTTGCCTCGATGTTGTCCAACTCCGTCTTGCACAAGCAAAAAAGAAAACACCAGTCACATAAAAAGTGCACATGTACAATATCATTTTGCCATTTTCTGACATTATCTACTTTTGATTGAAGCAGATAAAGTAGCATATCACACATATAAACACAGTGGTGGGTGCAGAAAAATGGCAGTGGCAGCAGCATGGGCCTTTATAATTATGCAAAGGTGAGTAGGGTCTTATCTCTGAGGAGGCAATTGTATAAATTGGTGTGGAGTTTAATCTGAGTCCAGCTGACTATCTAACTCTACATAGGGTGATACTCTGTCAAACACTTATTTGGGGGGTCGAGTCACAGCAGACTCTTTTTTTTTGTTAGCTTTCCATTCCTTTGTGTTGAAACATGGAGAGAGGCTTTCTAAGGAAAATATTTGAGAAGGATGCCATCTGCCCCGGTCCAGAGGGACAGTGCCATTTTCAGATCTATTTAATGAGTATTAAGCACAAATGGATTGTGAATAGAGTGTGAAATTAAGAGAGAGAAATTAAAATAGCACAAAATAATAACCTTGGCACTCCAGACGTGCAAAGACAAAATAAACAAAGGTAGATGATTAAAATCAATTTCAGTTCAAGCCTGCAAATTAAATCTGAGAATTACAGGAGATGGATGAAAGCAACCATGAATGGTACACAGGGAAGTTAATTACTAACATATGAAATTGTACCAAAGTAATGTCCTCAGCATTAATTGTAGCAGAGTGAAGCTGAGCAATAAAGATGGCCCCAATCAATAAACACAAACAAATTTTATTTCCCACAGGTCCATACTGTACTGTAGTAAAGACAACCATACACCAAGCAGTTATAATAAACTTTCACTAGATGGCGTTATTCCCCCACAGTGAAGACAGTGAGGTGCACTTACAGAAGGAGAAGTGGCCGCTGAGAGAAGGGGCAAGATCCCTCCACAAGCGATGATGATGTTGTCAACCATTTGTGAGATGAGGTGGATTGTGTTGTGAACAAAAATAATGTTCTCATTGCTATTAACAAAGTCCATGACAGATTTGGTCGAGTGGCTGCAGGGGAAGGAGGGAAAGAACTGGATTATTATGGGCACAAGCACATTATTTCGTATTATATAGATCTTGTCAATTTCACTGTGAACTAAAAATATTCATCAGATATTTAAAAAATCCAGATTCAATCAATGTCTCAAAACAGCTTTAACATTATATCTTAGTTCTGATATGGAGGGGTAATCTGTGTATCACTACAAGCACCGTGCTCGCCCTCCCTCTCTGTCTCTCTCAAGTGCACATAAACCACTTCACACACCTCCTCCATACATGGACGTCACTCTCGAGAGCAAACAGCAGGTCAGTGAGCAGCCTCTGGTGCATGGCTGACCATTTGAACTCCGGGATGCGAAACATGGTGGTACGTGGGCCGGGGCTGAACTGACGCCGCTGTTCCTCCGTCATGGGCATCCCCCTGAATCCCAGGTCCACACGGATGTCCCTCTCCATCTGAGTGGCTAGGCGGCCATGTAGACTCTGATAGGAGACCAATTAATCAATATAAAGCCATATCATGACATACTGTTTACAGACCAGCCGCTAATCATATCCCTCTGTCAAGATCGATAGTGCACCCTTAATGAGATATAATGCTGCTGTCATGCTATTCACTAAGAATGATGAATTGCCAGTGAGTCCTCAAATAACCCGCTCCTGCCTGCAGGTGAAGAAAAAAAAATACAACGAGCTCAATGCAACCTCTAAACATAAGATGAATGAGTCAGCAAGGTCTTGCAAAAAAAGCTGTTTAAAAAGCAGCAGCGATGAACAGAACACGAGCAATTATGCAACAGCGGAGAACAGTTTAAAAATAAACTCTGCCTCCCACTGGTCGTCCATCAGTGACCCAGTCTAGGCAAAAGAGCCTGACCTCTGAGAAAGAGCACAGCTCACATGAGAGACGGGGAGCAATGAACAAATCCCCGGTGACTGTTGCAGAATAATGCTTTGTCTATTTCTGACCTCCTGCTGGCTCATCCAACTATTCCGGCAGCCCACTTTCCTCCGTCTCAGAGGGATGATGCCTGATGTGCACCAGGCCATCCTGTCCCCATTACAACCAGAGCTGGGCAAGGGTATGATCCCTGTGGGTCTGTTAATATAGAACTGTTCACTAAAGGCCAACACATCCTGACAATGGCAAATGGTCTCCCTCCGTCCGTTGACCCAGGTGCTGCTATCTTTCAGCATTGATGATCTACTGTCTCCTGTTATATTTCCCTCTGGCTAAGTGTTCTGGTTATTTTGAATCTGGTGAAGTCAGTGAACCTCTAATATTTCTTTCATGAGACAGCCTGAAGGCTAAAGCCTAAAGCCTGGGAAGGCTGTCTTTTTTGCCGAATATTATCAGACAAATCAATTTACATGAATGAACTACATGATGATTTAGCTTCGGACCAACCTGTGTGGTGGCTGTCGTCTGAATCTTCTTCTCCTTGTCTTTGCTATCATCTGACCTCTCTGTGTCAGAATTGTTGCTTGTTGCATCCGCTGCGCTGCTGGTCTTGACAGTCGAGGCATCCCCCTCAGATGCGACCGGAGCTGTACCCTCGTTGACCTCTGGGCTTTTGGAGGAGGTCTCGGTCTCTGTACCAGCCACAGAGCTGATGCCCTCCAACGCTGCCTGCAGTTCAAACTCATCCTTCTCCAGGATACTGGGTAAGGAGCCAAGCTCAGAGCTGCCTGTCATGTGAGCAAGGAGGCCCAGACCATCACTGGCACTGGTGTGGAGTGGGGGCTCTGGGCTGGGCAGGACCAGAGGCTCAGCTGGACTGAGATCAGGCAGTAGCTTGTCCTCCATGCTGCCTGCCACCTTGCCAAACAGGAAGTTGTTGCTGTTAGGGATGGTGTCCTTGTCATCGTCCAGAGTAATGAGAGGGGGTGCATTCTGGTCATCCATGCTGCCCTTTGGCAACAACACGCTGTTGACATTACTGCTGAGCTTCTCCACAGCAGCACAGTAAACATTATCCAACAGAGAGTCCACCTCCACCAGCGCTCCATTCTCAGATACTCCCAGAGTCTCAGAAGACAAGTCCAAATCATCTAGCTTTACCTCTGTAGCTTCCACCTTTTCAGCTTTGATGTCCACCAGAAGGTCATGAACTTCCACCCTGACCCCATCTACCGTACCCTCTGTTCCCCTCAGACCCTCTTCGGGCCCCTTCCCTTCAGCCAGCAGGTTGCGCGAGTCTGTGCTCTCGTAGTCCTTCTCACTCTCAGGCGTCTGGGAGTTATCATCCATTTCTCTGATCTCAACTGTGCCCTTGATTCCAGAGGTCTGAGCAGACAGACCAGAGATGGTGCTGACGAAACCTTTTTTGCCTTTCTTAATATTCTCCTCCTCCTGACGCTGATATTCTTCATACATCTTAGCCAAGTACTCTTTATGCGCCTCATATGTCACCTATAAAAAAAAAAGGGCAACATGAGACGATATTAGCCAAATATTTATGGTGCAAACAACTGTGAAGATGAGTTTAAGGAAGACAAAATAGATAAAAATGTCTCCCTCAACAGCAGAGGTCAGTCTTTCCTCTTGGTTGTACAGTACAGTACTCACCTTAGAGTGGGCTATAGAGAGCGTGTCCACCCACACGCGCCATCCTCCCCACTCATACTTGATGGCATGGTAGAGCAGAATACGAAAGATGTTGTACACCATCTCAGTGATCTTCTGCTCGTCAGAGTTTTTGGGGTTGATGTAGCCAAGAGAAAACATCCAGTCCTGCCATACGGAGCACTGAAGCAGACACCTGCAAGAATAATCGCCACACGATCAACAAATGAAATCTGCCTTACGTAACACAGATAATACGTTTGAGTAATTGAAGCAAACTGATTCTTTTGTCTTTAGCAAGTTTGATGTTGTTGGTAAAAGGAGTAATTTTCAACAACATTCTGCTTTGAGTTATTTCTCCCAAAATTAAAAATGTTTTCGGCCAATTATTCGCTACTTTCAAAAGAACAGACGTGCGTTATTTTGGCATTTTGTCGTTCACATTACAACAGACTGTTTTGATCATTTGGCCATTCATAAATTAATTTGTTTGTTTATTTAGAAGCAGAATCTAACAAAACAAAATGACAGCCAAGACAGAAAAGGGGCGAGCAAGTGAAAACCAATTAAGTGTTTTTTTGCTTTTTGTTTTTTTAAATTCAACAGTTTGACTTGACAAAGCACTTTCTGCCTATTAATTTTAGGCTAATTATGTTGTTGATTTAGGTCAGTGCTTTTCTAAGACTTATAATTTAATTACAATATGTCTTAAAGTGTCTGTCAGGAGGAGAGATTGGGTGTGAGAGCGAAAAAGAGAAAAAACAGGAACGAGTAACTGTCAAAAAACTGTCACAGGAACATCTGTTGGAGAACATGTGCACATCTATGGATGATTTAGCATCAATATGAGCCTATTAAACACAGGACAAGGAGGGGAGCAGTGTGCCTTTTTTCTCTTCTTCTTTGATACATTAATCAGTGAGATAATTGGAGGAGTGGGTGAGTAAACGGCAGTTTAAGTTCTGCTCACCGTCTGTTCTCTCGGCTGTTGCTGAACAGTTTGATCATGTCTGAAAGGAAGAGGCGCCGAACCTCCATCAGCTCTGTGCTGGGGGCGGAGCTCTTCAATAAGGTGGCCACCACCTTGAGAATCACTGATATCACAAGCACGCAAACACAAACACATACACACACTGTCAGTTGTACCAGAGAACCGAGTACTTGAGAAAGAATAAAACTCAATGTGACACATAACAGGCTTACTTGGGTTCTGAATCTTGACAGTGGAGTCAGGCTCAGGATGAGGTTTGTGAACTACCTGTGTGCACACCTGCTCTGTCAGAATCTAGCGCAGGAAGCAGTGAGAAGACACCGGTCACATATTCTGTACACAGAGACCAATGGTGCAGTTCCGTTGCGACACTTGAGAGGAAAATGTTTTGTTACCTCGTACAGAGTGTTGTAGGTCGTCACAGTCACAGTGTTGGTGTGCAGCATGAGCCTCTCTCCCAGCAGAGTAAAGAGGCTGTGTGTGTGCATGATCTCCACCTTCCTCCTGTGGATAAACACACACACAGACATAATGGTAAAGTTCCTTGTTTAGAGCTCCCTGAGCCAGTGAAAGGATCAGTGAGCGCCGTCAGCTTGCTTCCCAATTCTCACCCACAGGGAGCCGGGCTCTGGAGACAAGTGTCAGGAAGTGCCTGCTGTCATAAATTGGGGGAATTTTGTTGGAGGTGTGTAGGATAACGAAGATAGCCTGTCACTAGGAATGGCTCCAAGATACAACAGAGGCATACCACAGGTGAACGGGTTCAACAGTGACAAACTACTTCTGCAAACAGCATAAGGACTGCTGTCACCAGGCTAAGCCAAAGCTTCTGCCACTGCCTCAAGATGAGTTGGGACCTTCTTAATAAGTCGACTTTTTTTGAGGAGGGTATTTTGCAGAGGCTGGCAAATTGGACACTTAAGAGACGAGTAGCATTCTCACAACTGTATAAATATGGAAATTTGGGTGAAAGGGGCAGACTGATGATGCATAGCAAGCTGAGGTAGCTGAACCGACGAGGTATAGTGGGTGGAGAGGCCACATTGTGAAGGCTCTCATGAGTGTAAAGCCACACAAAGTCACCCTCAATAAAAAGCGCTTAAATCATAAAATTGCCTAAATTAAGCCAAAGTTAAAATCGATCAAAAAGCAATAACATCAACAAAGCATGGAAGAAAGATGTTTAATTTTTCATGAGCTGCACTAGAGCTCATAGTGAAGTAAGATGGTGCTGTAAAATGTATGAAAGCTATTAGAGTGAGGGGTGAAAGGCAGGCTTTCATGAAGCCTTCATGTCCCTTGAGGATATAGGCCTTTCGCTCGCGCCGGGGGCGGTCTAGCATGGGCTTATGGCTGCCCTTTCTCTCCATTTGGTAGGCACCAATAACACCGCAACACCTGGTGCCCCACCACTGCGAGCACAGCAAAATCCTCTCCCTGCATCCCGCATTTTGAATCACAGACTCTCCACCCACAGGCATTCCCTCTCTCGTTCTCCTTTCCAATACACAGCATACACAGGATATGCTGACATCCTAGTGGGTAGTTTATTATTTATTTCGATCTGTGGGACAGTAACTTGGACCTCTTCCACCGTTCTCTGATGTGAAGTAATGGTTTTAGGGCACGATGCCAGGAATTCAGGTGTTATACAAAGAAGTGCACCCTAATTTACAAAACTGGCATCCAGTCAAAAGTTTTTTGGCTCTTCTGGTTGTACATTTTTTCAAAGGAGCGGCAGGAACAGATGAATCATGTTTCTGAATGTAAAGCCTGATTTATGAATTTTCAGTTTCTAACGTAGTAGCCTATTGCAATGTTATTAACCTAGAATCTGCAGGGACATGGGGATGGCTTAAAATGGTAAAGTAACACAGAGTAGATACCAGCAGACATCTGACGTTTCATTAATCTTTAGACTATTCATTATAAAAACACTTAGAGTATGTAATTACAATCTACTACACAGCTATTGGAGTCTTTTACTTACTTGTGGCCCAAATGCTTGAGGAAGTACCCAAGGACTTTGAGGGATTGTACTCGAATGCTTTCACTCTTAGAGGCCATGAGCTTGTAGATTACCCTGGAATAGACACAAGCAGTAAAAGCTGGCAACAGCACACTGTCTTGACAGAATAAAGTATAGCCCTGTTGATGAAAAGGCCCTGCACTGGTTAGCTGACAACCACTTTCCTTCAGGGAGAATTTACATTAGCATTAAATGAATGTCCCAATGAAAGCAGCAGCCCTTCCACAATGAATTCCTTAGAACTCACAAGTAGTGCTACACTGTGTGCATTTATATTTTATAGGATCACATGGGGTAAGTTTGATCATCCGTGTCATATTGTGAAATCAATATGTTAATATTGTTACTTTTCTATGCACGTTTTTTTTTTCTCTCTCGCTGAACTTATGAATTATTCATGCTTCTCATAGGCACACAGCAACAGCACAAGTGTTTGGTGCTAGGGTTTATTTTGTGAAATCACCTCTTCATTTTGTGCCTGAACAGCGAAGGGATTGTGTCTTCCCCTGAGGGGCTTACCGTATTCCATTTCTCTGGTCAAAAGCGGGAATCATGGAGGCTGGATGCTCAGACATGAGGGCTACCACCAACTGCAACACATCATGCAGATTTTCATCCTGCAGTCGAACCGGGAGACAAAGACAATAAGAGACAGAAAAATAGAAAAGGAAGCCAGTGAAGAGAGAGAATAAAGTCTTTGTTCTTTGCTAAGACTGCTACTGCAGCAAAGACATCATCTATGTGCTTGGCAAATGAATCACCTGCAATTGCAGAACACACCTGGGCCCCTGGTACACCTCATGGCAGTGCAGAGGCAGTGGCTGACAATTGCTAATCGAAATGATTCATTCATCCTGCTGGGTAGTTTAAATGCCGGAAAAAATAAACTTCTCCAAGAATAGCAACTGTGAAGATGAAATGTGACCTTGTAGCTCAGTGCAGCAAAGTGGCACACTAACACACTGAGTAAATTCACTTGGAGCCAGGAGAGACTCTCATGTACCTCATGCATTGTTAACAAATAGTTCAGGATGCTCTGCAGCTCATCTTCCTTCACACCGCGGTCCTGAAAAAAAGAAGAGGAAAAACAGATAAACAATTAAATGATGTACCAGGCAAATAACTGGAGATGGGTCACTGCATCGTGATGGTACAGTATGTCTGCGGTGTGGTCTGACAAAAACATCACATTATTATTCTAAATTTGCTACAGTTCAAAAGAAGGTACTGGAAATTACTGGAGGAAGAACTCCAAGTTTAGTGGCCTCGACTGTGTCATTTTTTTGTTGTTGTGTTTAGAGTGTGTAAACATTAGATGCATGACAATTTAGGATTCTACTACAAACAGACTGAACATCCAGATAAGTCTTGTTTGCCAAGCCTGTTTTCTGCCTAGTGTTAAAATTCCTCTTATTTCTGCCATGCCCTGGAAAACCTGTTAGAGAACATGGCAAGATAATTATCTGCAGAGATATGGCATGCTGGGATGTGGGCAGCAAAACACAGACTTAAACTGTGCGGTATAAAACATTAAACAACACACAACAAATCACATGTGTAAGGCGGCCCAGCACTCTAACATTTTTGTGATTGAAGACTGTATAATTTATCTTTCAATTAATTCAATTCATTTAGTCTGTGAGATGAAAAAAGTACAAAAATACCTGTCAGACAATCCCAGAGCCAAAAGTGAAGCCTTATAAGGGCTAAATTTGTCTGACGGACTGTCAGACACCCAGAGAGCCAATTACAATTAATTGAAGCAAAGAAAATCATCATCATCAATTTGTCTCATTTGAAAAGCTGGAACCAACAAATGTTTAGTATCTTTACTTGATAAATTACTTAAATGATTAAATAATTATCAGAACTGTCAGAACTTTATTAATTTTCGCTTCAGTGACTAATGAATTCATTAAATTAGTTCCAGCACAACTGGTTTCCTTCCAAGCACACAATTTCCAGAAGAAATAAATAAATATATAAACAGCACTGAATTTATTAAGGCGCAGTCCGGCAGAACGTTTTAAAGGATAACACAGGGAGAATTGACAATCTCCATATTTTTCCTCGCCGCAGCTCAAAATCAAGCCGTGTGAAGAGCTGCGAGGCATGAAGACAGGTGGGATATACCTTCAGGATGAGTTGCTTGAGGAAGAGAAGCATGAACGCCCGCAGAGAAATTATTTCCTTCTGGGTCGGCCTCGGACCATCTGTAGTTGGAAAGAGTGAGAGCAGCATTAAAACTGGAACCAAATAAGATATCTTTGTTTTCCTGTCTCGTCTATGGTTTTATATTTTTACTGGCAATTTTATCCTTGGTTTATTTTTATGATCTAACGTTCCTTTTTGATGTTTTTTGATTGATAATGAAATATGTCTTTCATTGATGTCTTGTGTTCGCCTCCTTTGAGCTTTTGGAAAAAATGCAGACAAATCAGGGACATCTCACAGACATCTTCAGTTTTCTTCATTGCATCATCAGCTTTGTCCTGATTTGCTGGATTCACCTTGAAAGTGTGTATCAGTGGTTTCACCGGGTTTTTTCAACGTAGGCAGAGAGTGTGGCAGATAGAGCCAATGTGTGCATTAACAGTAGGATATATTTTATATACGCGGCAGGCTTTAAGTTCAGGAGGGGTCCTTCTCAGTATTCAACCCAAATTAGTTATTATTCAAGCCACATCCAAAGTCTGTGTATACCAGGTAGTGTCGGACACAACATAGTACCCAGGCAGCCAGCCCAAGGTCACTATAGTCACACCTGCCCATCACACAGGCCAACATCTCATTAAAACTACCCACAATACCTGTGCCAACTTAAGGTCACTTTGGCACTCCGAAGCCAGACTTGCACTGCAATCCATCCCTGTCATGAACCTCATTCAACATCTGACGGCCTGAACGCTGTCAGCAGGTGTATGTACGCCGTGCAAATAAAGAAGAATGGCAGGATATGACAGAAAGCATTGATTAGCTGTCATATCACGGAGCTGCTGCTGGTTGGCACAAGAATTAATTTTGACACGGTCAGATCCTGTTCAATATGCCGAGCTCTTTTTTTTTTTTTTTTGGTTTGTTTGTTTTAACCAAAATGTGTTTGCACGTACACTGGGTAAGCACACTAATGGGCTGCAGCAACAGGCAGATCAATACAACACAGAGCTTTTCAGTCAGACACATCAGAAGATACAGGATATGGCGTGCATTACTGCTCAGAACAATGCAAACAGGAATCCCTTTAAGATTAGCAGCACTCTCACTGTAGCACACAGGCTCCATTTTGGCAGTGCAACCTGGCATATTCATTAATTTCTTTTCATCCTGTGCAACCAGCCAGGCATAAGCAAACTGACAAAATCTTTTACATGTGCAGACGTATTAAATGACAGTAACTGGGCCAAACACAACAGTGAAATCCTTTCAGAGAAAAACTGGTCACTTTGCCCGACGGCTTTCTTCTCCTCTGATAAACTTCCACCTCCACCTTGGCTGGACACATGTTCATTTGAAATGGGGACAGTGCCGCGATGACAGATACAATGGCAACAGACACCTGACCATCCTGCTCCTCCAACAGCCAGTCAATGTAATCAATGATGAGGCTCCCCGAGGTTGCAAGAGGATGGCAAGTGCCACTGCATCCCGACGCTGATTAATAGACTGAGAGAGGAAAACCCAGCGCAGGGACAGAGGCTGACATGGAAGGGATGATAAGAACATTATTACCGCAGCCGCTGCATGCAAGTTATTCACAACCAATTATGCTCAGCAGCTCTGCACGACTCTTGTTTCTCATTCGCATATTGCTTTACTTCCTGTATCCCAAGGGCACAAGGAGAAAGGGTTTATTGAAAAACAATTTATGTCCATGTGATTAATGCGGGAATCTTATTTCGGCTTATGACTGATGATAATAAAGTCACGGCATAGACAAAAGCATGTGTCCTGTGCACTTGCTCAAACCTTTAAACAGAAAACAAGAATAATTATATTTCCACTCGCCGAATGCTTGCAAATAACCAAAAGCTGATAAAACACGTTAATGCAACAATTATGTGTAATTGCAGCAGCAATAATTGGTAATTCTTCTCGTGGTTTCAGTAACTTAGCCAGCGCTGTTTAGAACTTTCGGAGCATGTTAACTTTAAATGGCAATGTCTAAACATTTCATACGTCACACACAGGAAAAACAAGTAGGGAAAAACATTAAAAAATGAATGGGTAAGGCCATCCCTCTCTCTCTAACCTCCATTTGCTCCAGTCAATTTCCCAGGTGTAAATGTGTACATCTGAAGCAAGGCCGAGCATGTCGGTGCCAAATTGTTCCCTGTCTTCCCTGCAATTAGTAATTTATGTCTTACATCAAATTAATCCCTCAGAAAGAAGGTACACTCAAAAATCAAATCAACCACAAGCCTTGATCAGATTATTGCTCTGAAGCACCTACATGTCTGTCGCTGGTGATTTCTCCCGTAATGGGGACAAGACAGAAGCAGCTTGAATTGAAAGTGGTGAGTGGCCAAACAGCTTTGCTAAATGCCCATCTCATTACTCATTATTTAGTAAAACAGTGGCAGGGCAGAGACTGAGACAAAGGGAGAGCGATAAAGATTGAGACAGATTATGTGCTGGCTTGTGGGTACATGTCACAGACGGAGAGAAGTTGAGCAATGGGCATCTGTCTGTGAGCGCCTGCAGTGATCCTGTGTATAACCGAATGATACATGGCTTTAATTTGATAGCACTCTCTATTAAGACCTGAGGAGGAAAAAAAAAAGAGGAGGCACTTCCAGAAACAGAGTGAGTAGTTGGAGGAGCTCCGTTTTAAATGTGTTCTCCGTGTCCCTATAATTGAACACTTCATTATCTGCTTGGCTCTCTCCCTCTTTGTATGTGTCTTTGTTTGGTCATTTCTCAGTTTAGAAGGACAGGGAGAAAAACTGACCTGCCAAGTCAAGCGCAGATCAATGGAAGCAGACCCACTCTGAAAATTACCTACAGAGGAAAGGTGATCCATTTCCAGACATGTCTTCCCCTGAATCTCAGGCATTTTCTCAGCCCATTACAATCTAGCAGGAATTCAACAATTAGCACCATATTTACACTTGAGTCTCAGTGGGCTGAATTTAGGAGAGGCTTAACTATAGTCCAACATGTGAAAACTGCATGTGCACCTCTATGCTATTGAAAAACTGTGTGTGTCAGTGTGCATTCCATCAGGTCTCTACTCGGTGTCTACTGAATGCTTTTTAAAATGTGTGGCTTTTTCTTCAATTAAAAACATACTCTATAAATTGCTAACCCAAAGCCACGAAGAAGGACTGACACTGATGTGTTTGTATCTGAGTCATTTTTGGACTCATCTAAACAACATAATGATCCATGACCTCACACAATTTAATGGACTTGTACTCTAAGTTCTTTCCGTGCACTGGGGTTTTATTTCTTAAGTTTCCTTTTAGATCACTGCATCATTGCACGTTAGCACAGGCAGACTTGGTGAAGAAGCCTCTTTCAGTCACTGAGCAGAACCACAGGTAGTGGCTGTTAGATCAAAAGCTTTTCCTCAATCTCACCTGACTCTTCACCCTGGGAGTTGAAAGCAATCCAACACATTACTGCTGATCAACAATATAAATGTTCTCTTATAGTCCTCACTCACAAACAGAACCCTGAGATTCTCAAAACCCAAAGGTGGCAATCTGCTGTTGTCTGGCAGTGGACCATGGCAACAGACTTGGAGGTGCTGACTCTCATCCCAACCTCTTCAAACTACCCCAGTGGGCTCTGGAGGACAAGCTCCAATGAAGCCAATGGGACTCGATTGGATGTCATCAGCAAAAAGAAGTGAGATACAAACCTAAATCCTGTTCTAACTCTTGCAATAGCTCCAACTCCCTTCCTACCAGAGGGGGGGCAAGACATGTCCCATACGCCTGTTTTATAGCAAAGTCTGTTTTATAGCAAAGCCTGTTTTATAACAAGGCATCAGTCACCCAATAACTCCAACCCACACCAACACCTATCCCCTTGCAGATCTTAGGTCCACTTGGCTCAATGATGGTAATTATATTAACATTTCACTTAGTAGGACTGTGTCAAGAGTGTCTCTAGCTTGGACATAATACAGGAACTACAGTGAGTATACTGTAGCACATCCTGTGTATTATTTTGGTGTTTTTACAGCCTGTGTTGTTGTCTGTGATTTAAAACAAATCAGAGAACTGCTGGGTCTTGGGATGCTCCTATATAAAAGAGAAATATACTGCAGTGCCTGAGGCTACACAGAGACAGATTTCCCAAACAAGTGATTTCGACATCAAAATCTATTATTGAACAGTGGTGAAAGCAACAAAACACCTAGCAAGAGTGTCCAGCATAGTGGACGTGATAGAAATAAAGTCATGAGAAAAAGTTCCTCTGATGTCCAAGCTAAATATAGCTCATCATCCCAGAACATGGGCTCGAGATAGGTTGAGCTTTCATCACTTATTACGTCTTGTAAAGTTCCCGGGCACAGCATAAGAAGGGATCAGGGACGCCGCACAGTGTAAGTAGATGGGATAAGGAACAAATTAAAATCAGGGAAAGTGAGATTGAGGGGCCTGTGAGAGAGCCCATGTGTTCCCATATTACCCCAGCTAACCTCAGTGTAGAGGTCACTGCGACTGTGAGGAGGAAATCAATTAAGATCACTGTGAGCAAGAGATCAAAAATGTAGGCCATGTCCCTTGATGTTGCATGTATACAGTATATAGGCTAAAATGCTGCTATATTCAGCCGACTCTGACACTGCCTGTGAGAACTAGTTTTCATCTTGCGGTGTTAATAAATGTGATATTTACTCGTGAGAGAAATTGATAGTGAGGCCAACAGCTTTGATGGAAAATCCTTTTTGGAAGAAAACCCCTCTGACTGTATGACCAGGATTACGTCAAGGTTGCCAGAATACAGGTTTTAACCTTCAGGAGGTAGATTTCATTAGGCCTTGGTGCAGCATAAACTGAGCTCTCAGTACTATTATAAAACAACCCTTGTACTTCGACACAGATAGTTTCAGAAAAGAATAATGGAGAGCAAAAAGGAAATGACAGTTCAAGGACACTTTCACTTCCAGCACAGCCTGCTTGGTGACATACTGTTGTTTCATAGAGAGACGATGCCAGTCATACTACTGGCCCAGGTTTCAGAGGCCTAACACCCACACCAAGCACCCTAGGGGATGACAGTATTGATGTGGCGTGTCTGCCTCACTGTCATCTCCAGTGATGGCCGCGGTCCTAACAGCTGACAGGCAAGCGCTTCCATGTGGGGATGAGTCATTTCAAATGTGGGGGAGCTGCTGCCATTTCAGGAAGACACTTTGATAGCAGGCTTGTGACTTGCACACAATGATTGCGATTGGTTCATTCCCAATGATTTCCTTTCCAAAACACTGAGCTTCATTTGGATATCCTTCAGATGGATGGAAAACAGTTTATATAAACAACAACCCAAATCAAATCAAATCGCAGTCCGCAGCGAGAAAGCAAATAAACTTAGCTTGACTTATGCTAAAAAAAAAAATCCGAAAGGCTCAATATGCTCACCGAGACCCTTTGGTGTGATGCCGCTGCTGTCTGAAGGGTTGATGGCCCAGTAGTAGTACTTTAGCGTATGCATGAGCTGAAGCACCGTGCCCACTCGTCGAATCGTGCTGTAGATAGTCGCTGTGCCGATGAACTCTGCAGAAAGGTATGTGTAGAGAGAGAGCTGCACCTGGAATGGGAACAACACACACATATATATAAATGTATTCATGTTATCAACAGCACAGTGCAATTAAACCATGGAGCCACATAGCTTTTTAGACTAACCAAGACATTTTACTGTGGTGAACTGCACTAGCTGAGTCTATTATCCAGCAGGTGTATGGAAGGGACGGCCACTAACCCTAAATTAGTCAATTTCATAATTGTCGCAGTGCCGCTCTGTTCAGTGATGATTAGCATGTCCTCTGTAATTAGCAACAGACCTGACAAGAATTCTTAATTCCACTACAGTCATTCCAGATATAAATACCGAGGGCTTTTCCCCAAATGTCATAAATTATAGGATATTAAAGAGTAAAATGTGAGCTGTGATGAAAGGCGGCAGTGTGGTAAGCGTGATGTGATATGGTTTCAGGCCACTGAAATTAAACACTGGAGAGAAGTGAACGCCATGCTGCTGGTAACGTAATTTCCATCAGAATAGAAAAGTAAAATGCACTCATAAAATCTTATTTGTGTACTAGGACAAGGTCAGTGGGCCCATGTAATTAATGCATATTGTATGTTCCCATCATTCACACAGCTGGCTCTCTGTAGCCGTGCAGCAGTGAGGGACAGAAGAAATGTGGACTTTGAGGCATGTCCTAAGGGAAGGAGCCGGCGAGCTCTTTGTGCCGTCGTAGCTAAAAGTGTTCTAACCCACTTCATTACCTCGCCGTTTCTCTCCTTTTTTTTCCCTCCCTCTTTCTCTATGCTCTATTTTGGAGGAGTGTCGCAGGCAAGCCTCCAGACACTTTTGTATTTATTTCCTCCTTTTATTTATTCATGGCTTGGCCCACCAGCAGCATTCCTGAGGCAAATGTATTTGCCACACAAACTCAGCTCCTTTGATATACCTCATCCCATTTTTTCATGGGTCATTATTTAAAAGCAAGATGGAGAAAAAAAAACTCTGGAACATTTAAAAACTTGGTTAGGTTGAGGACAGGGAAGTGGAAGCAAGTGCTGAACTATGCAACCATTTACCGTCTTAAAAATGTGAAAATATATCTTGCGTATATTCTCCGCTACTTGGTTTTATTACCATCTGCAAAAACACTTGCTGCCAAGGAGAATCTCACCACTACACCAGTGTGATATATACTCAACAACATGCAAAATTTCCACTAATTCCTGAATGAAAAACACGTGCGAGGATGTGAGAGGACTTCCATTTTTAGTTTCCCCTTTACACATGATGATGCAAAGGATCACTGGAGCCTATTGTGGCTGAAAGCTCCCATTATGCATCCAATTCAGTCTGATGCACACACGCAAAGACACCTGTCCCTTCATGGGCTGAGTTACCTGCAGGAGCTCACCTTGGCAGGGGTGTGGATCCAGATGGCAGCATTGAACAGGATGTGGTCACACAGCTGCTTGAGCAGTGGTGCCCCGTGTGTCAGGCCGTCAAGATACTTTGCAAAAGAGAGGAAATTCTCTAACACAGCCCTGGTGATATGTGCACGTGATGACTGTAGGAAGAAAGCAGAAACTCATGTTAAACAATAATCACATTGCCAAACCTATTCTGCTGTGAACATGTAGTTATCCTTCCTGATACAGACAGCATGGAAACTGAAACTGATCAGTAAATGGCTCTTTGCAATAAAAAAAAACACATCTGCAACTCTGTCACAATGAGGGTCATTTTGGGTTTAATGACAGGTGCATTACAGAAGTGGTCAGAAACAGGTAAGTGGAGTGCAGCCTAAAAGCACTCAACATTCATCAATTTGTCAGTTTTGTAGGCTCAGTTAAAGGATCACTTGGATGTGTGTGCTCCTCCTGTGGCAGCAGGTTAACATGCTGGCACAGGTGATAATTTGAACTACTTAGTCATTTTGTCAAGTTACTGAATGTGAAAAAATGTTTTAACAAAATTAGGGCAAGTTACAGAGGCTTGACTTTGCAGAGAATTTCACTTTGATGAATACTGTTGCCGCTCCTGTCTGGCACCTGTTCTCTGCCCAGGTGGGGACTTGGTGAGGGCAGGAGAGGGGGAAAATGAAGGCATGGGGGGGAAGGGAAGGTGTGGCATAAACAGATCACGAACAGATGGTGTGATATGTGCAAGTGTGAAACCTGGCAGCGGGAAGGAAGCAAGAAAAAACGGCAGCTCTCAGGTGCCGACTCTGCCTGGCTGTTAGTTAACAGCAGCTGAAGCCAGCAGGCAGGCAAGTCACTGAGTGACAAAGTGGAGTCATTTCTCAGTGCTCCAAAAGAGCCAGCACTCTGGGGAGGCCGGCATGTTGCTAGATCTGCATCACAAAATGGGTAAATAAAGATTGATGCGGAGAGAGAGAGAAACCAAGGGGGGAAGGGAAGAGAAGTAGTCTTGTGGCGTTCATCCTCGAGCTCTGTTTAGTTCAAAAACACATTCAGGAATCCACAAACAATGGAATGACAGGACTTGGAGAGTGAGGACAAAAAAAATTTGCATCTTCATAGCGGGGAGGTTGAAAGAAGTTTCAAAAGCAGATGGGTTTTCTCAGTTAAAAAAACATTCATTGTTTCACTTAATTAAGGAAATAGAGAGTTGAGCATATTAATTTCTTTAATCACAGACTGTTGGTCTACATGTATTAAGACCAATGGGAGCAACTGTTTCCTGAGAGCAAAAGTGTAAACAAGACATGTGACAGGTGAAACTGATTAATTTAGAAATGGCAAATTCCAGAGAATGAAGGTGTCACTGAGTTAGAAAACAGCGCACTGTGTTACTGAAGCTCTACCTTTTCCAGCAGGTATCCAATCACCAAGAAGCCCTTTCCTCCCAGCATCTGCTCCTGCATGGCCACAGAGCTCTTGAGCAGCTCAACCAGAAAGGCCAGGAGAGTGGCACTGCAAAACAAGAAGGCATAACGTATCACACAGGGATAAAATACCCATCTATTCACACACTCATCAGGTGGTGAAGGAGTTATTCTATAAACTACAGCAGCATGAAGAGGCAGTGTGGCAGAGGGAAAAAAACAAGGTCATTTTCAGAGGATGTCAGCAATCAGCTGGGAACTGTAGCTCGCCACTTTCATCCCTCTTCAATTCAGCAGAAAGGGCTGGCTCGTTGGGCTCTCTAGGGATAGAGTGGTCTGGGGGCAAGTTGTAACAGGGTGTGTGTGTGTGTGTATGTGTGTGAGTTGGGGGGAGGGGGTTCAGGGGGCAGTGCACTGAAGACTTTTTTTTTTTCTTTCTTTGTTGCAGGGCTTTTCAGTTGAAGTCTTTGGCTGAGTGACAGTGGTGCTCAGTGACACTTCTTAATCGGCTTTCCCTCACATCCTCTTGTGGCCTCCGCTCTAGCGCAACAATCACAAGGACACAACCACTCCTGTGCAGGCCTGCCAGTGGATAGTGCACACACACTGCATGCATACAAACTACATGCCATACTATCTTGTCAGCTTGCAGTTACTCATTTCTAAGTGCGCCTCCAACTCTAGCTGATGCAAGGAAGGAACACATGGAGAACTGGGTGAGAGTCAACTCTGTGTGCTCCTGGTTTAGCCTCTGATCCTTTACTGCAAGCACAGCTTCCTTCCAATTTGGCAGAGCAGTAGTGACTTACGTTATATCACTGCGGTTTGGAATTCATGGGGCACAGAGTAACGTGTTTATTAAAAGGATTTTTTTTTCTTTTTTTAAATCACCATTCGACGGTGCTGTTGAGAACAGTCTCAGCAGATCCACAGGCATTATAGAGAGTTAATTGTTGCAGAGGCTTTGAACTCTTCAGCTCAGCAGGCTTTAGAAGGACTCAGCCTAAAAGCCAAGGCAAGGACAAAGCAAGTGTTGGGCAGAGCGACACACTGTGAGAGAAAAACCCACGACATGCTAGTGAGAGAGAAAGAGGGGACAGAGAGCAGAGATGAGAGGGAACTACAGAGGCACAGAGCTTTGGGCATCAGGGGTTTATGCTGCTGTGTGGCTTCTCCTGCGTCTATCTAGTCGTACTGCTGTCGTTGAACTAACACGGGATTAGAGAAGAGCTCAGACTCCATCCAGGGCACAGTGGGGGGAGCTGTGGACTGACCACCTCAGGATGACAGGGATGAGAGGAGTCTGAACCAGAGAGTGGAGATAATAATGAAAACTGGACTACGGCTTCACCGAGGCTGATATTATAAGCATCATATATGTTGACTGGCATACAAAATGAAATATTCCAGCATATAATACAGAAACACTCATATCACAACATTGCCTATCTGACACCCAATCTAATTTTGAATGGTGACACTTCACTTCACCATCATGTAAAATGACATTAACAAAGTGTCAACTGTATTTTAAAAAGGTTCAACAAAGCTGCTATTTAGAGCATTTTTTTTGGTTGATTTCTCACTTCCTGTGCTTGACGACAAGCTGCCTGGAATCACACCACCAGTGATAATAACAAGTCAACAATATCACAATTGGGTAAAATTAAAT
This sequence comes from Centropyge bicolor, assembly GCA_037975185.1. Lineage (NCBI taxonomy): Eukaryota > Metazoa > Chordata > Actinopteri > Pomacanthidae > Centropyge > Centropyge bicolor. The sequence continues at coordinate 1,179,731 of JBBMOC010000039.1, read as the reverse complement.
GTTTCTCGCCTGCACCCCGACTTTTACTGTGCCTGATAATACAGATAAATATATTATTTACGCAAAAATGTACCCTTGGGCAACTTTAACTTTTTTATTACTTGCCTTTTTCTCCTCACCAGTCACAAACACAGCCTCATATTCAAGTCTAAAAGAGTTCAGTATTAAAGGATCAAAAAGCATCATAATCACTCCAAACTCTTGTCACCCACAATTTAACATGTATAATTTCTCAGTCATGAACTCAAAGTTCCAAAAAAGTGAAATTCTCTCGTACAAGGGGAACATTTCTACTTCTTACCACACTGTGGCTTCCACCTGGCTGTCGTTCAGCTGATGATAGTCCAGCTGAGCAAAGAGCGGGAAGAGCACCTGGATCCCACCAATGGAGTGAATGGCACTGTGGATGGAGTGAGTCACTGTGGCTTTTACATCCTGTGAGGACGACAGAAAACCAATAAAACACACCTTTGCAATGACATTTCAGAAATGAAGGAATCAACACTGGGATAGTGTACACACAGTTTGTGTTGGCTTTGAATAAAGCAACTGACCTGCAGCATAAGGGCGTGCGGTGAGTGCACAAAGATGGAGGCATTTTCTTTAGGGGAGGACTCCAGGCAGAGCTGGGCGTCGGTGGCCTTGGCGTTATAAGTGAAGGCGATGGAGCTGGCCAGCTTGTTATCATACAACACCTGCTTGTGATGCTCTGCTAAGTGGATATCGCTCTCTGACTTGAACTTAAATGTGCTCTGGAAAAAAGAGAGAGAGCAAATGAGGCAGAACAAGGGAGAGATAAAGAAAGACATGGAGAGAGTGATAGATGGAGGAGCTCCCTCCTGCACATGCAGCCTATCAGTCTCACTTGGGTGTAATCTTTTAATTATAACTTGATTAAAAAATATCCATTCAAGAATGAAAAATGACAAGATCCCTTTTTTGTTGGCAACCACACATTTCTAGAGGTCAGTCTGAACACAGAGTGCCTCACAGCACATCCACAATTTTCATTTTTATTGATTATTTCCATTGATTTAAAACTATCCTTTTCATCTCTAACACTGCAATCAATAACACTATGCAAAAGTACATTTGATTTTTTTTTTTTTGATGCAAATTGTTCAGGGCTTACATAAAGCTACAATCAAGGTGTAAAAAATGTGTTTCATTAGGGACATATGACATTATATGGTTTTATCATGTCGTCATTTGTTGGATATCTTTCATCAGTTGGCTTCATTTTGGTTTACTTTGAATGTTTATGCTGGAGCCTTCCCTTTTATCTCTCCGCGAACATTGTTTGATGACAATATTCAAGTTCTACTGCAGGGTACAATGATTAGGACAAACCAGGGCTGATGAGAAGGATCAGAGTTGCTTTGATACCACGGATGATTGTTTACCTGCATTAATTTAAAACAGCCATTTACTCGAGCCTGAGCAATCTCGAGCCGAGCAGAGCCACTGCTGAATTCTCACAAAGATACGCTGAAATGGAAAACGGCCACAGAGCGTGTGTGTGCGTGTGTGTGTGTGTGTGTGTGTGTGTAGTATTTTACTTGGCACACATTAAGATTTTTACCAATGCACAGGTTTCTTTACTGAGGAAATATTTTTCTGTTCAAATACGCTTTGCACTCATGGATGAGGAGCAAATCCGAGAAGAGTTTATCCAGATTGGCTGAAAACACCTTCAAATTAAAGCCGGCAGTCTGCAATTTAGCTTCGAGTTACTGTGTCACTTCACATCCAAAGCAATCAGGCTCTGAGAGAAAACATTGTGCAAATACTTGTTGAGATCACAATATAGACTCAGTGTTTATTTATCAGATTTACTCATTAATTTCATCCCTCCATCCTCAAACCAGAGAGAAAAACTAGAACTAAATTACACTCACAGCTGAGATACATCTATAAACCTTATAGTCAGTCTTACACATATATGCTGGTCCCTTACCCTTTTTAAATTTCCATGAATACTGAACAAATAATACTGGTGACTGCAGTGATGAATGAACTCTCACAGGATTCAATTTTATTTTACATAATTTTTGTTTTATATGGTTTTAATGTGTCGTATGTTGCATTATGTCTGACAACATCTGAAGCCATTTGACGGCTGCATAAAAAGAACTGGAGGTCTCCATCAGTCAGTGGCTCAGTAACACATTTATTATGACAAACACAACAAATAGCAGATCGATAGCAGGAATAGTCTTAATTTACTCAATCAATTAGCTGATGACAGATGAGCCGAATTAATCCGTCAATGCTGTGTGAATGGAACATGCTTAATAAGGAAATCAAGTCCTCTAATCAGGAGGGCTGAATTATTAATGAATGAGAGGAATGTTTCTCCTTCCCTCTCTGACTCACGGACAGCAAGTGGATGGTGATAAGATAAAGACAGACAAAAACAGAGCTGAAGTACCGGAGAGGAAACAACCATCTGCTCCTAGAGGGACTGTAGATAAATACAGTAATGTTATGCAACACAAGCAAACAGGGTTCATGCGCCTGCCAAAAAGGCATCTAAATCTGGGTTGCAGGAAGAGAGTAAATGGATAAAAAGGTGACTCACGTTGTCAATTGCGGAGTGATTGTATTGACAGTGATGATTTTAGGATTGTGTAATGATTCTATTCTGAGCACCTCTAAAGTGCAGAATTTTAAAGAGGTGGCAACATTCAGAGGAAACATTATTCATCATATAATATACCTGCTACAAATATTGCATAACAGTATATTTAAATCAGCCTGTATTGAACCAGTTTCAAGTTTTCTGACCCTGGAACTTTATCCTCTGGGTTTCCGATTTTACTTTGGCCAAGTTAATCCTGTTTGCAAACGATACTGCTCAAAATCCATGTATATTTGCAGGCTCTGTATCTTTTACCAGGCACCATTTTTCTGACAAGAGTTTTACAGGCAAGTTCCAGAAACCGAGAGGGTTGAGCCACATTTAATGGCGTATCTCCTTCCAGTCAGATGATAAAAAAGGCATAAGAGGTATTCTGTTCATCTGCTATGATAAAGTCCACAGAGCAGCCAGCATGCATCTCATCATGTAGTCTCTAACATCCTTCAAAAGTTCCTACTCATGAAACCCAAGTGACAAGAAATAACAAGCTCCAGTGCCCTGCACTTTAGTGTGAGCCCTGCCGCAGTGTGAAAATAATGATCTCATGGGTTGTAGCTACAGTAACAAACCCTGTAGCATGACAGCATCATTCCACAGGCCGGTCAGTCATCTAAAAGAATTACAGCACAGTTGCATTCCTTCTCTCCCAGTGCCAAAGGCTGTCATTGACCGGGGCATCCCCACAACTCCCTGCAACAAACAGGCAGACGCTTGACAAGCTGGGAACAATCCCATGCAACAGTACCTGCAGTTTTAGCATGACATACTGAAACTATAGAGTCGACCACGCAACTCCAACTCCAATGAATTCAAAATATTAAAAGAAGATGAAAGGTTTTCTCAGTATTGACTCAACATTAAAAACTTAACTCCCATTACATATTTATTGATGCTGTTAGATGATCAGCACATCGGCTGATGATGATGCTTCTCAAAAAGCTGTTTGTAGATTTTAATGAAATAGCGTGAAAAGTTAAGGCACGGGCCAAAAAAAAGCGAATAGCTTCAGCTGCAGAAACAGATAGATCTGGGGCTCTATGTGGATCTTTCATCTGTTTCATTTGATTAAAACATCAAATAACATTTCAAAAGTTCTATTGTGGAGTTTTGGTGGTATTATATATTCTCTATTTGTGATTGACTAAGCTGTTGCTGCACTGACAGCCTGTAGGCATTGAGAGGCAGACAGGTTTCCGACAAATACCTCTCCATTTGCAGGTACATATGTTTGCCTGTATCTCAGATGTTTTTGACATCAGTAAGATCGTCATGTAATATTCAGATACTGTACGACTGCATGGCCTACATAGAGATAACATTTGTCTTTCCTGACAAGGGAGGACCAGGACTGTGCAGCTCCTCAGTCTCTTCTACAGCAATCTGTGGTGCATACTGCAGAGCGGTGTTGGCACAAATTCAATGGGCTAATCTGCCTCATGTAGAACACATATGGTAGTGATGATAGAGGGCAAAGACAGAAATAGCTCTGAGTGCATCATATGAAAAGGCATAAAGTCATGGCTTAATTGTTTTGACTAGTGAACTCAGTGACTAATACTTTGTGTTCAGTGAAGCTGTCACTGGATATTGCTGTGAAAGATGTTATTTTATGACTCCAGACCAGGCGATTTCCCAGAGCTGGAAAGAGATAAATAGTTATCCAGAATAAACACACTAAAAGGGCTTTTTAAAATTCTATGTTTGCTATTATCCAGTGGGAATTATATTCATCATCCTGAAGTTACATCTCACACAGTTGTGAGGCAATTCCCTTGTATGAATATTTCAGCTCACAATTTCCTCGACGAACACCAAAGCTTATGAGATCTGCTAAAACAGCAGTGATGAATGACAGTCTGATATGACAGCCGGCTTCTGTCGGCCTCGGAGGCTGCAGACCCAACGCTGCCCCTTGATGTTATCTCAAAAGGGCTGGGAATGTTTCAAGACAGTCATAGAAACAGCAATATACAGCCAAAGTTGTTTGGTACTTTAAATGAAATAACCACGAGTCCACCTCGGTTCAGAGTGCAATTTCGCATACAGCAAAATGAAAAGAGCCCAGGGGGCGAATTCTACTAACAGGTCTGTCAGATTTACAGCCATAAATCAAAACGTGCAGTAGAAATAGTTACCCTAGGCAGCAATAATCTCTGCATTTCAACTAACTGCAGAAGTTACTGTTACATTCAATACACTGTGTGAGCAAGGGAAAGCGTGTCAAACATCAAACATGGATGAGAGGACCATGGATCAGAAAATAAATCATACATCAGCTCAGATGTTTTTTTTTCTCCCCGGCTGTGGAGCTGAGCTGAAACAGATATAATGAGAGTCCAATGTACATACTGTAGCAGCTGTATGCTGTGATCTGCTGCACTCACAATCTTCCTGACAATTTTCAATTAAAACACACAGGCCTCTCGTCCCCTGGACAGCACTCCCACTGCAACAACCAATCAGTGAGCCTGACAACTCTCTGACCTTCCTCCTCATCTCACCTGGCCGGCTCTATCATACTCACCATTGCCAACCCTGTTCACAGCTTCATCAATTGCGGGTAATTGTCTCCCTGGGACATGCGCTTCATTATTTTGAGAAATCTGGAGGATTGCTCCTCTGTGTGTTACCTCTCTAATAGAAGGTCTAGAACCACAATTAAGGAGGTAAACGGCAAGTCACCAGCCATTAGTGAAAAGACCAAACAATGAGTTCTCCTGGGAATCTCCAGACATTCACAGACCTGATGGAAATCACAAACATCCACTGCACAATCTTCAACAGAGTAGGTTTCACAATGACCATGCAAAAGACTATGATTCTTTCCTGGCATGAGAAAAGTCCAATTTTGTCTTCAAAGCAGTTAGAGAGCAAACAGGGTTGGTGTAAAATGGACAGAGATTTTGTTAATAGTTTGAGACATATACTGCCTTCAAAGCTGATTTGGCAGTGCATGTCATTCCTCCGTTTGTGACAGAGCGCGGGGCTTAAAACTGTGAAGAAGCAGCAGCACTTTGTGAGCATCAGGAGCCAAAGTGAGACAGTGAGAGGCAGAGAGAGCCGTCTCTGAATCTGAGAATATGCTGAGGACACACCCTGTATCTCATTCAAGAGGAGTGGAATATTTGGGGACAGAGAGTGCATGAATAAATAAAACTCTAATTTAAATAAATAAAATGTGCAAGCCAAATATTTTGTCACCATATGATTAACATTCACAGCTGAATCCCCTTCTGGGTAGGTCAGCATCTTTCTGTATTCACAATCTTTTGGTCTTTGTGGAGGAGCTTGGGAGTGCTACACCTGCTGCAGCTGATATAAGTCAGCTCAGGACTCCATCCCCTCGGAGAGCCTGCTGCCTGCCTCCGTGTATTGTGCCATTATTTCCAAGAAGTAGGTAATTTATGTAGCCGTTTATCTGGGAGGAATAGCATCGCTCCCAGGACGGAGACACAGGGCAAAGGAGCTGGAGCAGGGCAGCACCAGGCATTGATTTCACAGATTGATAGGTGATGCAGACTGCTTACATGTAATCTAATTTAGTCACCCTCAAGCACATACCTTATAGCCTGGTCCTAGCTGATGGATTGCAAATATCTGTGCAGGATTGAGGGCTTCGCTGAACACGTAGACGGCTCCTAGCTGCCCGCAGAACACTCTGTTCGCGTCTGCTGTCTCAGAGGACCCGAGGAAGCACTTATCATAACTCTGCAAGAGGGACAGAGAAATAAAAGGCTACATCATTTTATACTTTGGAAAAGGAGCAAAAAAATATTTAAACTCACACACAGCTGGATGAGGCAGTGAGGAAAAAGCAAGACGTACATTTGATTGAGCAAACTGGTTATTTTCTTTACATTTTCGTCTAGCAAATGTATTTTCAACATAACTATCTAGACAAACATCGGCTTATGTCTTGTTTTTGTGACAATTCCCTAATGGAAAGACGAAAACAATGGCTCTGATTTACCAGATAGGAAACCTCAATATCACATCTGGGACAGCGAGTATATGTGCTGTGATTGCATTCGGGATAAAATTGAAGGATAACTTACGACAGCAGCGAATTAAATAAGAGCTGAAGAAACAGTCGGTGTGAACTTTACAACTGATACTGGGGGAAAACCATCAGATTCATTTATAGAGAATATAAAATCTGGTCTTACATTTGATGCAGTTAGAAAAGCCAAACCAATATGATTTAGGTGTGATGTGACATCTTGTTTTCAAAATTCTGTATTTAAAGTCAAGCAAATACAGATAAAATTGAATAACATTTTTCTGAAAAATATACACCTGATCATACATAGCTATGCTAACTAAATTTGTGAAAATATATGAAACTTAAAGCTTTAATCCTGCTTCTAAGTTGGCAAGAGCAAAAGAAGAAGATGAATAGGCTGAGGACACTGAAACGCTATGAGAGAAAAAATATCTAAAACTGGGAACATTTAACATCAGAGCCTCAATAGCAGAGAAACGGTAGGTGAAGAGAAAGAGAAATCATATAGATAATAAAAAGCATTCATGTTTCTAAAGTACAACAATGTCTACCTACAACTTCTCAACTTATTTATGTTCCCAGAAACCCAGCACATGTAGCACCTCTGTCACTGTCACAGCCTACAACAGCTTCTGTGCAGATCACAAGTTACGTGACCTTACTCTCGGCGGCGTATGAGAAGACAGCCGCAGTTGTTTAAACAACCCCGATCCAGGGAAACGTTAAGCTGCAAGGACATAGAATATTGCTTCATCTGGTACTTCAGTGTGGCAGTGTGATCTTTTTTCATTCCACCTCATCAAAACATTTTTATAAGTCCCTCACTTGGTTGAAACAGGCTAATCTAATCTAAACTACTCTCTTGGTGTGTCTGTGGTATGATTGCTAATGTCCTTGTGATGCAGCTGCTACTGCAAGTCTTCCTCATCAGAATAATGCTACCTTATGGTTTCTACTTTCTTTTCAAGTGTGGGGAAAAGTCCTTCACAAAAAATGTCCTTCACAAATTAAGGCAGCTTAAGTGAATGTGACGGAATATTTCATGAACTGCACTTATTCAACTGCTCACTAACACAAATATCTAATGAGCCAATCACATGACAGCAGCTCAGTGCATTTAGGCATGTAGACACGGTCAAGATGAGTTCAAGTCGAGCATCAGAATGGGGGAGAAAGGTGATTAAAGTGACTTTGAATGTGGCGTGGTTGTTGGCGCCTGAAAGAAGCTGCCGTGTCAATATAGACAAGAATCTCTGACAAATGTTTCCAGCACCTTGTTGAATATATGCCACAAAGAATTAAGGCTGCTCTGAAGGGCAATCCAGAATCCAGTACTAGTAAGGTGTACCTAATAAAGTGACTGGCAAGCTGTATATCTCAGCTCCTAATTTGTGCAGGTTGTCTTCCTTCAAATGCACAGCTGCAGTATGAAGGACACGGTTGGAAATGTGTCTCATCTGTGCAAGTGCAAATTACTTTTTAAATCTGTCCTTAAGAGCCATGTGTGATGATTAAGTTTTATTTTTGGTATAGATCATTCAAACATTCAAATATCATACCGTTAAACCATCACTCACAATGTCGTCATGCATTAGAGTCTCTGCACACACACACACATATATAAAATGGATACTGACATTCAGCCATTTTTCATTCTATACATATATACATATATTTTCTATACATAAATCTGTTCTCCCAATGTTTGTTATTCCGCCCTCTACTGCAGCACAGCTCTGCGACAAATGGATATTCAAATTAAGACTGAAATGTCACTCATATTTCTGAGAGAAATCCACGTTGATATGGTGAAACTCATTTTGCTCAATGAGCACTATTGAAGATGTATGTATTTTTTCCTGTCTCACAATTTCCAGCCATGCGAAACGTCGACGTGGCAGCCTCAGTCAGTCCTGTGCCAATAAACATCAAAACCAGGGGAAAAGGGATGACAGCAGTGAGGAGGAGTAAAGAGAAGAGTGCTTACATCATTTGTGTTGACGTGCCATGCCATGTCTCCGTAAGAAACGAGCTGTCCGTTAACGTAGCATCTGATTTCACTGTTCCTCCAGCGGCTGTAGATGTGAACTATACTGATCATGTACCACTGAGGGTGAGAGGAGAGGCAACAGATTGAATTACTGAGCTACAGAGCACATCACCTATTAAGTGAGTCATTATCTATCATTTGTGTGTCTTAACATTTAACTAAATTTGACTTCATTAAAACTACAATAGAGTTTGGCTTATTTGGCAGCATCTTTAACATTTTTAAATTCATTTCTAAAGCCAGGGAAATTCACATGAACCATCAAGTTGGTAAAATTCCACGGTCATGAGGTTTGCCACCTACGGTTCTGAAATCTGCAGTGGAACACTGTGAATAATAGATCAGAGAAAAGGCTAAGAGGAGGCAAGACAACTCATTTTTCACTGCGAACAAAGCCACGTCAGATACTGGCTGTAAGTCTTCAGGGATGAAACAGTAACTGCAGCCAGTCAAGTCAAATCAAGTCTACAGCTAGAGAGGTGACTTTAAAAGATGTCATGTCAAGTAGGTACAAAAATCACATTAAAGGAACCATAAAAAAAGAGGCATTGATCTCTAAACAACTGTACGTTAAAGATGTAAACTGTGAGCGTTCACTGAGTCAATAAAGTGGAGCATATCCTACTGTATATAAAGTAAAAGAAAAAAAAACTCTTTTAAACTTAAATTGCTTTGCCCCTATTTTCTCATGCAGAACCTATACATATATATTATTTATTCACATCAGAGCACTTTGTAGCTGCAAGTTTTCTGTTTTTTATCTAAGGGCTTATCTTACATTCTGTATCGCTGATGCAGCAGATGTAACACTGATCTTTTGATTTAACACTGAAGGTCTATCCTCCACTCTCGCATCATTTTTGCCTCTTTGAACTGGGGTCTTGTCATAATGCTGGTGCAGACAGCCACGTATCAACAAACTTAACTTTGATATATAAAAACAAACATTTCTCAGCTCTTTGCAACTTTCATTTCAAAATTTTACAAAAACAATATTCTCTTTGGCTTTTCTCTGTTTTTTTAATCAGTGGAGTATTATTAATGCTGACTTGTTGTTTTAACTCATGAAAAAGAATATAACATTACATAATGCCAAGACGGGAAAAACCACTCACAGCCGTAGGCACTCGACTGTCTATGTCTTATGTGTCTGTGTGCCCACTGTTTATATGTCTGACCCATGAAGGGCACTGTGAGCAGTCTAATGGAATTACAGCCGTCTACACACAAAAGGTAAGGACACTTAAAAGAGGATTCATGGCGGAGGGGAAGAGTGCAAGCAGCCGGCAGATAAATTAGAACGGCACTTATCCACAGATGTCTGAACCCAGAATCAATTAAAAACTTAATTCAACATGTTTTATCTTCTGAGAGCTTCCACAAAACGATACCTGTGCTGTGGCAGTAGGAATGGGATGAATAGTCGTTCCCAGGTGTTTGGTGAAGGCTCTAATTGTTTGACACATGCTTTGAGCCTGTTTTGCTTCTCTGCAGGGACAGCTACACTACACTAACATTCCACGCTAAATTAAGTTTCATTTTCTCATCTACATTTACATCCAATTACACCTGCAAGACTCCTCTGGGGGTCTTAAACACTTCAGGTCTATGTGTAGACATACAACTTTGTAATGCCAATAAAAGAACAGGTGGTGGGTAAGGTGTCACAGCTAAGTGTAGCCAACACTGCAGGGCGCTTTAAAAGAGCAGTGTAATTTCTGTTTGTTTGGCCACAATTATGTGCAATTCTGGTATTCAATAGTTGGTATGATACAATTCTTGCTCAGATGTGGCTTACTGAGATTTGAAGTAGCTACTAGTCATGTCTCCAATGTCCAATATTTCACGTCATATATTAAAATTATATAGCTCTAAATAACATAATCATATGTTGAATAATAGCTGAAAAACAGGACAGGCTCTTACCTTCCTGGGCTGAAAATCATACTTCACACAATGCTGGAAACCTTTTCCTTTCGACTTGAGTGATGTGACGATCAAGCAGTTACCGACGAAATGTGCAGAGTACCCAATGCCCTTGCTGGTACGAAAGCTGTAAACAGAAACGTGCACAGTATACATCATGAGCTGCAAACTTGAAAGGGTAAACCTAATGCATTCATCAAAAAAGCATTATAAAATATATTTCAACCAAATTCAGGTGGAAGGTTTCTGACCTCAGTCTGCATTTTTGTGTGAACTTCAGTATTATATTAGATATTTTCTCTTTAACATTAGTGCACATAACGTACAAGCTAATAAGCAAAGTGAAATAGCGGCTTCCTTCTGCATAATAAGATTGGGGTCAACATACTCTCAGAATGCCATGCGCTCTGCAGACACAAAGCAATTTGTAGAGGTAATTGGCAGGTAATTCTAAAAATTCTTATGAGAATTATAATATTATGTCTAACAAGTCAAAAGAGGGAAAAAAAAACCTGAGGAGAGACTGCAAATTTTGCAGGCATGGCAACAACTACAAAGGCAAAGAACACTTAGTTGATGAGCATGCTGCAGTGATGCTCCCAGGGTCTAATCCTTCCCCTCTGATCTTCTTGACTCCACAGAATTAAGATATATAATGTCAGCACTGAGGAAATGCCACCTGTATAAAAAAAGAAGCACAACGCTGTACAGCCCAAACCCTTGACGCACACAAACAACCCTGCAATACCACACTGGTTCTCTATTCTTTCCCTGCTCGGATTGAACATCTTTTTCACTGCTGACATGTACTCCCACAGTCTTTACGTCTATAGCAGTCCACCACCTTCAAAGCCCCACACCATCACCCACCCACCCACTGGGATCATCTAAAACAAACAGACCTCTTTGTCAAGGCAGATAAAGACAGCCTGGGCTTTTATATTGCGGGGTGCATGCAGGGACAGAGAGATATCGAGCCCCACACCCAGCAACCACTGAGCCAGCCAAGATGCTCCAGCGGACAAACCTGCTTGTGATTACACATCAGGTGGAACGCAGCAAACCTTGGTCCGCTTCTGACAATACAATTCTTTTTTGTTGTATACATGCCCGGCCACTGAGCGATGAGGCCCTCAGAGCAATGCATAAACAGGATTAGCTTGGCATATCTCAGCCTTTTTGTGACTCTGTCAGTAAGGAATTGCTGCCACATGAATACCAACAACTTAGCTTAGCCGGTATTTCTTTTTTTTTTTCCCTTTTTGATGTTACACATCAGAGAAACGCAGTGCAAGTCCTTCCAAGGTGAGTAGAGTCTTTCATTCAAGCTGTGTGATCCAGGCAGAGCAATGGCAGCCAGCAGACAATACAGTGAACTAAGTGTTGTCGCTGACCAAACAGTGTGAAGCCGTCTACCCTTTCATCTTATTCCCTTCTACAACTCTTTTATATGTCCCATTGTATTCTCTGATTTTTCTCCCAAGGCTCCTCTCATAAACAGAAAAAACGGACGCAGAACATCGCCGCATTTTAGGGTTATTGATTTTAGCACTAATTATCCACAAGCCCCTGCAAGAGCCAGTATGTGGGCCTTATGTGGCAGATATTCAAATCTAAATTAATACCTCCACAGTGCCTCCCACTGCAGCAGTCCACCTCTGTAACAGCCAGTACCAGTCGCAGCAGTTCATGCTTCCATGGGTTTTAATCTCAATAATCTCACCTAATTCCCCTCTTTCTCCATTATAATTCACGAACCTTATCTGGAACAAAACGAGGCCCTTTCACAAACCACATTACATAAGTGTTGCTAGTGTGTGAAAAATAGTGTCTGTAAAACTAGTTTAACCTTGAAAAACAAGTCCCAGTCATAATCTGCTTAAGATGGCAAAATCACTGTAGGTCACAGAGTATCAGACAGCATATTGCTTTGTCAATAAAGCTGCTGGTAGCTTTATAGGCCTCTGCAGAGGGGGAATGATTTCTACTACAAAGCTAAAGCAATTAGATTGATGAAAAACATGAAAAAAAAAGTGTAATTTTCTTTTCTCTGGTGTCATAATGTAGACTTGAAGCACCTGTGAGAGAGGACACTGGAAACATGGAGCACTAATGTATTTAATTGTGTACTCACCAGTAGAGATATGGTTTGTCCTTGTCGACATTGATGTTATTCAAGGGATCCATTCTGAACCAGGTGTTGAATGTAAACCCATTTTGATAAGGCCACTTGGCAATAGGAGGTAAAGCAATGGCCTGGGACAAGAAACAAAACACACTTGAGTCAGAGCACAAAACTGAAGTATTACAAAAAATACTGACTGTAGTGTAGTGACTGTAGGAATCCAACTTTTTCATGCCTTTGTGTCTAATATGTACTACAAATATTTAATGAAGAATTATACACAAGTATTGAGGTCAAATAATGTGCATGTTCTAATTTATTAATAATTTTACAAAACTAAAAAACAGAGGAAATTGCAAGTGACCTCCACAATGTTACTGGCCAACTGATGGCATTATAATTCCTGCTCATGCTGAATATTTTATGATGGCAAGTGTCCAGTCGCTTTGAAATAAATCCAGCCTTGATTCTGGCCCTATTTGCATTTGGGTAAAGTTGCTATTAATATCTAAGATTCTGGAGAGAGGAGTTTTGAAACAACTCCTTAACCATCAGTGAAAAGTTCCATTATATGAAATGACTGTGATAACTCATTTACTGACTTTAATCAGGGAGCTTTGCAAAGATAATGAACAGTATGTTCCACTCTGCAGCAGGTGTGATGTCCTGTCACAGGCGTCCCCCCACCCATTTCCTCTACTATGTCTCTGCTTTCTGTCAATATGTCAGCTCCCAGGATAAACCATCAGCAGCTCCGAACTGCACCCATTTAACTTAGTCACACTGGAATCTTTCTTAGACAGAGTAGGTTACACACATTTTCTCATATATAAACCCTTTAATTCATTTGTACTCTTACTACACCCAGTATACATTCAGACAGTCTCAGTGGAGCTGTTTTCATCTGCATGTAAAGGCAAGTTCACATCTGTCTATATGAAACCAAAAAATTAAGGATTCATGAAGCATGTTGGACTGAAAGGGTCGATCAAAAAAGAAAATTATAAGACAAGATAATCCTTGCTGTGACAAACATGACACAAATTCATGACACAGAATTTTGTAAAGTAAAGCATATGTCAACGGTACATTTTTTGATACGTGAATGTACTTCACTTTTTTGTTTTTGGACGGAACATGTGTAATCTTTGACACCCATTACTGTACAGTATAAGAAACTGTTTTGTTTATATGTGTGCATGAATTATTAGTTTTACCCTCCTCCATAAAAATGGACATGTGATTTTGAAATTGACTGCAGAATGCAAACGTGAAAACTTACTGCTGCACTGCGACCAGGAAAGTTGAAGAAGGCATCTGGGCCGTGTCTCTGGGGCATCTGATTCAGCACCGACAACATTTTGACTGCATGCTTCGGCTGCACAGGTGACGAAAGAAGTCATAACAAGACAGTCAAGGCTTTCTCTCTGACTGTTTGGACTGCAGTCAATACTCTGTCAGTTACCTCATCCTGCAGTTAGTCAATTACAGAACAAGCCCCGAACATATCGGTGTGATGGCTCTCTGGAGGCAACTCAAGTGACACTGTCGAACCACACACACTTCTGTCTAACTCACTGCATCAGTGCCTGATTTCACTTACCCAGAGGCCTCCTTCCCCTCGCAGCATGCTGAAGAGCAACTTGAGTTCCTTCACTGTGATGCTGTAGCTGGCCAGCACTCCCAACATGTCCACTAACAAGTCTAAAGGCAAGACAGCATGCATGCATCACCAAACACACACACACACACACACACACACACACACACACACAGAAACAAGAGAGAAGAGAGAGAACAATCATGAAATGCAGCTGCATTTTACAGATATTATAATTCAGCCACACTGCACAGGAGGTCTTCAAGGTAAAAAGTATTCAGATGCATCAACTCCTGAGATAATAAAAACTGTTTCGCTTTAGTTCGGCTTCATCCTCACTGAGTTCATTGTCTGTGAAATTCTATTATATCTATCACAGAAACACGTCTGCTACAATTACATGAAAACTGGCTTGTAAATCAAAGTGATGTCTAAATTGTTAAACTTTGAGGCACAGTAGCACTGCAGGGAAAACGCATTTGGATTTCATCAACTGAAACATAATTTACAGGTTATACAAGGTATGGATGTAATTTGCACAGTGCAAAATATCGAGTGACACTGACACTAACTGCCACTGACAACCACGCAGTGGCCTGAATACAGATTTGAGGGTTTCATTCCAGAAAAGCTAATATGCATCAAAAAACAAGAGCAACTAGCCGTCCCCACAGACTGCAGTGTTACTGACCCCTGTTGTGTAAACCCACAGTGCTACTGTGGCACAAAGGATATTTATATGTAATTGGCCACTTAAATGTGTTATATTCACTTCATCTTGCATGTTTACACACCTTCTTTCAATTTCAAGCATTTCTTTTATGAGATCACCTGCAGATATATAAACAGTGGGCTTGTGTAGTTTGTAGCTTGTTAGTGGCATTTGCACAAGCTTAGTATCCCACATGGGGACAGGTTGGCACTAACGTGCTGTTGACAAGTGCTTGGTGTCCAATTACACCTGTCAAAACGTGTGGAAGGGAGTCAGATGTAACATTTGCCTAACTCTACTGATACATATATATGTGTAGGATGTAATGTTAGACTGTTTTGTAGTTATATTTCCTTTGTTTTCATTTGTTTCATCCCAAAGGTTAATAGAATGTAGACGGTTCGAGCCAGAGCCTAAACGGCTGATTAGTGGTGTTGCAAAGCAGCTCATAGGCTGTGATACGCCGCCTGAAAACAAAGAGGTCGAATGGGAGAGATTATTTTGTGAATGCAGTTGCTGCCTTACTAAAAATATATAAGAGGAATAAGATAATTGCTTTAAACTGGTAATAATGAAAAATTGCAGATGACAGAATGATACAGAATGAAATACAAAATTAATCATTTCAACAGCCCATTTTTATGACATTATATTTTGTCTTAATCATGATTTTATTATAAATGGAAATGTCTATTGAACGCATGGTTATTACTGTATTTTGAATTGTTAAAATTTGGATACAACACTGTCATTTTGATATTATCTTAGCATTGTTTAACATTGTCATTTGTCTTGTTCCATCCACATGCAGTTTGCAGTCGAACACTTGACCCAGTAAAGCCACTGAAGACGAGCTCATATTAGTGTTTTTTATTTATTCTTAAATCATTCATAAATCTTTCTAATTTATGTAATTCCCTGAGTCGACTTACACTCTATGGCTGTAAAGTACAGCACTATTGTTTTAAAATCAGTGTCATTGTAGGTGTCATTGTAATTACTGTGTCAAAGAATTGTTTGAATTAATTGAATTACTGACAAAAATGAAATGGCGACAATGGTTTAATAGTTATAAAATCAACCAAACTGGGGGTACGATTTTTGACACTTCTTTCTGATTCACAACTCTTTTATTGCTTCCACATTTTCAATAGGTTTATAGCAAGTATTAAATTCACTGCTGCCTCCCTTCAATGTTTTGCATAAATGTATTAGAACACAGACAATACCACCAGGAAAATGAAAGAGTTTGAAGTTTAGTATATTTTCTTTAATCATGTTATTGAAGACTTCTGGTGCATTACCTAGATTTCTGAAGAGTGGGGGGCTTGCAGATGGAAATGAGCTTTTTTCATTATTGAAACTCAAAATGCTGATCTATTAAAAGATACAGACAGACGGCTTTGTTGTCTGACTGAAAGCTAAAACCAAGAAGCTATAACCTGTGTATACGGTACTTGCTGGACATTAACATGATAACAAATCTATACTGAAAACACACTATCCCCGCTGCAATAAAAGCCTGCTTACACCAGTATCATACCTGCAATCATGTCCTCCACCGAGCTCATTTTGAGCAGCACCTGCTGGATGAGGCCCACCTCGGTGCTCGTTTGCAGATTGCGAACACTTTTTCGAAGGATGGCGGTGAACATGCTCCAGATTTCAGCCTGGCAGGTGACGTCGCAGTGCTCCAACAGCTCCACCATGCAGCCGATGCTTTCCGCGTCCTGGATAATGAAGTTTGTCTCCAAATCAAACTCACCACCCACCAACTGCAGAATAAGACGGGACAGATAGGAAACGTAAGAAAAGATTGGATTTTTATGCCTTTCACATGCTCTTTAAAGTCTGTGTGTTTTGTTGATGTAAAGCTCCAGCATGGAGCGACATGGATTAAACTAAACTTTCACACTGAGCATCGCTATCTGACCCAGCTTTCAACCCTGTTTCTGATCAGCTTTTCTCTCTGAGGGGAAATTAACCAAGAGGTCGCTTTGACATATTTTCTGGGTCACTACTCTGATGTTAAAGGGCTGGCCAGCACTGGAAGAAGAAAACCCAGATCTCTTTCCTTTCTAAAAGGTTTTGATCAGAATTTAAGCACCCATGAAAACAAAATAGCCTGGCATTTAATGAAAAGAGAAGGGGAGGGTAGTCCCAATCGGCCTGCCGCTGTGTTGGAGTCACAAATGATAATCACTATTAAGAAAGTAGAAAACAACAATCAATAATGCAGTTCTTCAAGTTCATCAAGCATGAAATTAGGCCTCTAAAGAAGGGCATGGTATATATGGAGAGCACTGACAACAACTTGCTGGTGGGCATCAAAGCAAGCAGGTGGAAAATGGGCCTACAGTAAATACCCACTGCACATTACTGTGATTGACAGGTAATAGCTAGGTGAGATCAAAAGCAGGCCAAAAGTAGTGGAAGGAAACTGGTCCATCGAGGTCACCTCAATCATCATCAGGTCTTGGTGCAACTACATTACAATGATGGGAGTCAGTGGACTTCTGGACTTGACTAAGATTGCAGAAACACTCTTTTCTCCGAGCACAGATCTTCACAGAAGCCGGGTGTTTAATTCTCTCTCAGTTATTACACACATCAATGTGCCTTCGAAAGGTGCAAAAAAAATGACCAAAAATTTAATTAACAAAATGTCAAACACAGTTGAGTCACATTTTAGTCTCTACATTCAACCGCTGTTGCAGGTGTGTTAGTTTCATTGTAAGTGAGTGGATCTTAAAATGATTTCAGCAACTTAGAGAGGTGGTGGAGAATTGTTACTGTGGAGAAATGAAAAAGCTATTGCTTTCATACTACATAACACCATCACCAATGCTGAAAGCCTGAAAACCAGACATCTTTATCAATGAGCACAGAGGGCAGTGAGGCACTAACAATAACAGGAATTTCACAGCTTGAAAACTCATGGGGAGGGGGGTAATATGCAGTCTGAGTCGGCTCAGTGGCCAAAATGTGCAGACGACTCCTATAAAGCCGAGCAAGCTGTAACATGTCTGTCTTCTAAATATAGTCACAATGTTAACTGGTACGGAAAATTAACAAACTGGTGGAAAGCTCATTATCGGTATGCAGACAATCCTCAATGCCAAACTGCCCACTCCTCCCACCACTGCCAAATGCCACCATGCATGTCCTGCTGCAAAAAGCCAAACACAATAAAGCAACATTTAGTTGCTTCATCCTTCTGTCGGCTGAAACATGCTGCATCTGGTGGTCTGTCTGGGCACTATTACATTCTGCAGTATAATATCCTGCCCAGAAGATGTCAATTATACAACAGAATATTTACACACACATATGAATTCATCACACGTCTAAAACCCAAGTTCACACATTTATGTTTAGCAAAATATACTTCAGCCTATCAAATAATGCACGTGGCTGTACCTGAGCACATTCTTCAAGTAATCAATTACAAACAAGATTCACATGAAACAAGCATTACACTCACCATATGGTTCATATAACTCCAAGGACAAAAACCTAATCACAGAGTCTGTACAGAATCTGTCAAGCTCCCTTCTGCTTTAAGATTATTTATGAATTCCAGTGAAGGAGCAAATGTCTCGCTATCAATGATGAATAAGTTCAGCTACCTAAAGTGCAGCACTGTGAAGTGCAGAAGACAAAAAGTTATTCATGCGCAGTTTAATGTCATGACAAAGGCGTCTTGATCAAGCTGCTCAAGACAGGAAAAGTGGCCGTGCTTTTATGGATTAACAGTGACAACTTACCAAAGTTTGTTTATATGGTTCTGACTTTGTGGCTTTTTGTGGCCGACAGAATTCCAATAAATGAACTGATAACGAAGAAGACACTTTTTATGGATCTGGAAGCTGTCAAAAGTTGTTCGTAGTTATTATTGTCAGACAAAAGGCTCTCCTGCCGCAGCCATCATGACGTATATCATCCACTATCGCATGCAGGGAAAAGAGCCACGATGTCTAGACTAAACCTTATCATTCTTCAGTGCTATTGCCATTAATCACACTATTCACAGGCACACCACAATCCTGAGAAGTGCTGTAATTGCAGATTCAGATCCCCAGAATAATTTTCACCCATTATGTTACAAGAGGTAAATAAAGACATAAAATCACTGATTACACACTTAACACGTGGAGAGTAGATGCACCAGTAGATACTTGTCTGAGCCATTCAAAAATTCTCAAACAGTAAATCAATGTAGAGTTTGAATACCAATTAAGTTCAGGGATGTAAACCCTGTAATCAATGTTACGAAGGAAATGAACTAAATTTTGGTATCCGAGGTAAACTGCTGCAGGCTGTTTTCACATTAACCACTAAAAACAGTAGTTGCTCCAGTAAAAGAGCCTGTAAACTAAAACTCATCATGCTCCACCAACACATCCCATAACCAGTTAAATTAAGTCTAATAACATGTAGCTGCTTCCTTATTTTGGTTGCATTATAGACTCATGTAAACAACCAATTTTTGAAAATGTCTACACACGTCTACAAAACAAACAAAAAAAAAAAATCATTATAAATGAAATTTCACTTTGAAACATGTTCATGTACACTCAGTGACCACTTTATTAGGTACACTTCCACTATCTAATGTAATCCAATACAACAGCTCTGCTTTAACAGATATTGACAGCTGATAATGTTCAGTGTATGGCGACATATCAGAAATGGCTAAATTTAATTACGTTTATTACTGGGATCATAGTAAAAAGAGGACTAAGTTATAAAGGAAGATCTTATGGCAGAACAGCTGTATTGGACTACACTAAGCTGTACAGGTGTGCCTAATAAATTGGACACTGATTGTACAAAAATTTAGCTTTGATTTATGTTGTTTTCTTTGGGATCATCAGTTAGTTGAGCATGTAAGCACAATCACATCTGTAAAAGTTCCCTCAGTTAGCAAAACCAAACTATAAGGTCCAAAGAACTGTCAACAGAACTTCGAGATAACAGTGTTAAGGCAAAGATTTGGGGATGAATATAAAAAAATTGTTTGGATCTGAGCTTCATTAAGACCAAATGGCCAATGTGACTTGGCCTTGCAGTGTCTGTGCACGCTCTCTGTAAGAGTCTCTTAATTAGGGCTTCTTGTTAGAGAGGCTATATAGATTCCAGTCCTAAATTAAAGACATATGGCAGCATGCCTGGAGTTTACTTAATGACAGTAAACCTGACAGCACAAAAGGTTCTGTTGTTTAGTGTGAATGAAATGAAACATTGGCCTGAATGGTATGTGACGGCTACAGCTCATCACCTGGCCAATACTGTTCTAACAAAGAAAATGTTGATGGGTGCAGCAGAACCAACAGGATGGAGGAAAAAATAAGCACAGCTAAACGCAGAGAAAGACAGATGACCTCAGCATGGATTCACCTTTCAGCATGAAAATGACCTTCCAGCTCACGGCAAAGACAGGACTGCCGTGGCTTTGTGACAAGAGTCTGAGTGTCTGGTGACCCAGGCACCGGTTCAGGTCAGGAGGTGAACCCGCTTGAAAATCTGTGGAGAACTGAGGACTGCAATTTCTCTGACTGCACCACTCCGATTTGTCAGGAGCTAAGAGGATCTCCACAGCACAAAACGATGCGCTGAATGGTAAAAGCATAGAGGACGTGAAGATGTGATTGCTGCAAAGGGTGCCTTTAGAAAGTCAGAGAGGCTGAATATGAACTAAATTTGCAACATTTTAAGCATATTTTTTCTTTGTGACGTAGGTTTATAACACATCTAAATGCTGAATGTTGGTTCTGAAATTTCCCTTGGCATTTATTTGTAGTAGTTTCTAAGCCAACCAATGCTTAATGCAGTTAAAAAGGTGTTACACTTGACACCTTCCACTGCTTTCTCACGTTTAAAGGGAAATATGAAAGCAACAAGAGGCACAGACAACACACGCAAGGTGAATTTCCTCTTCCTCTAAAACCATCAGAATTAAACGTTGACTTCTCTTCCCAACTCCCTGCTGGTTCTCCAGGACTTATCTCAAATACTATAACAGCAGGAAACACTGACAGTGAAAGAATGTGACTGTGCACTCATTTATATTGCGCCTATCTCTGACTTCTACTCCTGATGGTTTCCGATGATAGAACACTGCTAGCCTTGGTCTGTTTACCACAGTTAAACCCAGCGGCGGCTCAGTGCTCTGGTGAGACTGAGCTCCTCTGCTAAATCCTCTCTCACTGAGACTCAGAGATGATAGCACTATCAGCAATCTGCACAATGAAACTGCTGCTTTGGGAAAGACACGTGTCATAAATTCAGATGCAAATGAGTCGGGACATTCAAAGAAACAAAAGGTTAATTTGGCAGTATCGCAATACAGTACATTTACTGCTGTGCTACTGCGCTGGTTTCCATTGTGAAGTGTTCTGCTATGTGTTTAACTCCCTGTAATGAAATAGGCTTCCCAACAGGATTAAATCCATGAATCAGTTAATTTCTTTATTAGAACAAAACTTTATCAGGCATTTGAAAACATGCAGGGTTTACCTACAACTCATGACTGAGAACATGTCAGCTTATCCAAGGACTTTATCAAACTAAAGCGGCATCAGATGGATCAGTGTTTATAAGACAAACGAGAAATCATATTGCGATCCAGTGGGAGTTTATCATCACAGGCCTTATCTTGCCATGTGGTCACCATGTTGCCATGAATCTGCCCATCAATCTGTGTTGTGCCTCTGTTGTTCACAGTTGCCATTGGAGCTGATGATTTCAAACTTAGCTTGAATCATGAGTAAATACTGAAAAGTGTGTTATATTTATCACAGGCAAAACGATGTGAATGATTTTCAGCCTATTACTAGTGTGGATTTTTTCTGAATGGGGGAACTGTTAATTGATGTTTTGATGATGACAAACTCAGTTTATTCATCCAAATGGGAGAGATATAGTGTGTATTTTATTTGTATGTTACTCGGAGCTCAGCATATGGGAAGTCATACCCGACTCATTATTTTGCATTTAGAATGCTCTTTTCTGTCTCTGTGTCTGACTACAGGGTGGAAATTGAAAAATGATGGGCTCTGACTGAAGTCTTTCAGGTGCTGCGAGTGTTTGAGGTCTGTGGTACAGTCCTAGTAAAAGACAACTTGTCAGTCATCATGTCAAGTGTCAGCTTAAGCATTTATCGTCGCACACCCACCCAGCCAATCTGCATTCACGTTGTTTACACTCAGACACAAGCACAAATGGAATTAAATCTTCTGACATTTCTTTGAGTGCACCATAATTCAACATCAAAGAGGCACAGAAGGTCTGTACAGTGTGAATGCACTGCACCACGCAAACACACAGACACACACTGACTTCCAGAAAATCCTCGCCATGAAGAAGCCCAGTGTAAGAGAGAGAAGCAAATTCAGCATCCAAGCATCCAGGCTGTATGATGCAAGCGCCCATATGCTGGTTCAAATCGAGGTTTTGCAGGTAAAGCTGACCCACTTCCCTGTTCCCAGGAGAGCGGCCCACAGAAGGAAAACTCCTTCCTGCAGGTATGGCTAATCATATAATTTCAATTAAGAATATCTGCTCGGGATTATTAAGAAGCTCAGAAGCTCAGTGGAGCTGCAGCTCGATGATTTGCAAACCAGGGAGGAAGGTTATAGAAACAACGCTCCAATGTGAGGCAGGAGAGTAATACCGCTTTAATTAGGCTCAAACCGGTATCTGTGCAGCTCAAGCTGGCAGACCTGTCAGGGTGGTTACACAAGAGCCGTGAGTGACAGCGAGCACTGTAACAGCGTAGAGACTTCGAGGGAAGGCCTTACTGCTCATAAACCAGAGGTGAAACTAGATTAGCAATAATGTCTCTCAGTCACTCTTGTACAGTGGCCTGAGGTTCAGTGAACTGCTCACCAGCTCACAGTCATTTTCACCTGGCTGACCTGGAGAGAATGAGAGCCTGCGATGCTACAGATAATCCAGCAGAGCTTGTTGTGTCGGAGAAAATGAAAGAGGCTCAGCCATTAGAGTGATTCTTTAATGTGCTGGGAATAGCATTCCACCAAGGAGGCATTTATTTTACTGTGCGGCGAAACCAAAAATTGTTTATGTGAAAGCAATTAAGGTGTGTGCTTGGTTTAATTTTTCACCCCTGTGGTTCCTCTCTTTTAGCGCGATAGGGTTATGAGCCTCAATCAACTATGTTTTTTTCCCCTTAGAGAGAACTCATTTGTGCGTCGCTGCGATGAGGCAGAGAATTAAGAGAGTTTCGTCTCTTGAATCCCTCCACTTTCAACTGCTGCTGCTGAACAGGCCGGGGCTGAAGGCTCGCACTCACCATGGTGACAGGCGGCAGAGACCGGACTCCACACAGTTTCCAGGGGAAGCTTACAGCGGCCACTAAACTGGGTGAAAATAAATAGAACTGATGTCCTATTTACAAAAGCTGCTGGTGGAGTGCGAACTTTGCTGTGAAGGAGTCTCTGAGGGGCAGATGTGGAGAGGGGGGGTGTACTCCCCAATACTGCTAAATGAACACAATGAGAAGGTTCAAAGACAGATTAGTCTGCCAGATGTGCACGGTAGCAGATATTGACAAGACTAATGTGTTAATTATTATTATGAGATACAGTGTGTAACAACTCCTTCCCCCTTTTTCAAAAATGAATTTTTTGCTCCTATAAAACAATCACACCAGACTGGCAGCTGTTTAGCCTGGTCACAGTCATCGTAATTAGATAATGCACAGACTTGATAAAAGCCTGGATACACTCATTTAAGGTTTGCCTATTTGTAGTGTTTTGCACTCAAACTGAAAGGCAATAGCCAAGTGTTCATGAAGTGATGGAACACTATCTCTCTGTGTGGTGCATTCATGTGCTCGCATGAAGCTCCAGCAAATGATGTTCAGCGTTGCTCACAAACAGCTCAGCAGTCACAAGCAGAAGATCAGACCGAGAAAACAAACAACAAAGAATCTGGTGGTTTATTTCAGCGAGAAATTCGTCCTCACAAACTTGAGCGCACGAAGCCCAATAACAGGGTTCAGCCTCAGAATCAGAACAGCCTGCAGCTTTCGACTTTTAAAAACCAAATGCAGTCAAAGGGATGAAATATGATGCAAACATTTGGTATGCATAAAGTAAAGAGGAGGAAACAATGAATTGGCCATTCTGCAGCCAAGTGCTTAGCAGTACCAGAGGGAGTTAGACACAAAACATCATATCCATATAGAATACTTGGATTTTTCCAACAGCCCCTCTCTCTTCACAGCCACTCGAAAAAAAATATTTTTCAGCAACAATGAGGCAAAGGCAGGCGAGCGTGTTTGAACTGCTCAAAAGTAAAAGACGTGGAAGAGAAGTTGTGTAACGATAATACAATTTATTCACAAAAGCAGTAGCATAAATGACTTCAGGTTTTTAAAATACATCAATACACTACTTTAATGGGACCTTTTGGAATAGGTCATTGAAAACTAATGAATATTTTTTTTTATGCCTGCACTGTGAAGAACAGACTACAGACAGGACAGACAAGAAAACTGAACAGAAAGGCAAAAAGTTAAGAGCTTACAGAATTTCGCAGCATTTGATTGAAGTCATTTGGATGCTGTTTGACTTAAATGGCAAATACATGATCTTATAGTCGCAGAAGTTGCCCTAGAGTAATGAAACATGTAGGGTAAGACACTTAATAGTACATACAGTAAATGAAGAGACCATTATATTAGGCTGCCAATAATTATGACCACTTCAATTATACTTATTAGTGGTCATAATCTTATTGGATCAAAATCACTAATATCTCATCTTCAGCTTCTGGAACCAAACAAATGTATGTATGAAGGTAAAGACAAAAAGCAAAATCAATTGCCAAAATCACAGGAGAATTAATATCAGTCTGCATTTTTGTTTTGCAGCCCTGACATGAAAGTACAACTAACTAAGAGGCAGAGCAACTACAGAAAATCTGGATCTGAAAACCATATGCAAAAAAAAAAAAAAAAACAGTTCTGTGAAGGAGTGTTTGCTGCATGTATTGTCTAAGCATATGTAGCTATCTCAGGTCAGAGTGTAGACTGCAGTGTCAGTGGACCAGACAACTTGACAGGCATTACCATTTTGCTCCAGTCTTTCTTCAGTGTGTATCTGCTAAAATGAACACTTGAAAAGAAAGATGTATGAAGAGATATTATGCAAACAATAGTTGTGCGCTGAGACAAAATGGCACTGCCACTCCAGGGAACTATTCTACAGAGTTGAGCTGGGAGCCAACCTGGGGCCATTCTTTCTTTACTTTAAAAATGTCACCAAAATAAAGGTCAAGCCATTTAAGGGACAGGGGTGTGGAACGTTGGAGGCACACTGTCAGATATGTAAGAAAGAAGCTTATTGCTTCTGTGGTTCCATTTAGTTTGATGAATGGCCTTCACATCAATGCTGAACCGTGTTAATGACCACACTTCAAACGCCCTATCTATCCACTCTGCTTCACTGATGAGTTAACCTAACCACGGAGTTACACGCTGACTGCGAGTGGGAAAATAATCATTCTTTTTTTTTTCTTTAAAAGGCAATAATCTTGGTAATGGAGAACACACTGAGAGAAACAGAAGCAGAGAATGAGAGATGGAGGAACGACGAGCCAAGTTGGGAACATTAACTTTCTTCTTGTTTATCTGTTTGTCTCCTTGTTTAGTCCTTAATGTATGATCATGAGCAAAATCAACCAGACTCTTGAGTTTGAGAAGTGCTGCACTGCTCACATTACAAGATTTTTTTTTTATACCAGACTGTTATGTTGAGGTGAGTGTGTACAATTTCAACTGGTCTCAGACAAGGTGTACTAATTACAAGATTATCCTAGTCTTAGTCACAACTAGAAATGACTGTGGAAATCACAGGGACAACTTGCATCTTGTCTCGAACTACTGGCACATCTGTATTGGCCACAGAAAAGTGAAACATGTTTGAAAATGGCTGCAGTGTCTGACTCAACTCGCTACAAGGTCAAGGCAGTTCCTGAATGAAGTGGATGCCCCGTGAACAAGACTATTCTCTTTGTCAACATGCTTTTAGTGTTAAGCACATAGACAGAAATAAAGAGGTCTTTGGCACACTGATTATGGTGATGTGAATAAAACTGCTTGTATATATAGCTTGCTTGCATTGAATTTGTATTCCATTTAATAAAGAAGACAGAGCAAGAGAGAGAGAAGGATGTGCAATAGAAATGACAGTGTGTGAAGTGCTCTGACAGGAACACAGGACCATATCTTGTTCCTGACATGCCTGAAAGAGTGGAACACTTCCTCATTTTCTGCTCATATATTTGCATTACCACCATCACAGAAACAAGTGAAAATTGCATCTATTTAAAGGCAAAATTGTATTACTGGCCTTCCTGGCTTACTGAAAAGCTTCAATACAGGGATCTTGCACACATACTCTGATTTCATGCAAAAACAAAGCACAGCCAGAATCTGTTGCAAATCAACCAGTCGCCAAATCACAAAAGAACCAAACATCCTGCTAGAGACTGTAATGCAGATCATCATAATTGAGGGTGCAGTACATGACTGAGTAGCTCTATTCAGACAGGTGAGAGGACACAATGACTGCATAATGCCCACTGCGTTCCGCATGACACCTGGAGAGTCTCCTCTCCTTCACTAAAAATTAAGCTCAGTCCAAGAGCTACCAGACAGCAGCCACCTGGTACGTCTGAGTTTCTGAGTACATCTCCTGCCATGTACAGTCAGGGTGTAAGTCTATATTTGACATCCATATGTCTGATAGTGGCTGAGCAGTCGAGCAAATTTGCCAAAGCTTGTTTCCTCACAGCTCGGGCAGCATATTTATTATTCCAGTGCTAAAATGTGATGAGGAAAGTGCTAAAGAAACAGCAAAAAAATGGGATAAAAACACATGAAAAGCAAAGATGAAATAACAGTTTATTCAAGAATCTATAAAAACAACAACGACGGCAATATTTAGGACGATAAGTACCATGGTTTAACGTTGCCGTCCCTCGATTACAGCCACTGTGACTGCATTATGAGGTGAAAATCATAGTAGCATTTATTTACAAAACATAAACAGAAGTGTTGACTGTTCGAATGCATTTAAATAGAGATTAGTGTAAACCTACCAGTAAGCAGCGGCAGGCCTGGAGGGAATGTGACCTGAATTAACGACTAACTCCCTGCATGTGACCAGACTGTGATTGAGACTTCAGGAGAGGTTGGTGTATTGTTTGTGGAAACAGTGCTAAAGATTTAAAGATTACAGTGTTTATGCTTCACTGAACTGGATGCCTGCTGCATACAGATGTGGCTAACAAGCCCCCGGGATACTGAAGATGAAAGGTGTTTCATAATGATTCAGTCTAGCGGGGAGTCCATCACTGAGCATTTTGGAAAATCTTTACAGTTAATGGAGCCCTGCTGCGTTTCTTCGCTTCTCCTAATTTCATTAAGAATAGCACCAATTTATCATCTGTCTATGAACATCTGTTTGTCAGTTTAGTGACAGCTTTGTTTTCCCACCTTCTGATTATCGGCTGGGCTTTGCGTAGTCGTATCAATGAACCGAAAACTGACACACTAAAAATTCAATTCAGTGCTTCTAGTTGTAAGATAAAAGACAGAATTTTCACGCACGTTTTGTTTAAACTTGAGCAGAACATGTGATTTGGAATATGTTGTACTGTATTGTGTAACCCATAGAATCAACAATAAATTATCCTCAGCAGTCAATTTAACTTAATGTTAACTATATTTCACAGTGGTAATTGCTGCTAAATTGCTTTTTTTTAATGTCTCAACTTTATTTCATAGTCATGACACCAATTAAAATCTGCAGCAATTTAAATGATTTTTTTTATAATTACTTCAATACTTATTTCTACATAAGGCGGATAAAAATATATCTCAGTCGTTTGAACAATAAGCTGACTGATCATTATAAGCCACAACAACAACAATCTGCCGATTTTTTTTTAACAATGTTTATGATGACGGAAAAAACGTCCACACTGTACATGCAAAGTCACAGCAGCACCGGGGTGACGCTGTCGTTTTGGGTTTGAGTAAATGCAAAATTAATTGTTCAGACACTAAGCTTTAGCTCTGTCAACAGTCTGATGAGCACTTGATTGAACCAGCTTTAAACAGAAAGTCAAGGTCGGAGTAGACAATATTTTCCACTGGCTGTATTTCACTCCAAAGAACAGGGTGAGTCTGGGTTAATTGGAGCACAACAGGGGCACTTGAAGACAGCAGTTGGTGCAGATTCCCCTTCTTGTGTGAAAGTGTTGGATCTCCAGACGGCCAAATTACTTCTTTTTTTTTTTTACATTTCCCCGGGCACGGTCTCGACGGGGTCTGATGACTTTGTTGTTGTCCAGGACCCCCAAATACTGGAAACTGAGTGCTGATTGGAGTTTAGCTCAAGGAGGAAGGAAATAAAAAAAACAAAAGAGAAGTCACAAGTGGCAACAATGGCAGTGAGGAAAAGTTTGTAAAAAGTGCCCAGGGAGGGAGTTTTTTGTTGCACATGCTATCACACAAGCAACTTTTGACAATCATTCTCGTTTACTGCAAACACACTATTGTATTTTGGAGAAATGTACCAATTTTAACACAAGACACTAAGACAATCAGTCACATGATCCTTCCAATCTTCGCACCATCAGTTGGTGAGTACAACTATCCAGCCTTTGTGTCCAAGCTTTTCAGAAGTCTGACCTTGAATTAAGAGGTTAGAAGAAGACACCTGAGTTGTGTTTGCTTGTGACTGAAGTGGAAATCAGGCTGGCACAGAGTAACAAGAGCCGATATGTTTCCTCAGTGGATTGAGGTTATCATAAAAAGTGCCATTGAGGCAGGCAGGGCAGATAAACAACAGTCGCATGGAGCTCACTGTAGCAAAGACTTGGAACTCCTCAGCCCAGCAGGCTGAGCCTCCAGCAGCATTCAGACTTAAAAGCGGGGCGAAGAGACAGCCTGTGAGGGAAAGAGCGAATGAAAGAGGTGACAATGCTAGAACAGGGAGAAGAAAGACACTGGTGAGGGAGAGTGCACCGAGGAGTGGGACACAAGCAGAGACTTACAGAGTATTCTGACATGGCTTCCTTTGGATACATACATACTTTGAGAAAGAGGACAGGTTTAACTTCTACTACTGAGCCACCTAGGGAAAAAGTAAAACATGAGTAAGAGAGATGGACAGAGGACGGAGGGCAGTGCGTCTCCTCATCAGCAGAGTGACCATGTCCCACCATTCATCACAGCCATCTCATATTTAATCTCATCGTGATCCTGGCAGTGTACAGCTGTATTTAATGTCATTATCTCTGCTCTGTGGCACAACATCAACAATATGTGTCATTTCAGTTCTCAGATGAAATATCACAGTTCTGCTGTAATAGCCAATTTATCCAGGGGAAACAAAAAATAAAACATCAAAATATTGGAACAACATCAACTAAAGTAGCAAACAAAATTATTGTATTTTGACCTCTGACCCTGCAAACACAGAAACACACTAACCAAAATTTATTCATTACTGTCTTAAATGAAATGATTTTCTCAAGACCTCCAGGCTCTGAAATGTTTCCCTGAACTGACAGCTGCTACAATTACTTCGGCGAGAGAGAAAATCATATCAAATCAGAAGACCCGAAGCAAACACTAAAAAGTTATTTGCAGTTTATTTAAGAGGGAGGGAATAGGTGATCAAACAAAAGGAGCACAGAAGCACAGAAACACGGCCTGAATATTAAAAGCTCCTTCCATTGTCGAATGCAAAAAGGCCTTACCTTGGGAAAGGTGCGACCTCTGTCTATTTTCATCTTCGCTGCCAATAAATTAAGGGGAAAATGAAGTGTAGCAAATCTCAAAAAGTGCAATTTGTCTAGCTGCCCTGACTTGCGGTAAAACGGTCAGGATGTTTGCTCATGCTTATGCCTAAATTAGCAGTAATAGCATGACTACGTTTTCCATCTGCTGGAAAATGGAATAAATGGAAAGACATGTCAGGTGTGGTAAAATCATTTAGTCCCGTTTGCCACTTCATTGTATGAGAGGTTATTTAATTTGAAGGTGAAAGTGGAGCACAAAGGACTATAGGGGCCCTGTTATTTGAATGTGTGATGAATTACATTATTTATAATTTCACCCGTATAATAAAAACACTCAACAGCGTTTAACCTCACTGCTAATCGGGAAATGTATAAATTAAAATAAAAAAGCTACAGACAGCATTTCAAGGAAAAGAAAGAGTTGTGAGAGGGGGGTTTTGTGGGAGCTGCATTTATCTTGAAAAGGGAGCTTTCCCTGCGAGTTATGGGATCTGGATATGATTCCGATCCCAAAAGCCAAAGGCGAATATATTGAAAAGGTGAAACTGGAGAACAATGGAAGATATTAGTATATCAGAATAGTCAGAAATCCTAAAGGAATGATTTTCAGTACCATCAAAAATATAGCCACTCCTCTCTTAAGAGGTGGTGCATCAATGTATTGTAGTGTAAGGTACAGAGGTCAGTCTCTTCTGGTGGAACAATCAGCTAAGATGAGAAAGATGGCGACTGTGAGTGGCGGGGATAATATTACATAATCAATTAAAAAATAAAAATGCCTCTGGGCGAGTTAGTTTGAAGTTTAAAGGCGAGCCAGCTAAACCCAGCAAGACTTTTCAACTTGTCTAAGGGGGCTAATTCTGTATTTGAAAAACAGCATTGTAGACTAGACAACGCCATACATACTACAATGGTTTCTGTCATCAGCAGGTCTGCTTTAACCTGTTTTTTAAAACACATATATTGTCCAATACACTCTGTTGAAATGTAAAGACAGTATGGAAAAATAAGCCCAGGCTTAATAGGGTCCTGTTTTTAGAGTATAAATTCATATTATTCATACATTGGCCACACAGCCACAGGATAGCTCATCACTAAATGCTAAGCTAATAAATAACAGAATATGAGCAAGTCGGGTCCTGAAAGATTCCCTCCATGTGGCCTATGAAGTGACTGATTACTGCAATGATAAAGAGGCAGCTGAGGAGTGAGATTCCCCGAGCTTCTTCCCCAGACAACAGCTGCCTGTCTTGATTTTGGCACCGAGGACGACTCCCTCCTTGTGGAGAATCAGCGCTAGACTTCTGACGTGTCAAGCAGGAGGGTCCGCTTTAAGTGAAACTGACAGGCTTAGCTTTGTAACATGGAGTTCTCACTTTCTGTGGTGTAAAATGCTTTTTTACAGTGTCTACACCGTCTACCCTCAGCTCCTCACTTCCATGCCAAACCTTGTCATCTGGAGCAGCCAATGGTCATAGACGTGAGGCCTTTCATCTACAGCCAGTCCTAAGCTTTAAAGCAGCCTGACTGATACAAACTAAAATGGGGGTCAAAGCCCAATAATGCCAGTCTGTTTGCTTCTGAATGGCACTTAGGAAAAGAGTACAAGGGCTTTTTGCCTTTGTTGCACTCACTAATGAATCACACCTTTTAGCTGGCCACACTCAGTGGGGCAGTTAGTGTGAAAGTGGTCTAGAGGGGGAAAAGTCTCCAAGTCACACTGCTATTCCTATCTCATATTCACAGCTTACTGTGTGGCAACATAGGCCTGTTTACTATTCTGGTGGGCTGTATCATGTGGTCGTTCCTCTAATCCCTTGAAATGCTTGGAATTGTCAAACAGCAGAAGTGCTCACCTCTCCAGAGGGGGAGAGGAAGAAAATTAAAAGGCAATCTTGCAGGAAATATATCTCGCGAAAAAAAGCAGAGAGGGTGTGCTGTGTGAAAGCATCGACCAGGAAGCCTGACTGAATGATAGTGCTTGTCACAGAACACACATCATCAAATCACAGCGGTAACACAACACAATAACAACTCCACAGAACACGGGAAAGAAAATACGTCCTGTGTATTATCTGAAAAATATCCTAGCCAAATTTGATGGGCTGCACAGGCATCAAATAAGGCAAGAGTAAAATATATTGTGGATGATCTTAATGATGACACCCTGTTAATCCACAGAAAGGTTGCATGAAGCAGCAGTCAAAGAAGATTGTGTAAACTGGCAGCTACTATAACTTACTTATAAATTTGACCCAAGATAGACAGTCACCTTGACAGTACTCTGCACTGCAGCATTCTCCTCTGTTCACCTTTGTTGATGCAGTGAAGCCATGTGATATAATCCCATAACACAGGACAATTGCAACAAAAAAACGTCTTCCTCTCCATCTCTCAACACACAAATATCCACCAAGCCTCTCTAATTCCCAGTTAATTAAGCACATTAGATATAGAGCAACAGTTGTGAGCTGGCATTAACCCCGCTGACCTTGAGATCTTATTTTGTAGAAACCAAACTCACATTTTCAAACACATCGTGTTGCATCTACACTTGATGAAGCAGACAGCTGGAATCAAAGGGGTTTTGTGATTAGTGAGCACAGTTTGCTCCTGCTGAATAGTGCTGTCAAAAAACATATGTTCTCCTGATGTCTCACATACTGTAAAGACAGAAGCAAGACGCATCCATCCAGAAATAAGTGCTGGTAGTTTCCATCTGGAGAGGAGAGGAGAGGGATGAGAGGAGAGGAGAGGAGAGGNAGGGAGAGATAGAAAGGGAAGATTGAGAACACAGAGGGTTGGGACAGACCTTTAGAAGGCAAGAAAGGCAAAAGATGAAAAGGGGAATGACAGCAGAGAGCTCTTGACTCTGTCCTCTCTAGATCATCAAAGTGTCACTTCTCTTACCAGGCTAGGACTGGGACATGATGTCCTCCAGGTTTAAAACAGGGATCAGTATGCAGGTCACAGAACTGGGGAGGGGAGAGTGGTGGAGAGAGACCACAGTGTTTACTGCAGCAATTCCCCACTTCCTCTGTCTGACCACAACACTAATGACAACACAGACAATTTATCAACACCCTGACAGCAAACCATACTGGTTCCTTTCACTGAGCGATTATGATACAGACAAACCTCAGATGACACAGATACGGACAAGTCATCCAGTTAAGAACAGTGTTAAACACGCAATAAAAATGTAAGATGTGCTAACATATGTTTTTTTTTGGTCTGCATAAGAGCAGATGCAATGCAGCTACACAGAGCCAAAAATGAAGGTTATTGTGGAGGAGTAATGACAAAGCAGTGTTCTCCTTCCTAACCATGATAAGCTACAAACAAAATAGTCTGTAGGGTTGTTGATTTTATTCCTGTTAAAATGAAAGTCCTTCCACAAAATGAAAATCACAAGAATATATATGTACCTGTATACTGAGTAATCTATCTCATCTAGCAGGGATATACTTCGGTAAAATACCCTTTTCCCACTGGGGTTATGTACAATTAGCCCAGCAAATAAAGAAAGCATATACTTTCCTTATTAAAATTCATAAGGGAAAAATGTAAATTGTTGATCCCTAAAATAAAAACATATCATATAAAAATACAGTCCTTCTCCCTTTGAACACCTAATACAAGCATAAGCATAATAAAGAATCTGCCTTTTTTCCCTTTCTGGACTCCATTTCTCTGATTCCCACTCTCACAGATCCTCGCCTGGGGCATGTACATTTAAATCCCCTTAATCTTTCTCCCCTTTAATGTAATTTGTATTTACATGTATCACGAAGCAACCATCCACTGGCTATACTTCCAACGGTTGGAGATACCTGACGTGCCCAACCAATAGAGACTAACAGCTCAACTAAATCTGAGCTGTCTGACCAACAACAGAGACAATGTATGCACAACAATCAAGTATCAAAAAGAGCTCTTAGAGATTCTGGATGGAAATGTGGACACACTAAAGGGGGAATTTAACACGACTAAAAAGAGTGGGAGCATGTCTGAAAACTGGTGCTCTAATATTACCTATTCACAAGACAGTTTTTAATAATTGTAGAAATAAAACTGTTTAAACGAGAACAGTGTAGCATTGCATTTGTAATTACAGAGAAAACTGCAATTCACTTTAGTGTCAGGGTTAGCTGGGTCTCTTCCAGAAAGGGCAACACAAAAAGCTATGGGGGTGGCAGGTAAGGATTAAATGAACCAGGACACTGGTTGTCCACACATCATTATCTACTAGATACTAGTTAGAGCATTCTCTAATCGCCTGTGGATGAGCACAATTAGTCAGATGTTCAGGCTCATTATGAGTGCCTTTGTAGCAGCAATGAACAGGGAGTTTTGCATATTCAACGTCAGGGTGAGGCAGGGGTCAAGTAGGATACCCTGTCGTCTCTCAGCACAGGTATATTAACGGCTTCATGGGAACTTCAAAAGGCATGCTGCCGCGAGTGGTGGGAGTGGGAGGGAGGAGCCGGATGTCCTTTAATGTCACTGACGCCCAACAGTTAATCACAGTCCAATAGCCATGATAATCTGGCCAATTATATCTAGGGAATTTGACTCTACTGGTCAAGCTTGAAGTAAACAGTGATAAGAGTAACAGGGCTTCAAAGTGGGGTTTGGGATGTTGCATGGCTGCCTCCAAAACAAGCAATACCTGAAGTCACTGCTGCAATTTCTTGTGATTGACAGTTTTAAGTCCGCTGTCGTCTGTCAGTCTGGATACTGTCAAATGGTGACTCTCCAATCCACTCTATCTGCAGGGCTCTACTGACCATGTGTTAGCCACTGCTCACTACAAATGTTTCGCCTTACCCTAAACTGCCTCTTCAAGCACCAGCTGCCCTCTCTCACCACTCCGTCACCTCCACAAGGGCAGGCCAGCCTCTCCAGCCCGTGTCCACACCTCTGAGTCCTTCCACTTCTGCCTGTCTCCCCCCTGGTCCTGCAGTGTAATTACACGACTGCTTACTGCCTGCCCCACCTGCCCGGCCTGTCAGTCCAGGAAAATTCATGGTCATTACCCAGTGACAAAAGGACAAATCTCATCCCACGCTGGACCCCATATGTTACACTTGATGCTTTTGGTGAAAATAGTAACATAGTTGTTTGAAAACGCAAAGGCATGAACATTGAAAGTCAGACAACGGTCACATACATACATATTATTTCACTGCAATGTTCAGCACACATGGAGCAGAATAACATCCAGCAGCCAAACACGAATACAGAACTGTTCCTTTATTCAAGGCCAGTATTTACAGCAAAATGAAGAAATCTCTGCTCCTTTGTGAGGATTTACCTGTGGCTGCTGGCATCATCTGTGATTCTGCTCTCATGCCAGGTGGAATATGAAATCAGTGTTGCTGAATTTTATCGGAGGCAGGCGAGACACTTGCTGGATCTTTAATCATCCTAATTCAAAAGGATGCATGCTGCTGGTGTGCTGACATAAACCCTCGCACCTAACATGGTGAGCAGTCAAGAATCAAAAAGTGAATGAGAGCAGAACACGAGCAGAGAAGAAAAGTTGAAGAATTAAAATTTATCAATGAAATTATAAGCAACAAAGCACCAACAGGAAAAGCACAACTTACTTTTTTGTATAATTCAATTTGTGTTGGGGCTACGTCTCATGTATCATTTATGTCGGCACGATTTCCTTTCTTTTTCTCTTCTTGTTCTTTTTAAAGAGTCAAAGAGAAATCACCTCGAATTGTAAGACTAATTGGGAATTTAGTTTTCTCTCTTTGTTCTTAATAATACAGCAGTAGTCTTGGTGACAGCCACTCAAAGGTCCTTTGTTGAGGTAAAAATGAGATCACCAGTGTTCTCTGATATACGCCTTTCCTGAAGAAATATTTATTCTGCTTAATAAAAAATGTAATAACCATATTTTTCCAAGCTTATGCAAGACAATATATGTCATCACATACATTATAACCTAATTTTCAGTCTAAATCTCTATCCACTCTGGAAGAAAAGAGACAGCAGCTTTTTCAATGTTGACATGGTGGAAAAACATTCAAGTCAAAGCTGCTGGTCAACACTTTAACCTCAGTCACTGTGTCATCACTTCAATTCCAGTGATAACATGGAGCCAAACAATTGTTGTCCAAATATTTATCAAGTTCAGTACCAGATGTAGTCCAACCTGCTTCATTCACACAGTGAGGCTGTATAAAAATGAATAGGACAGCCAGTCAGGACAGAAAGAGGTGAATCTTTCCTTGGCTTGCTCGTACTTCAACCTCAACCTCAACCCTGACTGTCATGTTCATGCTGGGAGAAAATGAAAAGGGAATGAATAATTCAAGCTCAGCCTCGGTGCTCTGTGGAGAAAAGCAGAGTAGGGATACGCATGTATCATATATTAAAGCATGTGAATATGTACAACTCGAACACACAAAGAAAAATTCTGTCTCATCCTGTACTCAGCTGCAAGGCCTTACCAGAATATTCAGTGACACCATACATTCGCCCAAATCCACTATCGGTGGACTCTGTTGTGACAAAGTCGGAGAGGAAGGCAATTCTTTGCCCCTCTGCAGCAGACATTTTACAAGCTCTGAAAGCTGCTCTAAACCAAGCCACAGCAACATAAAACAACAGAGCCGAGTGCCATGCTTGGTTTATATTAGGCAAAGACAAAGTGCTTTTCACTTTTCTCTCCAGCTGAATGTCAAATAGGTTATCAAACACCAAAAACAAATAAAAGACAGCAAGAACAAGCTGGAATCATTTGCATGGAAAGCTGTTATTGATGTTGAAGTGTAGTGGGAACAACTTGTGAAAATCAATCAAAAAAACAACTGCATCTCAGGCTGAGAGTTAACAGATGCTCGGGTAATAAGATAAAAACGGGGCTGCAGTTTAAAATAAATGTAGCAGAGACATAAACTTGCTATTTCTTAAAAAAATTGTTTAAGAAAAAGACAACAATCATTTCATCAGCCTCTGTGTGTGTTTGTGTGGGCGTGCACACGTGTGTGAGTGCAGCGTGGTCACAGCACAGTGAGTGATGGCTCTATTATGGTCTTATTTGATCTACTGTGTAATTACTTGCATCAACACAACCTGTCAGCCTCAATCTGCCTAACATCATGAGGCTGTTGAGCAGAATGTTGCTCCCTGAAAGTGGGAGTAATGTCAACAATGCATCCTTCTCATTCAGATGCACTGATCAATTCCAGACAGCATTGCAGACAGTGCACTGCTAGCCTCCTTTCTGCAGGGTACACGGATACTCAACCAGATTTAACTACTCAGATGGCCAGAAGATGATGTTTGTTTGCTCAGGGTAGAAGTGTGTAGATTAGCAACTCAATAAAAATAAAACAGAAATGAGTGCAGCACAGTAATTACGGCATGAATGACATGCTGTTTCATCATGTTGCCTCAGCTTAAGGGATTTCTACTCAGCAGAACTTTAAAATTATTTTTGAGCATTGCAAGGCAGCACATTTATTTTGTAATTTGCTTCAGTTTGTCAAAAATATCACTGAGA
Source organism: Centropyge bicolor (assembly GCA_037975185.1). Classification (NCBI taxonomy): domain Eukaryota; kingdom Metazoa; phylum Chordata; class Actinopteri; family Pomacanthidae; genus Centropyge; species Centropyge bicolor. The sequence continues at coordinate 1,142,311 of JBBMOC010000039.1, read as the reverse complement.
GCCAGTTATTTGAACAAAAACAGAAACGCTAAAGCTCCTTTCCACGTGTCAGCTTCACATTTCAACATGAGCGAGAGTCAATATTTTATGTGAAACAAAGTCATTTGCCAGCTCAGGTCCTAACAACATTCCCAAATACACTTTGACATTGCTTTAACAGGAACAAAAGGAGGAATATTAAAAAAAACACTGCTGGTGGTCCCCAGTTACTGAACATGTAGAACAGATCATATACAATTATTAGAACCATATCTCAGAGTTTACGGGTATAAGCGCATGTGGATGTTTATTAATCATAGCTGTACCGCGGTGTGGTGGAGCAACCCGAGTCTAGACAGACAGACAGAGGAGCCAGATGGCTGGGAAACAGCAGAGTCACCCTACAGTGCCAACAGTGGAGTTTGCCCACAGCGTGAAGCTCTTCACATCATCTGTCCTCAAAAAAGCACAGCAATTACGCCCAGAAATGGAGGGAAAAAAATAAACCTTGAATGCTTCTATAATTACATACTGGGCAAAAGGCCACTAGTTAAACAAGTAAAAACCAAAGACAGTACAAATAGTAGGAAGAACTTTCTGGGTCTGAAAAGCGAAATCAATGAAGAAGTACTTTAATTCCCTGTTACATCAAATGTCCAGCGTGGAGGCGACTCCACTGGTTGCAAACAAAGTCAGATTAAATGTGAGCTCATGAGAAAATGATCCTGTTTCTCACTTGATTTATTACCTCAACAAACACTTTCCTAATGAGTTTATGGTCCAGTTTCAAGTTTTCATCTTCGTCACTTCCTGATCCAAAAGACAAAGATCGCGACGGCCATAATGCTAAACTGGAGGCTTCAAAACAGTTGCCCACAAACCACTGGGTGACATCATGATGGGTTTACTATACTTGGGAAAAACTTGCTTAACTCCAGTTAGATGCCTGTCAGATTAGGATATTTAGGCAAACGCTGTAACAGGTGTAATTGGGGTTTTTTTTAATCAGTCACAGATACACTAGTACATCAAAAGCTAAAAACCTAAAAATGACCATATGGGCTCCACAACAGTGCCTATGTGTGGGGAACCGTATCACAGTTGAAGTGTGTTCAGAATACCAGCCAGCATCTTAAGACTCCAAGGAAAGGAGAGGAGAGGCCTGGACGGCCAAGAAACACGGTCACTCAGGCAACACACACTAATCTGCAGATGCCCCGAGTGAGACTTGGCCATGCTCTCTGACACATGGCAATCACACGGCTCAGTGCAGAAACACAGGCACATCGTCCACAACACCCCCTGACTCGCTGACGGACCTGGAAGCACCAGCTGCCCTCTGACTGAGAATGAATGTACTGACAGGGACCGACTGTCTCCTCCCTGAAGTGTCATTCTGGGGCTTCACAGACAGAGAGACGAGGGGTTATCCGGAGCTGAACTGAGAGTGTAAAGAGCGAAGGTTTGATTCAATCAGTGCCCACACTTACAGGCACGGAGAATGTCATTCTTAATCTGGTTACTCAAGTAATCCGGTTTTTGTGTGCTGCGTGTAAATGTCATAACTTGTTTAGAATAACCTGGTTAAGCTCTGCAGTCATGAGGATTAAGTTAAATTGCCGTACATCAATTTGTAAACTGGTTACTGTAGCGTGAGGTGCAAACACCTTCCCACTTCCTTTTATTGGTAAATGTGGTCAATGCAGATTTCATTCTTCAGTTCTGCTTGGATTCTAATGTTGGCAAGAAACAAGTCATCTCAGGTGGTAACCAGGCACCTATAGGAAAGACTGTAATATTACCTTTCGGTTATCTGATATTTTCATAGTCAACAAAAACACTCTCAAATCTTATTTCATAAATATTCTAATAATAAGAAGAACACATTACACAAGCATGAATCCCACAGTCACTCAGCACTTCTGCCAGTAAATGAATGCATAAAATTTGGTGCATAATATATTTTCGGTTTGGTTTGGTTTGGTTTGTTTGTCAGCAGAAAAAACTACTTCCCTGATTTTCATGAAACATGGGGTGAAGGTGCAGCAAAGGCCAAGTAAGAGCCCATGAATTTTGGAGCAGATCCGAATCACAGAGCAGATACACAAATGATTTTCTCTTTCATTTACATTCACACACAGATTTTCAGTAGTGTTCAATGGTAACAAGAAATATCTAAATATAGAAATACAATGACTCCATATTACAACCCACATTCACAGGTATCAGTAATCCTACACATATAGTTGCTCCTACTTCATACAGACAGCAGTGGTTATGCAGCACTCTGGGACAGAGGCTTCACTAGAGAACAACTGCAGTGTTGCCAGATGGTTTTCTGGCCAAATGGGAGGTTTTGGTTTCCATCGTCCATGTTAAAATGGGCTTGGGCAGATGGACAGGATGTGAGCTGGTTTATCATGAGTTGGGTTGGTTTTAAAAAAAATTATAATATATTAAAAATATAGTCATAAATTACTTCATCAAGTCATTCATTACAACTTTAAAAGGACACAATTTTTATTCATTCTGGTGAGAGAAGATTTGAGTTGCCATCATTACTGTCCACCCATGGCTCACGCTATAAACACACACCAGGAGCTGTAGTGTTTTTGCAAATCTGTATTTTCATTGTAACACAAACCTCTCTGCGTGCAACTTCACAACCTCATTATTTGTTTGCCTTTTGGTAGCATGGGACTGTGTTTACTTCTCCCTCTTTCTTTTTCTCTGTCGATGCACAATGTAGCCTCCTGTGTGTGTTCGAAAATCACTTGAAACTTGAATTATTTCATGTTGAAAAACTATGAACAACACTGTTGCTATTGTTAATGAAGTCACTGAGCAATTTTTGTGATGGAAAACATCAAACCAATCTGACAATACTGCACAATAGTAACAGCGTTTTTTCCTCGAACTAAGGCGTGGCTCTGGCACCAGAGATATTCAGGAAAATGTATTAACTTAAGGCTTCATGAGAGCAAGCCATAATTACATAATAAAAGTATAAGTACATAATAAATGCACAGCTTGATGAGGCACAACCATAATTTGACATGAGTCTAATAGTTTTGGATAAATATCCAGACATATACAGTGGTTAAGCTTTCAGATTTACATATCATAGGAGAGTGGACTATTGGCCCTGTCAGAGGTTTGTGGTCTCTGAGTGCCCTTCTAGTTTAAAATGGGATTAACTTGAAGTCCTACATGACAGATGACAAATTAAAACAAGACACTGGGGTCCAGCCATGCACAGTCAAAGGGCTACAGCCTGCCTAAAGGAATGAATACAGCTAAGTATGACAGCAGAGCAACATCAGTCTACAACACTCTGCGTTTCGGATTCATAAGGAGTCCAGCATCCTTTTACAAGATAATTCATACTTTGCACAAAAACAGTTCAACAGTAATGTTCATTTAAGTGTTGAATGTTTACAAGCATTCTGTACAATAGAGGCATGCCTCATTGATGTCAGTGATGATGTGCATATAGTATTTGCTTCAATGGAAAAACACATTTTGCACTATTTTCAGCTCTCATGAATGTATATCATTGATACGCATTAGTACACTTAGGACTGTACATTAGGACTGTAAATGAGCACGTCTGCTTAAATCACATTGACGAAGTTGCACAGTTGTTCAATAGTGAACTGCAGTGTGGGGAACACGTGTTCTCCTCTTCTCTTTACTCTATTTTCCTTTGTCTCTCCCCAACCTACTTCCATCTTTTTTCCCCTGCTAAGCTCAAGATGACCCCCCATATATCAGGTCACACACTCAATCTTATAAACCAGCAGCAGAACACTGGTTGAAACTTGTAACATGCTTGACTGCTGGAAGCACGGTAAAATCATTCCCACTCACTGACTGAAATGACAGCTGTCAGGCTGAATGAATGAACAAGACTTCACTTACATAAGACAGCAGCTGAATCCTCACAAATTCACCACAGTAGGTGCTGGACAGTACATGCTGTGGAGATGCTGGAATTTGTTTTTGTCACTGTGCAATGTGAGCATGCAGCACCATTTTCGATCACACTAGAGGAGTCACATATATATTCACACACACGGTGATAAACAAAAATCATTTGTGGCATCTGGTACAAAGCTGTGGACAAAACATTCAGGTAGCAGCTTCTCACTTTCAGCCGGCGCCGACAGTCGCTCTCGCTGGTTAAGATGACAAATGGCGGCGACAGATCACATCAGCTGTCGCTAATTAACGTTATGTTTGTGAGTAATTTGATGACAGGCCAAAATTAAACCTGGCTGTTGTCAGGATGTTGTGCTCTCTGCAGCCAGTGTCTGTAGTGTATATGAGGGTAGAAACGCTACCTTGTAACGCCACTGTGCAACCGCATTTTGTTCTGACAACTCTAACAAAGTGAGTCATACATCTTCTAAATGATCAGTTAATCACTTCATGTCAGTTTCAGAATTCGCTTTCGCCCACTTAAAGTTTATTCAAATTATGTCTTATTATGTATTATAAATTACATTACAAAAAAAAAAAACAGGCAAAAGAAAGCTTTGATGGAGGCATTACTATTTATATATAAACCATACATTACTACTTAAAGTAGACTGATTAAACTAATTATTACAGTATATTTAGATAAATAGAGTTAATTTTGAATTGGACCCAATATTGACGGACTTGACTCAGGATTGGTATAGCTCTCAATATCAGATTTGTTTAATGCTTTAGGCCTTCGAATTCTTACATTACAATAGACTTGTTGCTTTATATTTAACCTTGAGTCATTTGTGTTTATTTTATAACTAGTGACATAACAAGCCAACAGTCTGATTACAATTTCATGAAAAGGACTGGTTGATTAAGCTACTTATACATCATGTAAGGTCTCAGCAACAATACTAAATAAAACAGTTAAACTTCACAAGAAAGTAACCTTGACAGTCTCAATGACTCGGCAAACAAAGCACAACTTTATAAGTGAACCTGTGAGTGTGTATTTTAAAAGCATTAAATTCTGCATTTCATATACAGAAAACCAATAACAGACTTTAGAAATTCTATCCTATTTTTCAGTGTCTGCTTCAGATAACGCAGCAAACTTTTCTTGGAGGAAAGACTTTTTTTTGACCCCTCTTCCAACCAATAAGCTCTTTTGGGCTGGGGAACAAATAATGTTGTTGTCAGACAGGGCACTCTGGGGTCAGGACAGGCTTCAGACTGACAGGGCCAGAAAGTCCACCGAGCTCTGTGGATCCTCCAAATAAGCCTCTGAGTTGCTGCTCAGTGCACGCAGGTTGCCAAAATACCTGATTTCATTATTTACTCTCAGTGACCGAAATTAACATCTTGGCTCACCAGCCAGTTCGGCAAATTAAAAACGTTACCTGCCAAAATATTCCTTAATGGAGAAAAATATTAAGATACATCTTACAGAGTCAGTCAACAAAACAAATGTACTCAAATTATATTTTATGCAAGGAACCATGATTCAACCACCGGGTCTACGATGCCTGTGTAAACTTCTCATTCATTTACGCTGCAAGATAAACTTAATTAAAATCCAGAACAGAACTCAAATCACTCAGACCTGTCTTGTGTTTGCTTTCAAGTGTTTCACTAAATTTGGGTTCTATGCAACAAACTACTCGATGAAGTAGCTTGTTAATACAGACGTTTATTCTCTGACATGGGAAAATCACTGTCTCTGGAAGCTGGCCAGTTCCAGCTTTAAAATGTGATGTTCCTACTGCTGTTTTAAGCCTTTACACCGAAAAAGTGGTTCCATTATAATATAGGGGAAAAAAACCCTGAAAATCCACAAGTGGTTCTGAGACGGAAAGAAAAGATTAGTCAGCAATGACATGAGATCACTGGGGTTTTGAGAGTTTTGGACTGTCAGAGATTTGATGCACAACTTTGTTAGACTTGGCAGTGCAAATTTACTTTTAAGCCTCAAGGACATTTCTGGGCCAGTAGTGGCTCACTAATTTGTTCAACTCTCTTAATAAAGTCAGGCAGATAAAAGTGTTCCAGAGAAGTGGCTCTGACTCCAGCGCAGCCAGAAAGAAGCAGGGAGACAAGACTAACACTGACTGCTGGGTCACTGGTCGATGGACTTTTGGGCAGATCATGAACATAAACTGTTTTATATAAAACTCAATCACACTGATGTTCTTTGAGACTGTCAGAGACGGACTACCTGGAAAAAGAACCCAATTTATACAGGAAGGATGGAGGTAGAGAGCCCTTCTTTAAACAGGGGAAATATTAGGACAGCTATACACCACATCCGCCGGGGGTGAGTAATGGACACTGAGCTGCACGGCTGATTGGAAACGTTAACAATGACCACTGCAGAATTGTAGCCACAGGGACACTTCCTATTGTTAGCCGTGAAGATGAACTTGGAACAATCTAATCATCGTTAATGCCTACATTGTGAACACATTGTTGTTATAAAGTGCAGGCGCAGCTGCCACATGGATTTAGCTTTGCGGGACAGCCTGTGCCCTGGAGTAGCGATGAGGCTGTCCTGAACTTCTCCTCACCCCATTCCCGATCCTCCATCTACGACCTCATGTGGTGAAACAGCGGTTTCTCCAAGGTCAGCAGAGACCTGCATCAGCTATGGCTGGCAATGTGTGACTGGAGGAGAAAACCCTTCAGAGACTAAAGCAAAAAACACGCTTTTATTGCTATGTCCAAACTCAAAACTGTAAAAGTAGCAGTCTCAATACTCAACACTCGTCTGAAGCAACATCATTTCAGTCCAAAAATAGAGATTCAGGCAGCACTGGCACCATCATAGGATTCGGGGAAGAGACACCTCAGACATCTCAATTCTCTACTCTATTTATCGGTCACACTGCTCAAGTGACTGCCAATCAGAAAAGTTGGTTTTCATTTAGACCTTGGACTCTTGGTGAACGCAATTATGGCCCAGGTAGGAGTGAACACCAGCAGTACCACTTTAGGTGTGTGATGACATATCCACGGGCTCACAATACAGTGATACCAGTAAACTAAACAGCACACCCAGATTCTCTCCAGACCCATATTTAAACTGTGCGCAGACAAGGTTGTCAGCGGGATAATCACAACAGTGTGCTTTCTAGTGGAAAATATTCCACCTCCAAAAACTTACACCTGGGAAACAGAGCCACTCTCTTCAGCAAGCACTTTTATCCTCTCAAGAAGAGGCATATCTGCGCTGCTCGTCTGGCTGCGGCTCGCTCCCCTTGAAATATTGCACATTCATAGAGGGAGACTTGCTTGGTGTATCGAGGTGAATGGAAGTATAAGTGCAGTAATGACCAAATTGACTATAGTAATAAATCTGAGCATAAGAATTTAACATCCTCAGTACAGCAGCGGAGCCAGATTGATTATAATGTCTTCATTTTCAATTAACTTTCTCTGAGAGCTGTCCATTTCCCAGACACAAACTTGATGCTGGTGACAAGAAGATAATATATAGAATATTCCACAGTCTAGGATGGTGACAGGTTTTGAAATTGTGTTTTGGGGCCATTGCTTCATGTCCAGGCTGGTGTACTTTCTTTTAAGTAAAGAAATAAAACCTGTTGATGATGAAGTAGAAAAAAATTATTTTACTTCGTCACTTGTTATTTAATTCTCAGAAGCCAGCTCATTCCATTTCAACAAATATAAACCTCTGCTATTATGTAACTGGAATAATATGAGTCAATTTCAGAACAATCACTGTCTCCCATTGCTCACAGCTTTTCTTCTTTGATTGGTTTACTTTGACTTTTTCATTATGTTTTTATCCTCCTATACTGTTTACACAGGGTAATGTTTGAGAGGAGAGACGAGACTGACAGGAGCGATACTGATACTGTGGATAGATAAAATCAAAAAACAGCCTGCAGCAGCTTTGAAAAAGCCACACACTGTATGACCATCCAACTGAGAAATAAAAATATGGTCAACAGAATTTATAGAAACAGGCAAATATAAGCTGTGTCCAGAGCTGGAATTTTCGGCCAGGGAATATGAGATAAGGCACTCAAGCATTAATCAAAGCATGTCTTATCAGTCAAAAGCATGATGCCGGGATTCGCCAATCTCCACAGCCTTTCACCAGTCCTAACACCCTGTATTCATATTAACAAGAAGAGTAAGGCTGTCACACTGTTCCAAGCCGTGTTCCATATAGGCCATCTAATTCCATGCTGAATCATCTTCAACCAAATGCCACGGCGGTAATCCTTCTCTGCTTGAGACTCTGGAGCAACAGTGAGGCTCTCCAGCTAGATGTTCCTTTCAAAGCAGTCCAACTCTCACAACTAATAGCATTAGCCAGAGACACACATTTAGCATCTAGCCTTTGCTTGAAATTGGGCTTCAACATGCCCATGCGTACAACAGAGGGAGACTTAACTGCATCTCCAAAGGTACAAAGGAGATGTGCAACGCATTATGGAGCAGTTCAATGGATTCACTGTTGTTCTATTGTGTTAAGAAGCATTTCCAGACTAGATAACTGTGCATAATGATTTTGTTTTTCTAACGATGTGGATCTTTTTGATGAAGAGAATATAAACAGGTAGTAGAATTGGGTACCCATAGTGCACTGGTTCCCTCATCACTCAATCAAAAATGACACAATAAAGCCATCTATAGAGCACCATAAATCATTATTAGGTGTACAATCCCAGACAATAGAGGACAAATTGACGTGAAGCAACCGAAGAATAAACACAATCTGAATTGATTGACTATATAGAACACACCAAGCTGCCATCATATAATTAAACAAGGGAAGAAGAACATATGTAGGTGTCTCTCATGAATATATGTATGAGCACCACTCTCGTGCTGAGGAAATCTGACATTAAATGGCATTTGAATTACAAGTTATGCACCACAGATATATAATATTTAGCAGCGAAGTGGTGAGAGTCCGTCAGATTGTTTTTTAAGTTAGGGCATTCAACAAGATGGAAAAACAAGCAGACAGCAGACAAAGTACGTCCAAGTGACTAATTATAAAAAGATCCCGTTAGAATGTGGCAGGGAGGATAATGAGGCATAAAAATGGATGGTGTCTTCGTTCATTACGCTGATCCCTTAGTATTAATTGTAATCCAAAACCCTAACTCTCACTAAGCCCTCCATTATTTCCTTCTTACTTCAGCCACATTAAATCAGTGTGTGATCTAGCTCTTATAGAGTCCTTCATGCTTCAATATCAGCAGGAAATGGAAACATCCGAGCTGTACTGAAGCAATAAATATAAACATCTAGGAGATTGATTACACTAACCTTTATCAAAAGTAAAGCCTTCGCAGGATTGCAAAAAGCAGGAGAGCAGGATGAACACGGCACCCTGGCCTCAGTCATCTAAAGGCAACACTCAGCAGGATGCGGCGCTGCAGCACTTCATGACCAAAGGGAATGAAGTGTAAATGAAAACATAACATATTCGAAACAGAACCATCCCATCAACAACAGCAGTCTTGTCAGGCATAATGTAGAAATCTGTATTCACAGCACACGTCATTAACTGCCTAGTGGCTCGTGTGCGACAGAGAATTATAAATCTGTCACTTCCTGTAATACGGACCTCAGATGCCTTATGCTACACCAATAAAGTGGGTTAGTCTCTGTTCTCTGTGTTCTGTCACTGCTAGAGATGGCAAGAGAAATTGCTTATACACAGACCACCTTTCCACAGGGAAGCTACTGTTGTATGACAGTGAACATGTATTGAAGTATTTGTTGACGCACAGAACTCAGAAAAATACTTCATGTTATAGCACATAACACAGACAGGTTCATTCTTCTATTCACTGCCACGGGAAAATCTATGTACTGTATACACATAACAAAATATGTGCACATTTGTATTTTGCTTTACTTTTTCGTGCACAGCAAAAAAGGTAAGATATGATCTCGATTTACCTTTCCAACATGAATTAAATGAACATGAATAAATCATTTTTTCCAATGTAAAGATTAAAAGGGTGCAAACAATGAGGTCACCCGGTGCCAATGTGAAATTGCTGCTGGTATTAAAAGCAAATATTGTTGGACTTTAACATGTTATCTACCTAAATCCATTTGTTAGGTTTCATGACTTAAGGATGTACTAATATTTCCTCAGCACGGAGACAATTCAAACATCAAATCACTCACCTCCTCACATCCAATTACACTGCTGACTGCTTTCTGATTCATTTGCTTAGTTGCAAAAACAAGTTTGCCTTCAAGCTAGACCACGTCTACGACTTGCCAAACTATTTTTTAACATCATCGCACATAAACAAGTGTCCTGGCTTCCATTTTTATATTAAGACACAAATTAGACAGAGATTTCTTTTTCCAAGCATGACTCCACTAGAGATCGTGAGGAACAGGGCCACAGATTATTTGCACCTTTCCTATCTAGTTATCAAGTTTTCTTTGCTTTTGCTGCGTCTGCGCTGTGATGTGAACACTTTGCTACAGTAACTGGCTGTCACCCTGCTGCAGCGAGCAATATGACTTTGCATGTTTGCCTGATCAGAGATGCAGCTCATCTCCATAGAAATGAGCATGTGTGCGCAGGGCTTCGTCCCTATGGGAGGAGACAACGCATTAACACCCAGGCTGGGATTTGGTTGACTGCCAAAACCAGCTCCACCCAGGAGGAAGCACATTGCTGCTGATGATGATCCAACACACTTGTCCATGGCTATAAACAGATCTGGTTAACAATGGCTCAGTAACTGACCACTGCTAAGTCATGCTAACAATGTGTTGGATATGGGCTGTTCCTTGAAGGTGGTTAAGATCCTGTTGTTCTGTCATGTAAGGTGTAATGTTTATCAATGCAAAGCTAAGTTCATTAGTTGAGTGAGTGAAAGGAGATAAAATTCATATACTCTATATAGACGTAACGCATTGCTAACCCATCATATACAATAGTCTCTCTTGTGAAATGCCCTTCAGAGGTTGGCCGAGGAAGAGTAATGCCAAATTGGATCAAGCATCAATGGAACGTCCTCTAAATGAGAGACAGAAACATCATCACAGCAAAACCACAATCAAACATCCTTTGATAGAAACATAGTGATATTCTTTTGAGAATACCACCGAGTAGCTCAGCAACAACAAAATGAATTAGAAATCTAAAGAGGACTTTAGTTCAGTAAATGGTTAAATACATATATAAATGAATAAACACAATATTTTTCAAACAAAGTTGCTGGAAAAATCTGTTCATATACACTGAATCTGCTGAGCTCGATGTGTTTATGTGAACAGACAAATCTGAGCTGAATAAGGTCACAAACACAAACAACCTTCAGCTCAGTCTTGAAGGTGGGCATGTATGTGTATATGGGTTTGACCACACTGCGTTTGGACTGTAAGCAGCAAGCAGAAAAAAAGAAAAGGGTACTTGGAGGAATTCTTCAAGTTTCTGCTATCTCAGTCCATTTCATTGTCGCCTCTCTCAACAGGATTTTGCACACTTTTCCACATCATACTGCAACACTGCATCACAAAAAACTTCTAAAAGACAGGGTCAGTCACGTCTATAGAGAGCCCGCAACCAGGTGTCGGTTGTGCCCCAGGTAAACATTACCGCACTGAGCCGGGAGATGCGTCGCAGAATGCACCCTGACACAAATGTAGGCAGCAGCCAAATAATATACCATCAGCATCTCTCTGGGGTAACACTGCATGAGCGAGGAAGAGGGATGAGCAGAGCAAGAGGAGACGAAGGCCGAGGGGAGAACACAGAGGAAATATATCCACGGCCTTTGCACAGTCCTTAGCATTTCCTCAAGGCGCTGGCTGTTGGTTATCACTGCAACTACAAAACCCCACAGAGTTTCATCAGTTTCCATTTGCTGATGTTTTTTTAATTTAGAAAACGCTGGCTTACAGAAGTCACCTAAATTACTATGCTGGCAACATTACAAACAGTAAACAATAGACAGAGGAAAACACTGAAAGCAGAAGTGTTTTAATTTGATAAGTAGGAGGACGGTCGCCCACTAAGGAGCATGAGCAGTGAGTATAAAGGTAAAGTCCTCCACAACAAAAGAAACAGAAAATGCTGATTCTCTATAAACACTCTGTATAATAAAAAGAAAAATCATACAATTAAGATGGATCAAGGGCATCAAGAATTTAAAGAACCTACAGAAACCTCTTGAAAATGAAAAGGATAAGAATGTAAGTGTACTTAGACGTCAAAGAGACCAAACAAGCTGACAAGAACACATTTGCAGACTTAGCAGTATACAGAAAATGTGAAAAATGCAGGCCTCCACTTCGTCCTTGGTTAAGGACAAGAAAATGCATATCAGCATGCTCCCTGAATCAATCAGCAGTTCAGGTAAATCACCTTTAAACAAACAAATTTCCACAGAATCTGAAGTTCAATTTTCCCTCAAATCCTAAGAAGATTATCACGAAGGAGATCAGAGGGAACTGCTCTTGGCAGAAATTGGATGGCTTAGTAGAGAATAAACTTTACTGAGGTAGCACAATTTTAGCATACAGTACCCCCTACTATGCATGCGGTTCAAACTGGAAAATATGAAGGGCTTAGTAAAGATTTCATGAAGGTGAACACTGCTACCCCTGACAAATGAGTTAATTATCTCACCTTATAGAGCATGTAACACATTGACTGTAATCTCAGGTACATTAACAGCATTAATGCGATACTTAATTGGTCCATGTAGGTAAATTATGTTTCACTGACCCAGTGGTCTGAGAGCACAGAGCCACAGAGGACCTGAAGTAGAGATTCATGCTCAAGGGCATTTCAGGAGGACATCAGTGGAGTTCGGGGATGGAATAACAAAACACACAAGTTTCAGATCAATAACTTATAGACACTTATTTTAGAATTACTTGACACGATGTCTGACAAATCCAGTACAGAAATGTCAGCAGCATCCTTCACATCACTGCAAACTTGTGAAGCTTTTTTTCCGGCAGAACTTTTGTAACATTGCAAAAGGAAATTAATGTGTTATTCATTTATAAAGAATGTTAAATGGTAATGTCATACATATATGCATGCAGTGGGTCGGCAGTCGAGAGCAAAAAAAGGCCATTAGGTAATATTTCGAGAGCAACACAGAAAACAATTGTGGGGGGAAAAAAGTGGAGAGTGACATTTGCAAAACTGTACCTGTGCCCAGAGGGGATATTGATCAAGCATTGATCAAAGTGCGCAATTGACTCAACGGCAGCAGAGGGATGCTTACAGTGAAGGCCAAACATAACTGAAAGCAGCTTAGGTCGCACACAAGTCTCAATCCTTGTCTTTCATCTATTATGCATTTCCAGATACACTGACTGTCCCTCGGTGCCAAGGCTGCAGAATAAAGTAGATTTGGGCAGCCACTTAAAGGCAGTTGGTGAACATGAAAGTTTCTCTCTGGTTTGGTTCAAGTGATTCTCATTCAACGCTGTGAAACAAAAGTTAATTAAATTAGGGCAGCTTTGATTCCATTTTCAATTAATTCCCTATGCAATAACGTGTTTTGCAATACCCAATAAACACTGTTTTTAGTTGCTACAATGACAAAACATCTCTGCTAAAATTGCCAGCTTGGCTTTCAATATGGGGCAACATGAATCCAAATGACTTCTGAGGAACGAAAGACAACCTTTACATAGCAGGATAGAAGATTTCCCTTAAACCATCATCTAAATAAAAACACGTATTTGTGATGAATATAAAAGAGACTTCTGCCAGATTTAAGTCAACACTGTATAAACAGAGGGAACATGAAAGTTGCCTGCTGGTTTTTAACTGTTAAAATCTCTGGATAAAAAGAACTGATAAGAGAGATGAAGAGAGCATCAAACACAGAGATCAGCATTTTGCCACTGAACTAACTACCAGGGTCTGACAGAGACGGAGGAGGTACAGAAGAGCAACTTATCAAAGCACAACATAGGGAAACCTCATATGCTAAAATAAATGCCTTCCAATAAATAATTTAGAATAGTGTAATAAATAAAAGAAGGACAGGGTGAACGTCCTCTAGAAGGCCAATCCACACAATGAGGACTCTGACAGCAAAGGCACATCACCTTTGTTTATTAATGTTTACCTTGAAATGACAAGCAGTGTTGGGCCGGATGATCTAAGAGGCCACAAGTGATGGGCTTTAAAAGTTCAGAGAGGGTTTAACCACTGAGACACAAAGACTTTTCTATTGGTTATCTAAAGAGTTAGGGTTAGGGTTCTACTCAGTAGTTTTAGTCTAACGTGTGTGGAAATAAGTAACATTAATCCGAAATACCAAATCAACAACACTGATCTGTACAAAAAAGTATCAAACACACAAGAGTTAAATAGAACTACCAAACCAGTCAGCACAAGTTAGGCTGTGTTCATGATTCCAAAAAGCACTAATTCATTTCTTCTTACCCACCAAAATAATCTACAAACTGCATGTTACTGTAGTAAATGTTTTCTTCTGCAGATTCCATCATTCTAGCTTGTGAAAATGTGCAGTATTCTCTTGTGTTGTTTTCTTTTATTTCGTGGTTGCACTGTCGGAACTCAACTCAACAATCCTGCAAATTATGTATTTCTCTACTATGCTTTCTTGCAGAGTGTTTTCTTCTTATTGCCTCAGAGTCTTGTGGAGACTAATCTCTGCCCAGTGCACGTTCAGTGACTCTGTTAGCTTGGCCTCCATCTTAATGCTTGTTTCCTTTGGATGTTTCAATTAAATTTCAATCGTGCGTGCATCTTTTCCTATTCAGAAAAATATTCAAGTTGCCAGGAGCTGCGGCATAGCTCCGGTCGGTGTGACTGACATGAGCCAGCAGTTCTTCCCATCTGCAGTGGGAAGAGGGTAGCGGGTCCAGCTTCATCTCTGTGATCAGCCAGCCAGATATGTATGTCAAGACATCATCACCTCAATCTCCTCTGTGAGCGTAGGTGGGTGGGTGGGTAGGTGAATAGGATACTTTATTAATCCCCTTTGGGAAATTAGAAATAGGGTATCACAGCAGCATTGTAAGACAAGAGATGTAATCAGATCATTACAGGGATAACAAATTAAATGGTGAATAACAATAAGAAGGACATACTGTATTTGCATACAGTATATGGAAATGTACATATACATGGTGCAGGTGTCAATAAGGATTTTACAGTATGGACAATATGTTTTAATTGGAATTCTGCCAGAATATACAGGCTCCCAGTTTAAATGAATCTGAGACAGCATAGTTTATAAAGGGGTTAGCCAATGTCCAGAGTTATTGTCAATGTGCGGGTGGCACCCAATCAGCCAATCAAGACCTGTAGTAACATATTACAGAGAGGTCAATAATCTATTGCATGAGTGATAATGATGATGGTGATGGCAACCTATTTCTGTTTACTAATTTCTTATTTAGTGTCTGTGCAGTAAGGCTGGAGGGGTGGCTAGCTGGGAGCGCACAGGTGTTTCATTATGATCCACAGTGTTTGTTAGTGTAGTTCAATGCCTAGTTGAAGAATGAGAAGATAAATCAGTTTTTGCTGATTATGTTACTGTCTATGAGATGGCTCATTTCAACTTCTTGGTCTGAGAGGCCGGCACCATGAATGGGTATGGGTTTGCAAATCAATTTGGAAAACCAAAATTTCACCTACACTGATTCTCATAATCAATTCAAAAAAATCTGTGATGATCAGTAGACATTTCAAATGTCATAATTAATACCTTGAATTCAGTTTGTCGAACAGCTGCTTTCATATTCCCAAGAAAGCCTGCTGTAGCATGTGCCTAACTTAGTAGTCTTTTAGGTCAATCATGGTCTTCATCACGATATGATATTGTGATTTTTGCACCACATGTTGTAATTAGGGTGAAGAGATATAATTTAAAATGGAAGAATGCACATGCCTAACAATCAGATCCAACAATGATCAGAGTGAATTCTGATTAATTCACGTATCACAGATGCACCATAAAATTTTGTTGAATTTTTGCCCACGTTGTTTCAATAACTTTCAAGTTCCATTAGGCTTTCTTAAATAATACATTTGAAATAATAAAAAATAACGAAAAGCCTGGCAGCTGCCATGGTGTGACTTGAAGCCTGGAGCTGCTTGTTGAACTCACATGTTCTTGAACGGAGGCAGTGCAACAAACTTCACAGTTATTTTTGGAGCCATGCGGACAGAGTTCTGTCTGTCAATATCATAAAACATCTCCAAGTGTTTCCACTGAGCTTCTTTCGCTCCTATCTGTAACACAGTAAGACAGTAGAAGGTGATATAATACATGTTGTTTGTTACTGTTCGTGTGGTTTAAAGCAAGATTGGACCAGATGTGGTCAGACCCAGCAGACCGATGGAACACTATGCAAACATGTTCTCCACTGGGTCTGGATGTGTCTCATCAACAAATAACCTCTGAGAGAAAATGGTCGTCAAAGTCAATTTGGCTCACCATGGTGATGTGTTGGTGTCTTACCTCCCATCCCATAATGAATTCCTGGCACTGTAATCAATCGCGTTAAAGTGTGGGGAATAGACTATTTCTCAGCTCACTGTATTAGCCAACAGTTCTCCCCACTGTAAACAAACCTGATGCACATGGCGCTACAAACCCCTGTATGCACAGTTGACAGCACGTCACTTTGGTAGCAAACAAACAGAGAAATCAGCTTTTCTCCAATACTTTAATGTGGTTTCAGTGCCAGGAATTCATAATGATACAAGAGACAACACATCACCATGGTAATTCAAATGTACTTGACTGATGTCCATTTTCACCAGGAAACTATTTTATGCCTTTATGTGTTCACACCTGATGGAGAGCTAGCATGTGTAGTGATTCATGGCTCTGAGGTGTCAGGACAGACCAGATGAAATCCAACTTCTCACTAAGAGATGAACAGAACTGGAAATGGCTGAAAAACAAGTGTACTCTACATATGACGGCCATATTGTATTTGATAATGAAACTAACCTTCCGGCCATGTTTTTCAAGGTTGTTACGAACGGACTTGACAAGATGAAGCACATCAACTATCAGTGGTGTTTTCTTCCTATTCACAGTGTGTCACATCTGTGCTGTCTGCATTGTCCGGGTTGTCTTTATGATAGAAGACGACTGATCAAAGACCATAGAAATGACCTGTTGTGAGAGACACACTGTGTACATGTTAACACAACCTTTTAAGTGAAGTATTTACACAATATGTTGTGCTCCTCTAATTGGATTTTATTCAGACTTCCTGATAATCCAATCTCGCTTCGGCGGCTCACAGACAGTATTTCTGCTGTCTCTTCTGCAGAGAGAGTAGCTTAGGCCAGGAAGTATCTATGGCCTGGAGTGAGCAGATGGAAGTATTCAGTTATTTAAATACACTATAATCATTCCATTATATCAGACCATATGTATCTGTCCCATAAGATGACCTGTTAAACTGAACCAAGCTGGCTCCTGTATGTGTGGTTTTCCCACTGGCTTCAACTGTAAGGCCACTATTCGAGTCATGAACACCAGGTCTTGGTCAGTCACCTTGAGCCATGAGTCCATCTATCCTGTCCATTGTACGATTTTAAACAAGATTTTTTTTTTTTTGAGCACCATCTCATCAAAAACTAATGAAACAGTAAGCTCAGATGGCGTCATTGTTTTGTCTGGCTGTGCCATCTGGTTCGGGAGGGCATCAAGAAAACCTGGCTGTGAAACAAAGGAGCACTAGTGGAGTGTATCAATATATTAAAAACGCGAAAGGAGGTCAGTGCAGTGTGGACGTTGTTACAGATTTGTAAAAGCAGAAGAGAAACATGGTAATAGTGCAGAAAGTCTAATATTACAATATGTTATTTAAATACATTATGAACTGCTGCCACATCACTCTAACTCTATAATTATGTTATATTTTATTATCTTACATGGAAATGGCCCACATTGGTATTTCTAAACCACTGAAGTGTTGATGGCAATGAAAGAATAAAATGCCTCCTCAACGTCCTGTAGGCGTTGATGTTCGGGAATTTTCTTTGTCTCTGTTTTCGGCCACAATTCTTCACTTGAAGATATAAAAACTCTGCAGCCTCTGGAGGAAGAACTTTCAGGGCATTAGAGATTTTTTTTTTGCCTCTTCAACTTTAAACCTTGAGAGAATAAACAAAAGTTTTATTTTTAAAGGAGGGAGCGAAGTTGAGACAAAAAACAACACGAAGTCGTTACATCTCAGCTCTTTTGTAAAGACCCTTCTACTTTGTCTGAATGTCTTTGACTTGGGCTTGCGGTTCATTTATTCTCTTCTTGCTGGCCTTTCTCTGTGTGCGTGTGTATTTTTCATTATGATAGAAAATTTTCTTTTACATGTTTGGATCTGAAATGAGCAAACTTTAATTGTCAAAATGCCCACTCCAAATATCCAGCAGTGCCTATAGCTTTAAATCACAGTCCTGCTTTTTCCTCAATGTCCCCAGAATCAGAGCTGTTTCTGCCCCTTTGATTACATTGCACTCTGATCCTGGAACAGTCTTCAGTCAAAGCCTCAGCTTGAACACTTTGTTCCTTAAAATCAATTCAGTTATTAATCAGTCTTATGCAAGATGTGTGTTCCTGTTTCTGATCCAGTCTTTGACTTGGGAGCTTTTACATTTTAAGCTGCCATATATATTTCACCACTTTGCATTTCTGTTTTATTGTGGATTCTAAATGTTCACTATGTTACCTCTGCTGTCATTATGGCCAGGTCTGGAAAATACATTCTCAGTGGGGCTTTCTTATATAACAATACTCACAATGGCATCATGTATTTTACTGGCAGTAGCTAGATAGAAGGGCAGTCCAAAACAACACCAGCTGGCTCATTCAGGCCGATGCAGCTGGTATGAAACGTGACAGTAGCTAATATTAATATAGAAGTTATTACTTACCTGTCTGCAATCTCTGAAAAAGAAATCACTTGTTGTTATTACAGCTTATTGCTGCAAAGCTTATGTAATGTTTGCATCTTATTTCATGCTTGTTTTTAACTTCTAGCTTAATAAGTTTAATGTTATTCCAGAGCATCTTTGGAAGAGCTATCTGCGTTGCCAGATCTTGAGAGAGTTGCTGAGAACGGGTCTCAAACAGAGTTAATTGTGAATGTTGAATGTTCTGAAGACATTTGGTTATGAAAAATGGGTCCAACACTTAATTCGGTGGCTGAAAAATGGTGGCCATGATGTCATTTCATCAAAAATTTTGGAACCAAATGAAGACTTAATAAAAAGATATAATTACAACAAGCACCTAAGTTAAAAGATGAAGTAAATTTCTGACAGTCTTACCAATTTATTTTTAAATTATTTAGAGTGAAAAATTCCCAGTTTGCTAATTTGCAGTAGAGAAAAATATTCTAAAATAACTTTGCACCTGTGAATTGGTATCCCTGTTGTCTGCATGGTTTTGGCATTTCTTTTGTTAGAGCATCCAAAAGCAGCACAAGAGTCTGGCATTTTCTCCTGTTTGACAGGGTCAGAACCTGCTGCAATACTGTCATTGTCAAGTATGCATCTATGAGTGAGTTGAGCTAGATGACAAGAGAAAATGAAAATGAAGCAGCGTTTCATAAGTTATCAACCAAAACCAAAAACCCAAATGAGCCGGCGAGAAAGAAGCGAATGAAGAAACACATGAAACATTGCCAAATGAAAACAAGGGCAAAACACCAAGTGGATAAAGTATTTCCCTTGGCTAACTTTGGATGAGGAACAGCAGTTCTTGTTCTCTTGCTGGTGCAGGGAAGCTCCAGAAAAGACTTGAGGAGACAACCCTTATATAATGAGTCCTTTAATTAAGTGATGTCTGCCCACAGACCCTAGTTGTGGCTAATGACCTGAATCTGTTGTATTCTGTTAAGGAACAGAAATCTTTTACAGCCTAGTTTTTAGTTGTTACACCGCTTCACTTTTAAAAAAAAAAAAAAAATGAACATCAGCAATAAAAGAACAAAAACATTTTACAGATTTATATTGTATAGCACCTCCTTATTTGACAGACCTTACATTATACCAAAGATTAATCTATTTTATGAGAATTTCCTTACATGTAACAGTGCTGCAGAATAATTTTCCACAGAAGCAAACCGGTGAGATTTTTAAATTGAAACCTACTTATTTTTCCTCTCCTATAGCTGAAATGAATAATTGCTTCCTTTTCCCAGGATGTATTTCTCATTTCCAGCTTTCTTTAAATAACATGTAAAAATCTTATTTGTATACATGTAGTGTTGTTCTATATACATTTGCATTATCATTTTTATCTTTCTGTAATTGTCTCTTTTCTTTTTTTTTTGTAAACTGGGAAATTCTTATCCAAAATTACAAACGTTACAAGTTACAAACAATTTGACCAACACTGGCAAAGATTCGACAAAGACAAAAATTCACATCATTGACAAAATGTCCTACGAAAAGCAGACAGAAGAGTGAAAAATAAACAAAGGTCCTGCTCATCTGAAAACCATTTACCATGGCATAAGCAGTCATAAAGCCACAAATGTCCTTCAGGTGCATAGGGTGTAAAATCTAAGATGGTGCAGTCTTGATTATCTCCTAAAATCTAAAACAGAAATGTATTAAATGACAAACATCCTGCAACACCTAAAGGATGTTACAAACATCTGTTAGACAGTGATTTCTCACTTTGTGTTGTGCATCTGTGTGTCTAGTACATTCAATTACACCGTCGCACAAACAATCGTTTCAAGGGTCACGAGGGCTGGCAGTGATGTTCAGTTCTTATTTAATTAACCTGTTAATGTTTACGGCATAACACTGTTTGGTGATGTGTCAAACTGCTGTTACCTGAGCTGTTCTATCAGTCATTTAAATGGCATATACACAGCCTCATAGCAAGTCAGTGAATCAATACAGGTTGAAAACAGCAGAGTGAAGAAATGTAGGCTGCTTTAGTCTTCAGTATAAATACACTGACAGCACAGAGTCATCACTCAGGACAAAAACACATTTTTTAAGCGTTGCAGATGGGTGAAAGCTGCAACTGAACTATATTTTGTTCCTGGTAGAGAGGCCGTCTGTATCTGGTCCAAACCTTCCTGCCACAACATATCAATAAGCCAATGCACATAATACACCTCACCTCCATGGTGGCGTGACTGTGTGGAACATCTTCCAGCTGAGCTTTACATACATGGTGCATCAACAGCGGTTAATGCATCCTCAGTGCTCAAATTTTCACATTGATGTAGCAATTGTTAATCAGTCTCACTTTTTTCTTTTTTTCTGAATAATGAATTTTGGGAGGGTGTGGGGCATAACGGAGGAGCATATGATGCGCCATAGGCAGGAACTGCACCCCAAAGATTATACATTCTTTAACCATCTTTAGGCTGATTTTTATTTACAGCTCATCCTAGAATTCAGCCAGCCAAAGGACGGAGACTCACTGGGCAGATGGCCAGTCTATCGGGGCTAACTCAGACAGAGTCACTCACTCTCACATGCATAGCTATAAGCAATTTAGAGCCCTCAATCCAGCTGAATGTACACGTCTTTGGTCTGTGGCCAGACTATCCACGGGTAAACAAGTGAAACTCCCCAGAAGACTGCTGCACTGGACACAGATGGTTTGCTTCGAGTTTTGAGCTGACAGCTAGCTACTGCATAATCACACCGCTGAGTGAAATACATATGCACTTTTAATAGAAAAGAATACAGAGAGGAGATTGAACTGGGATAAATGACTGTCTGTGGGATAAATGACTTCTTAAATACATTCTCTGTAGCCAGAGGCATCCTGTGGCAACAATTTAGCTCCTCAAATCTGCAGAACAGAGGACGGCAAGTTTTCTCTGTGATACTCCGAGCTTTACTGCTCACACTTTGTTCCCAAAGAACCTCAATCCGGCTCTGTGGCTGTCTGACTAATTCACAGGCCACATTTATGAGCCTCGCCAGCTTGGCCCTATATTTACTGTTCAGGTCACCAAACCGTCATAGTGTATGACAAACACTTTCAATGAGAGACTGGTAGCAAATAACATTGCATACATTTCTAAACAGCATAATCCACTTTCACAGAGAAACAGTTTAGCATCTAAAAATATTCCAAGCAGCTCTGTCTCCTAGAAGTTATACAACTAATTTACAACACGAAATACGTTTACGGGAAATGTAATGCCAACCAGACTACTTTTACAAGCAACGTAATGAGAAAATGTTAATTAACATATCTGGCAAGTCTCATAAATGTTGAATGTATTAGTAATGATCCAATCTTGCAATACAATATCCGCTTGTAGTGACAACAGCATTATTAAAACTTGTTCAAGGATATGTTTAGTCACTGTAAGTGCTTGGTTTGGAAAGATCATGTCCTTGGTTTAATACAGAAAAAGTCAGCAGTGTCTTAAAACACAAAGCGTTTATTTACATTTAACCAAAACCAAATTCTTTCACTAACGTTTACCAAAGAGCTTTTGTTGCCTAAACACAGAGGACCCAGTCTCTGATGTCAAAGTCCTGCCATGACCCCCTCCCTGCAACCCTGGGGTGTTTCATTCAGGCAGTGTGATTTGGAAAATAGTTTAGAAATAGATAAAGACAGTTCCTAAGTGAGCAGGTTAATTCCTAGGTTCTTCAAGTTGTCGACACTGAGGCAAAACCCAGTTCAGAACATATAATCAGTTAAGCTCTGGAACCCTGTGCTGACACCAAGTCACATGGTTCAGACGTGCCAGCTCTCCAGTCACATCACCAAGGCAAGCATCCTGACTAATATGGCTTTCAATACAACAAGTACAATACGTCTCATATAATAATGTGTTTCACCTTCCTTTCATTATTTGCCTCTGATTCAGGGAAATTACTCTCAAAAGCATCTTGTAATCAAAAACAGCAAGGATGAGTGATTACTAATCACAGTCCAATATGCATCATTGCGCCCGTCATAGGGATAATTGTAGTAGTGTGTGTAATGCCATTAAGCTAATGAAAATAATTGATTTGGCAACTATTGGTGATCATATATTTAACGAAGCAGGAAGGGCATATTAAAAGAAATACTGGGAAGCTGTCAATTTCTCATTCAATGTGTCTCAGCATGCTGGTTTGTTTTTCCATTCAAGCTGGTAGTTCAAATTCATATCAAATAAGCAATAAGTGGGCCTCTGTATCATAAGCAGGTAGCAGAAACTCAGCTGTAAAATCACAGACACAGATGGGAAGGGAATACTGTAGTAAGAGTAATGTACTTCAGTCAGGAGAATATTCTCTGAAAATGTTTTTAGGAAAACCCTCTGTTTGGTAACTGGTACAGGATTTCATTCCCTTTTATTGAGCTTTGGCCAGCAAGGTGAAGCATGTCATTAAAATAATAATCCTCCAAAAATCTTCATAGTATCCAACACACCACTCACATGGGCTTAAAAGAACAAGTTGGTAGTTTTGTCCTGTGGCTCTGGTCAGCTTGTTTTCACACCTACATATGTCTGTGTACATGAATTCTAACATTCATAAGGCAGAAATGTATCAATCCACCCCTGCAGCATCTTCTTCTTCTCTGCTTTCATCAAGCTCAGTGGTATTCAAACTAATATTTTCATCAAAATCTGCCAGCGCACTGTACCTGTTTGTAGCTTTTCTTAAGCAGTCCCCTGAGACAAGCATAAGCATATGTGGTCGCAAGCTACAAACATAAACAGCTGCAGGAGCTTAAAAAACTGTTTTTTGCCAGATTTTAACATATTAGGCAAAATAAGAAAATGTGGAACAACAAGCATATGAATAAATAGCAGATAAGTGGACGACGTTGCAGCAGTGTTTCTTGATGTTTTCCATATTTTTTCCCCTCACTACAAAAAAGGTTGTAACAACTGGAATCTTAGCAAGTGATAAAAAATTCAAGTTGACCACAGCTCCTGTTCTTTATGAAAAAGGAATAAGCCACTTTTAACACCATCATTTCAAGTATACAGGGGTTGAGTGTTTGCTAATAAAACAACCTAATTTGTGTCGAGTATCATTTTAACAAAGCCCAAATAAGCTTGCTGATAACTCTGATTTGACAGGACATGACAGCAAAGGATACCTACAGTGTGTTTGATGCTTCTGTGTTAATATGAACCAGTTGTTGACAGACGTGAGACTTCTGTCACTCCCAAATGTCAGGATCAAGATGTGCTGTGAAAGCTCTTCCTAATTTTATAGGTCATACCATCTTCTTTTCACACCTCTCCCTATTATCCATCAGATCAGCTTTGACTAATGCGACTTTCTCTTTTGTCAGAGAACTGCTTATTGGATGATTCGCACAAAGTGACAATTAGTAAAGTAGAAATATCCAATACTGTTCTCACATCTTGGAGAAAGAAGTGAGTCAGCTGAAGGGTCACAAAAGGGTTGACTATTGTAAATTGCACATCTGAGTATGAGACCAATCCACTTTGTTTCCAATTTAATGGTTAGAAGGCAACAAGCAATATCGCCTTGCTCATACCAGTTTGATTAGGTGGATGACTTTTAATAAGCTGAGCTTGAGAGCAGCCTTAGCCTTATGTGCAGCTGATGGTTCTGAATGAAAACACAAACAAGTTGGTTGCCTAAAATCTAATAAGGAAAGTAGTAAATCCAGGTTGTCAAACCCGCTATGTTTTTTTTGCCTCCGTGCCGGTGCTAGACATGGCCAGAGGCATTATGTTTTCAGGTTGTCCATCTGTCCGTCCATCCACCCTTATTCTTGTGATGGGAATATCTCTCCCTTGAAATTTAAATCCAAAGGGTCAAAGGGCAACTTTACATCATAATGTTCTGCAAAAACACTCACCTTATTTCTATGTAAGTAAGACTATTTTTGCTGACTATTTTATGGGCCATTTCAAGCTAAAGAAGGCACATATCAATATCATTCACATTATTCTGTAGATTTAATAATATGAATATGAGCTTATGAGAATATGAGATATGACATTGGTGGAATTTTTGTTACATGTGTGAACTGATTGCCAGTCTATCTATGTCAATAGCGGAGATGTTATTCTGGAGATCAACAGACAAGCTGTCTTGATTGCTTTGACTTCTTCTTGTAATATGTTTGGAAAGGTTCCAGATGCCCATGACCCTAAACAGGAATGAGGGCACAATCACTCATGCGCAAAATTAGCATTCACTTCCATTCTATGTGAGCAAAAGGGCGAATAAAACATTGTGCATCTGAGCTTTGTGTGGATTTCAACTTTGGTGAACTTTGACTGGCTAAATCGCAGTCTCAACTAATAGCAAAGAAGTGTGTGGTTGATGCCTCTTGGCTTTCATTGTCACATCCTGCACCGCCCACATTCAGCACGACAAGATCGCCCTGGCAGGGGATGATCATCCACCTGCGTTTGCGCATGTGTGCATGAATTAGATACTGTCATTCTGATAAGACAAAAACCACAAGCACTGAGGGAAGTGTTGGTACAGAGCTGAAGGTTTGGGGGAACTGTAATTTAATGCTTTACCTTCTGAAGGTATTTTGTGTCTAATTCAGTTAAGATTTGCGTGTCTGATGTGTGGTGCCCATTTCACAAATCTTATGACATGCCTGATGTCCAATCTCTAACATCAAAGGCAGGTTCCTATGTTGACTCTCATTCTTGTAAAGGAGCAGTCATATCAGATTCATTTGACTGTCAAATTTCCCAGCTTGGCACTTCAACAAGATTTTGTTATCTTGTTATTTACTGCAGCTAAAAAATAACAGAATAAGACACTTCACGATAGATGTTCAGACCAGGAGCCTCTGCACACAATTTTCCCAAGATGCTCCTTGGAAATGGAGGAAAACATTATTATTTCATTACTCCCCAAATTGGACCCCATGAGAGACAGTTGAGGATCCTCCAGGATCTTCACACCCTTCCTGCACTTCAAAAATAATCTGAACTTATAAGCATAACAATTCCTGTAGTCATGGCATTTTACAGGCAGAAAGCTTGTTTGCATGACAGCTTTCTCCACCCTCTTCCTTGGCTGCTTTTATTCATGCACATTTTGTGATGTAATTTAGATGAAGAGGCAGATATAATAACAATTACTGTGTCATCTGGTCCCAGGATTGCTGCATTATATGTGGTTCATTTGTATGCACATAATTTGGAGAGAGGTTGTATTTCTGTTTGGAAACAAGTAGAATCTAATCCTAAAAAGCGAACCACAGTGAAGCAGTAATATTCTCTGTTAATTAAATCTGCCATTCAAAAGTTTTGGACCCTTATGTGACTGGGGAAATTAATAAAGTGCACTCTACTGCATGTATATACAGTATAAGGGTATGAGGAGCAAAAGGCAGATATAACATTAACAAGGCTCTATATTCAATAACTCAACAGAATAAAGCAAAATGGAAGAAATAACTCAAGCAAGATCAGTGTCAAATAAACGGACAGTCTATTGTCAGTGTTGGAAAAAAATCAGCGAGACAGACACAGACACAAACCACAGTGTGTTATTCCTTGAGCACATTTCCTGTGAAAATAGTGCTGCAAAGTGTGAGAGGGCAGGATGTCAGAGACTCCAGCCATCGCAGAACAACTCTCATGTCTGAACATGCCAAAGGCTACAATTTGTCCTGCTCCACAAAGTGGATTTCTGTTGTGCCAGAACAGGTCGTAATTAATCTCTAGTGTGCTAACAAGGAGAGGCAAAAACCGCTGCAAACAGGCTCTGCTGTAGTACTGGTCAAAGCAAAGGTATTAGCCGGCTCCATGGTCTCCTCATATCATGTTACACTGTGTCAGTGTAGAAAACTGGCATCATGTGAGAACCCTGCTCTCACCGTGGGCTCAAATCCCCAACCACAACCACCTTGTCCTGAGAGTCTCTCACTATTATCTCCTCTACAATATCATACATTCAATTATGAAACAGACTAAAAGTGGAGGGAAAGCAAACACAAAATACTCCCTGGGTCACTCTGAATCTGGGGTGATGACAATTATGCTCCCACAAGTTTTCACACTTCAGTCAGGAGCAGGTCCAGGATACACCGGGAGGATTCATCCTCTTTAACATGCTGCTGAATTGAGACCAAACTCAGACACAGACACGGTGCTTGAACCTTATAGCTTTAGTCCCCGGACCCTCAGTTCTGGGCCCCTTGAATCCCCTCATCCCCACAGACACACACATCAGCAGATGTGTTCACCTGCATCAGTCTCCATCAACATAAATGCCATATGAAATGTGCACCAGCCGACTGTGTAGTGCTCATTTTACACTTGGATCCCAGCAGGTGTGCACCTCACCTTCACTGACATCATCCACATCAGTATGTTTGACTCACAAAGCAAAAAACACAGTGAAGTTTTGTTGAACTTGAAAACCTGAGATGTGGTTTTGCATCCTCTCAGCCCACCTTGTCTGTGTGAAGTGGGACTTTGTTTACTGCTGTTTATCTCAGTGCACTTGTTCATATTAGTAAATAATTTAATAATCATTTGCACAATGTTAGAGGAGGATTTGTTTTGCTGCTTGTCAACATTGTAACCAGTTATTGTGCCAATGAATAACAATAACATGCAGTCAGAGTGAAAGGAGGAAAATGTTTACTCACCAAATTCAGCACCGTTTCAACAATATCCCGGTTGCTAACCTCTCCAACCTGGATCAGTCCGATGAGAACAGCAAATTTCATTTTGATATTCCGGATTGGAACCGATGGATTGATAATCCCAGCCGGGAGGACCACTGAGCCTGAGCCGGACATCATCATCGTCTCACCGGCGGAGGCGGCGGCGGTTGCGGGGGCTGCAGCCGCGTGCTGCCGGTGACCTGGAGCAGGTTGTCGGTCCGAGAGAGACACCGAGCCCGGCATTGTCACCGGTCTCCCGCTTGTCATGTCCACCCAACCCGGGCGGCTTCAGAGGCTCGTTACCCGGTGATAATAAACTGAATCACTGCTCTGAAGTGGCGACAAACAAAAACACAAACAAGAATCAGTATGTGTCAGGAGCATCCACTCCGGGGACTTCCGCTCGGGGAGCCCGATGTGTTGTGGGTGACAGCCGGCTAACTGAGCTCACCGACCCGCGCTGTGTACACAAAGCTGCGTGTGTGTGCGGTTCTCCGTGTCGGTGCTGCTGTCACCGCCATGTTGCCGCCCCCTGCCTGCGGGTCCGCTCACCACGCCTGCGCTGGCTGTGATGGAGCCGGAGGGCCGGAGACTGACCGCCGGCAGGTCCGCTCCCCGGTGACGTGCAGCGGGCAGGTGGGAGCAGCGGAGGGCGTCTCTGGAGCCTAGCACGGCGACTTATTAAAGATAAACAAATAAGCTGTGGGTTAATTAGCCTTAGACATATATTTTATAAAGTTTGTCTGTTAGTTACTTAAACTAATCCGGGTTGAATTTTACCTCTAAAGTTAAATTAGTAGGACAGATATTCCATTTAAAACTCATTCGAAGCTACTGTACGTTCGTTTAGCTTGATTGGGAAACAAAGATGGCGGCCGGAAGTTACCTGTTTGTTTATCAGGTCTGTTTTCAAACATATAATAAATATTTAATAAAGATGAACATCTGACATTGTTTCTAAATAAAAATAACATAAAAAAAATATGCTGTGTTAGAAAAAAAATCCAAATGAGAAATATTTAGCTGTTGTTAGCCATGACAGGTAAAGCACAGGTGTACCTGATTACATTAAAATGGCTGTGTTGCGTTCAGGTGTCCCAGTCGTGTTACTGCATGGATAAAATTATTAGCTACACCTGTGCTTGAAGTGTCTCCCTTTAGGTTTTTAAAGACACGTGCAATTCATACAGAAATTAAACTTTTAGGCAGCTGGATCACAAGAGCATATTAGCTGAGCTCAACTTATTCTAAAGTGTTTTAAGGATTATTTTTCAGTCTTGTGTTTACACTCTTTTACTCAGGCCCCTTTGTGTGCGACAGATTGAATTCTCCAAAAAGCTGATTGTAGGTCTATAAGCCTACAATAGTGAAAAGACCTCATATCTTTTTTGCTCTATCAGGACCAGTAGACAGACCATGGCCATGTGAAATTTTATTACAGTGTCTATTAGGTTAATTAAACCTATAAAGGTGTGATAGTTTGCTTTCATTAATAGGTTTCTTAAAGGTTATTTAATTAAGAGACTGCAGACACTGGGCTATTCAGGCCACCCTTTTTGGCTAAGACCATGCTTAAATCAGAACATTGCATTATTATCCTACAATTTCTTCCTCTCTTCACATCAATGTGCACTAGTCTCATTGCAGTTTGAACTCCAGGCATGTACTGTACTTTGACTAATCTGTGAGGCACAAAGGTGACCCTGGATAGTCATCTGTGCAAAACAATACAGCAAATCCAATTACAATGAGATTAATTCCCTTGGTCGACTACAAGTTAGGTTTTTCCCAGTGCTCCTGGTGAGCTCGTATTTGGATCTGCTTGCTGAGACATTGAAATGGTAATAAATGACAGACTTTAAAAACATAGCGGATATTTATGAATTACCTGATTTGTTACTCACATACTCATATTAACCTTCAGGCCAAACAAAAAGTTTTCATCAAATGAATTATTCCTTAGGATATTGTGTTGCATGTACACATTGTACTGTAGAAACGATGCATCTCACTGCCTTTCATCTTGAATGTTTTTTGAGAAAAATATCAGGAAGAGTGACTTCTCCAATATCTCATATGTGGCATATTTTATGTTGCCCGAAGTGATATGGAAAGAAATATACAGTATGTAATAACAAATAACATAACAAAGAAAGCCATCAGGTTCCAGTGGTTATATAAAACAGACTGACAGCTTGGCAACAATCCTGTCCATCGTCCTGACTGACAGCCAGAAGCTGAGCTTGCATTTCATGACCTCATTAAACTGATCTGTGTCAGCGTGGCTTCAAACAGTTAGAAATAATGTCAGGCTTTATATAGCTACCTATCATGTGTACTACCGTTCAGCTTTAAAGCTTGATTTAATTTGCAGTAATGCAATGCAGAACACTGTGATTATATAGCCTGTTAACCTATAAGTAAATGAATTATAATTTGTGCTATTAAAAATATATTTTCAGATTATTATATCTTTGAATTAGCAAATGAAAACTTATTCAGTTGAACTAGACATAATTTTCCTTCAGGTATTAGTCCTTTGCATTTTTTGTTCTGGTGTCACAATAGAATAATGTCCTTTAAATGCCAATGGGAAATGACCACGAGGGACTCAATCCCTCCTGTCCTCCCATCTTCTCTGTTGAGCTTTCTGGTCCCCATTCCAACGAGAAACATAAAACCTGCCAGTAGTGAATAGAGGTCAATGGATGAGGTTTAACGTCGCCATTGACAAACTAAGCGAACATGTAGGGAACTGAGTCAGAAGAGCAGATCCAGACTCAATGACCTGCAGCGTTGTTCATGTAATGATTGTTTCAATAAGGTCTGCCACAGCAGCATCTCACTGTGTTCTGTAATGGTTTTGGTGAATGATCCTTTTATAGACTTTCATCCTGACTGAGCTGTTGCGACCTCTAACTTTATCTCAGTGAGGCTTTGAATAGATAACAAATGGTGGTCATTTTCCAAGCCATCATCCAAAATGTATTTTAATACTTTACAGAAAGAGTACATTGTTAGTGTGGCATCCCATAAGACTGAAACAATTACTGCAGTTGAACCACTGGTATGAATATTTCCCCATTAGATATCTTAGGAATGGATATTTATCTCCTCACCCTCAATATCTGTTGAAAGTAATTGAAAATACCTGTTAAATAAAGGGGGACTTAATTTCAATAATGTTGTCTCAGGGGAAAATAAAATGTGGCCCCAGTGAAAATGAATATTATGCTGATCAGAAAGGGCCATCTAGTGGACTGAAATGACAATCAACCAGGTTTATGTGTTTAGTCCTTTCCACACAAATTTGGTAAAGGTCAGACAAAATGAATTAAGCTCTAAATTTGCTTTTAATTTTGAATCAGTGCACTGCTTGCATCAAAAATTAGCTGAAAGCTGGAATGAGGTGTCCATATCCAAGTCCATGCTCCCTAGTGAAATGCCAGCAGTCGTGTCTTTCCATTCAATGGCCAGTAGAGGTCCCTCTCATCCCAGGGCAGGGAGAATTGTGTTTTGCGTTAGTGATATGAATAATATACAAGATTGTGAAATGTAAACATTTTCACAGAGGCATTACTGAAACTGATTAATTCTGAACAGGCTTTTAGACTCTTGAATTTTTCCTCATTAAGAATGAGTGCATACAAACGTTTTTTAATTTTGACATTTTATTAAAAAATGATGTCTCTTGTACTTGACTGCACAATCCAGTACCCTTTAGCAGGTATGATCAAGTCAAACCTTAAGTCATTCCTTTCACAACCATTGGAGGTCAAAGTGTAATAAAATTACACCCATTCCAAAATGGCAATACTGAAGCAAAGTAAAACCAGCTTACAATTTTGTACCATGTGTATTACAGGAAAGTTGACACAGAATCAATATATAGGATATTAACATATGTACTATTTCTCCCTTCACATATATACAATATTTACATCTTGTTTGCATGTACAGTATATTCACACACATATGTACACTGGACACTTGAGTCTACATCATAATAATTATAGTTTTAAATCTGAAATGAATAACATATACATGCTTCCCAGAAGCGTTTAAGAGCTTGAATGTCCTAGACATTGTAGATTAAAGCAACAGTAATACAATATTATTAAAGATAATAATTATCATAATATACAGGTTTAGCAAAATAAAGGTAAATAAAATCCTATTGGTAAGGACATTGGCAGGATGATTAATTTCTCATTGAGTGATTATGCTCAGCACCTATAAGATGTCCTCTTTTGTCATTGTGCAAGTACAGAGGAGCTCAAAATGATTTTCAGAGCATTTCGACTCTGGACAAAAACTGATTAACTGTGCTTTAGTTCTGGGGTCCTGTTTATGTGCTGTGTCTGCCTGTTAGCAATGACTCAAAGGCTCAATCTTGATCTCACGGCTGAACAGACACAACTGGCAGAGACTTTCAGATCTTGGTCTCTGGGCCGTCTGTGATTAGTGGCTGAAAGGAGTTGCGGATCCGGGCAGCTTCAGCGGCACAAAGGTGACCAAAGGCTTTGTTGTACCAATCTGGAGTCCTTCCCCTGAAAATAACAGTGCATTCAGTATACTATAATGTATATGCACATACATGGGGCTTCAAAGGAATATCTAAAAAATGCAACTAAAACCACACATAAAAATGTATTGCTGTATTTTATGTGCACAGATAGTGAGAAAATCTTTGAACTGATGCTTGTGGAACTTACTTCAAATCCACTCTGCAGATGTGAGTTAATCTGGACTTTCCTGAGCCGCAGGGCTCCAGCAGGTAGTTGGACTCCAGGACTATAGCTCGTACACCTCCAACAGGAGGGCAGTCTTCATGCTCTGTAGATACAGAAACCAAGGAGCAGGCACCTTTGGGCAAGTCCGTCCTCCATGACCTTAAATAAACAGAAATAGATTGAGCATGTTCCCTAAAAAAAAAACAAATTATAGCTTCTTCCAAATTTTGAAATGTTGTTTTTCGTGTTTCTTTTCATGGCCACTCACCTGAGAACCACAAAGTCCCTGCTCGGATGTGGGGGCATGCGATTGAGGACATACTGAAACACCTCTGTGTGCTTGTCCAACGTCTCACACACTTTCCACTGCAGCAGGTCCACATCCCACAGGTGGCGCTCTCGCAGCACACGGTTCAACACTACAGATGGTGGCGCTTCCACCTCCACAGACACTCGCCAGCGCCTCAAAGGGTTCCCATCTCCCACCTGGATGGGACAAAAACCATCATGTTAACTTGTGGATCAAGATCCATGCATCAAGCATTGTATTTATTTTTCGACATTTTTGCATATGCAGTTGTTATCATCCTAATTTTGAGTTGAAAAGTGACATTGAGATTATTTTGATACACTTTTATATATGAAACAAAAACGAAGAAGGAGGAACACCAACCTTCTTATAGTAGAGCTCTGTGTTATCAGAGCTGCTGCAGGAGATCCAGTACTTGGACTTTTCTCGGGCCTCTTTAAGCAGGTTCTGAAGTCTCCCCTCCATATGAGTTTGGTACGTTCCATCATCATCTTCCAGCTGCTTGCACAGCTCACCAATTGTTGGGGCATGCAAGTCAGCCTCCACGTATGAATTACGCGACTGAGTAACCATCTCATGAGGGATCTGATGGATGTATAAAAGCATGAAGTGAGACTGACAGTAAATATACACAGAGGGTGGCCTCTGGATATTGCATCCAGGCTTGAAATTCTTGCATCATGTCATCTACAAGTTCTTGTACCTCAAAGAGACGGTTGCACTCTATGATCATATGAGCGAGGCCCTGTGTCGCTGCTAAGTTTTCATTCAGATCCTTCTGGTCCGGTCTGCCAGTGGCATACTTCTTCTGCATGGCCCTGGGGATTATGGAGAGAGAGAACTTATTAGGCCAGCAGAGTCCCCCGGTCAATGTCCCCCGCCAAATCCAGTACATAAACCCTTCCTCCTCTCTGCAGGGAGCCTCTTTGATCCCTTTAGCAACAATTTCAACATGGTAAATTAGAGAGCTTTGCTTTGTTTGTACACAGCGTGATCTCATAAAACATTGAGCTTTAAAAAGACTGCCGTGTCATTTTAAAACTGGCCCAGAAAGAGACTAATCTAGAGCACCCCTGAGGGCTGAGCAAACCCTGTAACCCATTTTATGTCGTTCTTTATGGAGTCATAGGTGAAGATAATCATGCAGGAGTTAATAGAAGGCATGCGTGTCTTGTTCATTAACTTTTCAGGCGTGGAGCTGCGGGCAACTGTAACACTAGAAGTCACAGGGGAAAAAAATTACCTTGGTGAAAGATTGTCTTTCTTGAGTATGTTGAGATGAAAAAGCGAGGGGGCTAGGCACACAGCAATGTTCATGGGTGTCATCTGATTCTCCTCCACAGAGGAAGTGACATCACTAAGGAAACAGAGCAGCGTCTGCAGCACCTCTCGGTTTTCATCTGACATCAACATGATGGCTGCCTGTACAGCTTGCAACCTTTGGTCCTTCGGCACATCTGCACATTTGAGAGAATTCATTTCTATTATTTCTGCTTTACAGACATGGAGATATCGGAAAGACAAGAAATCATGAAAGGTCTAAGGTCATTTACTAGATATGAAATTGAATCATTGCATAGCCAGAGAAAAAGCAAGCAAAGAGAGATTTCTGTCCTTACATTGGTAGATATGGAGGAAGGTCTCCCCCAGCTTGCTGGTGAGCAGAGGCTCGGGTAGATCCCTGAAGAACTGCTTCACCATGTCAGCCACATCATAGGCAGACTGATCCTCGTAGTTCACATTGTCTGGAGAATTCTCATTCATCTGCCTAAGAGCTTGAATTCGAGACTTCACCCCCGACTTACGAAAGAGACCCACCTGAAGGCACAGCAGAGGTGTTAGCGTTAACTTGACAGCTGACAGCAATATGTAACGACATTATGCAGCAGTTCCGCTCACTGTATTGTTCTTTTACTACTCTGCTGACAACCTGTGTC
The DNA here is from genome assembly GCA_037975185.1 of Centropyge bicolor. Lineage (NCBI taxonomy): Eukaryota > Metazoa > Chordata > Actinopteri > Pomacanthidae > Centropyge > Centropyge bicolor. The sequence continues at coordinate 1,107,795 of JBBMOC010000039.1, read as the reverse complement.
AGTCATTGTGCTTTGAAAGTTTACACCGCATTATACACATTAGATAAGGCCAACCATTCGTTACATCACACGTGAAAATACATGTCACAGGCAACCCGAGAGCTTGTACTGTAGCTGACCTGGTCAAGACACTGGCTCCTCAGGTACCGCAGGGCCTGCTGCAGGCCGAGGGGCAGCGGCTGTCCAGAACGCTGCACGTGCACTATGAGAGGCACCCCAAACACATTCTTATCCTTATAGTCTGGTACCTTCATTCTCTTCATAAACTTTGGCACGGACCTAGGAGAGAAATCATCTTTGATACCTCGCTCTACTGGCCAAACAACACACTGTACAGTATATACATTTACTTAACTTGTGAAATATTATTAACAGCTTGTAAGCCAAAAGGGAATTAGGTTACAGGAATTTAATAAGGCCTAATCATAACAAGCACAAATTAACCTTTTTAATAACAATAATCTGAGCAAAGAAATGTAATAAAATGTTCTTTCACTAATAAAGAGAAGATGGATTTCATAACAAATCAAACCACAGCTGACTCTCAGATGTTAAAATGAGACTCACCATGTCCAGCCATGCTTGTTGGACATGGAGTACTTCTCCATGATTGCAGTAAGGCGCAGCAGAGAGAACTTCTGCAGCAAACTCAGCTGGCCTGCTGACTGGTTGGTAATCTGCAGGGACGCCTTTGAGTGACTGAGACGATTCGATATCTGAAAACTGGGCCATCGTAACCTGATGCCAAAAAAGATGGAACAGCAAAGGAAAAGACGAGCATTTATATTTTTGTTCATAGAAGACACTCTGCCTCTAAAGCCTGTAATTTCAGATATTTCATTATTTTCAATACAGTCTTACCGATTAGGTCTTGTGAGTGAAGCACCCACTCCTGAGTCCCTCCTTTCCCTGAGCCTTGTAGATTCGGTCTCTGCTAGTGATACTCTGTCTCTGTCCCCATAACTAGGTGGGGTCTGGCTTTCCGAGACAGAATTTCCCTCAAAGTCCAATGTGATCTGACTGGAGGACTGGAGGCCCACTAGATCTTCCCTCTCGCTGTCAACCTGCACCGGCCCCTCCCCGACAGGCAACACGTTCTGGGACCAGTGGTCCACTATCTGCTGGAGACCGTTGACGTGCAGCAGGATATCGTCCAGGTGAGGGAACAGGTCCTCTTTCTCCAGGTCTATCAGGTCTCCAGTGCTGGCGTACAGATGCGAACCAGGAACGTTATCATACACACTGATGCGGCTGCCTCTGGTGCAGCACTGGGTAACAGGCCTGGATTCCTTCCTGCATGTGATTAGTGGGGAGTCCAGGTGCATGCTGCCTGTGTGCCAGTTGATGGAGGCTCCATTGGTTGGGGACAGGCTCTCTATGGACAGTGCTTTGGGGAAGGTTCCTGGCTTGTGGTCTTTGGGAATGTGGACCACCAGGTCTTCATAGGAGCAGAATTCGTTCTTGCGGTTTTGCTCTGCGACTTTATTCACTTGAGTGCCTGAGAAAATGTCTATGTCCTCCAAATACATGCCACTGCGCTTGTGGTCAGCGCGGTGTGGTTTACGCTCCTTCAGGCTGGGTGTGCTCACAGCGCTGCCACTAGAATGGCTGCTGCCCTCACTGCTGGACTGGGACGGCATGACTTTGTTGGACGGTGGTTCTGGAGCCCCTTCGTGACCATTAAGGATCTCTACACACCGCAGCGTCTTCAGGGCCTGGGCCTCCTGCTGCAGCACCGGAGCGCTGATGACCAACGTTTTGCGACCCCTTCCCAGAGTTCCTCGGGAGCGCAGTGTCTCCATGCGCCTCAGGAAGTCTTTGGCACGGATGCGGCTTGTCTTGCCGTGCTTATCAGGTAGTGACCCATAGTGAGGAATTTCTTTGGGGATGTGGGGCATCGTGAGAGACGTAGAGTCTGGCATTGCTGCAGAATCAGAGCCGGTGCGGTTGGAGCAGTCGGAGTCCTCTGTGCTGAGGCCCCTGTGTCCACTGCCTCCGCTGCTCTCGCTGTGCAAAGAAGAGACCTCCGGCTCGCTGAGGTCCGTCAGAACGCTCTCGCTGCTGGTGGTGGTTCTCAGAGGCAGCCCGTCCCTGGAGGGCTGACCCTCTACGTGGTTTCCCAGCAGACAGTCAATGTCCTCTAACCTGGACCAACGCCGGCTGCTCCACTCAAACGTCCATTTGTCACTGATGGCAAACAGGTCTTCTTCATCAGAGTCTTCACTCTGGGGAAGCACAAATATTACACCAATTACTCTCTGCCTCCATGATTTAATTTTTAATCCTGTCTGTAGATATGAATGTTTCTATTTCGGTCTCTCAAAAAGATCTCGATAACTACTCAATTAAATAATTACAATACAATTAAATTAAAGAGATCGTGCACCAGATCAGCTGGTTTGCAAGATGAGGCTTATAATGTGTAGCAGCACATCATCATTGATGTCACAAAGAACAGTTAAACGGAAAATGCAGGAAATAGCTGCAGGATGTGTCTGCTCAGAATTAATAACATTACAGAGCCAAGAGTGATATAACACCAGACAAATGATTCCATTGACTTCAAGACTTTCCATAAATAGACCAAGGCAAGAAAAAAATCATTAATCCAGCCAGCCGTCTACATTCCAAAGTGGAGACAGATAATAAGCAATCATACTCATTAGGCATGAATACAACAATGGTAGATTCTCAAATATCATAGCATGTAGGTTGGAAGGATGAAGCCAGAATACATTTGTGTTGCAGGAAGCATATGTATAACTTAAGGCAGTCTTTGTAGGAAAACATAATTTCTCACAGGGGCGCTGACATTTGTCTTCTATTTCTAACACAGTTCAAATTACAATAGTGATATTTGAGTCAAGGACTGAAGCTTTTTGAGGTGAAAAAACCTAATGTAGATCAGGAAAAAAAGTGTTAAATTTCAAAATAGTCTGTGCACAGAGAGAAAGCATGACACACATTCAAGCCGAAGCTCTTGGTTGAAAAAAAATATTTTTAGTAGCTACTGAATAATCAGTGTCTTATATTTTTTTTATTATATATTATTATTGTTGTTTTTTAACTTTGTTTTGCCAAAATGCTTATAGGGAAGTATCACACTTCTCATGGTGTGAACTTTAATTCGCCTTAAAAGTAAGAAGCATCACTGTGATAATAAAGCTCGTAATCTAGACTCGACACTTACTTTCTTCTTCGGAAGGTTCACGTCAAGTTTCATAGAGGCACACTTGTTCAAGGTGTTGAGTCGCCTGAAAGAGAAAATGACGTGAGGATGAAAACTGCTCTGAATAAACAAGAGAAAAACACCAGAGCAGTTTCCTAATGAGCTCTCCAGAAATAAATCCCTTTTCTGTTTGCTATTTAAGTGTTAACTGAATCAGCCTCTGGTTTGGATGCACAACCAGAGCCAGAGGGAAATTAAGTTTATCCACGCTACAACCTCCGAAACCTAATGAACACCGGTAATTGGTGGTTGCTCTGTTCTCTGTCTCTCAGCATTGGATCTAAGTGATTGTGGCTTGAAAGGTGGCGTGCAGCAGTTTGAAGAAAGGTGAACTGACGGTAGACCAATAGCCATGCTTCTCTTTTAATCAGCATCATCAACAATAGATATCAATCTATAAATGCACTTCTTTCTAAACAACAATATGAAACTTTGCCATTCAAATACTCACACCAATATCCTGAACTCAGTTTTCCAAAAATCTCTCAGAGAAGCAATGAAACATTTTCTATATTTTTAATCAACCGTAAGTCTAAGTCTTGGACCAAGTGCTTAGCCATTAGAGGTTTTGTGGGTGTGCAAACTGGGATATATAAAGTAAGAGCTCTAAAAACTGTACATGAACCAACAATAGCATGAAGGGGAAAAGATGACAGCAGGACAAAATACACTGCAGCTCATTGTGCCTTGGCTTCACACGAATAGAAACTCATTTGTGGTACGATAATAACAAGCTTTAACAGCTCCAGATATTGCGAACAGTGTTTTTTACAGATTGACAGTATTGTTCTGTGACAGGAAATGGCCTCAGATGGAGGCTGTAACTATCCCCCCAGTGCTGTAGATGACAGGGGTTAACCAAACAAAAAGTTCTCATGATTGTTACTGTAGATAGCGGGACCCAACTGAAGAGAGGATTTCTAAGCTGGGGGCCCTTTATTCCACAGGCCTAAAGAGCTTTGAATGCGGTTGCTAAAAAAAGGAGGCTGCTTAGCCTGGGGATCAGGGAGAACACTCACATACATGAAATATCTTTCAGTTTCAGTTCTATCAAAGACACCCACAGTATGTAGTGGGGTATTTATTTTCGCACGCCAGACTGTAATGGCGTAACTGATAACAAAGCCATCCTTATGTCACCATAGAGATGCTGGGAAGTCATGGGCAAAATCACGTTGGAGGTGGAACTGTTTCCAATTGTCTTCTATTTATCCCGTGGCTAGTTTGGAATTTAGATGAGCTGCTTTAGGGTTGTTTAGAGTCACAGTATATTGAGCTGTGCGAGGACGCCCTCATGCTCCTCCTGCCTCCCTCTCGGGACGGTTGCCATGGTTAAGATGGAAACTGAAGAGCTGTTTTCATTTCGGCTTGAAAAAGTGCGTGAGCCGTCTTGCCCTACAAGCGAGTGATGTGGAGCCACCAGTTGTTGGCTTGGTGCACTTTTACATTCCTAATGCTGTCTGGCTAATTGGGAAAAACACACACACGTCCAATATCTTTCATGCAGTTATGTCAGAGAGAAGCTCAAAGTATTGAAGAGAAGATTCACTGCCAGTGCTTTTGCAATTTATTAAATCAGCATGTCGGTCTGATGAAAGTCTGTATGGACTGATTTCATGAATAAAATAAATGTAACAGCAGTCTGTGGAAAATATTTTCCAAATACCCAGGATAAGAAAATAAAAATTGCATCATGCATTTCTTTATACATTAAATGAGAGTTTTTACTTTAAAGTTCATATGGGGATTCTCACTTTGTTCTACTTCCTTTGGGCAAAGAAACTCTTTGTGGCATTGACTTAGTTGACTCATGGAAGAGTCTTTGCACTGTCAATCAAACGTCTGCTTACCTGCACAGAGGTTCCACGAGATCTTTGTCCAGAAAGTCATGATCTCTTTTCACAGGAGAAATGTCAATGGGGAACTGGGAATCTGAAGGAAAAAAAAGCATGAATATTAGAGAAAGTGTTGAAACTTGATCTGATATTTCAGTAGCTCTTCTTTAGGCAGCGTTCATGGATCAGATAAATGGAAAGAAATATCTGGAAACCACATTCTTTCCACACGTACAATGAAGGCTGGGAGACCATCAAACTTGTTTTGTATGTGATGCTAATGAGAAGAGACAGAATTTGCCCAAATAACAGCGCTCGGGCTTGTGCAGGCATTACGTCTTGCTCTGGGTATGGGCCTCCTCTTACATAACTTAAGAGACTGAATCCAGACCCTCCGAATCTAACATTCCACCGCATTCATGAGAAGTCGTTAACTTTTTATGAAAAGCAGAAGCAGCAGCGAACGCTAAGACCTCAACAAGGCTCAGTCTGTTCTTGAAGGGGGCAGACATTCGGACACACTGTGGGCTTTCAAACACGATAATAAGATATTTCATCATTAATGCCATTTCTAATACGTGACGTCCAGCATCAGGAGGCAAACTCATGCTCTCTGCTTTGCGGTCATTATCAGTGCCCATTGCTTCAGCTCTGTCACTACTATCTACAAGCTGTCAGCAAACAAATATATTGCAAAGCACATCAAAAGTCTGGCCTTGACATGAAGATCTGAGGGAGTAGAGCTACTTTAAGCTCTGATAAAACCCACTTCTTCCCATGACTTCAGTCTTTAAGCGCAGAAGACATGTTTATGTAGGAACCGTAGCTTGGAAAAGATTAGACCTTAAAAGCAGCTGATGTTCCGCTTGTTTTGTGGCGTCTGGGGATCCGACTGGAGCCGTAGCTCCGAGGCTTCCTGAGGACAGTTGTGTAAATGAGGCTCAGTATGCAGGCCGTGAATACATGGTTTTGTGTACAGTGTCGGGGACTGGAGTGACAGACCAGAAGACACTGTCTGCCATTATTCACTCATCATCTAATAAAGGCCACATTAAAGTGTTTTGTTTCACAACAGACATAAAAATGCTCCAACAAAAACGCCATTTTTGGTTTATTACAGAGCCTTTTTATTGGTGTGCTACTTCATTAATGTGTATCTTTTATCCAAACAACATTTCCCGTCTCTGTGATGAATGTGTGTGGGAATTCACTGAGTGCTTTTATTACCTTCAAAGAGCTGAGCATACTGGGGAAATCCTGCTGCCCGCAGCCAGTCACACGCCTCTTTCGCCTCAATTTCTGAAACACAAGAAAGTGCGTGTTTTGAAACAGGGATGAAAAGTGAAACTCAACCACATGAAGTCATCTTCATTTTGAGAAAACCACTGGAGCATCAACCAGAGCAGCAAAAACCCATCTGCACCTGGGATCCTCCAAACACAAAAGATATGGGGATGAGACAGACCTGAGTAATTCTAAAACTGAAGACCCCCCTCCCCCCGAGTCAGATTATTCTGAGATATCATGGATGTGATGATGACCCTGCCGGTCAGTCTGTCTCAGTGGAGGCAGCCAAGCTCACTCACATGAAACAACATGAGACCTTATATAACCATCTGTCTTTTTACTTTCAAGAGAACACACATGATATAATAACTAGCTGATTTTAAATAAAGACTTTAAATGGACAGCACCACCATACACTGAATAAAGCCTGAGATACTATCATGTATAAATCACATGTTTATAGAGAAGTAACACGTTTTAAGACATAAATACAATAACATAGCCAGAACAATACAAACCTACAGATCAGAGTTCTCTATGACTCATTCATAGAGTCCAAACAAGCTACCACACTGGCTTTCTGATTAACAAATGAATCCCGGCGGTCAGGCTCACGAGCTGGTCCTGACCGAGCCGTCTGCAGGCTTCAGAGCCGCTGATGACAAGGAGAGGAAACAGACCGTTGGCACCTTTCCATTAATGCTAATAGAGCTGGTGCCATTTACCGCTTCAGTGAGACAAACCCCCCCGACACACTGGTGCTACAGCACAGTCTGCTTTACACTGACAGAAAAATTATATAGTTAAATTAATAAATAACTACATAGAAGAAATAAAATAAGGGATATTTCACCTAAAATTCTCACACAGTAGTAATGTCAAATTTACTTATTAATTATATGTGGACATCGTTTTCTAGAAAACTAGAACTGAAACAAATAGAGTCAACAAATCAGAGAACCGATTAACTGATTGACAGACGCTTATGTAAATTCACCCCAATCTGTTTACAAATGTTAATGTTGATACTGGTTTCTACACGAAACAGAACATATTTGGGTCTTGGACTGTTTAAACTATGAATTGATTAATCGAGATGATAAGTGATAGATTAATGATAAAAGTGTCTGTTGCAGCCCTAAACAGAAGAATCTCATTTAAAACTCATGTGAGCAGTGTAATCTGCAGCAAAATACATAAGCAATTACTTCACTTACAACCCAAAGTCAGTCACTCCACAGCTACATTATTTAGAATTAGAAATCACAATGTCTTTGCTGTAAATGACAGAAATCATTTCACAGACTTGAAATCTAACGTGAATATATTCTTACCAGTTCCAGTGCTTCTTTAAAAGCCACACATTTCCTCTTATTCTCTCTCACACACACCTGAGCTTCAGCCAGCTTTACACAATGTAAAGAGCCCAAACATCCCGTCCAAGAGAAATTACACATGAGCTGCACCCACGGGTAACTAACAGCTCTCCCATCACACATCTGAGGTCTCAGTTCCACTCCCCGTCTGCGCCTGTCACACTACGGCTGAAACACGAACCGAGGTCATTCATCACACAATACTGTGTAATTACAGCGACTGTAACCTTGCAATGAAGATACTGCTATCGCCAAAACTGTTGATCCGGGACTCACCTGTACTGCCTCACGTCTGTGTCACTGAAGAGAAAAAAATCAATGAAAAGTGACTTTGGTCCTCAGACTGACCAACAACTGAATAAATATTAACAGTTCCCTGTGTCCTTGGATGACAAAAAACAACCCTCTACTGTTTACCCCCTTAACCAGCAGTTGAGTCAACATGCGTGCGCTGCCAGGAGCCTCTGTGCTCTGTTCCCACCTGTATCACCAGGAGCTAAAGGCTTTCTGTTCAGCCAGGCTTCCCTCCCAGGTGGATAATATCAGGCCTGTATTATTCAACTGCAGCTCGTAGTGAGAGCGCTGCCAGGTCCTCTTGTGTCCCACAGCCGCAGGTTGGACCACTGGGAGCAAGTAACCTGAGCTGGGAATTCCTCTCTGTTTGGCATTCTGTAACACGATACCGAGACATTCTGTCCTCTCATCCTCTCTCTAAGGAAATCTCTGGTGGATAAAAGGCTGGGGCGGGCATGGTGCCAATGAATGAGAACTTGTGTTTGCTCTCTACAACCCACAGCTTTAAAACTGTGTACAGTATAAAATTACAGTTTCACAAAGAGGAGAAACCCAGTTCGGCGGCAACACAATGTCAAAAGTTGTGTACGGCTTAAGTGTCTGTAGCAAGGGCAACTCCTATCTTTACAATTCACTTTATGCAACGCTCACTATCAAAGACATTGGTTATGCAATTCATAGCTGAGATATGACATGTTACAAAGTGCCGCAGGTGAAGATATGGCACACTTGGGCAGAGCAGACACAAACCCTGCCAAAATTATGACAGTTTTAAAGGCTCGTTCACGTTCCACTCCTTCGCAAATATTTACAACTGGCAACAATAGTGAAAACTTTCAAAAATGTTATGACATGCTTTGTTTGGTCCTGAGTTGCATCTGACTGACTTTGTAGATGAAAACAATTCTCTTCTTTTCATACATTTATGGAGAACAAAAAAGTTCCTTCACACTTACTGTAAATGAAAACAAGCCATCATCACAGAAGAACAGGCCTTTAAAGGACTGCTCTCCAAAAATCCTTCAACCACCTAAAACCATAGCTGATTTCCGGTAACAAATTATTGTGTACTTACGGGATATTTTCATCATACAGCCAGAGCGGTTCATATATCCGTCAAGACTTAAAGAGTGTCTCTCAACATGTCAGAGCATCTTCATTCCCACGCCGAGTCGCATTCCTGCTCTCTCTCTGAACACAGCTTGCAGTTTGAACTCAGATCCACAGCTCCCTCTTTTCCCCTTTCTCTTTCCATCTACCCCCAACCTCCATGTGCCTGTCCCAACACTAAATCTCTCCTTCAACCCACCCCTTTCTGTGGCAGGCTCCCTAACGTTCACCCCCTCTCCCTCCCCCCGCAGCTTCTTGTGCCCGACCCTCCTACCCAGCTCTGCCCACGACAACTCTTTTATACCCCACTCAGCACATTTTTGGCAAAGATCTAAGCAAGCGTCGCCTCTGAATTCAGGGACTTTTCTCCTCGTTTGTGGACATAAAGAATTCACAACCATTTAGCAATATAGTGGGTTGTTTTCAGTCACTTCCAGATTACATGATGTAAGCGTTTACAATCTTTCACAATTTCATCCAAGAAGCGTTAACACTGTGGGAAATGTCTCATTTAAACAAACAAAAGTGAAGCGTGGTTCACAGAGTCCAGATGTTATTCCAGCAGATCGACGAAATGGAAAAACGTAGGCAGCCGAACTGGGGGAAAACCATGACTTAAACTGTCAGCAATCAGCAGCAGTGAATCATGCTGAGGCACTCGGCTCACAAGGCTCTGCGCTAACATCATCAGAGTGATATATTCATCTGTTTCACCTCCGTCTCAGCCGCTTTGTCTGAGGCAAAAATCAATGAATGAGAGGAACTGTGTGATCTGTGTCATCTGAGACAGTGACTGCGTGGCTGTGTCACTTGACACAAAACAAAGAATAAGTTATTTCAAGAATACAGATGATGATGGATGGAAGAAATGTGGTTGCAAAAAATAATGACTCATTGTAAATCTATCTAATAATATATACTTTGAGTCTTATTATGTGTTAAGGATTTATTTAAAACACATCTACATGAAAGAAAAAGGATGAATAGAGTACATTAGGGTGACTTTATAGATTCCTTAATATTATTACATTTCCCTCATTACTGAATGTACAGTATTGAATATGAAGAGATCCATTTTCATCGGCAAAACTGCTGTCATGTTTTCCCAATTTTATCCATTTAGCAGCACAATTATTATAAAAGATGAGATCACAAAAATCTATGGTGTACGAGGAAAATCTATTAGTTTAAATGTGTGGATAAAATGACCAGCGCTTTCAATTACTGGGGTTTGCCATGGCACTGCGATTACGTAAGGACACCACATCCATCCATAATTTCCTACAGCGTAAGTAGAATTCCATATGTAGCCTGCGTCTACTGCGCCATTTCTGCCATTTCCTCTTGTAAAACACAACTCTCCTGACCTACTGGGGCCGGGGCTGGGTACTGAGCGGCAGATAGAATGACGTTGGTCCACTTTTAGTCACCTTAACAAATGTAACAATAAATACACATAGCACACATGAGAGCTTTAAAAGCACTTTAAAACAAACTGTGTAGACCCTCAGAAATGTGTCTGTCCATTCCTCCCCCACACGCCACCGCTGCACAGACAACTGGATGAATCAGCCAGACGAGCCAGCCGAATATATCAGTCAAAAAACACACAGACTGTAACCGAGCGCTGAGATTGTCTGTATCAAAAACACCTGGAGAAAAACAGAGCGAGCCAGTTATATGGAAAAAAAAAAACAGATTCCACTCGTGGGCTGGCTGGCGGAGAGGTGTCGTCATGCTGGGAGGCACGGAGGAGAGGCCTCTGTTTGCCTTTATGATGCTAATTGCATACAGACACCCACTCACAGAGCAGTCAGCCTTACTGTAAAAGTAAGACTAGACAGACAGCCAGGGGAAACACACACTGCCCCCTCTTCTAGCCGGCCCAGAAACCACAACATCTGATGTCTCATGTCCAAAATAGCCTAACATTTCCTTCTGTCTCACAGTTTGCAATTGTTTGAAGGGCAGCAAACAGGAAGCTCAAATGACAATGAATGATAGGAAAAAGACAGATGAATAGTAACATGATTGTACAGGAGAAACAGATCTGTTCTCGATTTGAGTTCAGGTCCTCTAAGGGAAATTCTGGAAATGCACATGGTGGATTAATACCGCAGTGCCCCATGTAATTCACCAAATGTCGTGGGAAAAAAAAAGCCTGCCTGTTTTCAAGAGCAGGTTTTAATTAAAGCTCGACATGTCCCTCAGACTCCAACATCCTCGACACAATATGCCACAATAATCAGCCTGACAGGAGGTGCCACTCGCTAAGATCACAACACCTCTTCAGTTCACTCATCACCTGCAAACCGGCAAAGGTGTTGAGACAAAGGACAATAGCCAAATCTAAGAGATTATCTGTCTGCAGAGGTGAGTAACAACACAGAGCCTTTGTGGATGTGACTTTATTCTCGCAGTGATTGGCACATGAGCTGGCTGGCTCCGCGGGCCGAGTAATTACAGAGAGCCAGTGTTGAGTCACCCCCGGACTTCCAGCCCCCTCATTTGATCCCGCGGGGCACACGGGGGACCTGTTATCCCGCCGTCGACACGGGACGCAGGTTTAAAATGATCAGCTCTTGGCATGCGTTGCTAAGAGACACAAAACAAAATTTCCTCAAATACAAATGAGCGAGCAAATCCCGGGCCTGCTTTTGCCCTGTGGTCCACAGCGACCTGCGGAGAGCTCCTTTCATCGGACCACAGGTCTCCAGTAACAAGTGGATATACAAAGCAGACATCGATGCCTCCTGGAGGACGGGGACTTGAGGACAAACACATTGCCAGCCCAGGAGAAGCAAGTGCCAAGGAGGCATTAGCATTCTGAACCTGTGTAAGTCAGGGCTTCACAAACATCCACAATTCATTTAAGAGCCACTTCAAACATTACAGATCAGCCTTTTAAATAAAGCATTTTAAATAAATCATATAATATAATATAAAAATAGGACTAGAGGTACATAGTGGTCTCAGTAATAAAGTGGTTTAAGATTCTGAGTATTTCTTTAATAATGGCTCCACCGGTGGAAGGCTGAGCTCCACCTTTCACTCCACAGCAGACACACACACACACTCACAGCAAGAGCTTATTGATTCTGAGGGTAAATAACACGACTATGTGAGCTAGGGAGCTGCTGTTGTTGACCATTGCCAAAGCCTGCTGGGTCAAAAGTCATCGGAGCTGTGTTTTTCTCTTGAGGTCCTGTATTGAATTTAAACAAGAGCAGCACAGCTGTGGTAACACTCGCCTTCACCTCTGAAGGACACCCAGAGAGAAGGGGCTTTCATCTTCAGGGGTAACAACCCATTAACTCTCTCTCTTTGTCTCTCTCTCTCTCTCTCAAGTCTGGAAATACCACTCGCAGCTTTTGCATCATCATTACCAATGACGAAACAATGTACAGTGACAACATCAAAATACCTAGACGTTCATTCACATACTCTTATTCCTGTGTTGGTTAGGAGAGGTCTCATAAAAAAAAAAGCCTGAGCTGATTCATTTCTTTCACACACACACTCCTGCCTGAGGACACTAAATCAAGATGGATGACTGCTTGGAGGAGGGTTATACAGTTAAAACCATGTGGGGTCAGCATGCTGTTGTAAACATTTTTTAACTATGGAAAATCGCTCAAGTGTTTCCAAAAGCAGACATTATATGTGCCTCAAGTCTCCAAACAGCATCCTGGGAGAGAAAGATTATCAGAGAGTCACCATCTCATCCAACCACAAATAGCCTTTCAGTGAAGGATTTACAAATGAACCCCGATCCAAGCTGCAAAATGATAGCCCAGTGGATCTGGTTGGGTGTCACAGCCAGAAGACAAATAATGGGCTATGATATGTGGGCTGCGTGGCCTCTGAATGAGCCAAGGCTTCAAAGTTCAGCCCGTTAACTCTGCAGTGTTTTCATCCAAGTCGCTGCAGCGTCTCACATTCGCTCAATTTTGAGAAAATGTTCTAACAACCACATGTCGAATCCCCAGAGTCGTATAGCAAACAGCAAAAAAAAAAAAAAAAAAAGCAGGAAAAGTGTCGAGTGTGCTGCAGCTTCACAGACAGGTGTTCTCCTTCTTCCCCTTTGGTCACACTCCAGGACGCTCTGGCACATGACTTCCAGCAGACACTTCAACACAAGTGTCCTTTGCTAGAAAAAAAGGACCTCTGACCTCAAACCTTGAGGAAGGAGGAGACATCTCAGCAATTTCCAGATCCCCAAGTACCTCCGCTTTACAGCCAGCAAATCTGAACACAGCACAAATCAATCAGCGGAGCTTTCTGTGAAATACATACTGCAGCGACTTCCAAGGCACGATGCACAAGCTAAACACTTCCAGACACTGGACTGCAGCCATGTTCCCACGCATGTTAAAGTGTTTTGGCAACCATCTTGGAGGCCTTTATGAAAGATTTGCTTTCTTTGGTGATAAAAACATCAACTTTGGCTTTTGGAGATTTCCTTTTTCATTTCATCCAGGCGTACCTCCCCGAAACCCTGGACTGTTTCTTCAGCCCAGTGTTGATCTTAGCAGGGTAATCATTGTGCTAGATGTTCGGTTATTCCCTCTATTCACAGATAAACACAGTGTGGGATGAATAATGCAGGCGAGTCAGTGATAACACACATCAAGGGCTCGCTGTTTAGTTTTCTTCTCTCAGAAATTGCGATTTTAACCATTATTGTTTCTTATTCCATAATATTCTTTATCAAAGTGAGCTCCTCAAAGTTAATAACAGTGTGACAAATCTTGCCAGGAAGCATATAAAGAGTAAGAAAGCCTGATGTAACAGATCAGCAGAGGTATTGGACCTGTGGGCATCTGTGCTGCCCAGATGAAAGGAGACTATACAGAATGAGAAAGTTCAACTCTGGAGCTGCTTTGACTTTCCCCCAGCTTTGTTTCCTGTCCACTAACATCCGCTCAAAGCTTCCATCTTTCTCCTCCCTTCTTCACTCAGCATGACTCTGATCTTCAGTTGTCTCATCCCTTATGCTCCTCACCAGCTGGCTGTCCCATGTGGTCATTCAGTTAACTGTATCTCTCTTTAGTCTAACCAACATATTCCTGGAGGTGTGTGCTCGTGTGCATCCTGATCTGAAGTCCATACGTGTCTTGTTTTATGTACAGCACAGTAGGCTGCATGCCTTGCCATGTCATGCTGTTTTCCCACTCATAATATACGTTTGTGTGGCTGTAATTCTTCCTTCCCTTTGATAGCCTATATAAACACTGTAATTTGGTTTTCCGAGAGCGCCGTATAACACAACTAAAGTGGGATGACTATGAATTACTGACAAACACTCCGCCAGCTGACCTAAAAGCTCCACTAAAACATGGAAAAAAGTCTGACTGGAAAGTTATCAACACATGTTCTGTAAGTCCTGGCATCTGCACAAATCAAAAGGTCTTAAGATGAAAGACCTTTAAAGGTTGGCAAGTACAAAAATTCTGTAAACTAACAAATGCTGTCTCATGTGCAACCGCAGCTCTGTAAAGTACAGGATATGGGTAAAAACTGAGAAGGAAAACATGCAGGAGAAACTCGTCTGAAGTCAAATCCTGCAGAGCTCCGTTCAGTCCACCTCCCTCTCATTTGGACCGGATCCAGAGGGGACTACTCGGGGTTCCCTCTTTCTCTGAGACTGGCCTCTGAGAGTCAGAGGGTAGAGAGGTGGCCAACGTCAGAACAAGGGCCCCATACCGTGAGAAAGCCCTCTCAGGACCTCCACAATAAAAGCATGGAGCCATCCCTTGGGACGCTGGTCCTAATTAACAGCATCAAAGTGAACGGCCACAGGACGGCCTCAGGAGCCTCGCGGCAACTCATTGACTGTGACTTGAGAGTCACGGCAGAGATGATGATACTGTCAGCATGTGTTGTTGAGCATGATGAGGTGCGGCGTAGCTTATCAAGAATTCTACCCGGTGAAAGAGCTTGTTCTGCTTTGCCGGAGCGTTAACAGAGTCTCTCCCTCTCTCTCACACACACATCACTGATAGAAAATGTAGGACTGTTTGTCATGCGTGGCCATCAATGACAGGCTGTGTGCAGACAGTCACTCCCCGGCTGAAAGGCCTATAAAGTGAAGAGACAGCGGCTGAATGTCTGTGGCCTGGACGCACGCTGCCTTTGCACCTCTGTCAGTTTTTCCAGCTAATGACGTGTAATGTACGTTTCTACCACAGGAGGACAGACAAGTGCTGAGCTCTGGCTGGGTTTATGTGCAGAGGAGGAGAATTATGATTATATGGTGAATAAAGACCAATATATGTGAGGGGCAAAAACCACTAGTGCAAAGAATGAAATGTGCTTTTACTTGAAGCCTGAAATGACAATTATCTGATCAAAACAAATCAATTTCTAGCATCTTACACATCACCTGGCCATTATCTATACGGTCTTTTGAAATTTATACAAAACCTATTTTCTCTAGATAAGCACATTTTCATCCATTTATAAAGCATAAAATAAAAATGCCAATGTAAACTTAAAATTTTAAAACCTCTACTGTACATGCTTCATTCATCCGTGACATATTTGCTGTAGCTTCCTAAAGACTAAGAAGTGATTATTTGGGTCTGAACATGTTTAGTGTACTATTTGCTGTATGTAGGTTAATGTGGCTTTTTCAGTGAATTAGCATTTTCTAATCTGTGGAATGTAGTTTTCCATCATGGCTCTGTTAATATGTGACTTTCCGTTCCTGTTACAGTGCAGCGGAGGCATTTCTGAAATCTCCTCTTAGTAAATGATTAGCTGTGCACATGTGGCAGCTGTCAGGTAGGAGCCACAGTCTGACTCACATACAGGAGAGAGGTTTACAGGAAGGATATGGACTCAGTCTGCCACCTACAGGCCAAAAGTGGAAATCTAAGGAATCACAAGACCTTTACGAGCATAAACTTTATTTACACAAGGATGGTTGAATTGAGTCAGTTTGTTTCCAGTCGTTACAAGACTCTTAAATCATTTACTCGTTCTTTATCAGCGAGCCAGGAAATCACCAACGGCTGCCAAACAACAGCTGGTACATTTTGTCCTCAGAAACTGTGGCTGGAGAACTGTGGGATGTACAGTGAGAGCAACTCAAAGAGCTGTGGACAAATCAGATCTGTTCACACTGTTATATATGGGGATGTACTAACCTAACTGCGGTGATATGATATGACAGAACTAACACATTCACAGAGTCACTCACAAACATGGCAATTACACAGGGAGACCATGCAAACATCAGTATGTCCAAACTCCATACTGCATAATAAATCCATATAGTATATTACAGTACAGTACAGTATGTGCATTACATACTAATTGGGATAGTTATCTGTTGTAGCAATTAGTGTAGAAAACAATTAACATACTTTTCCATTTTAAACTAACAGGAAATGACACCATGTACATTATGTTGGACATCACTCAAACTGTCACTGCCAATTAAACTTTGAAAACAGAGAGCAAAAAAAAAAAGTTTTTAAGATGTACTTATGCTGACAATTTCTTTTCCAATCAGTCTCACCACAAACAACAATTCATTTTAATGTTTTCCAGCTCTGAGCAGCTTCCTTTTGTGCACTGGTTTTTGGGAAAATCCATCGACAGCAGCATCATCAAAATTGTGAATATATAGTAAATCATTTATTCACTTTGACAGTGCAAAAACACCACATACTTAAATGTGATTAAAGTTAGTATTTAGTCTAGTCTAGATTTGGGACCGAGCCATTAAACAGTCATGTGACATTATCTTTATATTCTCTGAATGCATATGTAGCACCTGCTTAACAAAATCATCATATAATTCAAGCACCAAACTGGAGTACAAGACACAGATTTAATTAGCTGAAGTGCGATGAGGTTACTGCGAGAGTTAGACGAGCAGTTAATCCCATTGAGAAAATTGCTTTTCACTCCCTGACAGTATTATTTACTGCCCTCTGAAGGTAGCAAACAAAATCTGCATAACAATCGCATCCACAACAGAGAGGTTCATGAATAAAAGATAAAGCGGGTCAGTGTGTACTAAGTAAACAATGCATAAGGCTACATCTTCACTTATCATCAAACCTCCATTTGAATGAAGGAGCAGTTTTATTTGTTTCACACACTGATGATCTAACGTGCCACATGTTGTAGCAGACCACTGATGAATAATTCAGTGCTTTTGAGAGAGGAGTCTTGAGTGGGAGCGGACGCAGTCCAACCGGATTCCTCACCTTGAAGAGCCCTTTTTACAGTCGCAGCTTCTCAAAGGGCAGAACAGCACAGACCCCTTCTCTGGGCTGGTTTCTAACAATTATCCATCGACTAGTCAGAGGAAGAACAGAGGAAGAAGGGTAGAGCTTGTCCTCTTAACAAGCTGGAGTGTTCCTGTCTTTTCTCTGCTAAGCACTTCAAATCTACAAGTGTGTTACACATCATTATCCTGATCAGGAACTTCTTGCTTCTCCCTCAGTAGGTTTTCTCTGTTGCAGAAGATTAAAACTGAACTTCTCTTGTGAGTGTTGATATGACAAACATGTCTGTAAAATATAGTTGAATAGGCTAAAAAATATGCAACAGAGCATGTATGTATCTACTGTGGTGCAGAGGAAACAGCAATGTGCACATACAGTACAAAAACTCACACATGCCAGCAGGAGAACAAATGCGGCTGATAGCACGTTAACCTGAGAGACACAAGCCTTTCAGCCGTGACAGCCAAATAAAAGGCACGCTTTGTAACTCTGAGACACTGACACATTCATGATAAGCACACAGCTGCCACGCAATAACTTGTGTCATTTGACAAGAGAGGCACAACGTCCTCCACCGTGACAGAGTGCACTAATGGCCTTTCCAGGGCAGAGATCGGAGCCCGCCGGCTGCACCGAGGTCAAAGAGCCACGAAGAAGGGCCACGGAGGGGTCGCACTGGACAGAGCTTCCTGTCCGAAACACAACAGCTCCTCAATGAGGAAAAGAACCAAACAGCCACAGTCAGCGAGCGAGCTTTTAGTCACGGTGTCACGTTCAGCTGCTCAGGGTTTCCACTGAAGCCCCGTTGAAGTTTCCAAGAGATTTTCTGTGGAACAATCAGGAAAACTTCCACCGCCTAAAAAACGGTCTGTGAACAATGTCCGGTTTTCACTGCCGTCCAACGTGGTGTACAAGGAAAAAGAAAACCATCATCTAATGCGAGAAATATGCGCCGTCTAAACTACAGTATACGTAAATGGGCATGCTGAGATGATTCATTCATATTCTGACATTTGCTGAAATCCCCACTTAATGAGTCACATTTATCAAACACACCATCAATTCATATGAGACCTGAATAATATAAATATATGCTTCTTATAAGAGCCATATGCAAAAACACACACTATAAAGAACAAACCATTTCAACTCAAAACATTGTCAAAAAATTTCTTTAAAATGTGGGCAAATAAGTCAAGAATTGAAGATTTTTCTTTCTCTGTGATGGTATAATTAGCTCATTGACTCACAAATGATGGTCTGTGTTCAAAAGAATAAAATATATATATATGTAAATTTAATGTATATTTAATGTATATTGGTCATATGCAGTAAATGCAACAACAGATGCAGAAATTCCTGAGAATCTGGACTCCAGATGGGCTGAATCAAGGCAGACAGCAGAAAGCTGCAGAAACACAGTAGCCTTGTATAGAGTGACGAAGTATGGAATACTACTCCAAAATCTGAGGAACATTTTTATGAAAGGAGACGCAATCCTCCATAATGGAAACCGGCCCTTTTCCTTTACACAACAATCCCACTGTGCAGCACTCAGACGCCTGTTTCTTTCCATCTGACTTCACACAAATGTGTATTTATACCCACCGACTCTCAAATCTGATGAGACATACTGGTCAGAATTTGTGGGTCCTGGTACTTTGTCATCGTAGTGGACTTTGGAGGCTTTGATACGCCATCAAATCGGAAACATGACTAAGTCCCCCGCAGGCTCTCCTGGAATTTGGGGTGAAACAATACTGAGTAACTCCGGCCATCACCATGGCCCCCTCTCACTTTCAACCTGCTATGTCAACAGGGCAGGAATGCAGGAGCCACTGCAACACATGGAGATCAATCCTGTGACTGTGCACTCTCTCCAGTCAGCCCCTTAAAATACTACCTCGCTGTTATCTGTGGCATTTCATACAGGTATGCATCACACAAGGTGAGACATGAGGCATGAGAGGGAATAAGATTCACCGAGAGCTAAAAGCTGTTCTCCTGAGGAAAATGGTGAAAAACTGGCAGAAAATTGCTCAATTAAAGCATTTAAGGCAAGTAGATTAAAAAAAACTACAATTAACAAAATTAGGCATAATCGCAGCACTTAAGAGAGCAAATGAAAACAGATGTGAAACACATTATGTGCCTCACAGTTTTATCTTTTTTTTAGTCTTTTAAGGAACAGACACCCTGGAGAAAATGATATTATCCACCATATGTAAGCCGCATTTGTGCTTGTACTCACTTTCTTAAACAAACTGCTTGATATTATGTGGGATTCATTTACTGGAAAGCTTGGTGTCATTTGCAGCTTTAACTGTTTGTTAGTTAAAGTAGGCACATTGTTACCATTCCACACACTGGCTGACTGCACATATAACTTTTTTCTACAGGTTATTATTCTACTTTTGCAGCAATGTTGCTATTTTCAATTCAGCTGAATTACCTCACATTTTTTTATAGAAGATGAGGATTATGATTATATACATTAGACAGATATGATATTCAGGAGAACAGTTATCAAAGCCTAATGTAATGTTAACTTTGAAAGCAGTGTAAAGAAACAGAAAAAGTCAAACTGTGCAGTGAAAGTTGAAATAAATGGAAAGCTACCATTCACCCAGACCACAGTGAAATCAAGCACACTATATTTTAAAGTTGCTAAAACGTCACACCTGACAATAAACATGCCAGTAATAGCAGTTCAAATGACTTTTAAGTCCGACAAAAGGATCCTAAAACCCACTTCAAACACGTACAGTACATATTTTCAGCCCTTGTCACAGATGACCAAAATTGTTGGTCTGCTGTCAAACCAGACATCTGTAATCTGAAAACAGATTACCAGGTTACATGACTGCACACGTCTGCAAACATCAGATCACGAAGATTTCCTCCTGTGAACAAGCGTACGTGCACACAGCTCCGGGACATGTTGGCAGATCAATCCAACAGTAAGCTCTGTGTATCCACCGCATCGTCATAATCGCAAAACAGGCATCATGCGTTGCCTCAGCCCTTTGCGGTGATGGAGCCCACACAAGAGGCTGCATTATGTGACTCATGATTCCTCGTATGACTGAGAGGAGAACTATGCGCCGTGTTGCCGTCTGACGGCTGGATCTCACTGATGAAGCCTTGTCTGTTATGAAACGCGGCCACACTTTGATCCAGCGACGCGGCGCTCACACCTGCAGGAGGGAGCAGGAGTGGATGCGCTTTGTCCTCTCTATTGTTATGCTGCCCTGCCCCCTCTCCTGGGACTGACCAGGTAAAGGAAAGGCAAGAGGTTACAGGCCTTGGAGAGAGATGAATGGGGGGGGGGTCAGGCCTTGTTGTACTGAAAAACACTCACCGCTCACCTGGCTTCATATAGCAGTGCCCAATGAGCTGAGGGCTTGTAAAACTGTCAGGCCAGACATTCATTGATATCTCTTGTTTACACTGTGGGCTTGACTCTTGTTACGAAACAGATCCTACAGCTTATCACCTATCAGTGCTTATTATAGCGCTTCAATATTAATTATTTAACCCCACACCACCCGTGACTACTTATTGGCTGAAGGTCAAGTTTGGCTTTGTCTGTAGAGCCACACACACACACACACACACACACACACACACACACACACACACACACACACACTTTGTTAGGCTTATATGTTTGTCTTCTAAAGTTCATTTCTACTGAATTCCAACTTTATCTGAAAACAACATTAACCAAGAAAAAAGACATGAGCTGAGAGTTCCCAAACAAACAACACCGGCCTTGCTGCCAACACATTATCCTGGAATCATACTCTCATGTTTATACATATGTGTCATCTCTTATTCACCACATGCTTTGACAACCAGCTTGCTCAGCCATTGCTCCTTGCATTCCTGGAGGTATGACAGAGAAGGATTAATTTCAACAGAACACCTAACAGCTGGCTCTTCAGCCAAAGCTTTAAAAAAAAGGGAGAGCTGAGTCTGAACTGTCACTTCGATCCAAACCCGTCTCCTACCTCCAGCGATCTTCTTGAGTAGCTGCTGCCTGGCGATGATCCTGCCCAGCCTGTACCCGGAGCGTCTGCGGTGATGGTCCATTCTCAGGTAGATATCCTGAGTCTCTGGGGTCATACTCCCAAGACACTCGCTGCCTGTGGACTCTGAGAGCTCCCGAAACATAACTGAATCACTGCACCCCAAACAAGCCCCTGACCGCTGGCTGGAACACACTCAACCACACACTCTCCCACCAACACAAAACTTCACATACAGGCGCAAAAAGCCTTAAGTGAGCTGAGCCGGATAGCAGAGCAGAGCCTAGGGGGAGGAGTGCCAACACTTCAGTCTATCTCTGCAGGCCATGTGACCACAGGGAGGCCAATGACAAGGAGGCTGTGGGAGTACTGCCCACCTTGCTGAGCTGAATCCAATGCCTGTGTGAACGCTTGTCAACTTCCCCCTGCTCTGGAGGGAAATATAAATACCATTGGAATGCCTATGAACTGACTAAGGAGAGCAGGAGTGGAAGAAAGAGGGGTGTGGGAGGGCTTACAAAAATAGTGGTTTTGGACCCGCCCTGCACTAGAACAACTCTTCTGCTGTTGCTGGTCACACAGGTGCCAAGTTTACTGGGCGAGAGTGGGTCTGTGCCATTTTAGAGAAAACTACAGAGGAGAGAGAGAGTGAGAGAGAGAGAGAGGGAGAGGGAGAAGTTGTTTTCTTGGTTGGAGAATGCTAATTTGTCCTCCCCCACCCCCACCACATAACCTCTAGTTCCAGCCACAGGAAGGCCTCTCAGCAGGTCTCCTCTAAGTGTCAGCTCAACAGGGGAAAAAGAAATTTTAGCTTGAATACATATGAGTGACCTATATCCCCTTTAGTCCACACAAAAGGAGAGATCAGGCTCCGGCATGTCATCTGTTCAGCTCTGGTGGCCGTTCAGTGACAAGATTTAAAGCTTCTTGTGACAATGTGTCCCCAGTCACTACTACATACTACAATTTCTTACTATATACTAATATTCATGGTAGAGTTTTTGCAGTTAGTGTAGAAGAAGTGAAATGGACAAAAGGAAAGCAATTGAATACATGTGCCAACAGATGTCAATCAAACTGGGACTTGGAATAAGAAAAAAAAAATATGGGTTGGAAAAATGTAAAAATTCCATACTACATATTAAAGATATGCAATGATCACTATATATTAATTTTTATAGCATGCAGTTTTTAGTATACGAGAAGCCAGTGTACTTTTCCATTTTATAATGATTGCTGCTTTTGGACATCAAACTGTGATTAAAGAAAGTTGCAAAGAACCAAAAAAAACTATTCAGAGTTAAATATATGACGAATTGTAAATGGGGGAAATGTGGGAAAAAATTACAATTTAAAAACACTTTCACAAAAACAAAATAAAACATTGCCATGTCAACATCTCTCAGGAGCTGTTTCACCATCATCCACAATGTGCACCGTGGGATGACAGCATCCATCGACAAGAACTTATTCAGTGTGACTCACATTCTCAAGATCTGCTTAGATTTATTTTGTGATATGTATTTATGACACACCCTGAGTCAGTACAATTAGTGGTGAAACCAAAAAAATGAGCCTCCAATGAATGAAACTATTATCTGGAAACATGCAAAATAGTTGCAAGAGCAATTTACACCGTTTGGAATGATAATATTTTAATGAAAACTTCAGCTCATGCTCCTCTGCATCGGCCTGTTTGCAACATGGAACAACAATCTCCTCACACCTGAAATAAAGTCCACATCCGCACAAGGCGACCCGCCCAGCACCAATCAGAGCCCCTGCCACTCTCCCTGCGACCTGGCCTCTGCATACAGGCCAGCCTGTGTAGTATAAGCATGGCGCCATACATGTGAATAGAGCACAAATGGGCAAGCGACCAAGTCAAACACAGCCCGTGTCTGTTTCGCTCCCTGGCTGGCAAAATCCACCCGAGCTTAAGCTCACAAAGACCACAATTCAGCAGCACACTTCAGAGCCCGCTGCACGTTTTCATAAACTTCTCCTGGGTTTAATGGCCCTCTCCACACCCTCAGGTGGAGCCATTTGAATATGTGATTGTTGCTTTTTTTTCAGGTAAAAGGTTGGTGGTGTGACACTTTTCAGAGGATTTTATTGGCCGGTGACTCACACACAAACGCACGCGTTCATTCACACTGTACAAGGATCGCTTCAGGTGTCAGATGTTAAAAAAAAAAAAAAGAGTGACAGCATGTTGGCAGCGGCGTGATCTCTCTGAATTCACTTGTGTTTTCTTCTTCCCTCCCCGTCTAGACGAAGAATCCCACCGAGTGCATCATACATATCGGATTACGGAATCAATCACCCGCTGCTATGCAATAATATAATGAATGAGATTAATGGTGTTTTCGTCTCTGTCTGCACTCAAATACCTCGGCGGGGATTGTGAAAGAGCAGCGAGATCTCCAGAATTCTCTCTGGATGCCCCTGTGTTTAACTTTGCGCTGCATGCCGTGAAGAAATGGCTGTGGTGTGTCCTCAGTGGGAGTGTTGTGTCAGGCGCAGTGACTCCAGCCCTTATCAAACTTGTTCCAACACGCCTCCGTCTGGCTTTCAGAGCTCAACTACTATACAGCATGGCAACAGGAATCCAGACTCACATTACACACAAAAAGCATACCGACGCTCCGTAGGATGCCGGCCAGCTTGACAGCGTGGATTTCAGTCTTCACCGCAATGAAGGCAGTAAATGTTACTGTGTGATGACAAATTAAGCCACGTTAAATGCAACTGTGATGCAGGCGTTTAATACACGTCCAAGCATCAGTCAGTCTCCAGGACCCGGCTCCAGCCAGGTGTGATTACAAAAAGGGAAACTTCAGCTCTGAATCACGAAGCTCAGGACCCACAGATGATGAGTAAGGAGGCAGTTGAGTGGGGTTAAGACGGCGCTGTGATGTGGTTTGATTCAGCGGCAGACACATGTAATCTGCACTGGGCAGTCCTGGCTCTGGTGTGGTTACGTTTCCTGTGGTTAAGGCTTAAGAATAGCACCAGTGTGACTGAAGGTTTCCACCTCATGAGCCACCAAATGTCTGAATTCTGAGCTCAGGTCTGGGACTAAATCGCACTTTAATACTGCAAGAGCGCTTGTGCTGCTCTGCAGGTAATCTGAAGCGTTTGATAATTTAATAATGGCTCAGTGGATGAGGTGGTAGCTGCTCTACTGCAGACTTTTTACCCATTACAGCTCTGACTCAACACACGGAGGATCACTCCATGCATAATTATTCAGACTTTAATCTCATCTACAGCAGCAAGAACTCCTCATGCAACTTCATGAAGCTGCTGGCTTTCCCCCAAAACAGACGTGTGTCCCAAGAGGCTTCTCACCAGCAAATTATTAACTTAAAAGCATGAAAATATATTTTATTGAAAATAAAATAAATATGGGAGAGGGATGATATGCCTTGCATTACAATTGCTGGTGAATAGATTTCACATCACATATAATCAATCCTGTTGATACTGCACTTCAGCTGATATGACTGATATGACTGATTAAAACTCAATAGAAGCACTCTTTACTGTGCATTATGAAACACAATAATGCACACACAATAGTGCTGCTGCTTGTTAAGAATCTCAACATTTTTCTCTTCTTTCCAGTTCTTTGAAAATTTGATCCGTCTGTTTAACAGTTAAAACATTATATTGCTGTATTTTTCATGGTTTAATGTATAATATACTGCTTTGCATATTCATACAGAGCTTAAGCATCGACCTACGTGTCCATGTTTTCACAGAGGAGTCACAGCGTAGCTTTGAAGGAAGCAGGTTTTCAGTGTCATGCTCAAGCACAAATTGTCAGAGATTAACATATAAACGCTTTGGGAGTTTAACAGAGGAAAAAGGAAAGTCTATTTAACCGCCATGACCATAATCCATCTTGTACATAACCAGATTACTGTGACACCTGTGAGAGCAGTTGCTGATGTCCTCCCTAATGTTGAAGTGAAATACACGCAATCCCAAGAAACATGCTGTCAAAGCCATAAATTATATGTTTCCACACAATGAAGTTGTGCAAACTAGAAACTCACTCACCCAAAACCTCCAGACTGTTAAACCAATCAACTCAGGTGGTGCATATTCCAAACATGTAATTTTAATATTTCTGATTCACGGGCCAAGTTTCAGCTTGAGATGAGATAATATTCTAACGGTGTTTAGCAATATCCTGTATTTTCATCTGTGGGAGCAAGTGACTCAACTGAAAGTCAAACCCTTACAGTGTAAAATGAAGCCATGCATGTAATTTTTATAAAGCTCTATCAGTCACATCTCCCACTATTGGCTCCTGATTTCCAGTTAACCTGTGACAGATAACACAGATGAATCACAGAGGAGTGTTTGACGCCCACCGTGTCTTTAGACAGACTGGCTTCCTGCACTGACCTCCAACACAGCAGCGGGGTACATACACTGTAAATTTACATAAATGTTTCATGGATATGCTCACTTCTTATCTGAGGGTCTGATGCACATAATTTAACGTCTAAAAACTGACTTTCACAGCTGCCATCCCTCCCTACTTGGCTGTGAACAGGCCACCATCTGTGATTTGACACACATGAATTTCCTCGCTGACCTGCCAGATCAACCCTGAGGAGCGAGAAATGACCTGTCGGGGGTCTAAAGCGCCCGACCTGAATTCTGTACAGATCCAGAATTCCTGCCTCTGATTTGAATCTGTTTTAAAAATGAAAGTGTTTGGCTCAAATCTCGCATCAGCCTTGGCTACATCCTGATGTGATATTCATACCCAGCAATCACAGAAAGATATAACTGTAGCACAGCCAGCAAAAATAACACTCGCGAGCTTCCTTATGGGATTGAAAGTATAACAATATTCACATAACTTTCAGTCCATCTGTCAGGCCAGTCAGCTGCATCAGGTCTATTATGTGTCCCCTTGTTTAGAGTTCATATCAGCAGCTCAAGGCCTCAGGGCTGCAGAGCCCGCCAGATGCATGGCACACATCACTCAGACACGTACTGTATATGGAAAAGAATGCAAGATTAATGTGTCAAATATCCAGACAATGCAGGACTCAGCTGCTGCAACAGAAACAGGCCTCGGCAGGCTGCACAGCTGAGCCCAGCGTGGATCAAACTTCATGGACAACACACAACGGCAGCTTTGAATCCAGGAACACAAACAACAAACAACAAGCGAACACACTTGCGTGACATTCAGCAGTCAAGCTCCTCCTGATAAAGACAGAGCTGTTTGGTGATTCATATGACTTTTCTCACATGAGGAGCTGCAGTGGTCAGCCCACTGCACCTAGTGGTAGCTGGAGGTTACTGCACAAGTGATTCATTTCCACCCCTCACACACAACACTCTTAAAAACAACTGACAGATAGCACCAGGCTCTAAATCATCAGTGTTTGTCTGAGATTTATCCTAAAGCAGCTTCACGGTTAAATTTAAATAAATATATATTATTTTCCTTTAAAACCATATCTTGTCTATGTTGATTTAAATATTATAATCCATAATCCCATTCTCTATATTGCAGCATCACATGAATGATTCCAGATCTCTTGGGCATAATTTCATGCACGTCAATCAGGAAATATAATGTTTGCTTGAAGAGACTTGACTCAAGACTTTACAATAAAGAACAATAAAGTTCAGTGTGACTCAACAATGTCTTCTCCTCATGAGAGACAGGTACATTTTTAAGAGGTTAAAGCAAATATGGAGAGTATTTGATTGCAGTCACATTGCAGGAAACTGCTTGGGTCCAAGTTTATTTGCAGCCAAGTATTTATATCAGCAAACACAGGCCACAGGAGATTACACTTATAATCTGTGCATAATAACGATAGTTGAAACTAAGAAATTGTTGATACTGTGTGAGAAAGAGTGAGTAATATCACACTATGCACCACAGAAACAGGAAACTAAAAAATGTAGCTTGATTGATTGATTGACTGATCAATTGATAAAAGACTTAAAATTTGTTTTAAATGATCATTCAACTTCTCTACATTTCAAATGGGAAAATGATTAAATATTGTCCAACCACACTCATCTGTCATTTCACAGAGTAAAAGTTACCCATTAGCGCCACCCTGCGGCAGAACGAGGCTGGTGGTCATTTATAATTGATAAGTTAAAAACTGTCCTGCATAGCTGTATAAAGCTATATATCCAAGGACATGCTACACTTTTACCAAATGTTAAAAGTTGTTTATATTGTTCAGATTTGTTAAAATTGATGAGGATTTGAATTTTTCCTCATCAGAGCACAACTTGAATCCTGATTAGAATTTAAAGCTAATACAAGTCTGAGTTACAGAGAAATCACATCTTTGCTGTTCAGTCATTTTTCCTTCGTTATCAGAGGACAGATTTTTTTTGTTCATGCATTCATAATTTGCATTATTCTATTACGAAATGAAGTGATATTCAGGAAAGTATTACAGGAATGTTGAATTGATGAAATGATCAAAAGCCAATTAACACCTAATGATCCTAGAGGTTTGGGTCAGTCACCTGCTTTAATCCATACTTGTCTGGATGTGATGAAGCCTCTTGGACAGGTGGCAAAAGGCATTCACATCCTTTACTTAAGTGAAAGTAGAATCAGTAAAAATACTTGACTACAAATAAAAGTCATGCGTTCAAAAGTTTTAAAAGTATCAAAAGTAAAAGTGAATCATTTATTGTCTTTAAGATAAAGGTGTTTTTCAGCTGATGATTAAAGGAAAAATCTACCAAAATTAGTCTAATAAGATTTTCTAAAATGCATGTGTTTCCTCTAAATTTACACCTAATGCACATCATAATGTTTCATATTGCTGGCTCCAAACAGTGAGAAGACCCGCGGGGTTTGCGGCTCCCGTACAGCCGGCTCGGCTCTGCCTGCAGCGGGGCACTGACCTGCCAGCCTCCGCTCCCGGACGTTCCTCCAGAGAAGGTCCCAGGCTTTGGACGTGGAGCTCCGCAGCTGCTCGCTCAGAGACCGCCGGAGCTTCAGAGTGGCCGAGCTTCTTCTAGATGTCATCGCAAATCCTCATAATAACAAAATCCTCCTGGTCCCACACAAACCAGTTCTGTTCAAATCTCCGGCAGAAAAATTACTTTTTCTTTTTCTCCCTTTAGTCACTATTTCTTTTCCGGAGCAGAAAACGTGACTTTAAACGCAGCACAAACATCTTGATGGTGAAAATAACAAAAATATTCCTCCTGGTTCAAAACTCAAATCAATGAAACGAGGCAAAGCAACAGAGTGATAGTAAAGGCAGACTTTCACACTTCACACCAGATGTGTGTGTGCGTCTGTGTGAGTGTGAGTAAAGACGTGATACTTTCAAGTGCTGCGGGAAATACGAGAGTTACCAGCTGAGCGCAACAAAATGGTAAGTATGAGTGTAAAGGAAGAAGTGAAAGCTTGAAGGTTTGATGGAAACAACAGATGGTGATGATCATTTTATAACTGACATATTGAATGTGTAAATATGATGTATGGTAATTAATAAATTTATTCAGCATTTTTTTAAATTGAAAGCCGCACACTGAATGACCCATACATTTCTGTAATGTTCTATAAAGGTTCTCACTCTCATTATTTCACGTATTCTTTATGTCAAAAAGAAACTCCCATATAGTCCCGTGTTCTGTCATGGTTATGTGAATATGACTGTTTTCTGCATGGTGTTTATTCCAAAGAGCACTAGACACAACATTTCATGCAGGTTGTCATAACCATGTCATTCTGGTAAGTTCAAAAAATATTTTCAGGCCCACATCATTTATCTCATAGGATGGTTGAAGAAACAGTATGTTAATAAAACTCTGAATGATCCCTATTTCAACACTATGTTTACTTGCTTTAAAACTCTTCTTCAGAAACAAACATTGTCTTGAAGAGAAGAAATTCAGTAAGTGTGACATAATAAATATAAAGAAGTATTTATAAAGGAAAAAACATCACCAGATTTTCCCATTCCAAGTCCAATTTGTCACTTATACAACCAAAAGTGCTTTCAACACTTCCAACATCTGACTTTCAAGTCGGAAACAGAGTTCTACGTAGAGCACCTGAAGGCATCACAAGCTGCAAACCACTCAACACCCAACCACCACCACTACAAACACACACTGGCTCTCAAATGACACATGTCAAAACTGAGCACTCACTTTCCCCAGACCGGCCTCTCACTTTCATTATCATCCACAAAACAAGGAGATATAAAAGTTTTAAAAAGCACTGCAACATGACAGTATTGTTCAGTTATAGGGAATCTATGTCTGTAGTGATCAATTTTACATATACAATATATGTATAGCTCAACTTCTGTGGATGCTTCTAAAACATTTGTTTGACCTATTTATTAACTATTATTAGGATCTGGACTCAGGACGATGTTGTCTATTATTCTAAGTCCGAGAGTTCAGCGAGTTCTCCCCAGGTATTTAGGTTAGAGCAGGTCAGCCCTTCAGCAGAAGCATGGGTTCAGTTTCAGCACCATTTACTTTTGTTGTCACAATATCTTGCACAGCAGATACTGAAAAGAAAAGAAAACCTCAGCTCACGTCTGAAGAACAAACACGATAAGTTCTTCTATGAGGCTGCTGCTGCCTTCAGAGAGCAGCTTCAGTAATCATTATACCATAATTATTTTAGGAATTTCCTCCCATTATTGTGAGTGTGACCTAAGAGCGGTGATATCATATCAGCTGCGTTAATTTCTTTGTTCAGCAGCTGGGATTACTGTTATAACAGGTTTAATACCAGCACAAACACACAGTCTTAACACAGAGTGACTGGCTGAAGATTGACAGTTTCTTAAATGAGCAAATCTCCGCTGACCTCAGTTTGCCCTCTCCGTATGAAGCTGAGCTAACATGACTTCATTTCAATAAGGAGACCATTTGCCACCGAGCAGGACGGCTGATTTACTGATTATTACAAGGCCACATAGTGAGACGTGTGAGTGCCAAAGGAGCGTGCAGCTGAGAGGAGGATATTAACGAAGGGCTCAGTTTTCCATTAGTTCTGTCTGCAACTAAAATGATTTGCAGCTTGTAAGAGAACTGGTGAGCTGCTCTGATCTTCCTGGATCTGACATGAAAACATTAACATCTACACATTTAATGTATCATCAAAGATCGTACGGCCAATGAACAAAACAATTCTATGTGTGAGTGTGTTTCATCTGCGCTTGGATCTGAATTTGTCGCCATTATTTTAAGGTTCATCAAGTCACGAGAATAAAAAAATGTGTGAGCAAACATGGATGCTTTTTCAGTTCAGCTTGGGTCAGAGGGAGGAATCTGCTCACCAGTGATCAGCATGTTGCTATTTTCAGCGCCACTTGTTCAGACCCCGGGCTAAAAGGCAGCTTGGAGGACACACACACACACACATGCGCACACACACTTGTTTAATTTGAGCCTGTGACTTTTCAGGAAGGGTCAGTGTTAGGCCGAGTCAAGCCCCTTGCTTTACGGCGGTCACGTGAACCAGGAAGCTTGCAAGAAAAAAGGTTGAAAGCTAAGACACAAATTCTGGGAATTTGACACAAAATAGGTCATAAATTCATCCTCAATTCAAGATAATACCTGCTTCCACAAAAGTGAAGGCACTGACTTATAAAAATATCACAGAATCACAGTTTTTCTCATAAAGAACCCTTAAACAATCCTCAAACCATCACCTGTCATCTTTCTAATCCTTTGGTTGACGTGAGTTGAGAACAGGATAATGAATGAGTTTGCTAGTTGCCGAACTTGTAAACAAGGTATCAGTCTCCAGGCCGGTGACTGACAGGGCAGGAACGGACAATACCGTTCCTGTCAGGCCCCGACAGTAAAAGTGATGGAGGAAGCGCAGCAACAAGGTTCTGACCTCTCTCGACATGAATCACCAGAGAGGTAAACACAGCCCTCTTACTCAAAAAAAAGAAGCTTGGACAATAAAGATGAGCATTATCGCAGCGAGCATCATTGTGGCTAGACGATGACTTAGCCTCTGGAGTGGTCTTTGGCGGTGGAAGTAATAGCAGATGCAGGAGAGGAAACATCAATCAGCTTGAGAATGTTTTCCCTTCGCTGACTCACCCACTTGTTTGTTTTGGCCGGGCGGCTTTTAGAAAAGCGCTCATTTTCCCGTTTTCCCTGAAAAACTGGCACTTTTTCTGGTTTAGTTTTTCGCCCTCTCTCTCTCGACATCTCCCTCCCCCTTCGTTCATGAACACACACATATTTATTTGTACACAAGTTATCTGAATTCCAGAGTTTGTGTGCGTGCTGTGTCCGTGTCTGGTGACTGATGTGGAATGCTGCCCCGTAGCTGCAGTGGGAAAATCCCAGATGCGAAGAAACTGATTTCTCCTCCGCGATTGGGTCATGTTGTTGGCCAGGAGGTCTTACACCAGGCCCCCTTGAATAGTCTGGGAGATTGCTCTTCCCAGCCTAATGGAAACAAGGCTTGGGGAGCGGGGAGCGGGGAGATCTCCCCTCCACCTCCACCCCGGCCCCTGAGGGCTCGTCCCAGGCATGTGCTATAAATTTCCTGACCATATATTCCCAAGTCGAGTTCATTTTTCCAGAGGAGCCACACATGTGGTGTATATCTGGGTTTAGATTATGGGGTTGGGGAAGGAGGAGCCGACTTTGGTCCCAATCCATTAAAGTGGCCACTAATTCTGTTTTCTTAGAGGGCCGTCTGTTGTAACGTCATAGTTTCTTCCTTTAGTGGAGGTTATTCTTTATAGAATCATTAATTCCCAAACGGACGATCAATTATGTCAAGTCTGTTTTCAAAATAGAAGATGAAGGTTTAAAAAAACGCAGAGGTTCACATGACTTATGCATTACATTTATCCAAATCTTCCTCTTGTTACATAACTTCTTATTCAACTACAACAATAAGTGAGGTAAAATTTGAAAAAACAACTCAAAAGCTTTTATCAATATCGTGAAACGTGTGTAGAAGTGAGAGCTCACAGGGGTCAAAGTTTGTATAAAGAGGCCTGAAGAATGTAAAACTGGCACGACAAGCGTACGTGGCTATTGTTTCATTGAATGACAAAGCATGTAATGCTGTCAGGACTGAATCTGTTGAGGCTGCATTGCCCGCAAAAATGCATGGGAAAACATTTACACCACTGTCCAGCACCTGGTTTCTATTAGAGCAATGAGGATCTAATCACAGAGGTACATTTCTCTCTCAATCACTCTCACTCCCTCCATCCGACTCTGTTTCTCTCCGAGGTGGCAGATGTAAAATAAGCTCATGTTTTATTGATTTTAAGTCATTTTCAAGCTGGTTTTAAGTCTCCTTTTTCACCCGGGACTCATTTCCATCACCTTTCTGATGATAAACATTAGGGAAGTTTTGCTCTAAGGCACCTTCACAGCGATCGCCTATAAATACAGCTGACAGGACGACTTCATACATTACGTCTCGTGATATACTGTAGCATGACATTAGCCTCCATGAAACAAATTCAAACAGGAAGTCGATGTTTATATTTCAAGATGAGTGTCGTCCCGAGAGAGAAACCGGAGTCTGACAAAGAGCAAAGGAGAAAATGACGGCTACTCAAAACCTACATTCTTCTAGTTTCTCCTCCTACGACAAATGTCTCACATGTCCTTTCTGAAATCATTGCAGTTTTGCCTCCAAACATCTCAAGCTGCTAAAACAATTCACAAAATAAAAAAAAAACATTTCTGCATAATAGAAACCAAGCTGTGGCAATCGACATCTGTGTGAACATTCACACCACATGTTTTCAAAGCTGCTTTACGTTAGCGACGCAGAGGACAATGATTTTCAAGCTACAGGAAGAAAACAAATAGTTTTCATGCCCCCGCAGCAATAAAAGAAGCACGATTTTTATGTTCAACAGCAAATTAACAATCAGTTTTATTACTAATGCGTGTGTGGACTGTGTAATCAGCTTGTCCAACAATTCTGCTCAACTCATCAGCTGCGATAAGCTGGAAGTACAGAGCAGGTATTGTTTTCAGACGGAGACACAAACAGGTCCTACCGGGCCCTTAACTTTTAAAGCCGCTGAGCCAGAGAGCAGAGAGGATGCAGGAAGTCTGCTCTGCCTCTGCCTGCTATTGCTCTTTGATTACTGGGCCAAATTGTTTAATCAGGTCTGAAACCACAAGAAAGCCGCAGTGCTACACTGCCCCGGGACAGAGCCTCTTTTAACGCCGGGCTGTGTTTTTTGTTATCTGGGTACAGGTGGAAGCGCACAGCTATGTAAATCTGCAGTAGCATGGTCACCCGCGGCCTTGCTTCCGTGCAGAAGGACACGGTGTTCGGTGTGAGCCGTGCCACGTGCTCGGCCAACCCGAGGATGGAGAGGCGAGGGCCCAGCGGAGGCGCAGACTTTTTGCCTCCCTGCAACATCTGGTATCTCTGTGGTTTATGTGGGAAATCTGGGAGACCAGTGACAGAGCCAATGTGGTTAGTGTATCTAAACCGACCCTGCGGAAACGTTCTTGGCTCGGAGACTGCGTGAGTGTGTATGCAGGATCACAGAGGAACTACAAAGTGGAGCACCAGGCTTGATAAAGCGTGATGAGAAAGGAGTTATTGTTTGGCTTCATTTCCAGCAGAGGGGTGAGCATTCATAGGAAAGGTACGCACACACATACACAAAAGGAGATAAGAGGACTGGAGGCTGTTGACTGTTTAGTCACGACATCCTGATCCAGGGTCCTGAAGTAGTGTGGCCCTTCCTGGCTCATTACTTCCTAAATCTTGTTTCTGCTTTTCTTCTCAGTTGGCAGCTGAGTGCTGGACCAACCTGTTAGCTTTTGTGTTGCCTCACACACACGCTCGCACACACACACATACAAACACACAAGTTCCTGTCCTCCTGCGACTGGCCTGCATCCTGACACGACTGCCCACGTCTCCTTCCACTTACTTTACAAAGCCCAGGCCTAAATTCCTCAACCCACACACACACACACACACACTAACACACGCTGAAAACACTCTCACCTTGGTCGTTTTGAGGAAGTTGTTCCCCAAAGGATTTATTGGCTGCTTCTTTCATAATTGGCAGTGTGGATATAATTGGGAATCAGGACAATGAAGCTGTTTCCTCTCACTGAAGAACATAAAACTGGGAGAAAATACCGTTTCTGTTCAAGCGCGCTCGATGAACACACACCACAGCGACGCCATCAAACCAGATGATTTATACTGGGCAATAAATTATTCTCAAACATGATGGGAATTGTTGAACATGATGATCTCATTGGGTACAAGGGCCTGGAGGACATTATTAAACTGTAATATGTGTTATTTTACGTATGATAGCTACAGTAATTGCAATGAAAATGTTGAAATTGCAATAAAAACGTTAAAAGATTTCGGAGCGGGTTAAGCAAATAGTTTCTCTAATGTTTTCACAACCTTGACAAATTACTGTATACACAAAGAAAAGTCTAGAAATACTACCAGGTTTTCTTTTTTCCCCCTCTCTCTCTTTCCCTGTCAAACAGCCGAGCTGGCCTCTGCACTCAGGAAACCACAAGTCATTTTCCATCTTTCCATGTGTGGAATTTTTCATGCACTCGTCATGCCAGCAGCACCCTTTATAGTCTGAGCTGGATCTACAAATGACGCCTTGGTTATAAATTTAGCGCATGATGTCACTGATCTGGCACCTGTTAGGCAACGGATAGACGGGGAGCAGAAATAATGGTACAATCTCATGAAAATGGATTTTCCTGCAGCATTTAAAGGCTGCATATGCTTCGAATCAAGCCGTCTCACAATGTCCAGGTCTGTCTTTAAATAGTCGCACAGCAGATTTGGTCATATTCAAACATTGGTGTGGAACAAAAATGTGCTACGTTGCCTTCTATTTTCAATACAATACTTCTCAATACATACTCTTTGGGGCGACACAGAGGTAAGACGGATTCATCAACATGTCTCCTTGCCAAGTGTAAAAAGTCTTGTGTTGTGATGACTCCTACATTGCATATTCACTTCACAAAGAGTACGAGTTCCTCCTCCCCATCAACACATTCAACTTAATCCACATTGTATCCTTGATCTTCAAGGTTGGTTCATTTCAAATGCAACATGTTTTCCTTTTCCATCCAAGTATTGTTAATACTTGGATGTACTTCTCTATGAGTAACATTTTGGATGTAGATTATTTCTACATTGTAGTATTGGTACTTATGAAGTAGTGGATCTTTTGGATGCAGAGTATTTAACATTCAAGTTTTTACATTTGCCACCCCATAATCAAGTAGTGGATCTGAGTACTTCTTCTACCACTGCTCAGAAATATACCCTTAAAGAGGGACTGGTTCACTTTTAATGGCAAGAATATATCATGTTAAATATTTGATCCCTGAGTTGAAACAGTCATTCCAAACAATGATTACAATATACAGCATATGACCATAGGTTGCTGGACACCCCTTCCAATTAAAAGAAATCTGAAAGCTACTCAGCATTTTAGACAATAGTGTGCTTCCACCTCTGTGGTAACAGAGGGGATGACTCTTTTCCATTTCAACATGACCCCTGTGCACAAAAATCAATGTCCATAAAGAAATGTTTGGAAGAACTTGAGTGGCCTGCACAGAGCCCTGACCCCAACCCCATCCACACCGACTGGACTCGCACCTCATCTCACCCCATTTGTGGCTGAATGGGAGAAAATCCCTGCAGCCAGCTTCCAAATTCTGGTGGAAAGTTTTCCCAGAGGAGCGGAGGCCGATATTAGCAGCATATAATGATCATGGTTGGTGTAATTTGGGACTAATAGGAAAAATTGAGCAATTCTTCTAAAATGATCTTTTCCTGTAAAAAGCCCTCTCGCTTCCCCTTGGGAACCATGTGACACTTAGCTAAGTTTGGACCGCTTCTGTCACAACAAAAAAAGATTTCATAATAAAAACAGCACTGAGGTCAGA
Source organism: Centropyge bicolor (assembly GCA_037975185.1). Lineage (NCBI taxonomy): Eukaryota > Metazoa > Chordata > Actinopteri > Pomacanthidae > Centropyge > Centropyge bicolor. The sequence goes on along the minus strand of JBBMOC010000039.1, from coordinate 1,071,438 downwards.
ATCTAATCGAGACCAGAGAATAACAACATAGTTAATGATCCTGTTTACAACTCAAAACATCCAAAGTTGATCAGATGATTTCAATGTTCTGCCTGGTAGCCCACTTCTCTCTGTGTACTGGTTCTGAACATAACAGGTGACAGGCTATTTCACGTGTCCTCATTTGTTACCATGAAGCCCTCGTGATGTGTATATTATGGTCCCTAACAGGCCTCCGGAGAGAGAGAGAGAGAGAGAGAGAGAGAGAGAGAGCAGCTGTCTGAGGTCACAGTCAGCCTCCAGCAGCAGGCAGTAACCCTGGGTGAGACTGAAGGCCTGGACTGAGAGCAGCTGAGGAACAGTCAGACAAGCCTGCACTAATGCATTAGCAGCTATAGGCATTATATAATACTCACTGGTGCTTCATCTATAGCTGCACTGCTGATTTATGTCGCTGTGTATACTCACCGTGGACCCACAGCGGAGGCCTTTCACTCTAAGATGGATGCTCACATTGGCCAGTCTCGTACTGTAGGAGTCACAAGCTAAAGGCTGGTAAATAATTGTAACTCTACTGTGCAATTAATCCAAATCATCAGGCCTGTTTGAAGTTTTCTCTGTGCCAAGTGAAACTGTCCTGGACCTTTTCATACGCGCCTTTATTGTAAATTCTTTGATGATGTTTCACGTTAATGAAAAATGTTTTACATCCTGATCAAAACACCGGAAAAATCTTCAATATGAAACATGGTTTGATTCAGTGGAGGCAGCAAGAGCAGAAAAACTGAGCAAGGATCTCCACTGTGGATAAACTGTGAAGAAATACAGCACCTACAGACTGTAATTTCACTACCAGATAATTCAAGGAGGGCATCAATCTCACCGATATCATTTTTATTCCATTAGAAACATTTGCTGCCACGGGGGTACTAGATTCAAACATTTCTCTGGCTTTACATCCCGCACTTTAAACGTTTACCTCATCTCACTTTCACAGTCTGGAGCACATGCCAAACACACTCAGTCTGCAGTTTGATTAGACGTGAAATCAGAATCAATAAAAGTGACAAGGCTGCATTCGGGGATCCATCACCAGGTGACATTTAACACTGACCATTAAGCAAAAAACGTCCAGATTAAAACACTCTTTTTCAGTCTTTTCTGCTGCTTCTTTTTGGGAGTCATTCACACCACCATGTGAGGGACACAGGGCTTTACGTTACTCTCTTTACAAACAGAAAGAAGTCTCCAGGGGATTCACAACGTTTCCCCTTTGTTTTTCTTATAATCAGTAGCAGGAGATTTCCACATTGAAAGTAGATTAGCATATTCATTGAGAGAGAGGATCTGTGTGTTTGGCAGAGCGGACTGACAGCGAAGACAGTGCTGTTTAAACCTCACTTTTGTCATTTTACTGGCATTTAGGAAGGTGATGTTTATCATAACAAAGCAAATGACCATTTATTTATGCAAGTTAAAAGTCACTGAGTTTTGCGTAACCACTTCTCCTTGGACCCTGTCAGTCTGTCTGTTTGTACCCTCTGCACTGATATCTCTATTTTCCCGTTAAACACAAACACATTTACAAAATAGACGTCACCTGTGCACAAAATCAAAAACACATCAACAACAAAATCTTGCCCACGCCTTAATACATGTTTCAGGGCAAGCAGACAAATACAGCTTCATCCTCCTTATCTGTCCTGCATCTCTGACAGAAACCTGGCAGGACGCGCAGCTTTCAGCTCGCACTGTCACTACGGATTCATTAATTCCATGATTAACGTCAGTGGAGGCAGCAGAGTTTTGAGGATGAACATAGCTGCCTCCTCTCACCGGAGGAAACCATTAATTTCCACGCTGCAATTAAAGAGCCTGCAGGGAATAGATCTCCATACAAATTATGCTGTGTGAAAGGGAATAAGGCATTTTTGGCCCGTCATCTACTCAAGAGTTGAAAAATGCTCGATAAACGTTGAGTAATGCCTTCAGAAAATAAACATTTGAGAGGGCGGATTAAGCTTTTTTTTCTCTCTCTCTCTCCATCGTTCGCTGAGTATATCCATATGCGGTTTTAGGATTTTTGCCTCAGAAAAAACAAAACAAGTCAAGAGGGTTGAGAGGTCCAGTGTTTTTTCCATCAATGTCATACACGTTCTTAAATTATCCTAAACAAGTTGGAAATTTGAAGTCCTCTAAACTATTTTTGAAATCTCCTAAATGGTGCAGTGCTTATCATCAGCGTTGACTATGACAAACAAGCAGATCGCTGTTCAACACAATTCAAGGATGTTAAAAGCACTTCAGAGTGAGTGAAATGTAAACAAATGAAAACTCACTGGCGGCTCCTACAGGCTGCTTCCTGAACGCTTGTACTGACTGACTGATCACCTCTGCCACTAAAAAACCAACATTCATACAATGTGTTTTATAAATGTTACATAACTTAATCACAACGGTTTGATGAAAATTAGACAATAAAACGATCCAAACAATTCCATCATATGGTAACAACCATGCAAAACTGTATATGATTGCAAAAACATGATTCTCTTCAAGGTAAATTTGAAGCTTATAAAATGTATGTTTCTGGTTTTACGACTATTTAAGATTTTGAATGGATTTTATCATTACGCAAGTTCTTGACTAGCCTGTTACGGACGACCCGAATGTTTTGTTTACAGGCAGCTATCGATGAAAATAGAGCGTGTACTTGCAAACACGCCGAACGCGTTGACCATGTGCATATGAGCGCAATAAAAAGACACTGCACATTTATAGCACAGAACATGAACCGCTTTCTCGCTGCTGCTTTGCTATTTTGGATCTGGACCCAAAGAATGTGCTTTCCTCTCCTGGACAATGTCATTTTAATGAGGTGGACAGTGGTGTTATGGTGGATACTGAGAACCATCTGGTCCCCTCGTATCCGTGTCATAAAAGAGGTCTCCTCAGCCCAGCTGTAAAATACAAACAGGGAATATCGCACCTAATGTGTCTGACTCCGTGCCAGCTTTGTCCTCTTTACAACATGATCATTTTACAAGTTATTTTATCATTAGATTTCAACTGAAACCATATGTTGATTTCATTCACTTGACGACTAAATAAAGTTGACAGTGACACTGACACTGCGTTATTTCAGCCAAGATGTCCACCTAAGAGAGCAAGCATGTGGCTGAACACACGGCTTGCTACGAACGTCACACGGTGGAAAAATATAATGATAAATGCATTTGAAGAGAAGCTCGTAACCGTGTTGACAAACTTGTTGATGTTATTCACGGTGGTCTCACACTCAGGTTTCCAAGAGTCACAGTTAGGAGCGAGAGGCGATCGGTCACAGCGCGTATCTCATACACACCAGCAGACCACACATTAGTTAACTGCTGCATAAAAGTGACGTGGAATTTTTCCACACCATAATGTCCACTTGTGCGGCACCGTCATGCACAACAGAGGTCATGTGAGAGTGCAACCTGAGCCTAAAATGGCATCTATCCAAATCCCGCAGCTGCCCCCCAAGGGCCACATCACACCGGGCCAAATATTTCCCCTCAGCAAAACAGAAACAATGATCTGGCACGCTGCCTAATTTTAACTGCATCCCGCCAAGTGACCAATATATAGAAGCCCTTTTAAATAAGAGACACGGCGCTGGGACATTCTTGAGACACCGGCTGGGAGGGAGCCCGCAGACACCTGTGGCTGTCAGTCTTATTAACATTGTCTGAGTCCTGAGCCATGCCACCATGCAGGCCCGGACACAGAGCAGGATCAAGTGGCAGGGAGATTTTCCTGGTGTGCCAGACAGCACTGTTTCAAGTGCGGTACAGTAGTGGCTGTGGACGGAGACTGAACAGATTCCCTGAAAGATTAAGCTTTAAAACCGATTCAGACATAAACTTCTGTCGAGAACACAAAGACCTCAGGATGCGTAAAAGAAAATTTTACGATGCAGCAGGCGTAAAGGTTCATTTTGTCACATTTCTAATTTAATTGCACAGTGAATGAAAATTCTGTGAAATACAGGAAGATCTAATGCTCCTCATGCTCAATGTTTGTTTAGTCTCTTGGTTAAAATGAACAGAAACGGGAAAGTAACAGAATCATTCCTGCTCTTTCAATCATTCAGTTCCACTGAATGTAAATGTAATTACGATTATATTCAATCTAATACAGTATAAATATGCAGGCAAAGTGTGCTGAGTTCTAAAAATAGTTTCTGCCATTTAAATGAGGATTTATCAAGCTTTCTAATATCCTCTCCTACCTGCTTGACCTTTTCAGGGTCACTGGGTGCTATCCCAGCATGCACTGACACACCCCGAACAGGTTGTCAAGGCTCACAGGTTAAAGACACAAGAAAAACACACATTTTAGACTCTCAGTTTGACCTGAAATACATGTTTGTGGTAGGTAAAATCTGAAATCCTGTTCTCATGTGTGGTTAACGTCCGAGAGAGAAAAGCTATAAAAAAACACTTTCTTACCTGCCCCTGCTGCGTTGGTCTTACTGAACATCTACAAGACAACAGAGATAACAATGGATCAGTAACTGCAGAACAGTGATTTGCTTTGTATTATGATTTCATTCTGAGTTGAGGCTGCTCATCACTCAGAGGTCGACAGCTGAAACAAAAACACTTTTTCTTGAGTGTTACTCCACTCTCAAAGCTAAGAAAAGCGTTTCACACTATTTGGCTGTGACAACCGTTGAAGCTCTGAATTCAGGGACAGAGGACAGAGGTCCCTGCATTCTTCAATAGTTCAATGATAAAGTCAATAAAGAGTATTGAGAGCAAAAGTGTGTGTTGTTGCAATGTTGAAGAAATGAAGAAAAGAGAGGAAACACCAGAAGCTTTAAAATTCAAATTAGATTAAAAGAAACTTTATTGAGCTTCCTGAGAATACTATACTAGGTTTTTATTGGAAAAGAGTTGTTGTAAGGAAATGGAAAGAGGAAAAGATACATATCGCCCCTGAATAGGATTATCACTTATAAAACATACAGTTCCTTGATTTAATGGTTGATTTTGCAGGTGATAAAGTGACCACCAGAACCCAGAGGACTCAAAGTGTCCTCCTGATCTGAACCAGACAAAATTGCTTCCCCTAACTCTCTCCTCCTTTTCCCCTCTATGCCCCACTGGTCTGATTTACGCTCTTGTTTGCTTGCCCTGCTTCCACCTCTCTCTCCCCTGGCAGAGACAAAACGCAGCAAAAACTCCCAGCCTGCCTGTTCGCAGTACTGTTGATTCTCTGTCCTGACAGTCAACCAGCAATCAGCCTGCACGGTGCTGATTCAAACCTCTGTCAATATATATGCAAAGGTTTTCTTGTTAAGTTGGACTCAGCATAGTAAGTACGTCATGTACTGCATGTTTCATGAGGGCCGCGGCCCCCCGGTGCTGTCATGGCAGCAGAGACGCTCGCAGTGTAAAGAAGCCCTCGGCTGGATGAGCGACCTATATGGTTGCCACTTTGCTGTGACAACAAAGCAGACCTGACCGGCTGGATTAAACAGGACAGGTGGTTTTTTGTTTGTGCACTATCTGTCTTTGTTACACAGGCTTTGACACTTTTAGGCCACATGTTAAATGAGGTCAGGGGACAGCGGGCACCTGGCAGTCCATTTTTGATTTATTCAGATGAAGAAGAAGATTTTTAAGCAAAGAGAGAATCACAGCCAAGACATTCCTGGCAGGTTTCTACCTTGAACCACCAGGGTCCATGTGGCTCTGGGGTTATCAGCCTCAAACCACACGCTTATCCAGAATCCCAGCTGTCCAACTCTTGCTCAACAGAGACACAAGAACATAGAAAAGCAGGACATAAAAGTATGACTCATACGCATATATATGCATTTTTACCTCTGTTTGCACATAGAAGAGGGGAGTGAGGTCTGAAAACTGTGAGGTGCAGCCACTGATGTATCACTCATTATTGACTGTGAGATTTGGCACAGTCTGGCAGAATTCCATCACGTATCTAAACACCTCTGTAAAAGAGTTCAAAGGCTGGATTTAATGCACAGAAACACGGAGGATCATTATCCCCGTGCTTTCAAATTCATACACTACATGTGTCTTTGAAGAGAGTGAGGCTGGACTGTCTTCTGTAAATGCAATGGACCTGATAAGTTGGTCTCCAAGGACCCGCTTTAGACCCAGTTTCAGAAATAAACTCGTGAAAATTAGCACTCCAAAAACCAGATGCTGGGCCCCGGTGGAGATGTGCCGATTTGACAAGGCTTCAAAGACTCGAACACATCGCTCCCTCTTTTTCAACAGCCAAGAGAAAGTATTTCATGCTGGCACATCTCGAGCGCTGACCTACTCTAAGCACACACATCGCCCTAGTTCAGTCCAGCCGCAGTCAGATGGTGGACACATGTCAAAGGTTGCAGGTCAGGAAAAGTGACATCCTCCGCGCAGGAGCAGCACAGAGTCCCTTTCAGGCCTGTTGTCAGAGGGAAAACTTCCCTTTGCTTACACCAACAAGGCTGTTTATATGGGCTGACAGCTCTGTGTGGGTGAATGATAGCTGCTGTCCCAGCACAAATGACAACCTGCCTGAGAGTCAACAGGGCAGTTACAGGACCGGTCAGTCCGAATGACAGAGCAGCGTGTCCTCTGCTCTGCCCGACTCTGTCAACACCAATTAAAAGTAGGAATCCTCAACCCAAATACGTCTGCATCCACCAAAAATAGAACACTGTTACTGCTGGCCTCAACCAGACTCTGCGCTGAACAGCAAGGTCAAGATAACTTCGACAAAAAGAAATACGACTAGGGCTGCTACCAGCAATTATTTTTAAAATTGCTTTTTCAATTAACTGCCTCATTGTTTAGTCCATAATGTGTTAGAGAAGAATGTCCATTACATTTTACAGATCTTAAGATTATGTTTTTATGTCGGCAGCAAGCAGCTCAAAACTCAGCAATGTTCAATTTAAAATGGTAGAAAATAATGAAAGCAATGAAATCCTCATTAATCAAAACACCATTTCTGCTCCACAATAAGCAGGGCATCAAAGACTGGTTTTGAGAATGCAAATACTCTTCAATCAAACAGACATAATAGATTTTTGGAGCAACTTTCAAACTACTTGAAATGAAAGCTCGTCTCCTGCAAGACTTTGAATTTGAACTTGTTTTATTCACGCAGGAGCAAACTTAAACAGACAGTTTATCCTTAACAAAGATTAAGACGTTGAATCTATAGGCTGCTATGTATTTCATTAACATCCTGATATAAAGGTCCAATCAGCAGATTTTTTTCGAAACACTCTTGAATCTGCTGTTTTTCTAAACTTATCATAATTACAAATAAAAGCTTCTTCACTATTGTGATATAAAACAAACTTTATAGCATCAGATAACTTTGACTGAGCTGTTGTTGGACTTGTTGGACTTGAGATGATATCGAGCACAGAAGAGTCAGAAAAACAACTTTTATTGCAAACGACAGTATAGTAAGAGTAATAGCTTAACACCTGGAAATTCCTTATTTCGCTCTTTGCTATTTGAACTGTATTTTAGGGACAATGGATGTTATGAAGTCTGTTGCATTCCAACTTTTTTAGTGACTGTATAAGTAATGATATGAAGAACAAACAAAAAATAAAAGCATATATCTCTCGCTCCAAAAAGACAAAAATCTTTAGTCAACACTCAACGCATTCCAGCAAAGATTAGCTCAGCGCGCATGATGTGCAGCAGATTGAGGAGATATGGGCACATTCCACTTTTCAGAGATCACACAGAGGCAGCGGGGGGTTAAAGGTTGTCAGGCAGGTGCCAAAAACTTTTACCAGACACTTCCATAAAACATCTCTTAGTAAAGCCGTAAGTGTCTATTCAAGCAGGGTGTGCTGGCTCACACGTTCGGCCCGTTTTATTCTTAGAGACTGTGATTCAATCTGTATCGCATTCTCGCTCCCTGCTGTCAGACGTGTCATATTGACTCCAGAGCTCTTATGTAAGACTCAGAGGAGGCCGAGGAGGGAAAAAAAAAAAAAAGATCTATCTGCATGTGCAATTCTGCTGGATGTCGTCTCGTCTGTTTTTGGAAAATTTGCAAGCTCACCTTTAACCCAGTGGAGAAATTTAAAGGAATAGTTGTGTGGAATATGTTTATCTGCGTTCTGGAGGAGAGTTAATGCTGGTAGGAGGATTTTGTCAGGCTAGCTGTTTCCCCCTGTTTCCAGTCTTTATGCTAAGCTAAGCTAACTGACTGCTGGCTGGAGACTCATATTGAGAATACAGACATGAAAATGGTATCACTCTTCTTGTATAATTATCTGCCAGAAAGAGAATGAGCATAAATGTCAAACTGTTCCTTTAAACTTAAGCTTGTCGTCAGTTGATATGATTTTATTTTCCTGTGCAACTTTTCTGCACCTGCAGTTCTATAAAATCTTATTTCATCGCTTCCAACGATATCAACAATAGCGGTGATATATTACACTGCTGTTTTTTAAATTTAATTTATAATTGGAAAAATACCCTAAAACACGTCGCCACTGAACAACATGTGATCTCATTATACTCAAGGTCACAGCGCAGCCAAAATACTCTTGTCTGTAACATACGGGAACATTCCCAGCTGTCCTGCTGTCATTTTCAAGAGCTAGTTATGGGTTCCTCAAAAAAGACACATCTGAAAACTGCACTTCATTTCATTTGATGTACCCGATGCTCGCAGGCAAAATAATCCTGCTTTACTCTCCACTCTGTCTACAAAATATACTGATAACCCCAATATCACAGGATGAAAAGGGAAGGTGGAGAATCTGAGCGGAGGGCCACAGTTTGCTCTTGTAAGCAGGTTGTTTGCCATCACGTTGCAGCAGAGCCGTCAAGGAAGCACAAAGCGCAAACTGAAAGGCTTTGAATTTAAACCCGCCCCGCATTCTGCAAATCTCCCAGTTGTCTGTTTCCTTTAGGGCCGTTGAATGGTGACATTTATATACTTGGTCCAGCATAAGTGAGTCCTGCTTGTTTAAGAATGCCTAAGCTGACCTTATTCTCAGCACAAACCTCAAATATTTACAGATGTAGAGGAAAGAGCAGCTGCACAGGAGGGAATGTCAGAGTTTCAGCTGACTGGTGATGGATTTATCTTAGAAAAAAAAATCCACTTCTGCAATGTTTTTTTGTGATTTATTTGACTTCTGTGGAAACAGTGATCAGGACACTGGGGTCAAATATGTGATTGTGAAATGCTGGTTTCACAGAGTGTGATTTTATTCATGAAGGAAACTGATAAGAAAGTTTCTGAAAATATTTTGTTCGTCATTCTTCTCGTGCAGTCGTTCTGTTTTTTACCCTCAGTTCATTAAAAAAAAAGAAAATAATTGTATGAACATCTACAACATCTGTCATACAGCATCTTCTCAGGAACATAAGCCTGTGTGGCTAAAACAAGACTAAAAACAAAGTTCAACAACAGAGACTAAAACATCCAACATCCATCCGTTCAAATAAAATAATCGAGACAGTCAAGAGCTTTGCATCAGCAGGAGAAATACTTTGTGCAGAGCAGGAAGTAAAGGTCATGGCAGTCACCCAAAAATGCTAAAGCCAGATTTGAGCTCAAAAAACAAAACATGTGCATCCAGTTGTGGAGACTTGAAGGAATTTCATAGCTCAAATCCTTAAAGATGAGAACTGGACAGCAGTACTGTTTGTACAGTACTACACCCTATGCGTGACTTCTCATTGACTCTGTCTGTCTCTGATCCCTGCAGGAAGCTGTTATTCTCAGAGAAACTTACCGTCTTCTTGGCCGCTGCTCTTGTTCCTATTGAGGCGCCGCGAGGAGCAGAAGACCTGTCCTGGCTCGGACATTCTCCTCCATCCCGTCTTTGGAGATCGTCCGGGCTTCGGTTCGACGTGGACTTGGAAACGGCACCCCACTGCAACAACATCACAACAACAATCAGGACTGTGGGTCCGTCTCTGTCTGGCCCAACAGGCTGGGACAGGATGGTCTCAACGGTGGCCGGGGAAAAGAAAACAAGAGGCCGAGGTCAACTGCTGGGGAAGTGAAATCTCCACTCTCGATTCAGCTTGACAGAGGTACACAAAGGAGCCTGTATGTGTGGTTCTTCTTTTGAGAGGACGGAGATTATGACCTTGTCAAATATCCCAGTAAAGATGTCTTGTCTTGCCCAGTCGCCTGTCATTAGTTAAAGCAAAGTAATAGTGAATGCCTGGGATGGTTATGCAGATGCCTGGGAGGCATGTGAGCCTCTCTCAACCATTCCTAATGGACCAAATCATACAAACTCCCTTCCATACAATAGCTCCTCTGTGCCGTACATACATACGGACCCCGAAAGAGCACTTTTGTTCCCGAATGCTAACTCTAGTGGGATATTTCATGAAACATGCCACCATGAGAAGAGCCCCTTTTTTAAAGAACGGAGTTGCATGGTCCCAGTCGCAACCTCAAAGCACAATAGCTGTCTGTTCCTGTCACACTATTCTGACCCGGCTCGAGCACTGTACACCCCAGTATCACATCTGAGAGCTGCAGACCTCCATCATAAAACAGAGTCAAGACAGAAGGACACAGACAAAGCCCATAGTGTCGCAGACAGAATATATCCTCATATCTCACAGACACGGTTACAACTCGCAGGAGCTCAACATGTTGAATCTCCTTCACACCCTGGGTTTATGGGCGTCTTGATTTGAGAGCTTGTTTGAATCTAAACCCTTTTTTAAAAAACTGACCAGGACATAAAATGCTGGTGAACACCTGTTGCTCACAGGTCCGAATAATCCATTAGGATTTTCTCTCCACAGAGCAAAGTAAATTGATTTAGGGAAGTTTACAAGCATGACCAAGTATGCAGCATACGCTTCACAGGAATGTGTACAGCACCAACCATGACACTGCCCATACCATTAAGCACTGAAGGCTGAAGTGCCAATCCACATGCTGCTTTATAATGCAGAGCACATACAGTGTTTATATCAAAGTATGTGGGATAAAACTGTTGTCCAACACACTCACTTGTTTCTTGCGGGTGGTGCAGGGTGTGTGTGAAGGGGAGGAGCTCGCACTCAGAGCCTCCTCTATGTCTAGATTGAGCTGGTCCAGTTTTCTCATCAGCTGGTTCATCGACTCCGACCAGGGAGACTTGACCTGCGGAGACTCCTGTAATCAAGGAAACATGGATTTAAGTGAAGACAAGCTATTAGAGTTGAAAGATTGAGCCAATATCAGAATGTTGACACAGCTTATTTTATCCCAGTTTTCAGGGGTGTGTTTGTGTACTTTGTGTATTTGAGCATAATTCTGTTTGTTTAATCAGATTTTTTCACAAATTTTCAGATTTTATTCCCCACAAATTTGGCATGTTTACATAAATGCATGCAATTGAATTTTGCATCATAGAAAGTTGCAAGTTGCAATTCACAGCAATATTAATAATAACAATAATAATAAAAACAACAATGACTCAATTAATCCATCACATCAACTACACATTATACACACATTTTTATGTAGGCCACACACATTCCCGGAATTACACCCACAAGTTGTCAGGCACGAATTTGAGAATAATGTCAAGTTGAGCTGCTGACACTTTATCAAAATTGCTTAATTATACGCTCCAGCTAAAACTCATCAAAGTCAAAAATAACCTGACTTTCAAACCTGCACTAAAAGTAATTGAAATCAGGAGTAAAATCAGGTTCATTAGTTAGTCCAGTAATTGCCTGTCATCCCTGCCAGACTTATTTAACACATGAGAGCTTTTTCTTGGGAAGGTGAGAACATCTGTCAGTTTATCACTGATAAGTTTATCAGTTTATCACTGCCCTAAACTCCAGAAGAGTTACAGGCAAACCCAAAAAAGTATCTTGTAAATTGCAGATGCTACATCGGTGGACTGCGTTGCTGCCACACATGGAAATGTGATCTCCTGAGCCGCATCTCAGGGTGAAAGAGCAAAGGAGGAGGGCTCAGACATGTGTGCCATACGGAGCATGATGGAATTCCCTGCCCCGGCTTTCACTGCTCCCCAGACACCCGGTGTATATAAATAGACCATCGTCACACAGACAGGAGCTGTGTCTGAGGATCTGGAGGTCCAGCCTCATAAATCAGCAGGATCCACCTCGGTCACAAAAGCATAAATTATCATTGTTGTTCTGTAATCTGAGCAGAATGTCGACTGACAGAGAGGAGAGATGCCGGTGTGTGTTTCTTGTCCGGTCCTGAAGAGGGTCACATCTGCTACAGACTCTTCGACAGCATCACTTTGGATCCTTTTCAAGAATCCCGGTAAGAAATCCCAGAACCACACAGGAGTGGACTTTCTGGAGGATTTCTCATGTCGATCATTCCAAAGTTTCTGACACAGCAGTAACATCATGCATTTCTCAGAAAGCTCCTACCGGAATCCATCTAAAGGCCAACAGAGAAATACTTTTTGGATCAAGAAAGATTCATCCTCAGTTCATCCAACAAGTTAAAGAGCAACACTTTACAGCCATTTTTAAAATTCTGCATTAGCTTATAAATGCTGAATAGGAAGTAAAGAAGATTTTCAAGTTTATCAACTTCCAACAATATTTCTGATCATCTTCCTAAACTCCAACAGATCAACAATAACCTACCAGTGAAATAAATTATCCAAATATTCAAATATGAATGTGAAGCATGATGCGACAGAGATGCAATGGTGTGTGACAAACACAATCATGAATGTATAACAGATAGATACGTCTATGTGTTTTTATAGTCACTGGTCCTTTAATGTTGATTTTAGAATGACCAACATGGAGAGATAAAGGTTAAAGGTGACGCCAACCACCATCATCATAAACCCAAAACAACAAAACCATTAATTCCCAGAATTCAAACTAAAAATGAGACTGAGGCCTGATTATGTCTCGTCTTCTTCTAAACTAAGCCACGTTTCCATTTATAACATCAAACCTCTCAATGCACAATCATTTCATTGAAGGGACTCGTCAATAAATGTTCTGCTGGGAAAAACCCCAGAATGTGTGGAACAGGGCGTGGTTCCTGTCAGAAGGACTTTCATACGCTACTTGAATTTCGGAAACAAGCGAGACACTTGTTTTGGTATTTTCACTGATTCATTGTGGCCTGACTAAAAATATACTGGGAAAGAAAGGAGAAAGCTGGAAGCAGGACTTTCTTGCGACCTATTTCGAGAGTGTTTGTAATCACTTTGAGATCCATAGACGGTTTAATTTCAGTAAATGTTTACAGGAAATAGTTTATTTTAAGAAATCACAAACAGACTTGTGAGGCTGGCCTCTGTAAATTTTGACACAGGTCAGTCTGAAAGTCATCCTCCATGAAACAGGACATCTGAGTTACATTACGAATGACAAACTTGTATCACGTTATATTCCCCCTCGGGTTGTGAGGAATGAAGGGAGCAGACACCAGACGGACCCTGCTGACCACCCAGTGTCAGCTGACTGACCCCGCACTGGGAGAAAGTGCCTTTTTCCACTCAATCCCCGAGGAATGAACTAAATCTGGCCAATCCCTCTCTGACCTCTGAGGCCTGAGGGGTCACCGGGGGTCAGCGAGAGGAAAAAATAAAGCCTCTGACCAGGGAATATAAAAGGTTTGACATGGGATCATTATGTTAGGACAGCTCAATCCTCTGTGTCTGCTAACAAATGAAAGACCTTCAAACACACGTTGCATATGTTGATGTAAACGGACGGATCAGGAACATCCACTCCAGAGAAGATCCAGACAAACTCTATCCTGTAATGATGTGCTAATGCTCACACTATAGCTTCCCTGAAACATCTCAGACAAGAATAATATAAGTGAATCTTTTCCCAAACTTTCCTCTCCATGATACGATACCATTTCAAAGAATTGGACTCTGATTCCCAGAAAATCCTCCTACATTCTTTTGCAGTTTCTGTTTCTGTTTCCTTTTGCAAGATATTCTCAGAATCAGCGTGTCATCGCAGATTAAAGACAAGATGTTCTCCTGTTCCGCTTTAGGGAAACTGTGTGAACATTCATAGATGAAGCTGAGAATGAAATGCATTTTGTATTCTACTGTAGAGTCTGTCATCTTTGAGTCATGCTTTTCTCTAATATATCTGCTGGACATCCCTGTCTGATTGACAGGTGGTTCATTCACTTTTGCACTGTATAAAACTCAAATAAAATATTAATTCATTCATTCATTTATGATTTGAATGTGTGATTTGATGAGTATTTAATTTGATTGCATGTATGAATTTCCCTTGACAAGACTGAGATTAAGGCTTCTTTCACAATGCATGATGAAACTATAAGGCTTCTTAATTAATTGAAAAATCACATAAAGTAAATGATGCTATGTGATTAATATTTTCTCACATACAGTATTGATCTTCCTGCTGAGCCGATGGTGATATGGTTGGTTATATGGTTATAGCACTAAAATTGATTGACCTGAAATTGATTGAGACTCAGGAACATATAAGGAGGTGGCTGATGTTCCTTTTCATCAAGCTGTAGCCAAACCATTTGGTAAAATTACTTGAACACCAATTCAAAGGACCAAGGAGCATGTGCAAATGAAAGTGTTTTCATATGTGAGTTCTGAACAAATCCTCCTGTCTGCACCTCAGTAGGTGGACATTCCTCCAGCTACAGATAAGACAAACTGTTCTGAAGTGAGTCTACGGATTCAGCACCGATTCTGCTGAAACTGAGCAAGAAATTGACTTCAGTGGTCTGTTTGTTTGTGACAAGACAATTTTATCCAGCAAAAAGCTGAACTTCAGTAACCTTTTAAGATGTTTATGGGAAGAAAAAACTTCATACTCTGAGCCAAAAAAATGCATTTTTGTATGAGAAAAACAAAATTAAAAAGCCAAAGTTCTTACGAGCCGGACTCCTAATTAACCCCCGGAGTCAGACAAACACAAATGCCAGAAACAGATGCCCCATTCTGGCACATGCTCGAGCCAAATCTGGAACACATTCACACTGTCTCTTTTCAGTGACATCCCCACAAGGTGCTGGTCAGGAATGTGGGCACTTCTACTTAGAATGAGACAAATTCCAGAGAGGGCCTGACGCTCAAGTGAGACACTACCCTTGATTCATCTCTTCGTGCCTTTCCCCTCGATCCGGCCCCGGCGATTGTGTGAAGTCCTCACACCATGGCAACTGAGCTGGTATGAGTCAATCCTTTAGATAAATGCATTAATGTTATCTTCTGGGGACAACAAAATGTGAGCTGACTATAACTTTATCAGCGCAAATTGGCCACATTGTGAACCCCAACACAGCGGCTTTGACATGGAAATGAGGAGTTAAGTGTGTGAGCTCTGGGCTTGGTGCCTAGTCCGCGCCACCCACAGAGAGTGCCAGAGATCACCATGGAGGTGTCCAAATGTAGCAGCCGGTCATGCGAAAGGGCAACGGCTACCTGGCTACTCGGAGGAATAAATTACATTCTTAATATCCTGCGATGCAAAAACACCAAGTGAAGAGAGCGGCGGCCGTGTCTGCAGAGGAGGAAGGGTTGAGGAAGAAATGTGTATTTTTTAGTTTTCAGTCACAGTTGAGCTTAAATGATGAAGTCATGAGATGATAGAGAGTGGAAACACCATGCATACAGTGCCCCCATATGGTTAATGACAACAACTGCATCTATGTGCTGTTCCAGTAACTTTCCCCTGCTTGAATATTTTCATTCAATTTTAACACAGATATGAAGACGTACAACAACTATACTAAAATATCTCGTTATATCATTTCTGACTCCGGTTGGGGAAATTTTCAGTCAGGTATTTTTCATTTTTTTTCTGATCAGAACTGCATACTTCCACCTGTAATATCATGCCCATGTTTACTTTCTACACCCTCTCACTTTGGACAGTTTGGGGATGTTCCATTAACAATAAATCATATAATATATTATATAACAATGATTAATGCTGTCATTAT
Organism: Centropyge bicolor; assembly: GCA_037975185.1. NCBI lineage: Eukaryota > Metazoa > Chordata > Actinopteri > Pomacanthidae > Centropyge > Centropyge bicolor. The sequence continues at coordinate 1,055,490 of JBBMOC010000039.1, read as the reverse complement.
TTTGTCATGCTTCAATGTTGGCTTTTGAACAGTGTGGGGTTGTTTGTGGTTGAAGTTAAATTTTTTATGTTATTAAGAGTCTAATTCATGCTATTTATACTGGTGTTTATAAGCTTTTGATTCTTTTGAGCATATTTTTTTAGTTTCTTTCATGTGCTGATTTGCCTAATTTTTTGTGTTTCTGTGGAAGCATCACAAAGCATCTATGTGCATATATGTAAATGCATACAGTTTATAGTGTTTAGTTTGTTTATATGTGTTTAAAAACAGCTTTTTTCTCTCCTACTTCCCAGTGAAATCTAAGCCAGCAGATTCTTTTCTTCCCAGCCTGTTGCATGAAATGAAGTGTCTCCTGCAGTGATGCTCAAATCGCAGTAAGATAACAGAGCCTCAGGCGTGACAACATGAGAAGCATTGATCCTCCATCCTTCCACTCTTTTGCTAGTATCATTCTGCACATAAAGCTGGCGATACCTCGACATTCTATACCTGACCGGCAGACAGAGAAGCTCATCTCCACACAGCCATGCACAGTCTGCTATGATCTGACTGTTATGTCATGTGTTTATGAATGTTCATATGAGGCTTTAAAAGGCCTGTAAAAAGCAGGAATGAGGGGTTACAGGATGGATACAACCAAGGTCAGGGTTGAGGTTGTGTGAAAGGAGACCCAATGTGCCTTGACTTGTTAAAGATAAAGGGAGCCGTTCAGTAACGTCAGGCTGAGTTCAGTTCTGATACGTTCTGCGATGGGCTGTGTCAAAACACCACTGCCACTGCTGAGGGAGTGGAGAGAAAGCAGAGGCTGTTTGCATTCCTTCTGGATCTGCATCTCACCAGGACGAATGTGTCAGTCAGTCTACTCCTACACTCCTAAACCAGCTATGCATCATCTCACAGTGTAATGATGTCAGCTGCTGGGAGCTGGCAAACGTGACGCTGTTGGCTTTTCTTTGCATGACGACAAAATGAAGCCAAATAATGCTGCTACACAGCCATTTGTTTTTAGACATATTAGGTTTTCTAGATTTCTGTACACATGGTCTGAAGCGTGTTTGACTCATTCTTTTTCTACTTAAATATGAAGACTCTTATTATTAGTAACTGAATTAGACAGATGATGCGTTACTTGTCTATTTTTATTTTAGTGTCTAAAATTTTGTAAATGTTATTTAAAAGCTCATGTGGATTTATCACATGTGAAACACAATTCAAATGTTTAGCACATGTCAAACACCAATTAATTAATTCACAACCATGCACACAGGGTCTGACGTTTTCCATCCTGTTGAGATATGTGCAAACATCGAGTTCACACATAGTAAAAAGCTGTAATATTTTTTTTCTTTATGATGTGTGAAACAGCATTTCACATGTGATAAACTGACATACAGGCAAATGCGGTTTACTTCTTTCCAGGTAGTGAATATGTGTGAAATAATATCTGTAAGAAATTCCACATTTAACACTGTGGTATTATTTATTGATGGATATGATCTCTACTGTGTTGGTCATATTTAGAATATAGTGTATATGATGTTTTTTCTGTTGATCAATAAGCACTATTCTTGTCAAATAAACTAGTAAACAAACATAACTATCAAAAAATTCCAGCCTGAGGTGCCAACATTTTCACCTTAGTTAATATGTGATTAATCTTACAATGCAAGGACAAGAGTGAATATTTGTGGATGATCTTGAATCAATAGCAGCATACCTCCTTACTGTTGCTTTCTCCCTCTGCTTCATAGTTCCTGGCCCCGTGGTCGATTTCTGCCCGGGCGCTCACAGCTCCTCTCCTCTTCTGTTTGTCTTTGCTCCTCAGTCTGTGATTGACAGGGCGCTCTCTGCTCTGAGGTAGCTCTGGGAACACGTCGTCGTCGTCATCATCATCGTCACCGTCATCGTGATCGTGATCCTCCTCCTCTGGTGAAGACTCTCCATCGTCAGAGCTCTCGTTGACAAAAGCCTGGCTGTCGGCTCCGGAGGGGCAGGTGTAGTGGGAGAAGGTGATGGAGCTCGGTTTGTGCTTCACGATGCGTGGGAGATCCAGGATTCTTAGACCTGAATCAGGAAGAGTTGCAGGGACACTGAGGGTAGGACTGGAGTCCAGATTGAGGATGGGGTACGAGTCCTCTGCAGGCCTAAATACATGGCCATTTAAAATCGACTCTGACCTCCCAAAGCCTGATTTTACACATCTGGAGTTCAAATCTTCTGTCTGACCAGGATGACTCTGAGCCACCTGGTCTTCTGCGACAGGAACAGGAAGTGAAATGTGACCACAGCAGCTGTAATCTGACGTAGGTAATGTAGATGCAATACCTGCTTCGTGAAGCTGAGCTGAGGTCGGGTCCAGATGTGCTTCACCAGGAATGACTGACTCTTGTTCAGGCTCCTGTAAGCACACACTTTCCAAAAATTTAGTGCTGTTTTGACTGACAAAAACGAAACTGTTCTTCAGCTTGTGTGTGTCCTCATCAGGGTCCAACAGTAAGCTTTGAGCTTCTGGGAGACGATCATCCCCTCTGTGACCTGCTGAGCCGTTAGCTGAGCTTTCAGAAGTCAACTCCTGTGTTGAGAAGACAAATGTTTGTAATCCTGAAGCTGTCCAAGACTGATGTCCCTCCAAATTGGCCACAGCTGGAATCTCCATTATTCTTTCACTCTACAGTTTCTCATAATTCAAAACATAAATCCACAGGTACTTGAGCTTGATGTATCGGATGGCCATCTTCATCCAAGATGCTCAGTCAAACCACACAGCAGATAACCTGAAAAAAAAACAGAGATGAAAACACGTGAATGCTGTGTAACACATCTGACGAGCACAGAGAGATATTTCAAAAGACAACACAAGTGCAACAAGATGGACTGTACATACTTCTTAGAGTGTTACCACATGTCTCTGTGTCCTGTGATGATCAAAGCCTCAGGATACAACCAGAGTTCAATGTAAACCTTCTAAAATCCACCTCTGAAACAGCCCCTGACTTCGTCTCATCCAGCGAGAAGCTTGCTGTGAAATTCAACATCTGGCTCAGGCTGCGCTGTTCAAGTCTGGATCTGTTTCACGCACGATCCTGGTGACATCACTGCTCCGAGGAATCCGACTGCTCTTCCCCAGTCGGTGATTTACTACCACGACACCACTCATCAGGGTAGAAGATGCCCCTGGTCGACCGTGGTTAACATCCCACTCACCCCGTCATTAGGCCCTTCTTTAAAACACACCTTGGACAGGTCCGACACATCCGAGGTACACGGGGAAAAACAAACAACTGCATTATTATGCTGCTGTAGATGCTTATCATCTCGTTCAACCGCAGACTTTCCTCTGAAGACATTTGTAGACGGGATGACAAGTTCAATCAACATGTTCCTCCTTTCACGCTGCAGCTACACAAAGTTCATTAATGCAATTTTTGGAAACACTGTTGTTTGTGTGAGGAAGCTGCAGTTGCCGGCGCCTTTACCGTGGCCTTGAGACACTTGACACACACCCACACAAATATGCATACATGCTCTTTTGCTTTTGACACACAAGCAAATAAGACAATCTCAGACAAGGAGAGAATCTAACTCTGATGATACTTTTTATGAACCTGGCACAATGATGATAGTATACTTGTGTTTACAATCCATACAGCAACATTAAAAACTAAGTAAATTAAGTGTTGTTTAGTGCCTCTTGTAAAACCTGTCCCTACATGGTGACTGTGAAGCCAGTGTACATGAGATTAGGGCTCCTTCCAAGAAAAAAAAAAAAACACTATGCAAAGAGGGTGAATGAATGCAAAGCAGATTTAAATCGAGGGAAGAAGTCACAGAGTGAAAATGAACTGGGAGTGTTGGCTGGCGAGGCCAAACCACAACTTATTTAGAAGAGTGAAGAAGAAAAAAAAAGCATCCAGCATTTTCAGCAGAAAGATCCAGAGCAAGTCCTCTCATGTACAAACAACCTATAGTATAACTTTCTCGGCTCGGCCAAGGAGGATTAGCGAGGAGAGAAACTGAGAGTTGGTATTTGTTTCTTCCCTCACAAACAGATGCCAATCATCATTGAGTTAGATTCACAGGAAAAAGAAAGACTCACCTGCTGAGTGGGAAAAAAAAAAGCTGCCTGTGTTGCCCAAACAGTGTCACTGAGATCATGGCAAAACAGTGGCAGCGAGGCTTGTTCTTGTAAGAGCACAGAGGGTTGGACAGCCCCTCGCAGAGCCACACTTATGTCCCCATAGGCCTGTTGTGCTAAAAGGCAAGTTTGTCATCAACTATCACCTCCTCCTCTGGTGTTTCCCCCGGGGGGGGCTGCAGGAGTGTTCAGCTAGCAGCGACTAAACCATTCAGAATATGCGTAAGAGCAGAGAGAATGTGTACTTGTTGGGAGATGGAAAGAGGAGGAGAAAGGAGACAAGGAGGGAGGGGGGGTGTGAGAGGGAGGGAGGGGGTGGGTGGTGGAGGGAGCAGCAGTGGTTGGCACTGTAAAAGAACAAGGTGAAATGGGTTTGCAGCCCTCACAAACAGGCTGCGAGGAATGGCTGACTTCGATGAACCGCAGCCGTGACCTATGGCTTCGAAACAGCGGGCCGAGGAATGCTTTCAAGTCAAAGGGGAAAGCTGTGAAGCAGCGTGATTTACTGGAGCATATTATAGATTAGATTAAGATGATACGTCCACGAGAGGATTGGATGCTGAGCTGAAACCAAAAGCTCTTCCTCACTTTTTATTTGACACTAAATGTAGAGCCAGTTCAGGGTCTGTATCAGAGAGTGAGCCAAGTTGTGGTGAAGGACTCATATTATAAATTATGAACTGACAAGATGCTTAGTTGGATGGAAGGCAAAGCACTCTAATGATTGACAGCTGATTACCAGTTTGTGTCTAAAAAAGCAAGAAAAAAAATACTCACACAATCAGGGAATACCAAAAAAAATTCAAAGACATAATCTGTATTTTTCAAGATGGATGGCTTCATTCTCAAATCCTCCATTCATCCTTTGATATCATTGTAATATTTGACATCCTAATTTTTCTATTCAGTGTTTGGTGCTTATCATTTATGATAATTAGAACAGAAGGCAAAAAAAAAAAAAAACAGCAGCTTGTAAATTTGAACCAAGACACTCCTCAGTTAACAATAGTCCTATTGAGATTCATATTAAAAATGCATGTGGGAAGATCTGAGTAGACCACATTAATTAAACGTGTGAGGGTGAGAGTGAGTAAAAGTGAGAGATGAGCATAAACATGAAAGGTACACGTGTGTTTGCTTGTTCATTGTGTGAGGACTTGTTTATGCCGAGTGTTGCAGCAACAATTTCTGAGTTTGTCCTTGACTTTACGCACAGGTGGGCTCATTCATTCATTCATTCATTAGTTCATTCACTCGTGAATTCAGTCACCGGGAGTGAGGTGGGGGAAGTCACCACCACAAATCAGCACTTGGACTCAGTTTGACCTCTGGCCAGGGGGCAGAAAATGAGCACTGACTGACTTCTCTCATTCATAAAACACTTTGCAGAATGCCCGTGGCTGTCAGTCTCTGTCAGCAGTGTGTCAAAGCTTCCTCCTCTTTTCCTTTTTTTTCAGGTCTTACAAGTCATCTTCAGTGAAGTGAAAACACACACACTTTATTAGATCCCCATCAATGAAGCCTTGTCTCTTTAGCTGCACTGACTTCTGTACTCATATATTAATAATATGCATAAATTGGGTTATTTTGCCAACTAATATTCAGGAAAAAGTAGATATGTTCTGTTACTATTTGGAAACACATGCTCGACAAAGCAGCCATGCAACAGCACTAAATCCACTGTTCGACCGATGTGTGCAAACTTTTCATGTTTCCTGAGCTTTTGTCCACAGCGAGTGACATTCCTGATGTCCTTGTTGGCTATCTGTGTTTGCATTTCCCCTATTGTCTGAACGGCTGCATGGGAAGGTTACAGGACACAAGTCAAGTTGGTTTTTGCCAAATGATCGTAAAAGTAAAGCACAACTTCATCAGAATTAAAACCAAAGTTCTCTAAATGAAATCAGCTAATATATTAAAAACACATCCTCCATCCTTAAACTAATTCTCTGGCCTGGGTTGTGTACACACTGATAGAGGCCGAGCCTGGCAGACAACGTGCTGCCGTTTGTTTACTCTGTCTGAGAAAGGTAACAAATGTGTGCAGGTGCATGTGAGCGAGAGAAAAACAGTGGACGAGAGACAGAACGAGTGAAACACAGGAACAGGAAGTAAAACATGTGATGTGTTGCTTAGAGTGAAAAACATTTGGTGAACTTGAACAATCAGTTGCTCTTAATTAGCAGCAGCCTTTTCTCTGGCTGGTCTGTGTGAGATGTGGAGGTGAACAGTCCAAGGCCGGTGGGGGGGGGGGGGGGGGTCGGTCCGATCGGCCTCAAACACAGCTGGATGTTCTCACAAACTAACCTGGGAAATCAAAAAGGAAAAACAGGCTTGTTTGTGGCGCTGTAAGAAAAACACTGACGCCGCTTCTGCAGGGGATCGAAGGCAGAATCAGCACCTGGAGGGAAGAAATGAAAGAGGGCAACATCTTTGTGTATTTAAAGTTCTTTACACCGACCGAACACTAAGCTGTGTCTCTGTGCTTCAGCCAAGTCTGATCGACTGTCGACCACGGTTTGTTTGCTCTGAAGTTGGCAGGTCACGCCACATTCACACTCCTCTTTATACTCGTGTTATGTAAGGAGTCTTTTACCAGCTTCATAATCCCACTTTTATATTAAAAAATAATTTGCTGGTGCCACGTTGGCGAGTCTTTTAAGGACTCGCTTTGGGGCAGTTTGGCCACAGTGGCTCTGTGAGGCTGTGGGCTCAGCTGTGCTTTGAGCTGAATGCTAATGTCACTACCTTAACACACTCACAGTGACACCTGACATGCTGATGTTTGCAGGTAAAACCAGGTTCGCACTAACATCTGCTTATCAGCACGAAATGCAACGCACAGCTGAGGCTGATGGGAATTTTTTTTTTTCTGATCTATAATCTCCATATTTGTGTGCACTAAATTGTCATTCTGTTACTATTTTAATGTGTATATGATATCTGTTAAATGTCTGTCCAGGAAGATGAATCTGACTTTTCTCCTTCTGTTTTTTAAGGGGGTCCTTATCTGGATTAAAGGTGTAAAGAAAGAAGGTGACGTATGTTGTACAGATTGGAAAGTCCTTTGAAGCAAATTTGTGACTTTGCATTTATTCTGCAAGACTTAAATAGATTTAAATTGCATCAATCTCAAAAGTCCTAAAGGCAACATGTTGGCTCCTGATCTCATGGTTGAAATTAAAACTTACATCTTCTCAGTGCCAATGTTTAATGTAACTTTTTTTTAAACTGCACTCATATGTAAAGCTGTGTTTAATCAAATGGAAACAAGACAAGGCTTCCTACTGCAGATCACCGCTATGACAACTATGTCAAGACAGGACTGGGGGGACGTGGAGCGGCTGCCAAAGCAAACTGCCAGAGATGGCAGGCATACCGAGGCCCCGACGCAAATCCTCAGCAGGCGGACGAGCTCAGTGCCAACCCCTCCAGAAAGAAGCAAATGGGAGTGTAAGAGGATATTACTGTTTGTTTTCGGCTGATTTACAGAGCGGTGAAAATGATAATTTCTCAGTCTGCTCACCGTTCACTTCGGCTGAAATTGACAGAGTTCACGACCCACTCACTCAAGAATTGCAACACCTGAGGCCGCGAAATACTCTTTCAATGAATCATTAATCTCAGACCAGGATTCAACACTTTTTATCATGACTTTACTAAACACATCTCTTCTGCTCTGTTTTCCTTTTGGACTTTATAAAATGCATCAGTTTGACACAAGTAACAAACTGATTCAAGCTGGTGCAAGACACTTGAAGTACGGCTCTTGTGTACACACAGCCGTCTGATTCACTGTAAAAAATACTCATCAGAACGTCTCACTGCTGCAAATCAACTACAGCAGTTAGATTACTTTAACTAAACATCTAATAAATTTCCTTTTTAGATCAATGTTGTGGATGACAGGTTTATCTTTTCTCTCTTTATCCTAAATGTGCTACTTTAATTTTGGATCTATCGAAGACAACATTAACATTAAGATTTACCTTCGAGAGTGAATACAGAGAATAAATTATTAGAACCCTCAGTGAATTTTTCAGTTTGAGATTGATTTAAAGTTTGGGGGGTTTGAACCATTTAAGGGACTAAACTTTAGGACATCTCAGCCTCTGGTGCAATTTTGACTTCTTAAATCTGCCTTTCACGAGACACACAACAAAGTAAAAGTGCAATATTAATCTTTTGAGAACTTTAACTACTGAAATAAAAATGGAAGAAAAACGAGAACAAACACAAAAACTACTGCACATCTTGCTACAGTAATTGCGACTTATACTGTATAAGTTCTTATTATATATATAGACAGAGGAACTGGGGATGTGTTATTGGTTGTGTGTGTTGTGACACACCAATACAGATGAAAGATAAATAAATGCCACTGTTAAAAATGTCATCAGATATGGCAAATGGTTAGTTTATGAGAGATTCAATCTTGGAACGAATAAAAGTTTAAATCACAGAAAAATGTAGTAAAATGTTTTCTAGGCCACAGAGATACAGAAATGATAAATTCTCCAGCATCAGGTTACACAAACCTTTCTTGTTGACTGAAAACAGTAAGAGCCACTGAATGTTTTACAGTGCACGAGGAGAAACACATTCTGTGCTGTCATTTCACTTGCTGTCTCTTCTCTCCCTCTTCCCCTTATCAGCGGTATCAACGCGGCTGTCAAGACGGGGCAGACGTTCTGAAGTGCCTGTGGTCTTCGCATGGCACAGGCACATTAAAGTGAGGGGAAGAGAATGGAGCCAGCTGTGTTGCTGAAACATGTGGCTGTATGGTGGCAGGTTTGCCTGCCAGCAACGCAGCGTGTTGTTGCTGCACAGAACAAGTGTGAGTCTGTTGAGACAGCAAAGACTGACAGGGTTCAATTACATCTACTGTATGGAAAATTATTACATCTGATCCGCTCCTGCAGCACTGTTGACATTCACGTCACGCTGCTTTTATATTGAAGGACAGTATGTGCAAGAGTAAGTGTTTTTGATGCTTATGTAACATGAAGCGTATCCAGCTGTGGCAAAACAGACGAGCACAATACAAAAACGTAAACATCATTAGAAAACATTCCAGCAATACCACAGTCTGACTCAATATCTCTGCAGCTTCTCGACTCCCCTCCGGATTCCCAGCATACCACAGATCATGGGCAGATGTTCTGCATTATCACTTCTCTCTGCAGTCTCACTCGTGTCTATCCCAAGAGCTGATGGAATCACCACAGACCTGTTGTGGGTGCGAAGATAATCCCCACAATTCAGATTGTGTCAGAGCTTGTTATGGTTTAAATTCCATATCTAGTTTTTGTCACAAACACACTGGCATTTTTTCATGGATGACTAAATGTAGAACTATTTAAAGGTATGAGGATAATTGAACAAACAGATTCATTTAGCATATTTTCTCTCCAATCAAAATAAAGAGCGATTAATAATTGGAAACATATAATGTTCAGCTTTCATATGTTGTCCAATTATCTGGACGTAATTCCTTTAAACTTAAGCTGAAAAGCTGAAAAAACAACTAAACTTTATAACCTCAGATGCTCAAACTACATATCAAACACCATTTTAGTTTTGTCCCCATTCACAACTTAATTTACAAGCTACTAAACAACAGTAGATGCCTTCAGTTGTGAGCAAATGTCTGATCCAAAAAAACACTTTGGGCCTTTGCACATGACCGCTGTCTGACAACACATGTGGGCAACTATCCCACTGTTCACCACACAACAGCTATACAACAAGTTGACCAAACTCTGTAAGGACATTCCCAAACAATGAGTGACACCAGAGAGCAGAAAGAAGATGTCAGCTCCAGTGACAACGAGGGGACACACTGAATAAAATGATGGGGAATTATAAGACTGCACCATGATTTCACAGCTCCAACATGTACGTGATTACAGGAGGATGCATGAGAGGTGAATCAGCTCAGCCTTTCATGCGACCGAGGGGGGTTTGCCTCGGAGGGCCGAGGGCGGCGGGCCGTCACCATCGCGCACAGAGAGCAGCTACAAATTAATTCTCTCCAACAACAACCCCTGTCCTCGCCTGCTGCAACACGCTCTGCCAGCACTCGCAATCAACCGGCGAATTCCTTCCGCTCTGAGCTGCGAGGTGGAGGTGAAGGACAGGGGGGTTTGTGGGCTCAGTGTTGTGATTGTGATGTTGTGTAATTGACAGGTAGGTTTGAATCCAGGGCCTGATGCAAACGTCGCGCCCGCCCATTCCTCCGCCGGGGTCGGACAATAAACACGTCTGTTTCCAGGAACGTGAAAACACATGCCAAGAAGACAGGGCCGTTCAGAGATGACGGGCTTATTCGTTTGGTTAAACACACATTGCGTGCGGCAAATCATCGATCCCATCCATGTGTGAAGCAAAGACAATATGTATGGTCCAAGTGCTTTCAGCCTTTTTTGGCTGAATAAACTTAAACACTACCTTCAAAGCAAGGAAACAACTTATGGTGACCCCTGAAATACTGTAATTTATGACAACACGCCAGCAAGAAAAGCTGTATTCAGAGGGCTGACTTAAGCCGGCCTGCTATTATTTTGCCCGCCGAGAGGAGTGAAAATCAGATCAAAGCTGAGCAGTTGTCAGCGTCTTCTTTTGTCTCTGGCAGGAATGAGATGCAGAGCTGCGAGGCCTTGAGTGCAGCTGCCCTGAAGCAGACCGCCGCTCGCTCACAGCTGACTGTCAGCTGCGCTTTCTCCTCCATTAGTGCAAATATTAAAGAAAGATGCCAGAGTGTTTGCAGGTTTGAACTCTTGTCTACAAACTCTATACTTTACTTCACTTTCCTGAACATTTCCAAATGCATTCTTCTTCTTTTTTTTTCAAAGATTTTGAAGATTTTTCAGTGTATGGGCTCTGCTGTTCCAGGCAGCCTCTGGTTTTCATTGATTTCTGAATGGTGTGAAAATTGTTTGGTGGCTTATTTTTGACCATAAACATTATTTTTTGCCAGCATTACTTTATCATTGCAGGGTAGTGCAGTTTACGTGTGGGCTGATCAGAAGCATATGCAGGAACTAAAACAAATGGTGGATTTATTTATTAGTCGATTCACAGAAAAACTGTTTTGATAATTGTTTTATCGTTCTTGGTTCTATCTGTTTTACTTATTTGTGACATTTTATAGACCAAAACAATTGTTATTAACAGCATCTATACTGATTAAATAATTGTTGTTGCACTCTATTCTGCAGCTCATGACAATAATGGAAATTAAAAAAAAAAAAAATAGAGACTTTCACTGTGATGGATCATTATATTTAATCATATTTAACTAATGTTTAAAGAGTCTGTTAATGATGTATGGAAATGAATAGAAACCAACCAGTGGTATGTTTCTTTAAAACGTGATGATATTTAGAGAAACACCTGAGCTGAGCCATAAAAGAAAATTCAATCGTTAACATACTAATATAACCATTATCTGCTGCACAAAGCAAGCAGTCTTTCTGTCAGGACATATTGTGTTTGGAAAGAGACCCTCTTTTCCTCCTTCCTCTCCCCCTCATTTGAAATGCCTGTTAACAAGGCTGAAGTCAGTAATTGATTTTACCTCTCTAATCTCCTCTCGCTGTTATGAGGAGATCTCTCCTCTGCACCTGGGGCCAAAGCTCTCATCTTTTTCTTATCTGCCTGTGAGTACACTAGCCCCTCCCAGTGGGGGGGCTGCACTAATCCATCAGACTCTCTCACATACACACACACACTCTCATGGGAGATCCCCACAACCGACAGTACGCCAGACAGTGCCTTGAGCAGCCTGCAAGCAATGTAAAACAGAGACAGATGGAGAAGCAAAACCAGACACAAAAGTAGCTTTTCAAAGGCCATTTTTGTACAGTGATAAAAGAACTGTGGTGTTTTCAAGCTCAAGAAGCATATTTTTCATCTATAAGGACCACCAACATGTGTAAATGCAAATATTGAAAATGTAAGTGATAATTATCACTTACCCTTCCACAAAGTCGTCTGTCACTTCATAGTGTAACACGTAGGAGTGAGGACAGTGAGTCTCTGCGACTCGTCTGACATGGTTTCAGTGTGGCACCATTAATGATCCTCTGCCACTTTGATTAACCACCTCGGCCACAGCACGCTTCGCCTTGACAGGACGGGAGCTGACTGTGGAGTCTGCAGAGGAGAACAGAGGAAGAGTGAATTAAGAAGGTCAGGGAACAGACAAACAGAGAGAAACTTCTCTCACAGTCATATGTAAATACACTAGAAAGGATGAGCAATTTTTCAGAGGTTGAAAGTTGAAAACTCTGCTTGCAGAAGGAGCTTTTGATGAATCAAAAGGAAAAACTGAAAGAGAGCTGAATGAAAAGAGCCTCATGAATCATAAATTCACCTCATTTGAACGGGGTCTCCACTAACGCTGACTTTCTTTCTCTTAGAGAGAAATTGGTATGCATGCAGAAAAATGCTCTTCACATCTAATATGATATGACAGGAGAGGATAACATGGACTCTAAATCACATTGGCCACTGTTTTTTTCTGTAAGAATAACAATTTTATGTTTTGTGCACTCCAAAAATATAAATTATATTTGGAAGTAAAGTATATTAAATTCAATTTTGTTGTTACTACGTACAAATTCTAAGGCACTGAATGCAATTTAGCTTCTAGTGTGGAGTAATGTGTATATGCAGGCTGTAGTGGTAATGAATACATGAATACATTAAGTAGTAAGTATAAGCAATGGCAACGGTGACACATTAGATATTGAATAAACAACTGGAGCTATGATATGAAAACAGTGTTTACACTATATAGATATAGCTATATACAGTATAGACAGTAACATAAATATGAATATACTATGGGTCAGATGTAATACTTATTTTACACTTTGATAGATGTATTAGTCTTCCTAGTTTGGATGATGCTTCTCACACATGAGGATGAAGAAAATTTTAATTGCTGTAATAATTATTATCCCACTATTGATTGAATAAGTGACTTGCCCATGCCATTAGGCAGTGTTGGAAACAGTTCTCATATCTCTTATTTAAGTACAAGTGGCAATATTGCAGTGTACAAATACTCTGTTACAAGTTAAAGTTGTGCAAAATCCTATGTAAAAGTACGAAAGCATTGACATCAAAATGCATGTATCAAAATGTACAGAAAGTAAAAATGCATTATGCAGAATGGCCCATTTCAGAGTAATAAAACAATAAATAAAATAAATAAATAATCACTGGAAGTGTTGATGCATTTACAAGGAGATGAAAGCTTAAAATTTGAGGTTGTCTGAATTTATTTTGACCATAATATTGCACATCTGCAGTCTTGATTCCACATCAGTAGATGGAGATAATCAACCATGTAACATCACGCTGTTATTTCACTCCAGGCCAGAAGGGGGCAGCATTACAGAGGACAAACACATTCATACATCCGTCAACAAACAGGACACCTTCAGCACGCTTCTGGTCTGGTTTCATAACATCAGTCTGCACAAAACTCTGGGTCATTTTCAGGAAAATGACATGCATGAAGCAAATATTTTCTAAAAGACCTCGTTTAAAAGTCGGACGTCTGATCGCTGCAATTTTTACTTCCTGCAGATGTTTCCATGCAGAACTAGTAAGAATTTCATGCTTTTACGAATCGCACTCCTGTATTTTATTCATCATTATAAACACAGTCTTTCGCTTTAAATCTTAACTAAAAGTGGTTTCACCTTCTCACCTGGCAGGTAAGGCATGAATCCAGTGGACTTCCGGTAGTTCATCACAGTAAATATGTGTGTGAGCTCCCAGCAAACCACAGGTTCCCCATGAACAAGTTCCCCCGGGTTTTTCACTTTTTAATCAAAGATCAGGTCATTACAGAGAAACAGGTGAGTAGAACTGATATTATACAACTAAAAAAACTAGGATGTTAAATATTATTATCTTGGCCTGAAAATCACCAATATAATCAATTAGTCAACTGATAATTATCAATTTTAACAATTTGAGGCTTATTATGCTGCCTTTTTATGCTTTTATATCACTTTAAATTGAAAGTCTTTTAGTTTTAAACTGTTAAAAAATATAACCATGATGTCATTTTTAGACTAAGCAATTACTCAATAACAAATAATAATAGATACATTAATTGATAGTGAAAGTCATAGTTGCAGGACTAATATTTCTAGTTGGACAACCGGAGGCACTTTTCTCACATTTTCCTTCTTCGCAGTAGGTGTGGGTGCCTGAAATTGCCTCTAAAGAGCTACTCAGCTGTGTGCACACGGAGGAATACTTGAACAACTTCATAAATGGGAAAATAAATGAGCAAGAACAAAGGAGGACAGGTTTCCCCTGGAGCGAAGGCATAGTGAGACGCTGCCGATATGAAACCGGTGAGAAAGAACGCCTCAAGTCTTTTGATGAGCTCACAGCCGAATGGCCTGGAAAGATCACACTACACAAGCTGTTCGCCTTCTTCTCTCTCCCATGTTGACAGGTGGGACTGTTCTGGCTGCTGAGGTGGCTCTGCAGAGGGGTCTGGCCTGCAGCACAGCAGGAGGAACCCATCATGCTTTTCCAAGCTACGGCACAGGCTTTTGTCTCCTCAATGACTTGGCAGTTGCAGCCAAATACCTGATCTCATCAGCCAAAAGGAAAATTCTGATAGTGGATTTAGATGTGCATCAGGTAGTGTTAACATATCTCTGCTGCTGTAACCGGCATTTGTCTAATTGATGAGCTCATCTTCCATCTTTTTTGTCTGACAGGGTGACGGCACTGCTTTCATTTTTAAAGAGGAGCCGCGTGTGTTTACCTTCTCGGTGCACTGTGGGAAAAACTTCCCCCTCCGGAAACAACAGAGTGACCTAGATATCAGCGTGGAGGATGGGCTGGAAGACAAGGAGTACCTCTCCACAGGCAAGTGAACACAGGCCATCATGATAAATGTAATAATTTCAAAGTTTAGACCCAAATAATATTACAAGTCACCAAATCTCATTTTGAGTATCTGAGCTTGAAGTTTATATTTTAGGCATTTGTTTTCTTTTACTGGTTTTAAGTTAAATGAAAATCACAACACAAAACAATTGTAATCATTTGTATGTTCACAGTCTATTAACTAACTAGCATGTCTGAACAGTGGAGGCTCACCTTCCCTGGATGCTGGAGACATTTCGTCCAGACCTGGTTCTGTATGACGCAGGTGTCGACCCTCACTGGGAAGATGAACTCGGGAGGCTTCGTCTCACTGACCAAGGTGAGCGATAACTGTGACACCAGTATATCTCCACCTGAAAAGACTATTTTGGAGTGACTGTGAGTGTCTCCCAGGGTTGTATCAGAGAGATCTGTATGTGCTGAAGACCGTGGTGAGCAGAGGAGTTCCTGTCGCTGCTGTTATTGGAGGAGGATACTCGAGAGACATCGACAAACTGGCCCTCAGACACTCCATCGTCCACAGAGCGGCAACTCAGGTACAGGACACATAAATGTTTCACCACACAATCATTTACTTAAACAGTGTCATCAACTAAACTGGAGTCAATGTTTTCATGTTCTTCATATTTCAGGTTTGGAGGGAGTGTGGGATGTAAAACCTTTATACCCAGAATCGAGCGGACCCTCAGAGCCAAACCTATACTTGATCCTTATGAGTCATTATTGATATTTGGGAATGAAAAAAATCAGGTCGTGCTACATGAACCAATACCTGTTTTATGTACTTTATAATTAAATCTAACAAGAATTATGAAAAAGATGCTGGAGCTGATGTATTCCACCTTATGCTCAGGGCGTCTTAGAATATTTCAATCTGCTGGACAAAGTGTGTAATAAGTTTCAAAATGAACTCTTCTGAACTGTGATCCTTTTTTTGGTACGTTGGACAGGATATTTGCAGCTAACTAACTTCTTTACCTCATCAAGATACTGCATCAGTACTTCTATAATAGTAACTATCTGTGTAGCTATTAAATACTGTTGTTGAACTATACTGTTTGTTTGTCACTGACTGAAGAGCTACCAAATAATTACAGGCAACATTCATGACAGTAAAAGCAACACAACAGCACTCATGAACAAAAATATTTAATAAGGAAAAAAACGAAATTCAAACTCAAAAGTATTTACATCAGGTCACATAAAGTACCAGTGTCACTTCAGAACAAACACAGTTGGTCCACATACTGTACTAATAAGGATGTGTACCGTCCTTGGCACAATGAGTACAGACAACCAGTATGTTTCAAGTTTCAACTATTTTTATGTCATTCACTGACATCAAGCAGCGACATATTCGTGGTACAGTGCAATGTTTATTCACAGTATATGAGGCAGTTGATTGGCTGAAACATACCAGTGGTGCAGTTCAGCCTGTTACTTAAACACAAGACAGGATACACAACCATCACAAACATCGAGCACACACGCACGCACACACACACTGGCAACACGTTCTTTTAAACACAACAAGCAAATGCACAAATGTTTTGGAAGATATTCTGCACAACTTTGAGCTCTTATATGATGGTGTTATGATAGATTACAGGTGAGCAGTTCACAGAAACAAGTCCATAACAGATACTGCAAGTTTAGCTCCTCGTATTCAGAGATCAAGAACGTGCAACTGTAAAACAGACACAAAGAATAAATTAAAAAATTTCCACTGGGATCAATGCATTAAAACATTTGAGAGCAGATGGAAGAAGATAAAGTAGTCTCGCAAATTCCTCTTTGGCTAATATTAAAAGTCCAAAGAGAACAGTGCATTTCTTAACGTGTCTCTTGCAGAAATGCTCTTTTTAAAAAGAGTTAAAATCATGAGCAGCACTGGAGCTTGCTGTGGTTTGATAATAAAAAAAAAAAAAAATTCTTGACACTGAGAGAGAACACACACTGGATATCTGGATACTGTTTGTTGTTTTCATGTACTGAACTAGAATAAATACTTTAAAAACACAGTACACAGTAACAGCCATTGTTGAACACCACCATTCTCTCCTGCAGCTTTAAAACCAAAACAGTGATACCATCCAAAATTATTTTAAATGCTAGATCTGGATATGTCTGTCACACAGCTGCATCCAGGACTGACAGAAACTTAAAAAAAATGTCCAAACAGTTAAGTAGTTTGTTTGTATAATCAACAATGGCTACTTCTGTATATTCATTAGTTACAGGAGTGTAATAATCATCGGATGTGTGATTCAGTGCTAAAACTTGAGGCAGAGTTGATGCGAATAAAAACCAGTTCAAATCATATTTTCCATAACTGAACTTTCTCGGCCACCACGCACCAGTTGGCGTGATCAAAGTAAGTGTGTTTGACATGAAGCTCCTCGACGTGATTCTCTATCAGCTCTGCCAGCTCTCCCTCCCTGAAGACGTGGTAGTACCTCAGGCAGGAGGCCTCCACCTGCCCCTCGCTCCCCTGACGACTCCTTGTGCTTTCCTGCGGCTCTCTTCCCTGCGGCCCTCCTTCGCTTTCATCTCCAGACTGCTTCAGGTGCTCCTTCTGGAAGGGGACCAGATCTGGCAGGGCCAGAGAGCCACACTCCTGGGCTAAAGACACTGAGACGCTCTGGTTTTCTGTGCCGTTGTTGTTGGTGGTGGTGTTGTTGTTGTTGCCTCCGGGATCGTTTTGTCCCTTGTGCAGGTCTGTGACTGAGTCAAAGACGTCCTCCTCTGATCCAATCACAGAAGGCGGGGAGAAGAAGCTGGAGACCTGCTTGATGAGGCCCCGCCCTCTCCCACGCCCGCTGGCCTTGTTCCCCTCGTTTTCCCCCGTGGGTGACGATAAAGTGCTCAGGTCTCTGGAGGACGAGCGGGAGATTGCTAAGCTCCCAAAGTCGAACACAGAATCCAGAGACCTGGAGAAGAACCACAGTCTCTGCGTCGTCTGCTGTGGCGTGCCGGTGCAGGTCAGATCCTCTTCGTCTGCCACGGACGATGTGCTTCGAACCTTCCTGTGCTTGTCACTGTTGTCTATGGCTTCGCTCACGCTCTGAGCCGTGGCCCTCCGTCGTGGTTTGGCGTGTTCCCTGGTAAAGCTGGAGGGCGAATGAGGGTTGGGGTTCCAGGGAACGAAGATGTCCTGTTTCTCGAATTTACGGCGTTTCTGCTCCATGGCCCACACGTAGATCATGATGCGTCCACCCACTCGCAGGGTGCGAGCCATCTCCTTTATTGCTCGAATACGGCGCTCTTTGGTGGACAAATGATGGATGACTGTGACAAAGACATTCATTTGTCAGAACTAAGTAGGATGACGAGTAGGCATTTGTGTCACATTCAGCACTTGCAGTCAACAAATCCGTTATGAACACTGTGTATGGCACACAAGATAAATTAATGGAGTGGGCGTCTGCTGTCTTCTTTGGTCCTAATTACACTCTTTTGTTGGAGGACACGCATGAATTATTTCACACTGTTGGCTTGGCAACACACGCTTGTGGTAAACTGATGTTTATCATTGTTATGAGTTCATTTAATTTGAGGCAAATGCAGCTGCAGCAGCTGAGCTTCATGCATATTAAGGGGGTGATTTGTTACTGAGTGGAAGGAATAAACAACATCCAGACCTCCCTGTTTCTCTGTGTGTGTGTTTGTCAGGTACCTGCAATAGACAGCACGGCGTCGAAGCAGCCGTCTCTGTAAGGCAAATGCAGCCCGTCACACATCTGGACCTCATGTCCTTGGCTCCAGGCGGAGTCCACCAGGGGGCGACAAACATCGCACCCCAGCTTGAACACCTCCTTGTTGATGTGGAGATACTTGCCATTGCCACAACCTGCCAATGTCAAGACAGTCAGTTAAAACACTGAGACTGATTAGGCTTGACAAGTGATCTCATTAGACTCTAAATAATCCTTCTCTAAAAACAAGAAAAAACCCCAACAATGTATTAATGATGCCGAGGCTCCATGACAGCTGGAGGTGACACCCACCGACGTCAGCAACGATGCTCCCCGGCTGCAGGTCCAGCAGGAACTGTCGTACCTTGGGCCAGGCTTTGTAGCGGCTGTCGTTGAAATATGGAGCGATCTTGTCATAGACGCTGTGCACGTGGTCTCTCTCGAGCTGACTGGCAGCCTCCTCCATCATGTCCGTCCACGGCCGCCTCCTGCAGCGGCCTCACAGTGTCATGTCTGCGGGGACAAACACAAACACTCCCAGCTGACTTCAAAATGATAAATCCATCAAGTAGCCACTCTGTTTCATTTGGAAAATAAAAAAGTAGCAATGTGGACCCCCTGACGGGAACAGCGCAGTGGTGTTCCTGTCTACATGCTTGTTAAGGTCCAACAAGGTCAGCTGGAAACCTTAATCAGCAGACACACTCAAACATCTGTCAGGCAGCAGAGGTAATTTAACACCAAACCCTCCGCTTTGTACTTGAAGTAGCAGCTGCGGTCGTGATCGGTCCGCCCTCTCACATCCTCCCTGCAGTCCTCCAGAAGGACAGACTGATGTTGGCACTAAAAGCCATCAGGTTCAATTTGTCATCACTCGTCTGTAGCTGTGAAAAAAAACAGAGCTGGGATCATAAATTAACTAATGAGGTAAGAGCGAGGAGGCAGCACTCAACTGGTCCATTTCCACAGCGGCCGTGTCAAATTGGTTTTTTTTTGTCGGTAACACAGAAGCAAAAGGTCAACACATAAATCCTATTTGTTGGCGACAAGATGCAAAACGAACAACATCAATCAAGTTTAAGTCAAAGTTCTTTCGACAAAAAGCCACGTCATGCTCTCTGTGAGTGGACACCAGGCTGCTGCTGGGTTTTACATTTGTTATAGTTTAATTTAATTGAGTTTCAATAGAAGATTTCAGCATGAGCTCACATTCTAGGAATCTCTTTTACCCAAGATGAACCTCATTGATTCTGAGGAGGACTTTCAATCTTCCTGGAAATTTAGGGCTAATATGTGCACATGTGGACAGATTAGCAGACAGCACTGAATAACTGAATATCACTTAGTCGTGTTACAGCTTTAGTTGAGCTTGTTGATGTAATTGTCAAACAAAAAAGATGTTTCTTTTCCTCTGATACAGACAGTAATTGTTGCTATTTGCAGTTCTGTCAGAATCTTTTTCAACAGAAGAATACTAATAATTTATATTATGATGATTTGTTAGAGAAGATTATGATAATCAGTGTCATCTGTTGGTAAAAATCTCAGAAATCGTAGCTCATCACATCAACTTTCTGTGGAGCTTTACAGAATTTCAGAGCTGATTGCAAATTTGGGGATTATGTAATTGTGATGTTTGTGTTATGTCTGCTCTTCACAGCTCCCACTGCAGTCATCTCAGTTTATTAGGATGCGGCCCACACCTTCTGCAGAGCTGCTGCGGCTCCCTCAAGCACTATATGTGCAACGAATTTTTCTGTGCTACTATGAAAAAGGATGACGCTGTTATTTCAGTCAATAAATATCTCCATATGCAGAGTTCTCATTTGACCTGTGTGCTTATCCTTCATAGCTCATTATCATGGGGTTTAATTAATTTCATGCAAAAACAAACACACATAAGACAATTCCCATCACATGTTGACCAGCAGGAGATTTGAAAAGCAGATATTTGCAAAGTGGAAGAAATCAATCAAACTGGAATAATCTTAATACGATTTTCAAAGCTGCATTTTGTCACAAACTTATGTGGAAAATCATCCCCATGGAAATGACATCAGTTGGTTTAAGTTGGTCTGAGCAGGTCCAAAATACTGTTTCTGAAACTTTTAATTTATCACATTTGACTCTTTATATCTGAGTATGAGACTTAAATAAACAGTGATTCTATTCCTCTACACAAAACTGAAATATTTTGCTTCTATAATTTTTTGTAGACTACATATCTAAGCTTGTTCTCCAAGTTAATTTAGTCTGTAATTAATGAGGAAAATTCTATTTTATATTTGATTATAGCAAGAAATGTTGCTTTCTAACAACAGATTAAGGCCAGTAGAGACATAAGCTGTCACTTTCTTTGTCTGCATTCAACATCTGATTTGTGCAAAAACTCATATTAAGCAACAAATCATCAGTAAATCACACAGAGCTTATGATCGGTGCACAATCTACATTTGCTGCCAAAGCATCTGCTGTAAAATCACCGTCAGGGACGTAGTCAGACCTGCAACACACTTCAACTTTTCAACCCTCTCGAGCAAAGATTGCCAACGATTTCCTGCCCTGTGACACAGGGATCATTTGCTCTTTTGAATCCCGTGTGATGGATGAACGTTGTCAGTGCCGACTCACACCGGCATCCATCACACATCACTGCCATCAGTCAATCAGTGAGGGATGTAACTATAACACAACTCTGGCAAATACACCAGCACATACACAGAAAAAGATCATTATATTTAATTACAATCCATTTCAAGCTCCATCCACTTCCAGCTTCAACCACAGTGTGACAATCTGTTTATGTTGTTTTCAGTGTTCTATGAGATTGCATTAAATTTGGAAATGAGAAAGTTAGACTGTCTTTCTACTTCCAACATCCGTATCCACCTCTGCTTTATGTCCGCCCGTAATGAAATTCACAATAACAAATCCAAAACAGCAACCTAATGAAGCGTGTAATGCCACAGTGCACTTTACTGATGAGGTAAACTAGAGGGAGAGCTATCAGACGTTTCCCCTCCACCTCTCGAAAAAGACATTAGACTGATACGTCCTTTAATGTAATACTGCCTGCTGCCCATTGTGTGCACCACTGTACACAATGAACATTACTGGGAACAGTTAGCACAGGATGTCACTAACAAAGGCCAGTCATGAAATGCAAGCATATGTCTCTATAAACAGAGCTGTGCACGTCCAGGCCGGTCCGCCTGCTCCTCCGATGGTAAACACAGTGTGTGTGCAGCATCTTCCCTCTCTCAGACCTATTTCTGGATCACCATCATCTACATCATCCCAGCAGCCAAGTGGAAGGAAAACATCCCTTATGTAACGCTGTAATCTGGCCTCCTTCACTATCCTCTGCGCTCGGTTTCGCCTGAGTTCCCCCCTCCCCACCTCCTTCTGCTCACTAAACTGTGGCAGTCCTCGGCTGACATTATGTAACCAGCAGCTGGGGAGGCTGGGAGCACTGCCTCTGACTGACAATTGGACCTAAAATTAAATCAGGAGGACAGAGGCAACGTCTGGCACACAGATTCGTCCCAGGTGTAGGACATTCACTGGATGAAGGTAACATCACTTATAGCTTTTGGTTTTTGAATATAGCAAGTGTAAGATGTATAAAAACATATTTAGGTCACAACATATATAGATGATAATAAGAGAAGCAGCTTTAAAGTTTCTCATTCTGCTCATAACTGAGGTTGGACAAATGTTCCTGGACCAGAAGCGAGCCCCTCAGGTCAGACCTCAGCAGCGCTCCGATGAGATAAGTGATGTTATTATGAAGCTGCCACCAAGTGACCTCTGGATGAACAGGAGGCAGCACAGAGAACAGGTGAAGCCATCAGGTGTTAATGAGTCGACATCGACATGTGGCGAGAGCTGCTCTGCTGAACTTCAGACTCGCTGCCTCAAGCACCGACCGACAGAGTGTAATGTGTTTTTGAAATAAGCAGGAAATAATGGATTCATATATTACAGCACAATCACATAATTGAGAGAGAATATTAAAGTATCAGACTTCCACACAGGACCTATGCTGTAAGATTTTTTTTTTTTCAAATATAGGAAATAATGGGTTAATATATCCACAGGCTTTAGATATGGACACACAAAATGCAACTTTATGTAAATGTATTACTTTGTCCATTTTGTGCTTTGAATTTCAAATTACATCCTTTAAGAATAATTACATATCAGACTTCCATAAAGAACATATATATATATATTTTAATATGTTTTTAATTAGGCAGAAAATAATTAGCACAATCACTGGACACACAATTTGCAACTCACAATAATTAATGTCTTTGTCCATTTTGAGTGATTCCAAATTACAGACACATTTATTTAAAGAATATTAAGATGCTTCCATAAAGGATGTATATGTTGAACTATGTTTTTAAATAAGAAGGAAATAAAGAGTTAATATACTCACAGGCTTTAGATGTGAACAATCACTGCACAATTTTTTTGTCCAAATTACAGCCACATTTATTTAAATATAAAAATAATTATGAAGATATGAGACTTCCTCTGCAACTACTTTGTGTCCCATCAAAGTTTTTTTTTAATGCATGAACTCAAATCTAGATATAAAACATATCCAACCAACCCAGATATGATGCACACAGTGAAATATGTGATGTTCTCGTGTCTGTATTTCAGAACCCGTCCTGTGTCCTTCTCATCCACCGACACTCACCGCTCAACGTGTGAAGCTCCGTCAACGATCCGCGTCTCTGCTCAGGTCGCTGCAGGAAAAACTTCCCTCTCCGCACATGCGATCGATCCTATGCGATCGATCCGCCATCGATCTGATCGGAGGCACGCGCTCGACACGGCGGCACCGAGCACATGATCACCGACGGAACCGAGGAGGCACCTGCAGAGAGTGACCGCCCGCAGCGTCCCGACCGCCGGACGGGATCAGAGCCACAGCACGCTGAGCCCCACACCTGTCAAGGTGGTCAGGAAGTGCGGCCGGACTTCCGGGGAGGGCCTTCAAAATTAAAGCCTCATCGATGAAAGAGATCAATATTGTGTTAATTGTGGAAAAACTAGATAAATAACAAAATTAAAACAAACTAGAGACATTAATGTTGCCCCAAATTAGAGGAATAGCTTTCATTTAGTATTGAGTAAAGCAGTATTTGACAAAGGCAAAGCAAGTGTTACATGATGTCATATTAATCAATTAATAATATAAAAAATATTTAACATATTTAGAATAAGAATAAGAATAATCAGAGCCCGTGGTTTTCTAATAGAAAACAACAACAAACAAATTTAATGACCACGCACTGTTTTATATTTATATCAGACAAATGACCCTGGGCCCATAAGCCTTTCTAATATTAACAGGGAGGAAAACATTGAATGACACAGTTTTGGTGTAATAAAAACAATCAAGCTGAAATTAGAGAACTTACCAGTGAAAATCATCTAATTATTCCTGTTATTATAGATATAATTACCAACAGCATTCGCTTTTGTCCTGTCCAGTATCTACTCCATATGTATTCACTTCATTTCTTGGCATTGTTCTTTTCAAAATAACACAAGTTTACGCTTTTATTTTGAAGACTTCATGACTTTGCGTCCTGTCTTATTGTGGTAACTTGATGCCTCTGATTGGTTTTCGGTGTGTAAAAAAAAGATGACGCGCTGTGCGGTTGCAGATCTCGGCTGTCATTGGGTGTAGGCCTCACGTGACAAACACAATAAACAACGTGAAATCAGACAGAC
Organism: Centropyge bicolor; assembly: GCA_037975185.1. Taxonomy (NCBI): domain Eukaryota; kingdom Metazoa; phylum Chordata; class Actinopteri; family Pomacanthidae; genus Centropyge; species Centropyge bicolor. The sequence continues at coordinate 1,030,977 of JBBMOC010000039.1, read as the reverse complement.
AAACACAGACAGACAACAGCAGCTGTTTCCTTAAAAAAGGAGTTTAACAAGGAACCTTCAGACTAATGTTTATTCCTTTAGTTGTGAAATTACAGAAAACATAATTATTCAAAAATATATTTTATTTATTTATAACCTAATTTATTTACATCCTTTCAGGCTAATTGGCTTTTAACCTTTATTAAATCTCTGTTTGCAACTAGTGCTGCAGCAGGAAACTACTCAGAATAATCTAATCAGTTTAATTATGAGACTGACAACAAACCATAAGATGTAAATTTCCAGTATAGGCTGCATATTTATGTTTTTGAAAAATAAAATAATACATTGCTGGAAACCAAGCTGAGGCCACTTCCTCTTTTTAGCACAGAGCATAGAGGATATAGTGAGTCCATCAGTGTGTCCTGTTCATCCCAACCTTCCACTCAAAGACAGACATGAAATGGACGTTGCAACAAGTGCATAAACAATTTGGGTTCTATAGCATCAGACGTTGCTTGGTGGGGGTGGTAATTAGCACACATTAGCCTGTCGTGCCTAGTTTTTGTTGCCCTCTGCTTCCCATGTGGGTGTCAGCTCTGATTTTATCTGCCCTCAGATGCTTAATGGCACTGACTTAATTATGGCTCATCACTGCCATTCAGGGAGCACAAAGAGCTCATCACATGTCCCTCACATCATCATCATTCAAAGCACACATGCTCTTTTCCCGCTACCGGCTGCCTCACATCACCATTACACACCTTCACACCTGGGATGTGCACTGTGCACAAAACACACGGCCACACTGTCGGCCAATGAAACAGGGTGAGATGTTGAGAACACACGTGTCCCCTCAAGGTGAGGTTTAAAGGCTGATAAACAACAGTAACTTTGCAAACCTCCGCCTCCACATGGCTGCCGGCGCTGTCAGCCTCTGTTGCATTTCTCTGTTTAATCTGTTCAGTCATAGATTCAGATCAGACTCTATCCTTCATAATGTTTCTGTTTCAAGGACTCCTACCAGCCCCCGAGCCTAAAGATTGGTGTTTTCATGCAGCTGTAAATGTTCCTCAGAGGCAGAAATGATCTCTCAGGTTGAATCAGAAAACCAGGAGCAGCAGGGGAAACAAATAATAGATGAGGGAGATAAAAGCCAAAAGCAGAACCATGTTATCATTTTGTTGATTTAAGATATTGACATTCACAGTATATTTGGTTAATGTCTAATCTCTGTATTCGTTAACTGGAGTTTCACAAACAAACCAAAATCTGAAAGAGTTTTTATATTCCATGCACTTTGCCTCCTGTTTGCAGTTTTTAGATGCATGTTTTTGTGCACAGATTTCTGCTCTGTGAAGGTTGACAGTGATTTTTTTTTTGTGGTGCCGATGAAGGAAGCACGGTCACAATAGCTCCTCCAGAGAATGAAAAGTATGACTTTTCCTGTTTCTAACATCCTGTTGTTGAAAAACAGCAGGACATTGTGTCACTGTTACATAAATTACATTTGCCTTGCTCATAGTTTTATTGTCCTCCGAAGAAAATATTTGCGGTTGTCTGAGTAATTTAAATCCCTGTACAGAGTGTTGATACATGAGAGCTAGACCAACAATTTAAGTAGTGTAAAAATACAAATAAGCTTAACTTGAGCCACATTAAATCAAAGTGCAATATTAAACATTAGAATCATAGTTGAAAGTCTCATCAGTTCAAGGCTCATTGGAGGAGCTGGAGCAAAAATTAAATTTACAGTATATTAGCAGAACATCTCATCTTTTCTACTAATACCAAGATAAATTCTAAGAACACCTTCCTTCAAGAAATGAATGCTGCACAGATTGGAGTGCAGAAGCTCTTCTATGCATCATATAATTAAGGTGGAAATAGAAATCTCAATAACCACCTTTAGAGGTCACAAGCAAAGTCCTCTGGTTCTCTAGATGATGTCTCGTCTCAGATCATCTGTATGAAGGATGACCCCCCTGTTTAAAGAGCTGCATGTTAACTACAGGCCTTTGCATGGAAATGAGCTGTTCACTTCCTTGAACCGCTCATCTAACCTCTATCAGAGTGTTCAGTGCTCCTGCCCATGTACAGATCCCGGCCTTAACAAGGTCTGGGATGCTTAACAGCGCCAGGATTTTAAAGGTCAAAGCTTTTATTTTAAAGATATAGAAGGCAGCGAACACCCTGCTTCTTGTTGAGAATATGATGATGTTCTTTGATTGACAGGGAGAATTGTACATTAAACGTTCGGGAAAGATGGGACCATCAAAATGTCCATAAAGAGCACGAGCAAATACAAGCTACATCATTACCACATCAGTACATCTGTTACTGTCAGAGGAAATTGGCACCAACATGTTCATAATTACAGGAATATCTTACATGAATTCTTGAAGGTAATTTCTGCTTTCGAGACATTGCACCTTCCTGTGAAGAGCAGTGTTTTAGATTCCAGTAAAATAAGATCAATTCACAGTGACTCGAGCTGCTAACTAACAGCAGAGAGAAGCGAGGCCTTGGCATCCTCATGATGGAAAGTAAACCCATTTGAAAGCTCCTTTAAAACTCCCTCCACATTGATTCTCTTACACAAGGTCGTCATTACCTCAGGGAGACCCGACTTAACAGCTCAGCCTTTTTATCTACGAAAAGTCAGGGATTTGGAACTTCTTCTACATCTTGTTGATCAGGATTCAGATATCTCAGCAGTTTCAGTATTTCCTCTCTTGTTCCTGTTGCAGATTTGGATACTTTAATCCAAAATCATGCACGTCCTTATATTTCTTCCCAAGACAAGACAGTGATTCCTCTAGAAGTCGGCCTGCACGTTGGATTCTCCAGATCAAGGTCAGCATCTTGTTAATAAACCTCCAGAGAAAAGACAGGAAGCTGTGGGCATCCATCAACCTCAGAAGATGCAGCAAATAATTTCCTGTTGTTACTCATATTTACATTCACTGAAGGTTACCAAACATTAACTTTGCTTTTATTATTATCTCAATGAAAACCCACTGATGGTGGAGGGATCTCCATGCTTCTCAGTAAATCACAGCTTCTGCTGGAAAAGTGTTGTCAAGATAAAAGTGCTGCTAAAAGCTGTGTTGTGTAACAGGAGGTGGATAAATTAATAGAAACCATAAAACACAAAACAATGCAACAGCAAATATCACCTCAACTGGTTGAAGGAGCATTAGTTTAAAACACTACAAAAAATGAGGTAAGATGGGAGAGGGAAGTCACCATCGCAGACTAAATGAGACTTGATGAGCATATTTGCATGACAACAAATACAAAGTGATCATTTACAGTCTCAACAAAATAAAATTTTTCGAGCTTCACCAAACTGACTGCAGTTGAGTGCTTACTGCATTCATCCCCTCTCTTAGCATAGAGAATTTTAAGCCTCTAAATATCATTTCTTCAACACACACCTGGTTAAAAAAAAACATTATGTGCACTGAATTGTCAGTGTTCTTTTCTGTTTTGCTATTTTTAAACATGAAATATTGGCCTTTGCATTGTGTGGAGCAGAGAGCAAGAGAGGCAACCCAGATCTGTCACATGAAGCTGCACAGAAACATATTACCCCAAAATGCACAGAGAGCAATAAAACAATAGTGTCTAACACAGCATGATTCCTTGGAAAAATAAAAGAATAATATTAGGATTACAGCCGACCACAATTCATCTATTATGGAGAATTACAAACTGGATGTTCAGTGGAAATGAGACGTGTTTGAGCAGAAACAGTCTGAGGTCCAGAGAAAAATCATTCTGGCTCTCCACAGGATTTCACATGCTGGGAAACACGAAGTCGACAAAACATCACCTCTGTGTTCTCCTTTAATGAACACCAGAGGGAATACAAAGGCAAAATGGGATTTCCTGTGAGGCCCAATAATGAATGCTCTCAGACACAGACCTCTTCACACTCACTGTTTTTCTGCTCCATATCAGAGCTTTTACTGTGATAAGGTCTCTGACTCAACACTTTATGGACATTTTGTACTACTTGCATATTTACCATTACTGTCACATATCAGTCCTTAACTTAAAGTGGACATTTCATCTTAACAAACAGAAGTTATGTTTACATTTGTTTTTACCCACAAAAACATTGTATCACTGAGCTTTAATGGTGTGATGAATGGAATTAATTTCCCTCCTCCTAAAAAAATGCATCATTTACATCCATGTTTACTATCAAGCAGTCTTCTTGCTTCCCCTCTTAGTCGACACATTGCTGCTTATCATGGTCATTACTACATTCTGGGAGGCAAATGGAAAATTTCTTTTTGATGCAGCAGAAAACAACTCGTCTTAAGAAATATGAAGCACAACTAAAGAGGTAAACTAACTATAAATTGTTGTTTACCAAAAAGGAAAAAGGCAGTTGCTCACATGTTTTTAGGGAATCCAATAATGTCAAATTTAACAACCTCTTGGTTTCCCATGTTGCTGCATATTGTACAGAACACAAACTGCAGAAGGTCTGGAATATCAGTCATTTAATGCAAAATGCAAAAATAACGCAGATTTACTTGCCCAGCAAAGATGTTACACACGATGATTTAATCTTGAAAACTTCTTCAGAGAAAATAAATCTCTTCTGTCATTATATAAATTTACAGTATACAAAATAATATATTAAGAATCATGTAGAAACAGCATTTAACAACATTTACAAGATTACAAAAGAGTTGTTCTTCAAGGCAAATTATCTGGCTGGTTCAATTTCTGTAAAGAACTAATGGAATTCTTGGTTTCTCCTCATCATCTGTGGCTGCTCAGGTCGACGTCTTTGGTGCACGTGAAGGGGCTCCTGTGAACTCATGACGATGTCTATGGATACAGGAAATGTAAAACGATCCAACATCTGTGCGATCTTCTCCTGGGGAACACCGTGCTTGTTCCTCCTGGAGGGAAAACAGTGCAGTTTAATAACATAAGTTTCTATACTGATTTGAAAGTCTGCACTAGCATTTAAATATAATAGAAATCGTACTTCTCCAGTTCATAGGGATCAAACTTCCAGCTGGTGTCAGGTTCACAAAAGTCCACTTTGTATCCTCTCTCTAAGGCCTGTTAAAAAAATTAGAACATTTTATTAGGATCTATGAAGGTGGCGCTGTCGACAATAACTAGCACACAATTATATTTAAAATCCCATACTGACCATTTTGACATATGGCTTCATTTCCCAGGCTTGGATGTTTGTATTATCTATAATAATGGGAGATCGGCCATCATGCATAGCGTCTTTAGCTGAAAGAGAGTTAAACACAAAAGAATTGAAAAAAAAGTTCTTGCAGGAAAAAAATCTCATCAAAGCACATTTACTAAACTGTCATCCACTGGAAGTTGGTCTCATAATGCATAAAAGGGCACCTAATGTTAGTATGTGTGAGTGGGGATGACATTCATTTTCCCAACAGGGAGAGACACTGAGCAACTGAACATTTTTTCTGGCTTAAACAGTGTTTAATCAAGGACCATGACGACTCTTCATATATTTTTGTTATGAAGATAACAAATTGAAGTTTGATAGAAATTTCTTTGAAGCAATTAAAACATTTTCATGAAAAGGAAATAACAAAGCATTTAACCAGTGTGAGTGTTTAAGGAAGCAATACCTCTGCTCTGGTTCCAATCATGTGCTGCTCCGAGAAGGCCTGGTTCATAGCGGTAGCCATCCCCGTGAGCAAAGTAGTCATCTGTGCTCAGAATTAGTCCGCTGGGACCAGTGGAGAGCAGCTCCCTGTGAGAAAGATTAGACACAAATATACAATGAAAATTATACATTCATGCTTGGAAAATGACTGTTTGATGACACACTAATTTATAAGACTAAAGATGACATAAAGACGCACCTGGCCAGTGTTGATTTCCCAGATCCTGGTAATCCCCTCATCAAGATCAGCACCAGTGAAGAATGGTATGTATTATTGTCATCAGGAGGTTGGCAGTGAGGCTCCCACAGTTTATTTTCTGAATCAAATCTCTGGCGCCAGTCACAATCTTCACCCAACAGACTCCATTCCTCTTTTCTATCACTAGACCAACTAACATTTACAGTATCTGAGTGCGCGTCATAGCTGAAAACCCGTTCATCCCTGTCAAAATGTTGTGGAGAATCTCTAAACTCCTGAGAGGGCTGACTACATACATTTGGAGGTGGGCAATTAAAAAATGCTGGAAAATGCGACTCCTCTTGATACTGGTTTGCATTGCCTGAACCGCTCCAGTTGTGATTCATGTGTGGTGGTGGGTTTTGCGGATTTGGGAATGCAGATGGGGGCGGAGAACAATGGAATGGTGGTCTGTGAAATCTTGGGTTTGGTGGTCTGTTGGGTGCTGGAGGATAATGCCATTGATTTTGAGCAGGAGCAGCTCTGCCAGAGCTCAGTTCCACACCAGACCTCGGTCTTCTGGGGTAGTATGGCTCATTTTGATACCAGTGTGGCCAGGATGGCTGTTTCTGACCGCTGCTTTTCTGGTAGCCGTCTGTTTCTGTTTTAACCATTTTCTCCTCGCTCACATCCTTAATCTCTTTGCAGGTGGAAGTTTTGGAAGGTGTGGATGTTTGAACAGATCCTGCATCTTGTTTCCCTGAATGATCATTAACATCATGTGGTGTATCAATCTTTTCAAGCTCTTTGTAGAATTCACTCAATGTGTCTTCAATGTCAGACTTGACTGTGGTTGTTTGTGGAGGAAATGCTGGACCAATGAAGGAGCTGCTGGTGAGTCCTTCCTCTTTTAACACACGCTGCATCACGCTTTTGTCTTTATCAAGAGAATCATCTTTACCATCTCCTGCTCCTTCACACACACCGACACAAGGCTTTTCTGTGCCATTAGAGGAGGATTTGGTTTGAGACATCTGCAGGAAAACGGATTCAAACACAGTTAATAGCCTGCATTGGGTAAAATACACAAAGATAAATACGCGATCTGTGGAGACATTTTCACATAATATAGAATAATAATATGTCGGTATCTGTATCCGCATTTACAAAACAGTTTATAATTGTTTGCATTTCTCTCATTGAGGTTAGGTGAAACTAAAACTGTCACCAAACCACTCGTTAGCTAAAGTAACCACACAAGATTTACAAAAACAACTCTTAAATGACGTTAAATAACTGTATATCTTTAAAATAACAACACGGAGTAAATATCGCTATTTATTTCATCCTCACCTTAAATATTCAGGACACATAAATAACAGAAACATTGAAATAAAAATACCCGGCACAGCTTCCACATTACCGGGGCTCTGTTTACGGAAATGACGTCACTCTTCGTCTTCTTTCCCCTATTAACGGCCGGGGAAGCGGCGATTTAGCGCATCAGCGCCACCAGCTGGACCTGAAAGTCGGTTTGGTTATTAGGAAACTAATATATTTTTAAGATAGGTTAAATTTAAGATATACGTTTGGTGTCTTCTACTCTATAAAGTGAATCTTGCTATAAAACTGAAATTATTGTCATAGACACATCAAACATCCCTGTTATTAACTTTACTGTTAAAATGACAGATTACTACTTTACATTTAAAAAAAACAAGTTTGCTCATATTGCACTTTCTCACACAGTTATTTCAGAATTCATTTGCTTGGAAAAAAGTATTACATATATCACTATCTACAGGTGTGACAGTAAACTACCTGATCAGTCCTGAGTTATTTGTCCTCAACACAACACAAGCAGATATTCACATGGAGCGAAACTGCAGTGAGGAAAATCTAAATTGTGTTCAGTTTTTTCAGCTTAGACTGAAGTGAAGAATGTAGATTGGTGTGAAGTGAAGACTTGATTTCCTATTGTGAACTGATTTCACCACTTTAATGTCCAGTGAGACGACAAAAACAACCACAGAACATGTGCCATATGCAGCCTTTGGCCTTAACATTCAGTCATTTGTACAGTTTTATATTCAGTCATTTGTACTATTTTTTTCTCATGTTCGTAATCATACAGTCCTATGCACCTACATTAATGCCTGAGTATCAATCATAGCCAGTTCCTCGTCATTCACCCATTCATCCTCCGCCGGTGGGCTGACAGGTTTGCGAGCTGGAGTCTGTACGGTTTTTAAAGTGCTTGGTGTCTCAGACCTCCGAGGAGGATTGAATGTCTTCTTTACACATGGAGAAGCAACTGAGCCCAGAAGGGAAAGAGGAGGAGGAGAGGGGATACGAGACAGATATTCTAGAGCTCTCTTCCTCTTCAGGCTGCTGGGGTCTTTCTCTGTTGAACGGCTTGTTGCAGGAGGATTCCTGCTGACAGGTGTGAAGGATCCAAGGCTTCTGATTGGCTGCTGAGACGCCACCTGCATAAAAGGACACATTTTTAGTTTGTAATCAACATGAAGTACTTTTGAGAACAAATGCAGTCAACAGTCCCAGATACACCAGCAAGTACATTAACTCACACTTGTCTTTGTGTCTTGTCTTCTGTCTGTTGCAGAAGCTGGAGAGGAGATGGAGCTCAGCCCATCAGATTTGACTAAATGTGAAAGCTTCTCCTGAGCAGTTAGAAAGAAGTTCTCCTGAGCCTGAAAACACATGGTGGAAATTACAGTTATGTCACTGTAACATTTTACAGTATTTTATTGTATGCTACCAGGGAGACACAATAAAGAAAGATAAGAGCTCTACATGGTTCAGGTTAGTAAACCTCTTTAAACAATAATTCCAGGATCTGATCATTAGTCCATTACATACTTGTGAACTCACACCAAACCATGTGTATGCTAGTGTTTCCAATTTCGAATAGGTATTTTTAAATGAGTGAATGGTAAACACTATTTTTGAAGTAAGTCGGCAGCCTTTCAGTTTTGTGATTTTAGCCCTGTACCTGGACCAGGTTCCTGAGTTGGCTGAGGGATTCCTGTAGATGAACTTCTTTGGGGTTTGTTGAGAAGACGGTCAGATCTCCAGCAAACACAACAGGAGTGGGAGATGTGGACTGACCTCTGAGCTGCAGGTTGCTCAGAGCCAACAGGACATGTGGTTTTACCACATCTTCCAAGCCAGACTGAGCCAAGCTGCTGAAACAGCGCACTTTGACAAAATTCAGATTCCCATCGGCCAAATAAAATGCAGGAGAGAAACCTGTGACAAAGAGCACAAACTATGATTTAGTAAACAATATAGTTCTGGGAGAAACAGTTAAGAATAAAAAGCACCTACCTTGTCCATCTATGATACTGATGACACATCCTGTGAGATCCACCTCTCCACACAGTGGCTGGTATTCTGAGTTTTGAAGATCCACAAAATGGGTAGAAACCCTTGGTTGAAAACGTGCTGATAACCATTCCTGAGAAGTCTGAATGATAAGACAAATCATAAGTATTCTAAATAATTTCCATCATATATCTAAACACTACATGTACAATTCCACAGATTGAAGATAGCTCATTTCTAACTCTAACCTGTAGGTCCTGAAACTGTGTTTTCTTTGTCCCACTCAGCTGAACAGTTGTGCTACCACCATGTTTCTTTCCATCTGAAGTGGTGAGGTTATAGACTTTGTATCGACAGCCTTCCTTCAGTAAAGACTGAAGATCTGAGGGAGGTCTCCAAAGGTTCAACTGGTAAACTGAAACAAGAGCAAAGTTTTAAATCAGTATTTGAATACACAATAATTCATTAAAGTAAACAAATACATTAAAGTGGCTAAAATACATCTAAAATGGATATAAATAAAGACACACCACTGCCGGGTTTGTCCACGGAGTCAGCAATGCAGAGTCTCCATACAGGTGTGACGTCTCGCTTGGGACAGCTACCTTCACGGTCCTCTGCATTTTCTAAAGCTCGTCGGTACCGATCCTGCAGCTCAGCCTGCTTCTTCTCCATCAGAGAGCATCTGTATGTATGGAGAGTCTCCAGCTGCCGTTCACTCAAATGAGCCTTGGATATGTGAGTAAAACAGATGTAATTAAAACTCTATTTAGAAGAAAAAAATCACATAAACAATTTGTGAAGCAAATTTCACCTCAAGATATGTTGGGTCATCCCCCACTGCTTCATGGAGCTCCTCTCCATCTTGGAGACTTGCCATGTCCTGACGACTGATTGTCCGCCTTCTACGCTGAGGTTTTTTATTACCTGAAGATGAGAGTTTGTTAAAACTTATTCCATTTCAAACTCTACTTAATATGCTGCAAACATGATTCCTACCTTTCTCTTCCTTTTCAAATTCAGCTTGAATCTTGGCAAATAGCGTCTCCATAGCTTTTTGTTTGTGGCTGTTGTATCGTCTTGCCTCCTTCTCTTCTGCACGAACAGACCGAAACACAACACCTCCGTCTGGTTTCCTCTCCATCCACTGGAAAGTGTGACAAGCATAGGTAAATATGTGAATTTCCAGGACCCACGGTACAAATATATCAATGCAAGACTGAACGCACTTGTGTGGGGTAGCTCCTCAGTATGATAAGGTCCACACAGCCCACTGGTCCTCCATTGCTGTACAAACTGGAAATAGGCAGCAGGAATGGCCGCGGATCTCTGTGAAATCCCAGCTTAGCATCCCATCGTGTGGGTCTGCTGCTATTGGCACAAATCTATACAGATAAACAAATAATAAGCCAACTTGTTATCTGGTTGCCTCAAGGAAAGACAGAATAACTTGTGGCCTCCCTGTTAAAGTACCTTTAACATGAGAGATTCAGGTGCCTCCAGAGGGGAGCAAGCATCTTGTGATCCCACCAGCTGAGCCCCATGGATGATCATCTTCCCACCGACAGCCAGGCGACCTTTGTGAAGCAAAGCAGTCAAAGCTTCATCCAGCTGGGCTTTAATGGCGTACCATCCATCTGTCAGCCAAACTACTGCAGATGGGTTTTCAGCCTTGGCATCGGCACCTGGGGTCTGGTGTCTTTTTGAGGACTGACCCCTGGAGACGACCCCACAAACACAGAGGACCAGGGTTTTGGCTGCTGTGTCATCCTTTTCCATGATCTTTCTCAGAGCCGGCCTGCGGCTGTGGTCCACCTCCACATCATATCTAATACACATGAAATGAAAGAGAACAAGGATTTTTTAAAAATTACCTTTAAAATGTAAACATGTACTTAAAGCATACAAGATAAAACAAGTTTGTTTAGACAATACAGTAAATATTAATATATATTTCTGCAAATTTCTTCTGATTAAATGTTCAGAAAATGTGATTATAGTAAGCCTTTAAATCTTAAATAAAATGGTGGCAGGGCATGTGTAATACCACTGTCAGGTCAGGGATATATAACGTATGCACACATTATGCAACAAAAAGGGGGGATGTCTTGTTAAGTGTACTTCAACTACACAAACTGAACATACAGAGCATAAATAAGCTATAATCACACAGACCTGTATTTCAGTTGTAGGAGAACCTGCTCTGGGGTGAGACAGAGGCCACCCATTGTTTCTGGAAATGACCTTTCCATGGAGGCCTGCTTCCACACAATCCACCTGTAGTGGTTATACACCCACTCCTCACTGATCAGTTTAGGATCCACACCTGGGGTGTCACATAGTGCTCTGTGGACAGTGTAGAAAAAGATGATATTCAGTACAATAAGTCTTCCTTTGCACATACTGTGATACACCTGGTTTCTCAAACATTGTAATAGATGTACAAGAAAGATAGATCCACATCACAAACCCTGATATATGCTCAACTAAAATTACCTATAAAACTCTTCTTTCCCTGCAGTGCCATCATTACGGGGGATCAGCCATCCTCCATCAGCAAGCTGAACACCACCTGCATCTATAAATGCCTCCTGTTTGACAAACTGCTGTAAACTGAAGCGAAAAGATTCTGCAGTCTCACTGGTGATGTCACAGACATAATGATGAACCCCATGGCGATACAGCTGAAAAACAAAAAACATCAAAACATCAAAAAGCTGTTATGACACTGATCTTGTTTTTAACCAAATACAACAAAAATGGACTGACAAAAGGGTTCCAGTCTTGCCTGTTTTTGGGTGTGTTTTGCAGGATGTTTTCCATTTACTGCAACTTTTAAGGGGATCCTTGGCACTCCTGAAGTTTTGGTTAGAAACAAACTGCCAGGTAAAGGCTGAATGGTCTGCCGCTTCTTTTTCCTGATCCTCATGTCTTGCATATCTCGTGCCAGCTCTATGTTATGAAGATTCTGAAACATGTCTGTAAACACACACATCATTATCTTACTTTTGTTGTGCAGAGTATTTATAGTGCATCATACTGACTTCATCTAAAAAGGTTACTGCACCGTGGTTTCTGTCCTCCACACATGGTTTCTCTGCTCCACAGCCAACAGGAAGGTTTTGATTATTCATCTGATTATCATCTGTAGTATCAGCCAAGGCCACCGTCTGAATGTCTTCTTTGCTTTTATTACCAGTTCCATCTGTAGTGCTTTGTGTTTTTTTAGTGGGTGGGACATAAGGACTGCTGTTAACAGGTTTTACAAAGAGGTGGCGGTGTTTATCCTCCTCCTCCTGTGGTTTAGAGGAACTCTCTTGGACAATGGTTCTTTGTTTTTTGAATGGAGGAACAAATGCAGAAGGTGCTCTTATGTTGTCCTTGAGCACTGTATTCTTGCGACTCTCTGTCTTTGCATTCTTGGGGAATGGAGGAACAAATGTGGGCATCTTGGAATGTGATGATCTGCTGTCTCC